>CAMZMU010000105.1:32038672-32646180 GCA_947311845.1 Poa pratensis
CCCTGAGCCCTCAGCCTTTTGAAGTAGCTTGCTGAGGCAGTCCATTACTAGGATGAAAAGCAGGGGACAAAGCGGGTCGCCCTGCCTTAGACCTCTCATATGATGAACTGGGTCAGAAAGTTCTCCGTTGATCAAAATCTTAGTTGTGCTTGTGGCCAGCAAACTGGTAATCCAAGCAATCCACTTTGTGCTGAAGCCTCTATGATGAAGTAGCTTGATTAAGAATTCCCAGGAGATAGAGTCGAAAGCCTTTGAGATATCTAACTTCAAGAGGAGGGCTGGTGTTTTCTTGTGCTTTATGGACTTGATCACACCCTGAACATAGACAAAATTATCATGGATCGCTCTGCCCTTTACAAAGGCGCTCTGGCAGGGGTCGATCAGTGCAGGCATGATCGGCTGCAGCCTTAGAGCCATCAACTTTGTGAAGATTTTGGCACAGCTATGAACTAGGCTGATAGGCCTGAATTGGCTCGGTTGATTGGCACCAGGTATCTTTGGGATTAGGACTAGGAGTGCAGAGTTTAAGAGCTGCATTCCTTGGTTATTAGACTGCTCTAGAGTGCGGAAAGCTGCCATGATGTCATCTTTGACAATATCCCAGCAAAGCCTATAGAACACACCAGTAAAACCATCGGGCCCCGGAGCTTTTTCTGGGTGAATATCCAAGATAGCCTCCTTTACCTCCTTTTCATCAAGGGGTTTATCCAGAACAGAGAGATCAATGGCAGGAAAATCCAACATGTGGAGGTTTATGGATTGCTGCCTCGGGGTGTAGATTTCCTGATTATCAAAACTTTTTTGGTTGATCTGTTATCATGATGCGTTCTGTCGTTATACAACGTACTATAACTTGCTAGCTCGTTGTCGGCTTTGTTCGAACATTTGGGCTTTGCGTCAGGACTTAGGAGTGCACACAGACATATAGTCATGGTATTCATGTGTTTTTCTTAGATTTTTTTTGTTTTTTGGGTGCATTCGATGTTCAGTTACTGTTGTGAGCCGTGGAGCTGTGGCCATTACATTTTTTCTTTTTTTTGAGCAAAAGCTGTGGCCTTTACAGGTTGTTGGAACTGGGTTGCGTGGGCTGCCGTCTAGACTAGGCCCATTCTAGAAGCAATCAGATTTATCATCATACTTTTGGCTGAACGAACGAGAGATAGACACACGGCCCTTTCGTACTGTAAGAAAGAACGCTTTTCTCGTTTTCTTCCCCCTCCCGTCCGGCAACCTATTCCTGGAGTGCTTGTCGCAGTGGACGTTGGAGAGCCAGTGCTATAGTGGAGACTCCTGATCCGACGGGTGCTCATCCAATGCATCGATGTATCTTGATCTTGATAGCGAGTACTTTTTGACAATTTTTGGTGTCTAGTTCTTTTGTCCATTTGTGCTCTTTTCTTCTTTCTCAGTTGTTCGATGTCCTGCATTGCAAGAGATGTGGCCCAAGACATAATACATCCATCGATGTTAGGTTCTAAGAGCATCTCTACCGTCACGGCTTCACAGTGTCCCCCAACCCAATTTATGTCCGGTCTTCAAACTTGAGGGCCCGCTCGGGGACGTCGGACAATAGCCGGACAAGCCATCCGACAGGCGTGACACCTTGTCATAGACACAGGCCCGGGACCTCAACCAGGACGCCGTCTACAATTACTTACTCCCATTGATCCATTTTAATTGACGTGGGAAATGAACAGAGCATGTACAAATCCTTGTACAACTTGCGATATTTAATTGGGATCAATACAAATGCTAATCATTTCCTCAAAAGATAGCCAGATCATGTTCTTAAAAAGAAAACAGCTGCTAACTCTGGAGTAAAAACTCACAAGCCTGGTCGATCTCACCGCATGCCGACACCCGTCCCTCCGGAGAGCACCATATACCGCCGGCGCCGGGCAGGGTCGTCACGCGGCAACCGCAAAGCAGAGCGCGATGGCGACAACCCCCCAAAGTAAAACAAACGGCCGGGCACCACCATGATTTGACGATGGTGCCACATAATGTAGTTCTACTGGTACTAATTAATCACCAATCAAGAGCGACCCTTGATTAGTACAAGGGTCTTAATGGCTTCTCTCCCACAAGTATATCATCCATGCGTGGCGACCTCGTGGAGTTTCAATTGCCCAAAGCGCCGGCCGGCGTACCTACGTGAGCAAGCTTTAGAGACATGCATGCGTGCCAAAGTTCGATTGCATCTGCATCACCCCGGTGGCTAGAATTATCATTGGGCACAACACAACTTGCATTATGTTAAGTTTTTCGCCTCCGTAAGCTCATTAGCCATTGACCTTTTTCTTCTTCCTTTTGCGTTGCCATTAGATATGGTTTTGCTTGTCGTTGCCATTAGATATGGTCAATCAGTGAGTGTCCTATTTCAATTTCAGGGGGTTTCAGTTTCTATTCTGAACACTGCATGTGATTTGCAGTTTTTCAGCTAGCGTGATATTATTGGTGGTCTATTGCTCTGTCGATGCAGCCTGTAGACTCTATAACTGGCTGGGAAGCAAACGTAAGTACGATGCCCCTGGCTACCCTGTATCAAGCTACTCCAATGGAGGAGAGAGATTCGAGTCTTATCCACAGCAATCAGTATCCAGTCGGTGTCGAGTCCTCCAGGGGAGCCAAGTAGGCGACCCAATGAGGTGCGCCTAAACTGCCAATAATTAAACGAGTATATGCAACTTTACGCCGAGAAAGGGATCTTCATGGCGCAAGTGCGTGTGTTAAGAAAATGAGGCTGGCTAATGCCCCGAGCACACACCCTTGCTCGGTGACGATGGTGATCGCGACTCCACCGTATCCGCGAAAGTAAATCGCGTGGTTGCGTTGTAGGGAGAGAGAAAACGATACGGATCTCGATAGTGATCGTTCCGCTGCCGGCCTTCTCGTCCTCAACGTACTAGTGGTCTAGGTTTTGAGACCAGTGTCTCTGGCTATAGATGATGGGTTTTGGACGTTGCGGGGAATTAGCTTTAGCGTATAACTATTGGGTCTAGAGTCTACACGCGGGATAGACGAGAGGCCGCAACTATTTTCATACTCCCTCCGTTCAAAAATAAGTGTCTCAAGTTTGTCAAAAAGTGGATGTATCTATACATGTCAGTGTGACATGTATAGATACATCCACTTTTTGACAAACTTGAGACACTTATTTTTGGACGGAGGGAGTATTAAGTAGCGTCTTAGTCGGGGCTTAAAATCGAGACCACCTGGCTCTTATATCATACTGAATTAATGCGTTAGTCAATTATCTCAAATGTCCGAACTGATGGAAAGTGTTAGGGTTTATATTTTAACAATTGCGACACCAAAGGCCTTTGCCTTCCCTCTCTATCTATTCAAGAGATGGAAGGGTAGTTTTTTTTTTGGTTTTTTCATGTTTCATCAAAGAATTGACCAAATAGTGGTTTTTTCATGTTTCATCAAAGAATTGACCAAACATGAAAAAAGAGATGGAAAAGTGTTAGGGATTTTTTTGGTTTTTTCATGTTTCATCAATTCTTTCGAAGAGATCCTTTTCCTCGTTTGAGAGTTTTCGCCCTTCTTCCACTCTATACCGAAAACAAAATCCCCGGTTATACGATTTAAGGATGCATAAAGAAGATTTTTTACTTTAATAAGTAAAAGAAGTTAGTTAATTCCTCGGATTCGCATCGGTTATGAAAATGCATGGAATAGGATTTGTATAGGTAAGACTTGTCTTTACTATCAAGCTATTTTTTTGAAGGAGAGGGTCTAAGAGCTTATAGGCATTCTCAATGAAACGAGAACCTTGAAAAAACTTTGCGGTATGGCGAGAAGATATGCAGTGACCGGGAACAAATCCCTGCGCAACGCAAAATGTCTCGATGGGTACGTGTATCGATCGATCACCAGTTTCCGCACTAGTTTGGGCACTGCGTGAACTGACGCCCGATGACATTAGAATCTTAGGAACACCGGTGAGCGTGCGCCTGGTGGTGGTGGGTGCGGGAAAGCGGGAGACCCGGGCGCACGGCCAGGAGAGAGCAAGGAGTGACCGGGCTGGGGCCCGGCCGGCCGCCCCGGTGGCTGGCCGACGAGACGGCGCCGACGTACGTATCGCGCCCCGGTTGGCGCCAGGAGAAGCCGCTCCGTGGTGGCGCATCGGGAACGAGACCGTGTCGTCAGATCGTCGCTCGGTTGGCCATCGCCTTCGCCTCGGAGTAAAACGGCAAATTAAGCTTCCAGTAATTCGGTCGTTGCTGCCTGTCCCGATCACAAAGACAAAAAGCTTGTATGATCCTAACATGATGTCGGCCTCTCTGTACATGTCCGATCGAACTCCTCGGATGGCCCTGCGCTGGGCTAAAAAAAATCCAGGGCTTTCAGCATCGACTGATCTCCCGAACGGTCCTGGCATCTTGCCTGTCGAGGCGTCATACGCAGGGTGTCACATACCCAAGCAGTCGAAGAAACTGGAGAGTTGGATAGGACGTCTCGTCGTCCATGAACGATCGATTCGCAACCACGAAAGCAACGGACGACGGGACTGGTTGGCAAATCGCACCATATTTGGACCCAGCCGTGGTGGTCAAATGACACCAGTGTCGAATCCCCGGGTGTGCGTGCGCAATTATGGCCAGGCTAGTATGTCAAGATTCATGAACTCGCGCAAACCGATGGTCATACCCACACTAAACAAATATCTGGCTGCGAAAGCAACTTATAAGAGGAACTCGTGGTCTGCAAATCTTTGGTCATCCTTTTCTTTTGCTTGAGATGTTTGGTCATCGTTCTCTGAGAGGACAAGAAAGAAGCACACAACCAAGTATGCACCACTCACGCCATCACATCTCCACACATGGGTTCACATCTCCAACATATGCTAGTACAAAAATATTAGAGGCATCGAAAACCAACCATTGGTTGGCTGATCTCAATTGTCTATCTATGATGACTTCATCCATCTTTGAAACTCTACGACTCTAGCCTTAAGTAGTCGTGTTCCTCAAAAATATACTAGATAAGGTACGTGTTGAACCACTTAACACATACGCTTTGCATGTACTCGGAATACATATGCCCCACCTCTTATTCAATCCAAATGGATGAGAACGAACAAACTTGTTGTTCTCAAAAAAAAACGAACAAACTTGTTGTCAACACTAGGCCACAATCCCATCTGTTATCGTCGTAGGCGCATAATTGATCTACTGAGAACCAAGCAATCACAGCACGATGACGACACCGAGATTTGTTAACGCAGTTCGACGAACTCGCTTACATCTGCGGGGCATGACTACGGGCGCTCCTCCCCACTGATACCGCAACCCTGGCCGTCCTAGGCGCCGGCACAAGCCGCCGGCTCCCCCTGCGTGACTGTTGCTATCAAGTCGTCATCGGTTACACGTGTGGTGCTCCCCTCATTATATGGGAGGCCCAGGTAATCGGGTACAAGAGTTCAACTCTGATACTATTCGTATCATATCCACACCTAATACAACTCTAAGTCCAAACGTAACCCAACACGTACACAATATTTGACACAAAACACAACACCATCTATCGGTGACATTTCTTTACGTCTACACTCATATTATGTAACAATGAAACGTCCTCAAGCTGACTTCTGGTTTCAATTCCTAACTTCATTTAGAAGATATGTTTGGCTTTGATACATTGCTCTTTATAGTAAACATGTGATGATTACGTATCCGAAGATTTAGAGGACAGGAGAGGGGCTACCATTTCTATTAGAAAAATGTGATCGAGTTGTATGCCGCGGGTGTTTAGAAGGCACCAATTAATGTCTTCGTTTTTTGTTTTCCAAAACGGAATGTCTTCGGGTTTTGCAAGACATTTTATCCTAACTCGATTCTTAACGTTTTGAATTTTCTTTTTATAAAAACACTTTTGAGTGATACATCTTTATATGTGTGTGATTTCTTGACATCTTTATACGTTGTCCGGTTCCATCCTCTAGATTGGTATGATGCATACAAGGTACATGTAGATGGTATTTAATTTAGATGGAGTTAGGAGACAGAGCTACCTCACAGAAGGGAAGGAAAAATGAAACAGAGCCGCCCATACTTTTGCTGTCAAGTTTCGTCGCGCACCACGACCTAATATATCTGGATGCTGATTATTTTGAGGAAAGACCTAGAAAGATTTGTGTTCGTCCGTTTCAACATCCTAATTAACCAGTGGCGAGAAACAGGTGCTGCACGAAGCTGAATAGTTTAGGAGCCTGGATAAGGATAAACAGCCGCCCAGGAGCTGCGTACTTCTGTATTCATTACTGAAGCAGCCGCGAACAAAAAGCAAGCGCATGCATCTGCACAAGACGTTCGGATAGCTTGGCCACTTTGTAGTCACGGTGGGCACAAAATCCGATACCCGAAGCCCGAACTCGTAAAACCCGGACCCAAACCCGTATAGCCCGAACCCGAAAAACCCGAGCATCACCACAGGTAGCAGTTTCGAAAACCCGAAATTATTTCCGTTAATTCGGGCTTTGACCTCTGGTACCCGATCTGCCCGAAAAACCCGAATTGCAACGATAGAAAAAATCCAGCTGACAGCAAACAGCCCAAATAGCTGGCCGCCAGGCCCAGCCCACATCTAAACCTAGTTTTCTTGTACGTGTACCCCATCCCCAACTCCCCATCTCCCCGAGACCACTACCCAGCCGCCACAACGAATCAGAGCCAACGTGACCCCATCGCACCTTCCCCTTCCGGCACCGAGGCTCCTCTCCTCCAACTTGAGTTCTTGACATCCCAGCAGCTCCTCCGTCGTCCTCTCTCGTTGCTGTAGCCGGCGTTCGCCCGCTGCTACCAGCCCAGCGAGGCACCTACTGCGAGTCTGCGACATGAGGCCGGCGACCACTCGACCTCATCCCCAATCCTCCATCTTCCCTAGCGGATGGACCGGACGGTGCCACTGCGGCACATCCGGCGACGCGAGGCTGCCACCGACGCGGCACCATCCCGGCTGCACCTTCATCTTCCCCAATGCCCCATCTCTGGATTCATTCTTTTTCTGTTTACAGTGCGTAACTCGGGTAAATCGGGATAACCCGGCCCCGAACCCGAAGTTTCGGGCACCCGAATTTTCGGGTTTTCTATTTTTTTGCACATTTTCGGGTGTCATTTTCAGAAACCCGAAACTTTATAAACCCGAACTACCCGACCCGAATATTCGGGTTTACCCGAACGCCCAGCCTGACTTTGTAGCAGTGAAACGCTCGCTAGCTGTGCTGCAAGTATCCAACTATTATTCAGATACAGCACTGATAATTAACAAGGAATTTGTGATCAACAGGTGTCTTGTACATACATCTAAATCTAGATATATCCAAGACATCCTTTTCCGAATGAAGGGAGCATAATTCAGAGTCCAAAAGGAACTGAAAACCTTCTTTTCTGGGCGACCAAAGGAGACGAAAACCTGCCGTGACAAAACTACATACCACTAACACTAAGCACTAGCTCGTGTCTTTCGTGTGCAATAATAAACACTGTAAATTCAGATCCGGTGCTGCTTGTAGCCAAAAAGAAACACAAATGAAAAAAGGAAAGGTGCGTCGTCTCTATCCGAACGCACTAAGCTCGTCCGGAATGATCATCGTGCATGCATTTGGACGACGTCAGCTTCAACAGCTTTCATGCTACGTGTCAGCCCTGGCAAGAGTCTCAGATGTGAAAACCCGTGGTAATGGCAGCTTTGAGCATTACATTGAGCTCGGTGAAAAGACCGGGCGCAAGCAAAAAATTCCTCTCGTGGATAACTTTGACGGAAGAACACTAGGGTATATCTTGTTTCACATGAAATAATGCAATTCTGAATTGCACAAGCACCTGATATTTGATATTGAGCATCTGGAAGTGGAACGACCCCTGGCTGATGCTGGAGCTTCAGCATTTCGTGTGCTCTCGGCCGTACCTTGGCATCTTCGATAGTAACTGAAAGCAATCGAGTTGATGTAACTACTATAGATGTGGCGACATGATGCATCACATTTGGAATCTGAACCAACAGGCCAACACATCAACCCCCCCCCCCCCCCCACACACACACACTGATGGGGAGGTTTCTTTTCATTACCTTCATTCGTAGCCTTCTGCGACTTCTTTTTGTTTCGAGGGAGATTTCGGAGCATGCATGGTGCCGCTCAAATAGAAGTGACACGAATGTTTATTTGTGGAATGGATTATTCATTTGTTCTTGCATCAAGAGATGCTAAAACTGGTTAAAACATTACGCTACGGGAAATAGCCAAGACGCTGACGGCCCCCTGCCGTCGGGAAAAGGCTGAAAACCGTCGGCGTAGGGGTAGGCCGACGGTGGCCGTCGGCGTAGCCTAGCTACCGTCGGCCTATGAATTGGCAGAATTTGTTTAATTTTTTTAAAAAAAAATCCTAATTTTTTGAATTGTTTAACCACTTAATCGCACTAGAGACACATTTATCTCTAAGCATTCTTAATTCCAATCTTAATTACTCGCTTCTACTAACACTTCCCCACAGGTCACCCATCCTCAGACTACTCCAGTCCCAGCACGCTTAACTTCTTAGTTCTTTCCTTATGAGCTACCTAAAAACAACAGATGTTTTATTGACGATAGTATCCTATCAATCCTATTAACCCATGGACTATGATGTCACACACCTTTGTTTTATGAATCCAAATAATTATTTAAATAAAAAGAAATGAATCATTAATAATAATCTTGAATTCAAATAATAATTAACTTGTATCGCAAAAAAAAAAATATTTGTCTTTTTCCATTTAATATTGAATAATTCATATCTACGAATCCGTAAATCAAAATTTGACAAATAATATGTCTAAATCGATTAAAAATTGAGAGAAATCCAAATATGACATCCATATCATCCATAACCCAACTCTTGACAAGTTTCCCTCCGGCTTGTCCAATCGGGGACTATCCTCGCTATAAGTGCATGTAAACTCCCTAGAGAGAAGTGGATACCGGTGAAGCAGGTCACACCCCGGAGTGCAATCTTTGTCATCCAAAACCCATAACACACTTTTACACACATGGTATGGCACCCACTAGATTGTGGTGGGAACCCGATGCTCCGGAGACCCATTCCGGTGAAACCCTAGCCCCGTTGGAGAAAAACCAGACTTATACGAATACAGCCGGTACCGGCGTCAAAATGGGGTAGCAAAGTGTACCTAATTGATTGGTTGTGTTAGGGTGGATCCTAGGAAGTCCCAAAACAATGGTATGACCCAACTCTTGACAAGATTCCCTCATGTTTGTCCGATCTGGGACTTTCAGGCTATAAGTCACGAAACTCTCTAGGGAGAAGTGGATGCCGGTGAAGCAGGTCACATCCCGAAGTGCAATCTTTGCCATCCAAAAACCCATAGCACACTTGTACACACATGGTACGGCGCCCCCTAGCTTGTGGTGGGATCCCGACGCTCCGGAGCCCCTCTCCGGTGAAAACCTAGCTCCACTGGAGAAAAACCGGACTTATACGACTAAAGCCGGTACCGACGTCAAAATGGGGTAGCAAAGTGTAACTAGCTACTTGGTTGTGTTAGGCTAGACCCTAGGAAGTCACAAGACAAAGGTATAACCCAACTCTTGACAAGATTTCCACATGTTTGTCCGATCTGGGACTTTCAGGCTATAAGTCATGAAACTCCCAAGAGAGAAGTGGATGCCGGTGAAGCAGGTCACACCCCGGAGTGCAATCTTTACCATCCAAAACTCATAACACACTTGTACACACATGGTATGGCACTCCCTAGCTTGTGGTGGGATCCTGACGCTCCGGAACCCCTCTCCGGTGAAAACCTAGCCCCGCTGGAGAAAAATCAGGCTTATACCCACATGGTATGGATCCTGACACACATGGTATGACATCTACAACTCAAAACACACTTGTACCCACTTGGTATGGCACCACCTAACTTTTGGTTGGATTCCGACGCTCCGGAGCCCCTCTTCGGCGAAACCCTAGTTTGAACATGGAATTTTTTTGTCCTTGCTCATGGAATTTTTTTTGAAGAATATAGTTTGAACAATGTGTATGATGATGTAGATCTACTTCTCCTCTTCGAAACGAGCTAAATAATATCGAAATCCGAGTTCCAATGCAAAAGTTATGCTCAAAACGGTGAGTAAGTAAAAAAACAGAGCTACGCCGACGGCAAAAAAAAGGAAAGATCTAGGCTGGCCTGGTCGGAGTCTACGCCGACGGCCCCGACATTTGGCCGTCGGCGTAGGTCCTGACCGTCGGCGTCTTGAGTCTTTCCCGTTGTGTTACGTGGTTAGGCGACCAGCGGTGCCTCGACAGGATAATTAACAGGATTGTTTGCTTGGCGTCCTTGGCATTTTTATCCTAGCCCTAGTAGTGCCAGCTCGCTGAAACTAGACTGATTTTTACACGTTTATGCGTGATCTCTATAAAATTAGATGATTAGGATTCAAGCATGTATTGATTGAACGGCTCTTTTCCCATCTTGTTCTGCTCTTTTTCTCAAACTCTCTCTCTCTCTCAGTTCCTCCTACATGTACTGCTCCTCAAATTGTATCTCCAATCCTGTAATTCTTTAGTCGAATTATCGAGTAGAGATTGAAGTTAATTCAGGGTCCTATCAGTATGTACCTAACAGTTTTTCTTCTTCAATGCAAAGCATAATTAATCACCATCATTTCACGTGTTTAATCTGCACGCTGTTCTCAATCACATATGCTTTGCGCGGTTGTGCCCAAATAAACAAAGTTTGGAAGTTCCAAGCGCACTGTTCTATCCATGCATGAGGAGTTGAGGACATCTACAAATTGCAGTCATCTGCTAAGATATATCCAGTTTGTTAACACGAACGAATTGTGTGTTGCCAACCTAACATCTTTCTCCCCACTTTTCACGTGTACACACAGTACGATCATCACCACACAAGTATCAATATTACTTTTACATTAGTTTAAGTGCCCCTATAGGAGCATATGTTCTCCGGTTTCGTAGTGGCGTTCTATCTGATCCTGGACACTGTTCCAGGATCAATTAATAGATGCAAAGCTCCAGTTAATTCCCTGGAATATTTGCTGGCTTAACAGGATCCAAGGAGATGAACTCGAAGTGATCCTAACTAATAATCATTCTGTCGCAGCAGTGGAACATGGGGTCCCCTGATGCTGCCAAAGTGGGTCCTCCGCTGGGGCCCACCAAGAAGATGGACAAGGCAAGGAGTCAAGTACAGCAGATGGGTTAGCCCATCTGTCTCAAGGACACCCGACAAGTTTGACATCGAGTCTCTGCGGCTAAGGACCAGGTGACCTTTCGGGTCACCCCCTCGCCCGGAGAACCAAGCAAGATATCCACGGGTCCGTGCTCCTGGCAGGAGGCCAGGCGCACCCCCGGGTATCCATCCGTACCATCGAGAGGATAAGATCGCCAGCTCGCCGGAAGCTGGTGGAAGACTTGGGCGCCAAGACGAAGGCCGCGCCCTGGTGACGTTGCCACGAGCGCAGTTGGTGGGGCGGACAGGCTTTGTCCGTCCCACCTTTTCCAAGGGCGGACGACCACGCCGCCCTCCTCGGAACGCTTGGAGGAGAGAGTGCCACGTCTCCTCCAAGGACGGCCGAGGGGTTTTCCCGCCAAGACCCCTCACACCTCTCGCGTGCCCATGTCGGATCCCCTTAGCCTATAAAAGGAGGACCATGGCACCGAAGAGAGGAGGAGGAAACACAAGGAAGGAAAGACGAGATAGAAGCAAGCTAGAGCTCAGGCAAGACTAGACTAGGGTTCGGAAGGTAGAGAGAGGTGATCTCCCAGGGCAGGATCTGCTCTTCGTCTACCTCCGGCCGAAACTCTGCCGGGTTCACCCCAGAATACCCTTGTACACCACACCATGATGAACCTCTCAATCCAGACATGCAGGAGTAGGACTTTTAGCCTCCGGGCGGCCTGAACCTGGGTAGCTCCTTGTGTCCCTTTGGTTGCATGCTTTGATCGTGGAGAGGAGAGCTTGATCTAAACTCCGCCCGAGAAGACGATTCTCAGCCTCCTTCGCGCCCCGTGCCGAATCAAAAAGGGGGTATCCTTTACTCCCGGTGTCCGTCATCCGAGACACGACATCTGGCGCGCCAGGTAGGGGGCGCAGGCGCTGGTTTTATCTTCATCAAGTTCATCGGCAAGTTCTTCGTCAAGCATGCCGCCGAAGAAGAAGGGAGACCCTGCGGCGTCCAAGCCGGTTTCTCCCTCACGCACTCAAGTTTCAGTTGATCGCCGTGCTGTTGGCGCGCGGCGGAGTGTCTCTCCGTCCCCGCCTCCTACGGAGAGGGTGGCACCGGACGAAGTGGACGGCCGCGACAAGGACAACGGCCCTGGCGGAGCGGCGGCTCCAAAAGGCACCACCATGACTCCTCCTCGTTCGGGGGAGAAGAGCGTCTGCAATGGCGCTAGCAAGGAGCCCACCGCTAGAGGAGGGAACCATGGCGTTCGCCCAGCGGGGATCCACGAGCATCCAAGAGCAAGACCTCCACGCACTCGCCTTTGGACGCGCAAGCTCGCCACGACGCTCTTGTCGCTGCCAAGGCTCTCATGCAGTTCCCTCCGAGCTCTGGCGATCCCAAGGTCTACCAAGAATGGAGAGCCCGTGTAGAGGCGCTCCTCGACTTCGCCGACGGCGGCCCTGAGCCCGACGCGACTCGAGCTCCCACCGTCAACGGCCCCGAGGCTGGAGGGCGCAAGGCGCATGAACCACAGGGTCAGCCCCATGGCGAGCGCCGAGGCGAGACGGAGCCTCCTTGCACCGCTCCACCGATGGCGAACCGGCTGAACCGCGATCGCGGCACGGCCATCTTCGTCGAGTCATCTACCACGCTCAACCGGGATCTTCGCCACGACCTCAACAACCGTCTAACTGAGGATATGCGCACCCGCATCGAACGTCGTCGCGAGCGCCATCGCCGGGAGGATTGGGACGACGACATTGCTGAAGGGTGCCTCGCCCTTGCCCTGAGCTCCGACGGGTCACCTGGCCCAAGAAGTTCAAGATCGACGTCCTCCGCTACGACGGCACTACGAACCCTCGGGACTTCCTGCAGCTTTACTCCCTAGCAGCGGCGGTCGCCGGGGCCGGCGAGATGATGATGGCCAGCTGGTTCCCGATGGCCCTGAAGGGAGATGCCCAGACATGGCTTCTCAACCTTCCCAAGTGATCCATTCGTTCCTGGAGGACCCTGAAGGAACAGTTCCTGGGGGCTTTCCAAGGCGGGTACGAGCGCCCGGGGGCTCCCAGCGACCTCCACGACTTCAAGCAACTTCCGGGTGAAACTCTTCGCAAGTTCATTCATCGCTTCACCCAGAAGATGAACACAATCCCCTGCATCAAGCAAGAGCTGGTGATCGCTTCTTTTCACGCCAACGTCCGCAATACCCGGATGCGCGAGAAGTTGAGCAATCGCCGTGTCGAATCCACCTGCGAGCTCTGGGAGCTTGCGGATCGATGCGCCCGAGCTGAGGAGGGGGCTAAGTTTCCCGGGGAGGATGAACCCGAGGACAAAGCCGCCACTGCCAAGAACAAGAAGACGGGTCCCATGAAATAGACCCCGGAGGCTGAAGAAGCTCTTCAGTCCCTCAAGTGCTACCTCGCCTCGCCTCCCGTCCTCGTGGCACCAGCAGAAAAGGAGCCCCTACTACTGTACATCGCTGCCACCAATCAGGTGATCAGCGCAGTTCTCGTAGTAGAGCGTGACTCTCCTCCGGACAAGGTCGGCGGCAAGCGTCCCGGAAACATCCTCCCGGGGCAACCAAGCAAGAAGAAGCAGCCAGGTGGCACAGGGCCGGAAGGCCCTGAGCTTGGCATGCCCACCGACGCCGTCATCGACGTCGCAGAAGAAGCATCACTGGGGGCTGACGCGCTCCCTCTCGAAGCAGCTGAGCCCGCCAAGGACTCGGTGATACGTCTCAAACGTATCTATAATTTTTGATGTTCCATGCTTGTTTTATACCAATTGCTACATGTTTTGCATCTATTTTATATCACTTTTATACATTTTTTGGGACTAACCTATTAACAAGATGCTGAAGTGCCAGTTCCTATTTTCTGCTGTTTTTGTATTCCAGAAAAGCTAGTCTGGAAATATTCTCGGAATAGGACGAAACTTCACGGGGATCCCTATTTTACCAGAACACACTTGAAGGACCAAAGGAGAAGCAGAGGAGGGCCACCAGGGCCCCACACGCCACTAGGGCGTGGGTCCCTCCCCTGGCGCGCCCTAGGGTGGTGTGGACCCCTCGGGGGTCGTCAGTCGCCGCCCTTTTGCCTACTTATTCCCCCCAACGCGAAAAGCCTAAGTGCCTGAGCAAATATCCACGAAAAGTTCCAGAGACGCCGCCGCCGTCAACCCTAGCTCGGGAGGGTCCAGAACCTCTTCCCGACACCCTGCCGGAGAGGGGAATCATCACCGGAGGCTTCTACATCGTCATGCCTGCCTCCGGAGTGATGCGTGAGTAGTTCATCCTTGGACTACGGGTCCATAGCAGTAGCTAGATGGTTGTCTCTCCAATTTGTGCCATCATGTTTAGATCTTGTGAGCTGCCCTACATGATCAAGATCATATTATTGTAATGCTACATGTTGTGTTTGCTGGGATCCGATGAATATTGAATACTATGTCAAGTTGATTATCAATCTATGCCCTATGTTATTTAAGATCTTGCATGCTTTCCGTTACTCGTAGATACTTTGGCCAAGTAGATGCTTGTAACTCCAAGAGAGAGTATTTATGCTAGATAGTGGGTTCATGCCTCCGGTAATCTGGGAGAGTGACAGCAACTTCTAAGGTTGCGGATGTGCTGTTGCCACTAGGGATAACCTAACAATGCTATGTGCACGGTCATATGTATTTGTTTACATTACGCACTTTACTTAATGCAATTATCCGTTGCTTGCAACTTAATACCAACGGGGAACTCGGATGACACCCCGGCGGTGGATTATTAGTCATAGACGCTGTTGGATGACGGTCTATGTATTATGTCGTAATGCCCAATTAAATATCATAGTAATCATCATGTCATGTATATGCATTGTCATGCGCTCACTATTTGTCAATTGCCCAGCCGTAATTTGTTCACCCAACATGTTAGTTATCTTTTATGGAGAGACACCACTAGTGAACTATGGACCCCGGTTCATTCTTTACACTGATTAAACCACCACAAACTGCAAACTGTTCCTTTTTCATTCTCTGCAATTTAATACTCATTATCCACACCATACGTTTAATCCTTTGTTTTCGTCAAGCCGGTGAGATTGACAACCTCACTGTTTCGTTGGGGCAAAGTAGTTTGATTGTGTTGTGTGCAGATTCCACGTTGGTGATCGTATTGCGCCGTGCCAACCACCAACAACCTTCTGAAGAGTTGCTGCTCCTACTGGTTCGATAACCTTGGTTTCTTTCTGAGGGAAAACTTGCTGCAGAACTGCATCATACCTTCCTCTTGGGGTCTCCCAACGAGCGTGTGATTCACGCCATCACTCGGCGACCCGCAAGATACAGCACCCGGTCTACTTCATCAGTTCGGTGCTGCGCGATGCCCGGGAGCGGTACCCCATGATGTAGAAGCTGTTGCTGGCGATCCTCATCGCCTCTCGCAAGATGAGGCCCTACTTCGAAAGCCACCCTATCACCGTGGTTTCCAAGTACCCCTTGAGGAGTCCGCTGGAGAATCCCCTCGCCACCGGACGAGTCTCTTGGTGGGCCATGGAGCTTCAAGGTTTCGGCCTCAAGTTCGAGCACACGAACAACATCAAGAGTCAAGCGCTGGCTGATTTCACGGCGGAGTGGACTGAGACAGCGTTCGACGACCCGGTGGAGGAATCCAGCCTTCCCGGGAAAGAAGATCCCGACGCTTGGACCATGAACTTCGACGGCTCCTACACCAAGGGCCAAGGAGGCGCCGGAGTCGTTTTGATCTCCCCCACAGGAGATCGTCTGAAGTACGTCGTCCAGATGCAGTACAAGGAGAATATCTCGAACAACACGACGGAGTACGAGGGCCTGCTTGCGGGACTTCGTGCTGCCGTTGGCCTCGGCATCACCAAGCTCATCGTCAAGGGTGACTCTCAGCTAGTCATCAAACAAGTGAACAAGGAGTACGCTTGCCCTCAGATGGCACCGTACGTCGAGGAGGTGTGGAAGCTTCAGCGGCGCTTCAACAGCTTCCGGGCCGTGTACGTCCCTAGGGATGACAACACGACCGCGGACGAGCTGTCACAGATGGCTTCCAAGCGAGAACCAGTACCTCCCGGGATATACATTGAGGTGCTCGGCAACCCTCTGTGTCTCCCGAGAGGCTCAAGACAAGGTCTACATCGACACTGGGGGCTGGTGACCCGTCTACTTCGACAACCCGGGAAGCCAGCCCAGAAGGCGCGCAAGACCCGGCAGGACCGAGACCAAGGGAAGCTATGCTTCTCCTTGGTCAAATGGTGTTGCCGGTGGAGAGAACCCACCCACCCTGGGCCCTGGACATCGTCAAGTACATGACGGAGCATGCTCTGCCGGAGGATGATCACGAGGCCGAGCGGGTGGCTCGTCAAGCCAAGCTCTACGTCCTGATCGACGGCGAGCTCTACCGGCGACGCGACAACGGAGTCAGGCTCCGCTGCATACCACAAGAACAAGGCCAAGTACTTCTACGAGACATCCACGAGGGCACATGTTCAAGTCATGTTGCATCAAGATCATTGGCGGGGAAGGTTTTCCGCCAGGGATTCTACTGGCCAACAGTCCTGCACGACGCCGAGCAAATGGTCAAGACCTGCGAAGCTTGCCAATACTACGCGAAGAACATCAATCAGCCAGCTCAAGCACTGCAACCAATCCCAATATCCTGGCCGTTTGCAGTCTGGGGGCTAGACATCGTCGGCAAGTTGCCAAAGTCAGTTGGCGGACATGAATACCTCTTTGTGGCTATTGACAAGTTCACGAAGTGGGTTGAAGTAATGCCAGTACCACGCCAGACGGCCCAGGCCGCCATCAAGTTCATCGAGGGGATTGTCTACCGCTTCGGAGTACCAACAGAATCATCACGGATAATGGCACTCAGTTCACAAGTCGAGCCTTCCTCAGCTTCTGTGAAGAATTGGGCATCAAGGTGTGCTTTGCATCAGTGTCCTATCCAAGATGCAACGGTCAAGTGGAGCGAGCCAATGCGGAGGTCCTAAGAGGTCTGAAAACCAAAGCATTTGACAAGCTGGAGAACAAGGGGAGAAATTGGATTGATCACCTACCCAGTGTACTGTGGTCCATCAGAACAACTCCAAGCCGAGCCACCAAAGAAACACCTTTCTTCCTTGTCTATGGAGCTGAAGCTGTCCTGCCAACAGAGCTAAGGCACGGATCCCCCGGGTACTCGCATATGATGAAGATGCCCAAGCTGAGCAAAGGATCGATGACATTAACATCCTGGAGGAAATGCGCTGTCGGGCGTCATTGCGGTCTGCTCGATACCAGCAAGGGCTGCGCCGGTATCACAGCCGTCATGTTCGATCCCGGGAATTACAGCAGGGAGACCTGGTTCTCCGCAAGATGCAAAATCTCGAGGGCTTGAACAAGATGTCAAGCAAGTGGGAAGGACCCTACCGGGTTACTCATACACTGAGACCCGGAGCAGTCTATCTGGAAGACGAGAAGGCAGGCCGGAAGGCAACGCCTGGAACATCGAGAATCTCCGCAAGTTCTACCCCTAATTACGAACATGAATCGCCAAACGTCGAATCCGCTAAGCACGCCCAAGGGGCTAGTGTTCTGTAATAGGGTGTAAGAAGTCATCGCCAAGAAATAAAAGATAAGTGTTTCAATTCCGTGAGCCTCAATTTATGTCGAGATGTGTGTTATCCGTAACAACCCCCAAGCAGGGGGCTGACATGGTGCCGGTGGCTGACGGGTCGAGCGCGAGTGGCCTATCAGTAGGCACTGCCACCCGATCGTCGTACTGCCGCGGAAAGGAGTGAACGGGCAGTGCTGTGTTTTAACGAACCTAAGCACAGAAATGCACATTCAACTTTGCTTGCGGGTTGCTCCGGATGAAACACTATCTCGACATGAAAAGAGGGTCCATTCTTTCCTACTGAAAGTTTGTTGTGTGCAGCGCCTTCCCGGGACAGGAGCTGACGGTGGAAAGCGGTTAAGGAGTTGGATACCCGGGAGGGACAGGATGGATCGAGGACGCGGCAGAAAAACAGCTAAGTCCTTGCATCAGCATCCTGCACTTAGGCATAACATCTCGCTCGGAGTCAATATACCATCGACCTGCGCATGCTTGACAGTTGATGAGAGCCTTTGCGGGGGTAATGCTACCACCCCAGCGAACGGTCCGTTTCCCTCTGGCCAAGTACCTGTGGACAGTGGAGTCAGACACCCGGAAGGTATAGCGCTCTTAGGGGTACCACTACTGTGTGCGGAACAGTCAGGGTATCTGGCACCTAAGGGACCTCCTCTGAAACTTGACAGCGCGTTAGTGCAAAGGAAGATTTGGGACATGACCCCGGGAGTTGAGGCTAGGTTGCATTCATCTGAATTTAAATTCTGAATTACATTCAGCTGTGCAACTTCTTGATTACATAACAAGCCTATGCTACTAAGGCCAGTCCAGGGTCACTGGCTGTGCAGACTTGTCTTCTTTTCGTTTTCTTTGCCGGGTGAGCTCTTGATTCCCGGGGACGCCTGGGGAAAGAGAGTGCACCCGCGCAGGACTTTTTCAGGCGTCTCGTGGGTCGAGAGCCCTGGCAGCCCACCCGGGCACTCCCCGACCAAAGACCCGGAAGATCCCGTCCGCCAGCTCACCCATGGACTGACTTCAGCCTGAAGCATGAAGACAGGCCAAGTCAAGCTCAAGTTTGATTAACAGAAGGAACTAAAAGTTAGAGTGGTCACCTGCTCTATGGCTTCGAGTTCAGCCACGAGTTGGGACAGCGCCGGAATCCCAGCTGTCCTCTCTCTCAGAAGGACCACAGGTACGCCCTGCGGATCGCCCTAACCCTAGCTTCCTCTTGAGCAGCAGGACCGGAGACGGCCGCTAGGCGGGCGAGATTTGAGCAACGGTAGGACAGGCACAGCTTCGCCTCCCTCGGCGGCTCGGGCCCAGCTCCATTGGGAGCCTCCGCCGCGCTACGGAAGGCCGATTCCGCCGTCGACACGTCGGACAGGGACATCTCCTCCCCCAGACATTGCTCTGCGATCTATGGGGGGGAAGAGAAAGGAGCAAGGCGAGAAGATGTGTCAAGGGAGTTGGAGTCTGGAGGGCCTTTTATAGGCCTCCCACGCTCCACCTACCCCTTGGCGCTACGGCTGCCGCGTTAATGGGGCGCGTTGGCGAAAAACCGCTCCCATTCACATCAAGTACGACACGAAGGCCAAGAGACAAAAAGGAGAACAAGTTCTTCTTCATTTCAAGATCTACAGCGGGGGCTAATTTTTACAAACAAAAAGATTGGCCCCGGCACGCGAGGAGCACCACCGTACAATGGAAGACGCTACTTCCAGAAGTACGTCGACGAGGCGGCCAAGAAGGAGGTCAAGGACATCTTCAGGACCGCCGACTTGAAGCTCCTCGCCCTCAGGGAAGCTAGCTCTCCTCGGCCTTGACGCTAGATGAGTTTTCCTCATCTTCGTCCTCGTCGAAGGAGCCGGAGCTGCTGCTGCTCTCACTCTCGGCGCAGCATTCCACGCGCCCTCCTGCAGCGCGGAAGATCTTCACGGCGAGTGTGGCGTCTCCGTCATACTTGCAGGCAAGGTATTGCCCCGGGTCAGGCGGCGGGAGCGAGCGAATGACTTCCACCCCTGACCAAGGAGCATGGAGTCGTCGACGGTGTACTCCACCGAGATCCAGGAGGGGCCGTTGGGACAGCCTTCCACCTGCAGCCACAAGCCCGGAGGCCGGTTGTTCTCCATCGCCATCGCAAAGGAGTCCGGAAGGTCAATCCGGCTGCGGATCTTGCGGCGCAATCCAGGATGAACTCGTAGGGCGCGAAGCTCGTGTGGATTGCAGCCCGTGGGGACGGAGAAGGAGTTCTTCCGCATCTCACGGCTCCTCGCCTCCACCACCTCGCTTCGCTCGCCCTCTTGAGGCGGCGCTTCCGCGGCCACCGGAGCTTCTCTCGTCGGGGCCGAAGCTCGAGGACGTCCCACTCCTCTCTTTCCTCTCGCCATTGGAGCGTTGGCCTGGGAAGGGAGAGATGGGTCAAGGAAGAAGAAGATGGGGACTTGCGAGGCGTTCGTCCGCTTTTATAGCGCGCGGAGCTTCTCTCTCCAACCGTCTTCACAGCTTCCCCGCAGCGGGAATCGAGGAGGCAAACTCAGTTATTCCCCCGAGCGGAATAACTCCAAGACCATCACGATGATTGACGGACCGAAGCAAGGGCGGGTACCCACTTTGGCCAACTCTTTGGCCATAGCCCCGGCAGCAACTGAAGCAAGAGCCGCCGGGACCATGCCCGGGGGCTACTGTCGCAGCAGTGGAACATGGGGTTCCCCTGATGCTGCCAAAGTGGGTCCTCCTGGGGCCCACCAAGAAGATGGACAAGGCAAGGAGTCAAGTACAGCAGATGGGTTAGCCCATCTGCCTCAAGGACACCCGACAAGTTCGACATCAGTCTCTGCGGCTAAGGACCAGGTGACCTTCCGGGTCACCCCCTCGCCCGGAGAACCAGCAAGATACCACGGGTCCGTGCTCCCGGCAGGAGGCCAGGCGCACCCCCGGTATCCATCCGTACCATCGAGAGGATAAGATCGCCAGCTCGCCGGAAGCTGGTGGAAGACTTGGGCGCCAAGATGAAGGCCGCGCCCTGGTGACGTTGCCAGAGCGCAGTTGGTGGGGCGGACAGGCTTTGTCCGTCCCACCTTTTCCAAGGGCGGACGACCACGCCGCCCTCCTCAGAACGCTTGGAGGAGAGAGTGCCACGTCTCCTCCAAGGACCGCCGAGGGGTTTTCCCGCCAAGACCCCTCACACCTCTCGCGTGCCCATGTCGGATCCCCTTAGCCTATAAAAGGAGGACCATGGCACCGAAGAGAGGAGGAGGAAACAAGGAAGGAAGACGAGATAGAAGCAAGCTAGAGCTCAGGCAAGACTGGACTAGGGTTCGGAAGGTAGAGAGAGAGGTGATCTCCCCAGGGCAGGATCTGCTCTTCGTCTACCTCCGGCCGAAACTCTGCCGGGTTCACCCCAGAATACCCTTGTACACCACACCATGATGAACCTCTCAATCCAGACATGCAGGAGTAGGGCTTTTAGCCTCCGGGCGGCCTGAACCTGGGTAGCTCCTTGTGTCCCTTTGGTTGCATGCTTTGATCGTGGAGAGGAGAGCTTGATCTAGACTCCGCCCGAGAAGACGATTCTCAGCCTCCTTCGCGCCCCGTGCCGAACCAAAAATGGGTATCCTCTACTCCCGGTGTCCGTCATCCGAGACACGACACATTCATTTTTGTCACAGACATGTTTATGTTAATTTATTGTTTATACACTATTTTTCATTATCTTACAAATTGGTTTTCATATGCACACAAATTTGGGTATCGTTTCAACTTTCAAGGCAAATTTCACCTCTTCCACGTACTTCTTTTCCTACCTTTTTTTAAAAGGAGGATAACACCGGCCTTTGTATTGATTGATACACACACGTATATATTATTCATTATTTAAGAGTCAGGTGAAACCTCACATCGAAGGTGAATAAGTCTGCCGAAGAATAAAACATGTGATTGTATACCTCGCGACTATAACTTCACCAGACAATGACTAACCCTATGGTAAAAAACTGAGACAAAGGTACACGGCTCCTAGGCCAAGCCTTCGGGAAGCGATCGTTGCACTTGCGTGGATGATAATGAGTCCAACCATAAGTTGATCTTGGGATTTTCATCATCAAATCCGAGTATCGAGTCGCCATCTTCAATAAGGGCACGAAGCACACATGCCTCGACATTGATTGGTCAATGATCTAGTGATTCCACCGGAGTAGGCATACCAACTGTCGAAGCCGCCTCTACGATATTGACTGGCTAACGACACCTCGCTAGCCGGATCCCACTGGAGGAGATATTGACAGCCCGCGACGTCTCATACAACCACTTCTAATTTTGGTCGCACCACTTTCGACCGAGCAGCGACAATCGTGGTTTGATGCTTCCAAAAGCAATGTTATGGGTAGCACTTGCGGAGAACATGCATTACTTGACGCCTTCACATGAGACGTGTGCGTAGAACTTGTCGGCCAGGAATGACTTTACACCTCCGTAAAAGATATCGTTGTTGGGTTGCGTGTACGGTAAATTAAAATTTCGAGTAGCATGCTACGCAACAGCTCAGGATCTATACTATGAAGATATGTTGCACCCCATAATGCTAGATCTAGAAAACTTACTACAACCGTCGCGGAAGATCTTGTTGTAGTCGAAGTAGACGTTGGTGAAGCCTGATGAAGAATCTCACGTCCACGTCGGGAGGTGAGATTGTTGCCGATCCTTGTCGTCGAGGAATTGCTTGCGCAACCCGCTCTAGCAGTATCCACACGTACACCGCGCCAATCCGTCAGCGTTTCACCATCCAGAACTACTTGCACTGACGAAGAAAGATTGCCTTGCAGCATAGTTTAGGTGGTTGATCTAATCAAACTTGATTAGAGCAATATGAGACTAGATAGATCAAATTCTCAACACATGAGATCTAATTAGAGAGAAATTAGAACAATGTCTAATTAGAGTGTCGTCTAATTAGAGCATCGTCTAATTGTACAATATCTCAAGAGAGAGGAACTTGCGCAAAAGCAATTGGTGTGTTCTCCTTGGGGGAAGAGGGGGAGTATATAAGGGGGAGAGGAGGGGGTGCGCCGACCCTAGGGCCGGCCGACCCCTGTCCCAAGTCGGTTCGGGTTGGGAAAGAGTCCAACTCGGACTCCTCCCTCCCTTTCCTTTTTTTCCCTTTTTCCTTTTGCCAATTTCCTTTATTCCAATTAGGACTTCTTTAAATCTCTAATTTAAACAAGGAAGGGAGGAGGGGACTTGGTGTGGCCGGCCTGGAGGTGGGGCCCATGTGGCCGCCCCACACTAGGTGTGGCGCGGCATGCAGGGCACCCCCCCTCTCTCCTCCGGCGCATCCCCCCTTCCCGGCAAACCTCCGAAACTCTTCCGGAACATAGATAAAATCATCGACTCTATCCACTGATGTCGGAAACACTTCCCGGCATCCTGGAACATTTCAGGTTCGCCATATTTCTCTCTCGGGAAATTCTTCCCTAAAACCGGCATTATTCCCTCTCATGATAACTTCACCGGAACACCTCTGAATCACTCCGGAGTTGTTCCTGTGACATCGGAGCTACTCCGACCACTTCTCATAACAACTAATACTACATATTTATTCTCTCAATAAAAGGTTGACTCACAGCTTAAGTGTTTGACCCGAAAGGTTCGTTAACACATAGACATGTCCGGGAGCTTACCAGACAATAACCAGCATTGAGACCTAGAGGTCTGTACTGGCTCCTATGTATTCACGAGCGAACGACAGAACCTCTTTATGTTTCTCATTACGCTAATCACCTTACGTACACGATACCAATGATATCACGAGGTTGAGACAATGTGCTCTAGTGTAATCAAGACCTTTTGATCATAACACATATAAAACTCGTTTACTAATATCATTCTCTTTTCTCATTTCGCATTATCAATGTCCTGTGAGAAATCACACTGTGTCTGGCCAGACAATTGGGGTGACATGATAATACTGAGATGGCCTAGAGGATGTATCTCTCCATCGTCCGGAGGAGTAAGTTTCCTTCTTGAACAATCTCCGTTCCAATACTTATTCTAGTTCAAACCCAATAGTCACCGTTATAGTCCCCAGTGACGGTCGGACGTTTGATGACTATCAAAGCGTGAGTGTCAAACAAGCGGTCACTAGATGTTCTCAAGGTATAGGAATGTAACTAATGAAAACTCTGTATGATCAACTGCTATTTTTCATCTTGACGATTTGTCTCATAGCAAGATCATAGGGTGGGTCGGTTCAGTACTATTATCATTTTGATAATAAACTCTTATAGTTATGTGACTTATACAAAGTCCATGATCAGGAAAACATGATGATCAAATAACAAGATAGACTAGTCTTAGAGACAAGACCAGGAACTTTTCCTTGTTCATATCTTTACACGTGCATTGGAGGTTTTCCTCTTGAATATTTTGTATTCGCTATTCAAGTACCCAATGCAGTTGTAGCATAAAGATATAAACGATTAATAATAAACTTGGAGATAGAATAATACTAAATATTATTGTCTCTAGGGCATATCTCCAACATTCGTGTGTAGCACCTTCCGAGTCAGATAACTCCACGGTCCAAGAAGAGGATGTTACATACTGCTATCGACCTTGACACACTGAGCTGGAGCAGAAGGAGTTGCCGCCCAAATTCCAAAATCCTGCACCGCCAATATATTAGGGCATCTTCTACCACATCGCACCGCCCATATGACGTGTGTGACACGAAGTCACCGAGAACGCCACCGAAGACGCGGAAGATATGGTAGCCTCCCAATATCTGTTGCCTCTGGCCCCCTTCATCGCCTCCTTAGCCCATGGCCACGGTGGAAAATCCGTCGCTTTGGTCGTTGCGCTGCCACGGGAGCAGCACGGGGCACCTCCGCATCCCAACCTCATGCATCACCGCCCTCCTCCCAATATGGCTCAACCACACGAGATCAGGGTCGTCGCCATAACTTACTGCGCTACAAATGCAGGGGACGGCAGAGAGAATATCCACCCAATGCATGCTCCTTCTACGTGAGATCACCGGGAGACTAGATCCCCGCCGCCTCATCATCGGTGTCGCAATTCTTGTCTGGCAGCAGCATCCGAGGGCGACGAGAGAAGAGAGTGAGGGAGGAGGGTGCCGGCTAGGGTTCGCCATGAAGGCGCGGCCTAAGGGGCGCTAGTTTTTGTCTCTCTTACACTTCTTCTACTCCCTCGGTCACAAACATAAGACCTTTTATTTTCATAATTTGTATTTATCTACATATATTTTAGTATGTATGCTCACTCATGTTATTTTGTATGTAGTCAATACTGAAATAGTTAAAGGGTCTTACATTAGTGAACGGATGAAGTATATCATTTTACCATATAGTAAAAAGGTTCTTGAAGGATAACTAAATTCATGATAGGTCGTTCCACATCTAAGGTCTTCGCAAGTAACCACTTTATATTTCTCTGTAGTCCGTATAATAGAATAATGTAGCAATTTCCTAGAAATATTTAACAAGGAAAATTAAGGGCATGTTTGGATCGTGACCGGTGGTTACCATACAAAAGATTTCAAGTTGACCGATGGCATAGGCAAGTGTTTGGATTGAAACCTAGTTATCAGAACCACGCCAAAATTTTGGTCGCTACGTTAGATTATGCGTCGCACACTAGTGAAACGGGGGTGGGCGAATCCTTTGACACAATATTTGTGTGCCCCTGATTTGACAGGGCAGGTGTGGGCATAAACCAAACAACCCCTAGGCTTGTGTCACTTCTACTTTACCACAGCTTCCATTATCCCAGTTCATTAAAACTTCCGATAAATATAAAAATTATCCGCAAGTTCATGTTGACTTTGAAAAGTCAGTGTTCCTTTCTCACTAATTTCTTGGATCATGTATTGTCAATGTTTTAATCTCATAAGTAAATGCAACACATTTGCATTTTACTGTGAACACATAGAACTCGAGCACCAACAGCAACTACTACTCCCTCCGTATCAAAATATAAGACTTCTAGCTAGTTTCCACGCACATGTATATAGACATGTTTTAGTGTCTAAAACATGTCTAGATACTAAAACATGTCTATATACATGTGCGTGGAAACTAGCTAGAAGTCTTATATTTTGATACGGAGAGAATAGCTGTTAGCCACCGTGCGGCAAGCATGGTGAGCAAACTCAAACCAATATTTTTCTGGAAAATAAAACCAGTGTGAGCCGCAGAACTGCGACAGTTCCCTAATTATCCACTTCAGGTGAGGCCTACAGAGTGTGGCTCGACAGTGGGCCATTGCAGTCGACAATCACTTCAATCATCGAAAAGCTTCATGGCCCCTGCCCTTGCCTTTGCACAAAGTGACCACTTGGATGGCGTCATTCTTCTTATCCAAATCCAATTTGCAGCCTCTACCACAAATAGTAGAGTCTAAAATAATACTCCCTCCATTCATAAAAAGATGTCTCAACTTTTTTCAAACAAGTATGTATCCTGCATACTTGTTTGGAAAAAGTTGAGACATCTTTTTATGAACGGAGGGAGTAATAATTTTGCAGCACTAGCCAGTTGCCACTTCAATTTTTGGCAGTTTTCATTAACTAATTTGTTACCCTTCTCTAAGGGGCTCCTAAGTCTAACCGCTGTTCAAAGTCAAGTTCGGATGAGCAATCGAGAACCAGTGCACGGATTGCAAACCTAGGGTAAATATGTGTCCCAACAACTTATACCAATACCACGGGCAGATGTAAAATTGTTGGTTTTAATTGTGCTGGTTATTATGTCAACTTCATAGAGTAGACTGGAAATCCATCATCATATTTGAATTCCAGAATTGTATTGGCGTGAATTTCGTGATATTGGTGTGTGCTACGACACGATCCGACGCTGTTTGGTCTCTAGTCTCTCGGTGCCATCGGCAAATGGCTGTCACTTGTGAGTTTACACGCAACTCTACCTGAAAGGCTTTTGCTTTGTCCATGCAATAATGTAATACAAATTGAAAGTTGGTTACCGAAAGCAAGGTATCACTAGGAGAATATGTAAAAGCTAGACAGGGTTTGGCACGGACAAATATGGAGAATTATATTCACCTGTGCGACGAGACTGACTCGAGTCAAGTCATGCATCCAAACCGCCCAAAAAATCATGCCAATATTTTATTGGTAATCAAGCCAAGATATACATCTAGCTTATTTATTTATTTTTTAGAAAAAACAAGCTTTTTATTTATGGATGACACGAAGAACAATCTAGGAGAATTAAGGATCTACAAGACGTACATTTGGATATATTAATCCTTAGATGCTCAATAGCCTTGCATATATTTGTAAGCTACCAAACTCTAGCTCAATATATATTAGATTCTCAAACTACAAAAAGTAAATTGACAACATATCCCAATTGGGAGAGATAAGAGAAGACATTCTGCTACTGTGCCACACTATAAAAGACCCTCACCAACCCATGGCTTCTTCTCCTCATCAGCCATAGCCAACAAACAAGATCATCACTTGGCCACACCGCGGCTATAATCTACTAATGCTACTACAATAGAAGCTACCATAAGCAAAGAAGAGACGAGAAGAAACAAGATCATGTACCACCATAACCATGGCGAGGTGGCCAGCCTTCACTTCCTCCCGCCCCCGAATCCTTCCCCCTCCTTCGCCACTCACCACCACATGAACATGGCCTTGCCGTCTCAGTCCTACTTCCCTCCATCCTTTGATCCTACGGCTCTACTCGCCGGCGACGGTACGGTGGCTGCCTTTGACTTTGACACTATCCTAGAAGAAGCGGCTCTCCTTGTCAGCGGCAATGGCTCACCCAGCTCGGGCTCGGACGCCGGGGGCGTTAACTACTGCCAGGTGGGCGGTGCTGACTCTGGCGTTGGAGCTGCGGAGGAGGAGAGGAGGCGGCGGCGGATGGTCTCCAACCGGGAGTCGGCACGGCGGTCGCGCATGCGCAAGCAGCGGCAGCTGAGCGAGCTGTGGGCGCAGGTCGCACACCTCCGCGGCGCCAACCGCCGCCTCCTGGACGAGCTCAACCGCGCAATGAGGGAGTGCGCCGACGCCTGCCGCGAGAGCGCCTGCCTCAGGGACGAGAAGGCCGAGCTGGCCAAGAAGCTGGAGCAGCTGTCGCCGCAATCGGCGCCGGAAGAGAAGGCTGCCTCGAGCAATCACAGTAGCTGCTCCTCGGAGCCATCCAAGAAGAGCGCCACTGTTGATAGTTCTATCGAATGAATATTGTTACTCGTATTATCCACCCAAATTTTTACTTGAGAGGATAACAGCTACCATATCAATAAGAACATGCATGTAAAACTAAGGAATGATATGCTATATAATTATTCAATGACGATCGCTGGGTAACGTAAAACTACCCTGCAATCAGTTTCCCTATCTGGAATATGTTTTGTGTAACAATTTTGATACTTATCTTGTATGGATAAATTAACATGGATAAGATGTACTATTACAAGTTGCAAACTTGAGACCAATAGAACAGAGGTAACAGTAGCAAGATCAAAGTATGAGAGCGAGAGGACAAGGAAGGATCGTAAACCAGTGAGAACGACAAGTGTTTAGCTTTCCATAATGTTGTGCAACTACATGCAAAAAAATGTAGTGTCATCACTTGATGATGTCCCGAGCTCAACTTGCACGTAATGGACTAGGCTTTGTGATTCCCCATGAATTGTCTACTTCGTCGATGCCAACGTACCTACCAGCTGTTTTTGATCAGCAGTTCAGTCGCGTAGGAACTATTGTGTTTGCAATGTTGTATCGCACAAAGATCGACATATGCATCAAGTACTTTTGGCATATGAATGTAGATTGTAGCATCAAGATCTAACAACATATCCTACTCACTGAGATGCTTCTCCGATATGATTCCTAGTAACATGTGCATGCTGCAGAACAAATCTATGCTTTTTACGATATATAAGTTCCATTGCCGCATGCATAAACGTGAGCGTTTTGTTTATCTAATTGGGCAATAACATATGATGGCTACAAAGATAGAAATGACTGGAAATGTGGGCATTATGAAGATTCAGTATCAATGTAGACATGAATGTTTCGCTTGCGAACACGCTGAACTATACAAAGATCTCTGTAGCAAAAATGTGCGAGTACCCATAATCAATACTTATTCCAATGTCAAATTTAACCATGGGAAGTCCCTGGGGTGTACCAAGTTACACTTTGTCAGAAAATTAAATTGAGAAACGCACATTTCAATTGCAAAACTGTCTGCTCGAAGATAGTAACGGCATCAGCACTGAGAGATAAATCAGAACAGAGCAGAGCAGAGCGAAAGCAAATCTGGAGACAGGTGAGGCACTGCAAGTGCAGCATCAGCTCAAAGAATGCCGGGGGGAGACGTGTGAACACAATGTAGAAAAAATTCCCACCAGGGTGAGATGCTCACATCACAGGGCCCCAGCAACAGTGATCAAAAGAGGCAGGGACCCCTGGGCTGTGTTGTGCTGCGCCCGGTGGAACAAGCACCAATGCACCATGCAATGTCTCACTCGCACTGGTGGAGCTTTCCTCACATAACAAGAGGGAACAACTGGAAAGTACAGGAGCACTTCAACAAACCAAACGAAACCAAACGATCCCAGGAGCCAACTTACAGTCGCATGAAGATAAGAAGGCTAGCTGCAGTTCCAGCTGCTCCAGGTTGCAAGTTGAAGCTTGCCATGGATCGATGTCGCGCAGATGCAGCGGAATAATCAGCATTGTTGGTGATACAGTGTTGGTACCAGGAACAGAATATTGTGTGATAATATACCGGTGCCCTGCACATGAAGCGTTCAGGAGAGGAGGAATCGAAAATATGCAAAGATTGGGGTGTGACACTGACACACGTAAAAAGTTCAAAACATCTCTCCGGGGGAATAATATCGATATCAGTATCATTATGCTTGCCCAAAAGTTGGAAATTTCCCCACAGAGGTAGAAGTTACTTGTAGTTACAGTTACACGTCGACAGGAACCAAGCTGGCTTTGCTGTATAACATCTGTAAGGGTTTGGGATTCTTGATGATTTACATGCTTCGGATTACTTGCTTTAGAAAGTAGAATGATTTTAACTGCCCAACTGTAATCTCATCAGGTGTTCACCATGGGCAGTGGCCACTTGCCAGGAGTTTCATGCAGCCAAATGAGTTGCCTATTTTTTAGGCTTCACCAGCCAGAGATGGAGGACTGCACTCGGCAGAGGATGCAGCTGTCAACGATGGACACATTGTCTTCTCGGTGCCCCTTTCTCTAGGAAAAACTTTGATGGATCTGCAAATAAACTTGTAAACGGACACCTGGCAAACAAAAGGCAAATGGTTTGTTACAACGAAATTCCATAACACGGTTGAGGAAAAAAACTGATAGACAATTGTACCTGCTCATTCTTATGGTCTCAGACTGGATAGTAACTTCTTCAAATATATCTCCTGTCAACGGAGTGGTGAAATTGGAGAACAAAATGTTACATATGCAGCTCCACTGATAATGCAGAAGGACGGAACTAGCATTTGAAATCAACTTGTGACACTGATTATATGGTTATCCATACAAAGGTATACATATGAAATGCATTTTACGAAACAGAGGTGCTCCGCGTGAGTGCGTACCACGTGGGGTTGGGCATTCAGATGATTGCACAAGGCAACACAATGATACAGAGTATCAAGCCATGGATACATGGGCACGGGACATGTACTGCCATAGCCAATTTACACTAAGTTACACTAGCATATAAGTATGGTCCTTGTTGACCGCCAAAGTGGAATTTCCAGTTAATTCTTTCGGGCAAAGTGAGGTCTGTAAGCCCCTGTTCGCCCAAAACATATAGCGCCTGGGTTAACCCTTTCAAGCAGGGTTGGGACGTACATCAATGATGTATGTTACCAGTTGCATCTTGAGACCAGAATCTTGATTTTGGTCAACTGTGTTTTCAGTTCAATGGATCCTACACTAGTGATGTCTCTATCTTCCATCCTCCGCTCCCTTCTGTATACAGTATATGATTGAACTAGCATGAGAAATCACATTCATAAGCTTTAGCTGAGTTTTACTTGTAATAACTGATCATTGATATAACTCAAGAGACACACTTTAATTCAAAAATGCCAATCTTTTGCTGACCAGGTTAGAGTACCAACGAAAAATAAAAGATGATCTGCTACTAATCAGTAGGAAACGCCAGGTGGAGTGGGATAGTACCTTTATCAAAAGCCTTGCTAGAAAAGTATTTGGCCTTCAAACGAGCTGCAAGCATAGCCTGGTATTTGTTGACCTTCTCTTCATGGTCCAGGTCTTTTGCTTCCTAATAAACCAATTCTCTTCATGGACCACATCTTTTGCTTCTCTAATACAACATTTTTTACTGTTAGTTGTCATAATTTGTCGCAGTGACTAAGCAACAACTTAGCTCCATAACGACGATATACATTCACGAATATAAATCGTTTGATTGAAAAAATGTATGTTAAGAGAACCAACAAAATTGTTCGGAAGATGCATCTTCATTTCGCACTTTGAAATAAGGGTTTATAAAAATGGAGAAACCGATAACTAGTCAGAGAACAAAGTAGAAGTTAACTTGTAAAATACAAACAGAGTTTGTCCTCCATGCGCTAAAACCTTGCCATGTATGAACACAAAATAACCTTGAACATAACAACATGACAGCATAACAACAAGGGTTGAAGTCAAGCAGAAAAGTCTCCTTACACCTCATATTATGATATCTCCAATATAATTTTTGGTTTTTTGTTATGAGTAGTAGAGCCAAGAAGTTCATGAAAACTAGATGTGAATATAAAGCTGAAATATCCTTCCAGAAATAGCAAATAAATCCTCTTGTGGCATCTTTTACTTGACACCGACTGTGAACATTATGGCCATTTCAAGCAAATAATAAGAAGGTTCCTCAAAAGAATATGTGAACTCATTGGCTATGCATTTCTGTAAACAGCATTTCTTGCACTACGGATTTTCATAAAACCAAATGAAAAGTTAGAATAAAAAACCATCTCCCACTGTAGCACTTCATTTTTTATTAACCATTTTTGCCTGTTAACAAACCCCATCATGCCCAGGTGCATGTGCACATGAGCACGAAGACATACAGGCATGCATTTCGGTGATGGAGGTTGCAAATTGCCAATATGTACCGAACTACTAAGTAATAAAAATGATGAATTCTCACCTCCTCCAAGTTTCACAGATAAGCAAAAGAAAAACGCTCTACCCTCTTCAGAACACAGAAAAGTGTGCTTGCTTATTACATTGAGAAGTATTTAGCAATAGAGCTAAAAAAACAAAAGTTGTGATTCTTGAAAACAACTGAACAAACACGAGGCACGCATTGCAGAAACAATGGTATTTAAACAAAAGATCAGGGACAGGTAAGTGAGCATTACGAGTTGTTGGCCTGAGGAAGTTTGGACCTGGACTTCGGCACAGCTGCACTGTGGGACGGAAGGCTCCTACCTCCTGGGAGGACGGCATTTTGGTTCATTTTAGATCCAACAGTTAGATACTATTTGTACATGTTGAAGTGAAAACTCCGCTAAGGCTCATTTCAAAAGCATGATTTTCATTTTAAAAAGTCCAATTTCTTGTGGGATTTGGGAAAACTCTTGTATTAAACTCCGCCTATGTCTTCTAGGCATAGCCGGTCCCAAGCCCGGATAAAGGAGGAGGGTTGTGATAGGCTAGGCGAGCCAACGTAAAAACTAGCCAGTCCCATGGATATGAAACCCACGAGAGTAGTACTAGGGTGGGTGACCTCCTGGAAAGTCCTCATGAAAGGTTTCATATCTAAGGGTTGTGATAGGCTTGGCGAGCCAACGTAAAAACTAGCCAGTCCCATGGATATGAAACCCATTTGGGCGAGAGTAGTACCAGGATGGGTGACCTCCTGAGAAGTCCTCGTGACAGGGTTTCATATCTAGCCTACCCCAACTTGTTTGGGACAAAAGGCTTTGTTAAGGTTAAGGCTTGACCTATGCAGCTAAAAACCATAATAGTCAAAACGAGAACAAAAGTGTGTTGCCACAAACATTCACCATACGAGATCTCGAAAGCGAGTATATATCTGAGAGTACTTGTCCGATGCTATTTTTTGCATATATTAATATATTGTCCTATGTGTTCGGTGTTAGGTGTTCCCTCTCTGTTATCTCTTCTCTCTGTTCTCTCTAGCAAATGAAGAAAACAGAGAACTAGCACTACAGAGGAGCACACCAGTTTCAGGCAATAGATGCCTTCCTTCTCTATTAGATTTTGCAGCAACGAATGCTACACTACACAGGCAACGAATGCCTACAAGCTTGGCAACCTATGCCTACTAAAGCTTCACCACAACAACAAATGTTGGCAAACCTTAGCAAGCTATGCTTGCCCTCAGCAACCTATGCTTGGACCTTGGCTTGCAAATTATAGGGTGCCTCTCCTTATATAGAGGGTTCAAGGTCGGTGCTACAGCATTCTAGAGCCTTCTACTGCTTTCTACTGCTACCCTATCTTACAGCCTAAGAATTTCATACAAATAGTACTCTAGAACATACTAGCACCTAGTGACTTAACTCAGACAGCTGCAAACATATTGCAGCATGCCTATCTACTCAGGACACAACTCATGTGCCCCAACCAGCACACAACCTATGTGTGTGTTCACACTATAGCCTGCACACAACCTACGTGTGCAGTTTACACCATGACAAGATTATATCTGGCCAACATTCGGAAGAGTTTACCTCACCTTTCAACTGTGAGCATTATGAAAACAAGTGAACTCAAAGCTACCACTCTGACATAGTAATCCATATGTCAACTCTATTTTTCACGGATTTTTTGGCCCAACGTAACATGGAGACAGAGCTATTTTTAGTCCCTCTGCATGATCCACATACCCCAAAAAAGTGTCCTTCAAGGCTTTCATTGGAATATAAAACTAAAACCATCTCTCAGTTCTACATCACTAAATTTTAATGGGGTTTAGTACTCATTGGGATGACTTCTTTATTTAAGAATCAACACAATTTTACCTTTATCAGAAGCCTTGCTAGGGAAGTATTTGGCCTTCAGATATGCTGCAAACGCAGCCTGATAGCTGTTGACCTTTTCTTCATGCTCCAGGAATATCGCTTCTCTATGCAGAATTGCAGAATAAAACAAAGCATGTTTATTCAGAATATATGATTTATCCGAGTGGCTAAGCGACTTAACTCCATAAGAGCCATGCAGAAGTTCCATTAGTTCAAAGTCATTTGAGAGAAAAGAGGATGATGTTTAAAAAGACAAACAAAAATGTTGGAAAGATGCATTTTCATCTAGCAGTACCAAGTACCAACTATAAAACAAGGGTTGGTTACCACGGAGAAATTGGGAACAATGTAAGGGATAAGGTGGAAGCTGACTTGAAATATCAATAGGATGAATTGTTGTTGCCAGTGTAAGATTTTTAGTTAGAAAATGGGAACTAGGAAGGTTCCTCAGAAGAATATTCTGAGTTCATGAGCTCTGTCTTTCTGCAAACCTCTTTTATCTCGCTGCAGCTCTTAAACAAAATCAAATGAAAGGGCACAATTCATTTTCCCTACGAATCATTCTTGTTGGTTCAGAAAAACTCTGATTTTAGCACAACCCCTAGATGCATGTGCAGATACAACCACACAGCATGTGTAGGTAGCAATTCGGTGCTGAAGCATTTAAGCTTCCTCATTGGCTAATTGCCAATAAGTTCCAAGACCCAAAGAACAGTCCTAACGAATTCACAAATGAAGTTTTGCTTTCCCATTAAGATCGAAAAATAGCAAACACTAGAAGCATATTGATAGAGCTATACCGGAAACTCGTCATTCTTGTCGACAATTGAACAAACACAACGGCCGCGTCGTAGAAACAAGGGCGAGTAAACGTTAAAGAAGGGACAGGTAGTGAGCATTACGAATTCTCGTCCCACGGAAGCGGGGGCGTGGCCTCCTGCGCGACGGTTCGGACGCCTACTACCTCCTGCGAGGGAATAGATCGGAAACATTAGGGTTCAGTGCGCTGAGCGGCGAGATGAAGGGAGACCATGACTGAAGAATGATAGAGAGAGCGGGCAGGACTGCGGGAGGGAGGCGGAACCTTGAAGGGGTGGCGCTCCGACGGCGTTGTGTAGAACCCGGACGGCGCTGCCTTGCTCCGCCGGCGGCGGGAGCCATTCGGAAGGCCCGCAACGATGGGAGCGGGTGCTGCTAATCGCGACAAGGAAAGAGAAGATTCGATGTTCTGTCTGGTGGTTCGATTTAGATCTGACGGCTTCGGAAATTTGGAGTGTTGTGAAAAGAGTAATACTCCTAAATTAGAAGAAGAAAACAAGAACGCCATATTTAGGGCTAGGGGTAAACATGGCCATCGCTTTAGGCAACATTTAAAAAGAAAATCAATTTGACCACAGAAGTAGCATGGTCTCACTCTGTTTGTTTGAAGGAAATAGGAATCGTGGCGACAATCGAATGATCAAGTTGTGTTTTGTATTCATGATAAAGTACATACACTTATACACCTCTAGAGCCTTTTATATATAAATAATAAACTCTACAAGCCTCCCCACACGGGAGAAGAGCAAAGACTTTTTTCCTGTGGTATAAACTCTAAAAAGAAATCACATAAAAATAGTTTTTCATTGAGGTGCAACGATATAATTATCCTTGACACCACCACATAACATTCTCCTATTTTTAGCCACTCATCAAATAACCACCAAAGGACAAGGTGCATCTCCACACAGGATTATATGTTCAAATCACGTGCTTTAACTATGAATTACTTACTAGATTTATTTTATGCATAATTCTCCGATTTAAGTTCTATATAAATGAACTGGCACAGGATAATGAGCAATATCAGACCAATTGCAAGATAAACAGCAGGCAGGGCAAATAACTACATAATATGAGACGAAGTCTGATTGACATGGTATCTAATCTGACTCCACGGCAAACAAAAAAACAAAAAAAAACTACATAATATCAGATCAACTGCATCGATAAATAGCAGGTAGAACAAATCACTATGTAATATAAGATGAATTGCAAAGATACACAGCAGGCAGGAAGACCACTGGCAATGAATGGTACTATTATATAGAATCAAGGATCGTGTTCAACCAGCAACCAGTGTTTGGAACATCGCATGACAGTACAATCACTTGAGAGATATCAACAAGCTGCAGTTTTTTCAACTCCCGCATGAACTAGAATCAGACCGAGCAGAAAAGAATCCCTAGAGGAAGCTCTGTTTTACTGCTCGACTACCTCGCCTGCTGGTATCGTCCCCACAGAGGAACCTCTCACCAGCTGCTCGGTCCGCTTGACATTACTGAAGCTCTCAGGTAGAACAAAAAGAGGATCACTCCCTTCTAGCTGACGCTGGTAGGCTCGACCCAGAGAGTAGCCCAATGCTCGGGCGACAGGGACCGCCACTGCATTGCCTACCTGGATGTACCTGCAAGCATCAGGATAAACGGAAAGCAAATCTTCAGTTTCAGTTCACAATTTACAAGCAAATATGATGCCCTAAAACAGAGACGTACTTCTCCTTTATTGGACCGTACATCCGGTAGTAATCCGGGAATCCCTGCAACCTTGCATTCTCACGAACAGATAAAACCCGTGGCTGACTTGGGTGCAGTACAATCTGCAGGCAGCACAACCAGCACATTCAGAAACTAAACAGCTTGACCCAAAATATGATTGTCCGGAACAATTAGAACAACTTAAGCCGATGCTGACCTGGTTGTGCGGCTCTGCTCTGGTCACCACCGTAGGTACTGTCTCATCCCACCACAACCGACCAAACGGCCTACAAAAGCATCATAAGGGCATCTTGTGTAAAATAACAGCTGTAACAACCCAGTACATTTTATATAAGAAAAGAAACCAAGGGATAGTAGGCGCTTACTTCGGTGATCTGCCTTTGATGAACGTCATGGCATAATCAGGTACCTGTCCACATAAACAACCTAGCTCTTCAGCAACTTATACTAGTTAGATCTTGATCGAGTAATGAAATGGTAGCAATATATTAAATGCAACATCGGCTGCTTAGTTTTTATGCTACTCGCATTGGTCCTGCTGTCTGACAAGTGGTAACATCTAGGGACTAGGGTCATGTAACAGAAAATATGTGCTGCCACGAAAACAACAAAGACCAGGATTGGGCAGTAGAAACCTTACCAGTGGTTTACCAGACTTGAGGAGAACACGCTTAACTTTAGGATCCCACTCCACAACATTATTAGGTCCAACCAAGACTCCTGGCAGGTCACGGAAGTTCGCGCCCTGAAACACAAAATTTCAGCAAGGTCGCCATAGGGAGAAGGAGAACAAACAGCAAAACTAGTCAGTCACTTACTTTCTTGTAGGGAATCTTAAGGACACGGTCAAAATCATCTTGGTTGAGTCTCAAAGGCTGGTGATCCAAGAGCTTGCCTTCTTCAGGACAAGTCTTATCGCCAAAAGAGTGGTCCAGCATATCTGGAATAGCAAGAACTAAAATCACACGCAGCCATAGAACAGAAACTAAAAGCACACATGCAAATTGAAATGCTCTTTGGGAAACAAAAATGAAAGTATTACCTTTACGACTAAGTCGTATATAGATCTGAAAATCAGTTTTGGGTTTACCAGCATAGTCAATTATCTCACGAGGTTGATAATTCTCTACCTGCATAGAAGATGTAAGATTCGACGTAGAAGGAAGAAATGAAAGTATAGCAAGCACTTGCCTTTGGCAAGTCAGAAATGGCATCGCCAAGTAGCAGAGCCTTCTTCAAGGCTGGCTTATGTGTTTCGTCATAGGCAACAATGCTTTGCTGCAAACAAAAATAAGCTGGTCAGCAGATAACAATCATCACGGTCAAATTTAAAAAAAAAATGTGATTGGACTCACAGAGAAAGCATTTGGAGCACCACCACGGACAACCACGTCATGAGTAGGAAGTGGATACTTTGGTAGTACCTACAAGGCAAAATCCAGCAGATAACTCATTTAGGCAAAGCAATATATCTGGAGCATGTGTTTATAGACCAGAAAAGAAAACAAACCATGGAAGGTAGAGCTCCCCATAAGAACACACGCATTCTGAACTGAGGCAGCCCGTAGCACCCAGCTACCATCATTCCTAACCGAGCTTGGTAGTTTAGAGCAACTAGACGGCTCAATGCATACCTCCCAAGGTAACCATCAGCAAACTTCAGAATGTCGACAACATTCTCCATCAGTACAAACTTGGGTTTCAGATACGAGACAATGTCCATATACGTAACCATTTGCTGGTTCTTCTCATCTTTTAATGGCTCTTCATAGTTTCTGAACCGGTTGAACCCGCTAATACCCTGGCAGGGTGGGCCACCGCAGATGACATCAACATCGCCCTTCAAAATTTAACAAGTAACTGATATCAGTCAATATGAGATGTAACTGAAAAATAAGACAAAAGAAAAGCGAGAACTCACGGGCAGTGGTAAAATATTCTGACTGTGGCCCTCTTGTACAAATTCTTTAATTTTCAAAGGGCAGTCACTAGATTATGATGAAACAAAAATCAGTGCACTGCAAATCAAAACTATTGTGCATTGAGAATACAGCAGATGATATACCAACCTGAGGTTTTCTATGGGCTCCCAGGTGTCCTCCTCTGGCCCATAGCCCTTCCACTGAACCTGCAACACAATATCACATGAACGGATTAATGCAGAAACTCCAGAAGTACTAGAACTACATATGAACCAGAAAATTTAGCAGAAAATGAGTTAAGTACCTTGAAGTAAATACCATCATTCCTCCCAGGTCCACCATAGCAAATTTCGAGAAGTTTTTCAACAACAAATTCATCCTCTCCAAGAGGCTCGTTATCTTCATCCTCGTTCTCTACAGGACTTGCTGCATCAGCATCATTGTTATGGACATATTTGTTGCACAGAGCAGCCCATTCCTTAAGAAGAGCAAGAAACTGCTCAGCCTTCTCGTTCCGAACCTACACCCAAACGTAAATAGACATTAGATGTCAACTGCTTGGGGAAATAAGAATATAAGATGCAATTTAGAAGCCGCACCTCTGTTTTGGGATGGTTGTACTTTAAGCTTTTGCAGGCATAGCTGTTCAGGTCAACAGCCCATTTCTACAAAGAGGGAGCAGAACAGAATTAGTGCTCAGGGAGATAACACGCAAATTCTTCAACAAAATATAGAACAGGTATTACCGTTTCAAGTTTAAGGCCAGCAAGTGCTCCACCCAAGCACAGGCCTGTGGACATACCTCCGCAACCTGAGTACAGGTCAAGGAGAGCAGCCGTTCTTACTGGTGTACCAGTCCCCGAATCAGCATCAGAAGAAATTCCAGAATTCTCATTGATGTCTACATATAATACAAAGCACAAAATGAGCATTGGTAATAAAGTGGGGAAAATAGAAGTGCAAACCACAATTGGAATAATAATCATAATGTGGAAAGAATTCAAGAGTTAATCCAAATTCGCAAAATACATTTTGATATGTTGCATGCAGTTAGGTCCGAGCTGAATCACTAAATACTTGGAAATAGATAATCTAAAAGTTTATCTCCAAGAAAGATAAGCAAGCATATTATGAGGTTGCCAGATTGTGTTGTGCTGAAATTATTGATAATTTGATGGTAAAGTAAGACATGAAAAAAAAGGATGGTTAACCAGATGTAAATGAAACAGGCAAAGCCTACTTTCACCAGCACAGACTAAGAGTGCAATTGTGTACAAGTCAATTAATGATCTACCTAAACTGTTTGGATATAGACAAACTGCATACTTTGAATAAAATATGAATAAAGCATCCTGATTTATTTGAAGCTGCTAGCACAATTAATGTTTTGAACAATGCATGCGTGGAAACTGGAAAGAGAAGATAAATTGTTTGGAATTTTATAACAGTTCATGCAATAATTATAGATGAGGGCAAAGGAAGTAAAGAAAGTTGGAAGAAACATGAAAGATTGCAACATGTCAGTGACTAATTTGCATAACTGTGTTAGCCTATGTAGCCCAGAAATGTAAGCTTGCAAGAGCAATTACCTGACGGAATATTAGCAAACGAAGAATAAGCGACCGTATAGGACATATCGTAGTACAACTCAGTGTTGGCCACAAGTTCAGCCTTGGCTTCTGGATCCATCTGAAATTAAGGGGAGAGTACAGTGAAGCACAACATATAATTCAATAGAAAAGACACGGCAAAGTTTTGAACAAAGAAACTTACATTGGGATCAACGTGGATAATCTTAACCTTTGATATGATGCAATCAAGCGGATTATCGTTCTTGTCCTCAGAGAGGAATACACGTTTTGGGTCATGCCTGTGATCATCAACAAATTTCGCTCTGGATATAACCTGCAGGATAACAATACTCTTATTACTTACTTCTACCCACTGCTCATAGATAAGTATATTACCACAATACTCAATCAGTACACACCGTATCCTCTGGACGGAAGAACCATCTACAAGTAAAATACTTGTACATGTCAATACCCTCAAACAGTTCAGTGATTCTGCCAATGTAGTCAGCTTCCTTTTCCCCAGCCTATGAATGGCAAAATGAATAAGTACTGTAAGATAGAGGAATACATAGTACAGCATGGTAATAAAAGGGTAACACTATTAGTGCAAGCTAGGTGCCAAGTTAAGCAACATTTAGGGATTCATCAGACAAACTGAAGAATCAACATGCACGTCATGAACAGAGAATTGTCTAAGAACACCTAAATGTTACAGACAGCATGGTAATAAAAGGGTAACTCTATTATGTGCAAGCTAGGTGACAAGTTAAGCAACATTTAGGGGATTCATCAGACAAACTGAAGAATCAACATGCACGTCATGAACAGAGAATTGTCTAAGAACACCTAAATGTTACAGACAGCATGGTAATAAAAGGGTAACTCTATTATGTGCAAGCTAGGTGCCAAGTAAAGCAACATTTAGGGCATTCATCAGACAAACTGAAGAATCAACATGCACGTCATGAACAGAGAATTGTCTAAAAACACCTAAATGTTACAGGCAGCTTACTCCATTTCAAACTCTACGGAAACATTTTCAAGCAATCTAAGCTTTTATTCACAGAAGACATGATTGAAGCTGGTGGCATGATGCAAACAATAGACACTGTAGAGCAGTTCTCTCACAATCAGAAAAGACAGATAACAGGGAATGCAGAGTCGACCCGTACCATCACATATACATCGTCTCCAAGTGAGTAGATTTCTCCGTCCACCTTGGCAGAGCTGTAGTGGCGCCGCGCCTTGACGTCCTCGTCATCGTCTTGCCTGCGCAACACGCGAGACGGAGAACATTCAACACAGGAGGGAGAACTCGCAGATCCGGAATTGACAGTGAAGGACATGTGATGTTACCTCGAGGTCTTGGCACGCTGCTGGTAGCGCTTGGGCCAGTTGGTGCGCGCGTCGTCGTCGGGGATGGGCTCACCGACGAACTCAGGCTCCGTGTCGCCGGCAGCGACGTTCCTGGCCTTGGTGGGCTGCGCGACGCGCCTCTTCGCCGGCTCCTGAACCCCCTCCTGCTGCTCCCCTAGGTCGGCCAGCTCGTCGTCCTCCCCCAGCGCCAGCTCCTCCTCGTCGGGCTCCTCGGCGCAGACTTCATCCTCCGCCGGCTCCTCCTTCTTCCTCGGCGGCGCCTTGGTCGGCTTCTTCCTCGGGGCCCTGGGCGCCTTCTCCCGCTTGGGCGGCCTCTTCTTCACCGACGACGATGCCCCCTTGCGGGGGCGCTTGTTTGTCGCCGGATCCTGGCCCGGCTCGTCCTCGAACTTGACCGGGGACTTCCGCTTGCGCGAGGAGGCTCGCGCCGGCGCGCCGGCGGTGGAGGTGGGGCTCGGTTCCTCCATGGCTTCGATCTAGGGTTCTGGGAGCAGATTGGATTGGGGAATGGGGGAGAGAGAGGGACGGCGGGGGTTTGGGTTTGGGAGAGAGGTGGGAGGGGTGGGCGGTGGGGGCTGGGGCTTTAGAGGCGGATTTGAACGTGGGAAAAGGTAATGGCAGGCCAACGGGCGGGAGACGGCCAAAATTTTCGGAGCACGATCCCGTGGGTTTTCGGGTGGGTACGCGCGGTCCACGCGGGGGTGCTTTTGGTGGACGCCCGAGTCCACCGGCGGTGCATGCGATCTGGGTTGCGGGATAGGGACGAACGGCGACCGGGGGTTTGAACTTGCGCCGTTGCGCGGTGAGGGCGGGATTTTTTGGATTTTCGGGGTCTGGATATGTTACCGCTGGGTATGTCCGTATCTGTCTCTGGCGGGTGGGACCATGGGACAGGGTCACGGCCTCACGGGCGGGGAATAACCTGGTGGCTGTTGCTTGTGGGCCCCGCGAGGTGCACGCCTAAAACAAATTGGCAGAGATTTCCGCTCGAAAAGAACACTTTTGGATCTTCACGATTGTGTGAACAAAAGGCAAGCGCGTGTAGCACGGCGCTCCGCGCGTTCATCCTTGCCAAAAAATAACTGCATCAATCACTCGATCACTAGAATCATGGTCTCTTTTTTTTTGACAAACGAATCACTAGAATCATGGTCATTAATGCTAACTTCCAAACCATTGCTTTTCATTCCTTGTCAACACAGGTCAATGTATCACCGTCTCTACAATAATGAAATTTGAACTTTTTTGGAAAGCAATTGCATTTGCTTCCATCGCTCAATCAAGATCACTAGAATCATGGCCATCAATGCTAACTTCCAAACAACTGATTTTCCTTCCTTGTCAACACAGGTCAAATGGTCAATATGCCACCGTCTCTATAATAACGAAATTTGAACATTCTGGGAAAGCAATCGCACTTGCTTCCTTGTGAGATCGCTCTGCAATCAGGGAATTTTAATACTCGCTGAAATCATGGAAAATGTTTCTCGTTCCACTCGTATCTCGACGTGATCCCTCAGCAGAAGAAGAAGAAGAAGAGCACAAACGCACAAGCAAGCCCACGTACAATCTTATGGCGGTTTCACGGACGGGCCTCCACAGGACCTCACCCTCGCCACACGATCATGTTGGCCCATTAGTCATTTTGGGCGAAAAAAAGGACTCAGGATTACTTTATATCCATCCAACATGGACGCCATCAGTTAAACGGAATTGCTTCCCTCAAAACAAAAACAAAAATAAAAGTTAAACGGAATTGCACATAACATTTCAAATGTCATTTGCCGTACACACAACATCGGTGGTTAAGCATCTTTAGAATTTTGTTTTTGTTGTTTAGTTGATATATTCAGACAACTTGAATTTCGTTTGTTCGCACAAATAACATTGCTTGTTAAATCCTATTTACTGTTAACCGGAATCTCTCCTACTTAAATCCTTAACTCTTTTTTTTTTAGGTAACGCTTGGGGCGTTGCCCGTTAACAATCCATGTTGTTTCTCCTTTAGTCCTGAGTTTAACAACATCCAACTTGTAGACCGCCTCGATATAATAGGGACCTTCCTATTTGGACTTGAGTTTTTCATAAATAACTTAAAACTAGAATTATAGAGTAGTACTTTGTCTCCATGGTTTAACTCATTTTTGTGAATCTTCCTATCATGCCAAAAATTATCTTTTCCTTAAATAATCTTGTACTTTCATAATCTTCATTTCTAAACTCATCTAATGCATGAATATCAAGTAATAGTTTTTCTCTTGTAGTTTTAAGATCGTATTTTGAATGTTTAATGGCCGAAATTATTGTATGTTCTAACTCTAGAGGTAGATGACAAGTTTTACCGTAGACCATCTTATATGGTGTCATTCCCATAGGATTTTGTAGGCAATGCAATATGCCCATAGAGCATCATTGAGCTTGAGGTAAATCCTTCCTTGTTCTTCGCCCCGTCTTCCTAGACAGTTCCCATGGTGCATCACCATATTATTCCCATATCGTGGTCTAGTACACACGTTCTTATTATGCATATGGACCATGACAGTACATGTAGGGATCATCCCAAAAGTAGTGTTTGAGGTCACTAAAGAGTTTGCTCATTTGTTGGTACATCATATCCATTGGTAGGAATTTCCTTGCCAAAAATTAGCACGATCTACAAACCAAGGTTGGTTAGTTTTTATTGCAGCAAGATATTCATCTAGAAAGATTCATTGATTGGAACAGGATCATCATATATTCCTTCAATTATGGAAAGATGACGAGTAACAGGGTTTGTCTTCATATGTACTGTCAACGATTTGTAAGTAAAGTTTTTGTAGTAATAAAACCCATCGAAACAACCGTGGCTTTGCACCTTTCCACCGAGGATGTATTTTAGAGCTTGCTAATCCTTGTGTACCATAACTTTAGTATTCATTTCATAAGACCTAAACTTGTTCCATGCGATAACAATAGCAAGCAAAAAAAATTGGTGGCAAAGTTATTTTGGGTCTCATCTTGAAAAGATACATGGTGCCCCCATGTGTGGTTTTGATGATTAATGACAATCGATATGGACCAATGTTTGCGTTAAGTTATTCTTGAAGGATTTGTCCATAGAAAATGGTTGATCTCCATGTGTTGGCTTCAAGACTGGATGCCATCAAGATTAATATAAATTGACTCATTGGTATCAAGATCATTCTTATGCATGATATATTTGATATGATAAAGAATTAGATTGTGTGATGACCAAGGTGGGTATTATTTGAGGAATCATCGATCCGAAGAATGGTCACGAGAGTGTTGAGCCTATAGCAAGTATGTCTTGAAGACAAAGATTGTGTGAGCATACATTTTTATCTTTAAGACATCATGACGATGAAAAGGGTAGATAAAAGATACAATGTTGACCAAGAAAGTGCAAGGATGGATTCAAGTTAGATTAACACACAAAGCTAGAAGATGTAGCAAGTGGGATCATGTGATCCATGGTATGGTAAACGTTTGTCACCATAGTTTTGCAAACTAACCCATGATCTATTTGTGTGGTTTTCTATGTGGGGTTAGGTATCTTTTCATGGGTGAGATTCAAGTTGATCAACACGTAAAGCTATAACATGTACTAAGTGGGATCATGTGATCTCTGATACGTCTCAAACGTATCTATAATTTTTGATGGTCCATGTTGTTATTATACCAATTGCTACATGTTTTATTTACACTTCATAGCATTTTTATGCATTTTCTGGGACTAACCTATTAACAAGATGCCGAAGTGTCAGTTCCTGTTTTCTGCTGTTTTTCTCTTTCAGAAAAGCTAGTCGCAAAATATTCTCAGAATTGGATAAAAATCAACGGGCATACGTATTTCACCGGAAGACTCTAGAAGCCAAAAGGGGAGACACCGAAGAGCCACGAGGGGCCCATGCCGACCCTGGGCGCGGTCAGAGGTGGGCCCGCGCCCAGCCCTAGCGTGGCCGCCTCGGGTGCCCTCCGACGCCGCTCTTTCGCCTATATATTCCCGATGTCCCGAAAACCATAAAAACACCGATCATATTCCACGAAAAGTTCCGTCGCCGCCGCCGTCATCAACCCTAGATCGGGAGGGTTCTGAAGCTCTTCTCGGCACCCTGCCGGAGGGGAGATCCTCACCGGAGGCCTCTACACCGCCATGCCTGCCTCCGGAACTATGCGTGAGTAGTTCATCCTTGGACTACGGGTCCATAGCAGTAGCTAGATGGTTATCTCTCCACCTTGTACATCCATGTTTAGATCTTGTTAGCTGTGATACGTCCAAAACGTATCTATAATTTTTGATTGTTTCATGTTAATATTATACCTTTGGCACTTGTTTTTATATTAAGTTTATGATTTATTTGGACTAACCTACTAATAGTTGCAAAAGTGCACAAAGTTCTTGTTTTATCAAGAATACAAGAAGAAACCTTGTTGGAGTCGAATTGGACTTTCCTGAAATCTGTCTGAGAACTGTTTTCGGAGATTGTCAGTTTGACCCTCAAAGATGGCGTCCAATGGAAATCAAATTAAAGAGAAAGTTGTCACAATTTTCCATACGAAGATTTTAAGCCCGAGATCAGCCCAATCGGAGTTCGGACGCGGCCTGTAGGCCCATTTTTGGTGGAACCCTAATAGGGGTGACGGAAATCCGAGAGTCCATATAAAGAAGGAAACTCTAGGTCGTGGAGAACACCCCATACCACGAATTTGCAGCCACCAAAGCCACGTTTTTGCCTCCCCCATGGATCCCATCTCCATAGGGGAGGGCTCCCAAGAAGCCATGAAGGAGGGAGGCTAAGGGGCGACGCTCCCCCATGATGCCGGCGGCGGGGAAGGAGCTCCCCGCGCCGCCGCCGCCGCCACCGCCCTTTGCCACCGCGCTGCCTCTCCATCGTCTTCACCGCCATCTCCATCACCAACTCCTCCTTGTATTCAGTGGTTCATCCTCCCACATACCTCTGTACCGTCCTATGTAAACATGTTGTTTGATGCTATAATATTTATCCTATGATCTATGACATGTTTGTGTAGTTTATTTGTCTTTTGATTACTTGGTTGAATGTCTTTGGTTCGTTAGAGTTGTATGTTGATATGGTACTGTCCGTTGGTGTCCATTATACTTGTGCGCGCATGGCTCAAACATCACAGGGTTGGTAGTATTTGTAAACGAAGGGGGAGTCTTGCCGGAGTGACAGAAACCTAAGGGCGCGAACCGGTTAGTTACACGTATGGGAGTAAGAGGACCTTAAACTTAAGGCTATGGTTGGGGAAACCTTAATGCGTTGTTAGTATTCGCGGATGCTTTTTAACAATCCAATAATATAGTACTTGTAATCCCAAGTAGTGGAGTGCATGTATATTTAGCCTCTTTCACATAGAAAACTGCATCGCAGACAATGAACGTTTAATGCACTAACATTTACTTTCTTGTTATTTATTATCTCGCAAAGCTATCTCTCATACCCGTATTGTAGTCTAGTTTTATTTCCTAGATAAAGTGAACGTTTAGTGTACGTTGAGTTGTATCAGTGGTTGATAGAACTTGAGAGAATACTTATCCTACCTTTAGCTCCTCGTTGGGTTCGACACTCTTACTTATCGAAAAGGCTACACGCGATCCCCTATACTTGTGGGTTATCAAGACCTTTTCTGGCGCCGTTGCCGGGGAGCAATAGCGTGGGGTGAATATTCTTGTGTGCACTTGTTTGCTTTATCTCTAAGTAGTTTTTATTTTCAGTTTTAAGTTGTTTTCTATCTTAGTATGGGTAGGAAATACGAATTATAAAAAAATTAGTTGTACTTGTTATCTAAAACGTTTTCAAAAAGAGAGTGATTGGAAAGATGAGCAATGGTTAAGTGGGGGTCGACCTTGAACACTTGTGTTCATGCCTATGAAACCAAAGCAAATCTTTCCATGGAAGCTTCTCATCCAAAAACATGTAAATATTGTGTATATACCTCTGTACATAAAAATAAAATGCTAATTATAGTCTCAGTTAATTGAAAGTTGATAGTTTTGCTTTGCTGTCCAGAAACAGATTTTCTGTGCTCCACCGTATAAATGTTTAAAATCACCAGAACGTGATCTTGATCTGAAATTTCTTGAGTGCAAAGTGATGCTTATTATCTTTCTTTCATTAGACTAACTTTTTGTGATTTGAGTTACGTAGCTGTCTCGAAAAATTCGATCTTCACCGACTGTTCAATTTAGACAGATTCCTGTGCTTCACTGTAAAAAATCGTGATAAATCTCAGAATAGTATTTTGACCTGAAAATTTTTGTGCGTAAAACTGAGATTATGATCTGCCTTTCATTAGTTAAAAGTTTTTGATTTGAGCTACTTAACTATCTCGTTGAATGCCATCTTTACGGACTGTTCAGTTTTGACAGATTTCTTTGTTTATTCAATATTGTACTTGGTGTTGTTAGTTTCATTAGTTTTTCGACGGACAACGGAAATCATGAACACCTTAGTATATACAGTGGCTAATGTTGAGTAAAGATTATAAAACTTGTCAATGCTTGAACATGAGTGGATTTTATTTAATGAGTACTAACCCTACTAATGAGTTTTGTGAAGTTTTATGTGGATGTAGCCTATAAGATCTAATCAATATGGTGATATAAGATGAACAAGAAGACGCAAGAGCTCAAGCTTGGGGATGTGTAGGTGCATCCCAAGAACATATTCAAGAAGATACAATCATCTAAGCTTGGGGATGCCCGAGTCATCCCCCTATTCATCAACTAACATGAGGTTGTCTCGTTCATACTCTATATTACCCGTCCACATGATATGTATTGTCTTAACTTGTATTATAATTGTTTTATATGTCTTGTTTTGCCTTCTTTAGTTTTATTAGGCTCTTATTTGGTTTCTATTGCTTCTTTACTTTCACTTATAAATTCAAAACAACAAAAATATTTTCTTTTTTTTGCTTCTTTGTTTGGTTCTTTATTTTGATTTTATTTGGTTTTTACTTTTGATTTTTATTTAGAGTTTTCCTTGCTGTAGCTAGATGTTTAGGTCTTGCTTAGCCTCTGGTCTCTTAGTTTATCAAAAATAAAGTACCAAGTTTTACCCATTTAGCTTAGTTGATAGATATGTAAAAAGTGATTTTCTGTTTTCGCATCTACTGCTCATTGCGCGATTTTTCATATTTTACTGGAAACTCTAAAAATCACGTAAAATTACTGATGTTGTATCACCGAATCCTCTGCATGCACAAAAATTGGCTAAAATTTCGGACATGTTTTAGAGCACCTAAAAATTACGTTTGCCAGCTGCTGTTTTCTGGACAGATTTTTTTTTGCAAGAGTGGCCTCTTTGCGTTTTCATTTGATTATTAATGGTTCTTACCTTTCATTTAGAAGTTGGATTTAAGCAACCTTTCTGTAACTTAAAAACAAAATTTGATTTGGTTTAATAGCAGCACTTTGGAAATATTATGTATTGCAATAAGTGCCTAGCTAAAAGGCGTTAAAGAAAAGCGCTTATGGGAGGCAACCCATTATTTTTATTTCTGCAATTTTTCTTTTCTTGAGTCAAGGAGTTTGTTTACTTCTGTAGCAACTCCTTTGTATCTTTACTTTCATGCATTGTTGTGCCAAGAGTAGTCTCTAATGATAAGATGTTGCTAAAATTTTGATTGCTGCGCAGGAACAGATTTCTGCTGTTCACTGTACGAAATTCATAAAATCACCAGATTGTGAATTAAATCTGAAATTTTGTGCGTAATCCTGATATATGTATGCATCTTTTGTTAGTTCAAAGTTTTTCGATCTGAGTAACGTAAGTGCCTCGAAAAAATTCGTCTTTGCGGACTGTTCTGTTTTAGACAGATTATGTCATTTATTTTGCATTCTCTCTTTTACTAGTGTTGAGTGGAATTCTTTTTTGGGTGGAAGAGCTTCACGTAACATCAGTGGATGTAGCTAATGTTTAAAGTAACGGTCATATTGCGTCCTTACAGAACATGTGAGTTTTTGATTGTGCACTAACCCTCTAATGAGATTTACTTTGAGTTTGGTGTGGCGGAAGTTTTCAAGGGTCAAGAGAGAAGAGTGATATAATAGGATAAGAAGAGTGAAGAGCTTAAGCTTGGGGAGGCTCCCATGGATCTCCCCAGCATATTTCAAGAAGACTCAAGCGTCTAAGCTTGGGGATGCCCAAGGCATCCCCTTCTTCATCGTCAAAATTATCAGGTCATCTCTAGTGAAACTATATTTTAATTCTTTCACATCATATGTGCTGTTCTTGGAGCGTCTGTATCTTATTATTTATTTATCTTAGCATCAAACACCGGTTACATTAATAAGTTGATCGTCACATATTTTATTTATCCTCTGTTTTCAATGTTTACTTGGTTAATGGATTACTTGTTGAAACTTAAAAATGATGTGTGAATAATACTGTTTAGTAGTTTATGTTTTCTTATGGTTAGTCTCAACTAGCTAATAGTGCATATTATGTTATTTTGATATTAACATGCATTGTCCTGTTCATAAGATGGTATGGAATTGTGGTATCCTCCTCTGAATGATTTACTTGAATCGACTTGGCACATGCTCACACATGTTCATGACTGAAAAATAAAAGTCAATTAAGCCTTGATGATCTATTTTGCCTCAGAGTTTTAGTATCATTTTTATGCCTCCGTTAATTTTATTCTGTCGCAAGTATGATTATGACGGTTATTGCTCTCTTGATTGTCGCTTCCCAGTCTATTGCTAGCCTTCAATTGTACTGAGCGGGAATGCTGCTCGTGCATCCAAAATCCTTAAAACCAAGTTATCCCAAAGAGTCCACTATAAATTCCTATGCATGGTATTTCAAACCATTCCAAGTAAATTTTCATGTGCTACCTTTAAAACCTTCAAAAAACTTCTCATTTTGTGACACTGTTTTAGCTCATGAGGACGGGGTGGATGTCTTTATGTCACCTGTCAAACAGACTTTACCACCGGACTAGTGGCATATACATCCGCTTATCCATTAATTTTGCAAAAAGAGCTGGCAAATGGTGCCCAGTCCCAATTAATTACAACTTTAACCGCTTAATTCTCTTCACATTTTTGCCCTGATTTATCAGACAAGCAATGATACCAGTGAAATATTTGCATGTGTAAACAAAAGAGAAAAGAGGGACGATCTGCCTTGCTGGTAGAAATAACGTCCTTCATGGGAGCCGCTCTTAAAAGTCTGGTTGGCAGGGGTCATATTGTACTTTTCCATTTTCTGATTCGTTGACAGGAATAACCACCTCCCAAAACATATTTTTACTTCTGTTTTATAAATAAAAAGCTCTAGCACATGTTAATCCCTGCTTCCCTCTGCGAAGGGCCAATCTTTTATTTTTATGTTGAGTCATCATCCTTTCTTTGAGCACCTTCTCGAGAGCATAACTTTCATTCTTAGTGTAATGTGCTTGTCCCAGAATACGGTTATCTGCGGTATAACTATGATGCTTTTACTTTTGATATATTTACATCTAGTCTTCACTTGAACTTCAGAGGTGCCTTGGCATTTATGTTTTGCTCCACAATTAAGGGCAAGCGAGATATCACTCTACCATGCTTTATTATGATCATTACAATCTTGTTGATGTTTTAAATTTCATGTTATGAGCTCTTAGTTCGTTGATACTTTTCATTAGGTAACATGATTGCTAAGTTTTATTATCCATACATCATGCAATTGTTAAAGGCCCGATCATAACATTTACAATCAAAAATTATTTTGTTATCATTTACCTACTCGAGGACGAGCAGGAATTAAGCTTGGGGATGTTGATACGTCCAAAACATATCTACAATTTTTGATTGTTTCATGTTAATATTATGCCTTTGGCACTTGTTTTTATATTAAGTTTATGATTTATTTGGACTAACCTATTAATAGTTGCAAAAGTGCACAATGTGGGGATTGTTATCATACCAAATATGTCCATTATAATCAATAATCTTGAAGGTATACAACCTTGAATCCAACACATGGAGTTCAAGCGATGCCAATGGACAAACCTATAAGAATAACTCAACACAAACATTAGTCCATAAGGATTGTCATTAATTACCAAAACCACACATGGGGCAACATGCACTTTCAACATCATCTCAAGATGCTTTTCTATAGCAATGTGGGGATATTACGCAACACATCATGGTACCACATTTTATGATTCAAATTTCATTACAGAGCACACTGGACCAGGCTGCTCCCCATGATGCATATGAATCCATACATCTGCAGGTATTTCAGTCATTAACTAATGCTTACCAATAACACTATTCTCCATAACCAGATCTGATATAGAGGATTTGTTGTTTCGATTTTCAGAAATATTGTATGTGCATGAGAACTGAGGGTTTGATTTAATCATTGGATTCCCGATGTGCCAAGTAATAATCCTATATACAAAAAAAGTTTGGCACAAATGTATACAACCATTCTGGACCTTCCTCTCATTTGGTACAAAGTACCAATGCTTTCAGGTATTGACATAGGTTTAGATGAGGCTTAGCTTATAAATGCAGCAAGTAAAACTGATCTGCCAGAGCAAGAGATATTATTCATTGTGGTTTCTACGAATAATGCTTAAATTCAAAAATAAATTAGGTACTTGTGTGCATTTTGAGAGAAGAGTTTATCGCTTTGAGATTTTGGAGTTTGATACAGTTCAGTTGTAATTATGCAGCGGTCGATCATGATGATGACATGGATACATCATCTGAATAGTAGTGTTCTGGTATGTACAATTTTTTAAACATATCCTTACATTGTTATATGGCAGTATAGGAATGCAACGAAGGAACTAAAATCACTTTTAGATGATCCTTTGTCAACTTTGTTTAAACAACTATACGCACTTAAGATTTAATTCTCGAAACTGCAAGGTCAAGAAATCTTATTAGTATTTGCCCTTTTCAGCTTCCATGTTTTGTGACAATAACTTTACTTGTTGGTGGGGTATATGCCCTTACTTTGCATGATATACCATTTGGAACGACTTGATAGAGGTGTGGCATCAACCTTGATCAAGAAATAATCCTTATTCCTTTTTGTTTTAATGTAGGAAAGAATTCAAGACAATGTTATACTTGTACAGTAGCAGTTCCTTTGGTAGCCTTAAAAACAAGATGACCTGAATAGTTTGTTTACAACACGGATGCAGGTTGCACAGGCCGAGAACATCGGCGCGTGTGTTGGTCATCAACATTAATTCATTGGGGTTTCCCAACATTTTTAAAAATGGCAGGTGTGTTGATCATCATCAATAATTTATAGGAGTTTCGTATGTTTCAAAATATTACTAGGTTTTCAAGTGGTATATTTCCTATATGTTATGTTTGATGAATGTAAGCTGGTTCCATAGTAATTGTTTATAGTTTTACTTTTACTTCCTTGGTGTAAAGATTTTTTCTTTTGCAATGTTAGTGGATGTTGAATATGTTGGCCTGATGTAATCTTGTCATAGTGTAAAATGCACACATAGGTTGTGTGCAGGCTATAGTGTGAACACACACATAGGTTGTGTGCTGGTTGGGACACATGAATTGTGTCCAGAGTAGATATGCATGTTGCAATATGTTTGCAGCTGTCAGTAGGCGTTGAAAGTGCATGTGTTGCCCCATGCGTGGTTTTGGTAATTAATGACAATCCTTATGGACTAATGTTTGCATTGAGATGTACTTGTAGATCTTATCCAGAGGAAAATATTGGAGTTCATGTGTTGGACTCTAAAAGATTACCTGATGATCAATGCTCTATTCAAGGGTTTATATGAAGAATGGTCATCTAGAGTTGAGCTTATTGCAAGCATGGCTTGGAAAAGAAGATTGAGTGAACATTCATGTTTATCTTCAAGCCATCATCTATATCAAGAGAAGAATATGAAGCGCAAGTGGATTCATGAAGACGGAGCTAAGCGAGGCTCTCCCATAATGGTGTATGGGGGAGCATTTGGAGAAGTCTTCATCAAGCATGTGCTAGCAAGTGCAATCAAGAAAGGTGGTCCACTTGAAGAGATCAAGATCGTCATCATCTAGCTCAAGTGGAAGGCTCAAGGCAAAGGTATGATCTTGATAGGGTTTCTATTTTACCGGTCTCATGTTGGAGACCGGGTTATAGGATAGAAGGCGTACTATCAAGAGGGGCTCTCAAGTGAGTAACTTGATCGCATCTTTGTGGAGAGCTCAAACCTTTGCATATTTGGCATATCATCTTTCTTGGTTCTTATTTGGCTTTTATCCATGTGAGAATTTAGAGTTTGTGTTCATCCCCATACCAAGCTCTAGTTCATCAAAAACGGATTTTATTTGAATATCTTGTGGTGTTTTTTATGTTGGAGGTTTTACCGGTTCGTCTCTTGTAGAGAGGTCAAACTCTCCTCTTGTGTTATCCTCCTCATATGATGGACTATGATGTGTATATGCATGATCTTGTGGTGCTTGTGATTATCTTCGGAGCAAGCCCAAGATCATTGAAAACGGAGTCCGGATGGAAAACTTGTTGCGTTCTCGGTGATGGAAATATTACCAGTCCTCCTCGAGATACGGTCCACACCTCCCATGTGTGATATCTCCTCTTGTCGCTACCTTTCCAACCTCGTTGGTTTCATCTCGTTTGGAGCTTCCTTATAAAAGTTATTGCATTTCAGGTTTTGCAGTTCTGTTGTTTTGCCTAGGCCGGAGTTTCCGGCCTGAGGGTGCTCAGGGGCCGGAGTCTCCGGCCCACCGAGCTTTACAGCCTCACGGCGGCAGTCGCTGCATCGAGTCCGGAGTAGGTCTGGAGTTTCCCCGAAGTTTCCGGACCGGCCGGAGTTTCCGCCCTCAGTGGCCGGAGTTTCCGACCCATCTGGATTTGCTGAGAAGAGAGCCTCATGGCGGCAGTCGCTGTTTTGAGGCCGGAGTGACCCCGGAGTTTTCGGTTGAAGGCCGGAGTTTCCGCCCCCAGTTAGTCCAGAGTTTCCGCCCAGGCCGGAGTTTCCGGCCTCCCTGACCGAAAACTCCGGTGTAAGTTGGCTGCAATGGCTCTTTTTCTGGGAGGGGTATAAATACCCCTCCACCTACCTCCAGCCAGCTAGCTCTTCCAAGCACGTTTTTCCTCCTCTCTCTCCTCCGTTGTTGACCTTGGAAAGCTTGCCCCTCTCCCAATTCCTCCCATGATTCTTGCATATCTTTGAGGGATTTGAAAGAGAAGATCTAGATCTACATTTCCACCAATCAATCTCTCCTCTAAGTGAGGGGAACCCTTTGGATCTAGATCTTGGAGTTCCATTTGTTGTGTTCTTCGTTGTTCTTCCTCTCTTCTCCCCCCATAAGCATTAGTTGCTTGTGGTGGGATTTGAGAGTGAAGGATTTGAGCACTTGTGCTCTTGCCATTGCTTCGTTGCATCGGTTTGTGCTCTCCACGAGGATTCGTGGAAGTTGAAAGCTTGTGAACTTGTTACTCTTGGGTCTTTGGACCCTTGACGCTCGTGTGGTGGTGGAGACCCTTGTGTGGTCACTTGTAGCTGTTTGGGAGCCCCCAATCCCATTGTGGGTTGTGCCCCGGATCGCTGTTGTAAAGGCTTCGGATTCCGCCTCGAAGGAATTCCGATAGTGGAAGGTGAACCAAACCTTTGTGGTGCGGTTCATCGGAGAAGAAGGTGAAACCTTTGTGGTTGTTGAACCATTGTGTTGGTTCACACCTCTCCAACGAGACGTACTCCCCTAAAAGGGAGGAACTCGGGAATACATCCTCGTCTCCGCGTGCCTCGGTTATTTCTATACCCGAGCTCTTTACTTATGCACTTTACATTGTGATAGCCTTCGTGCTTGAAGTATTCTATTGCTATCACCTTGTTGCTTGTCTTGCTTAGCATAAGTTGTTGGTGCACATAGGTGAGCCTAGTTTTTAGGTTGTTGGCTTGTTAATTTAAATGCCTAGTTTTATTCCGCAATTAGCAAGCCTAAACCGGAAAAGTTTTAAATCGCCTATTCACCACCCCTCTAGGCGACATCATTGTCCTTTCAGGCGCTAGTATGTTCTAGAGTATTATCTATCTGTAATTCTTAGGATGTAAGATAGGGTAGCAGTAGAAAGGAATAGAAGGCTCTAGAATACGGTAACGACCTTGAAACCTCTATATAAGGAGAGGCACCCTATATGGAGAGAAGCAAGTTGCAAGCCAAGGTCCTAGCATAGGTTGATGAGGGCAAGCATAAATTGGTAAGGTTCGCCAACATTTGTTGTTGTGGTGAAGCTTCATTAGGCATAGGTTGCCAAGCTTGTAGGCATTTGTTGCCTGTGTAGGGTAGCATCCGTTGCTGCAAAATCTAATAGAAAAGGAAGACATTTGTTGCCTGAAACTGGTGTGCTCCTCCGTAGTGCTAGTCTCATGTTTTATTTATTTGCTAGAGAGAAGAGAGAACAGAGAAGGAACACAATAATGTATGAGGAGCTCCAAGAATTGGTGAGTTCAGAAGTGCTCACCATTTTCAGGACGACAACACATGCGGTAGGTGGATTTTCAGCACCAGAGTTCACCTGCCCCCATTTTTCTTCCAGAAAATTCAAAGTCTAAGCTTAGAGAATTAATAAGCTCTGTGCAATAAATTGCTGATCTGAAATCTGTTAAAAGAACAAGAATGGGGAGCTAAAAGTGCATTTTAGCAAGTGAAAAAACTTTGTCTTTTTATACGACACACAAATCCTATATAACTAAATAGATCATCCCCACTATCATATTTCTCTCAGTATGCAGCTATGTCACCTCAGCAGGCCCACTCCCATCTCATCCTTATTACCACGTCACCTTATAAAAATGTGAATATTCAATGAGATTTTCTCTCGGCAATGAAAAATGCATGCTTGTTTGCTTAGCCCATCCCGTTCACTGCACTAGCCCTCTCAGCAGACCCACTGCCATCTCACCCTTATTGCCATGTCACCTTTTCAAAAAAATGTGAAAATTCAATGAGATTTTCTCTCAGCAATGAAAAATGCACGCTTTGTTTGCTTAGACTAGTTATAGTGGGTAGTAACATGTGTGGTTTCATGCAACTATTTATTAATTAGGTTGTAGACTCATATTGTTAACATAGCTAGTTACTCTATTTATCTCTCTCTTCTTTAATGCATGCTACGTCATCATTTTTGCATATGTGGCACTTATGTTACTAGTGTGTGGATTTTCAAGAGGTCAAACCTGATAGGAGTAAAATAAGCTTGCTATGATTAAGGCTAGGTTGAAGTGTCATCGACCAGAATCCGCGTCCACTAACCTGAATTGAGGTGACTCTGTAAATCCTATCAACTTTCCCTTGCTGGTAATAAGAAAACTAGCTAGCGATATCATATTGTCCATATGATTTTGCTGTTATTTGTACCGTTTTAGTCACTATTTGGTCTTATGAATTTTAAGCTACTCTTTATCTTGATCTGTAGTTGCAGGCTTGCTATGATTAATAATTGCGGAAGGCTGTGTGTATCACTTTGATACAGAGGCCGGGGATCCGCACCCCCTTATCTAAAAAAAAAGTTGCAGGCTTGCAGCGTTATGTGGTTGACCTACAGATATGGAAGTCTCCCGGCCATTTCCTTAAAAGCTTATCTCTATGGTTCCTTGCTGGTAAAAATAAAACTAGCTACTGCTAACATATTGTCCATATGATTTTACTTTTCTCTGTACCTATTTCATCACTATTTGGTCTTATGCATTTTCTCAAAACAGGCTTTCGCCCCACTTTATAAATAAAGCAACATGCCAAGCAAGTCCATACACAGTTACAAACACAAGGACGGGACTAGAAACCGCTTGCTGGGGCAGCAGCACAAGTAAGCCCAAGAGGAAGAAGCAAGAGAGAGAGTCTTATGCATTTTAAGCTACACAATATCTTGAACTATCGTTGCAGAGTTATGTTGTATACCTAGAGCTATTAAAATCTTCCGACCAATTCCTCAATAGCTTAGCACATGCAGAAAATGTACAATTAGCAAAAAGTGTCTCTGAATTAAGCATGCATTCACTGAACAGTCAGTCAATTATATTTTCAATCATATGCTAGCTGGTAAACTCCATCTTGCTTAATGATGAAAACTTGCCATACTTTTGGATAGACAATAATTGTACTACTTTTATTAGTTTTTTATGACACTTGACATCATTTCATTGGCCACCTCCCAAATCGGTTTCCACTCATTGCTTATCATAGCATTGATGTGTAGACTACTCCCTCCGTTCGCTTTTAATCTACATCTTGGGTCAGAAATTTGTTCTATTTTAATCTACATTCTAGGGTAATTACTCTCTTGTATTCCTTCGTTTTAGGTGCAGAATTTAATTAGAAATAGTGATAACCAATAGACAACCCTACCGCACATCGTTTCCCTTTCCATGCATGGATGGGATTAATTGCATTGATGCATGCAGGAGCAGTATTGGATGTAAATCGCATGATGGCATTAATTCAGATTTGTTTACGTGCAGATGGTGCTTTGTTTCCTGTGCGGGGTGTGCCGAATTAATACTAATAAATATATGTCTAAATTGTCTGAATTTTCCTAGGATGTAGATTAAAAGAGAACGGAGGGAGTATGTCATGAGCAGTACCCGATCTCTGTGTCAAATTTATTCGTGTTAGTCTTTTCAGTACTTATAGTTTCATTTCTTCATGCAAATTTATTCTTTGTTTGTGAAAGATTTTCTTAAATCTAGCACTATGGATCAAGAATGGATAACAAAATATTTATTTATTTTCCTTAAAAATACAGTTTAGTTATTTATGTAGTAACTCGAGGGAATCATTACATTACATTCTGATCTACCATTTCAACTCGAAATAAATACCTTTATAGATACTCGCCAATGTATATATCTAGGTGATGGAAACCACAAGAGTACACATTTCTTCAAAATTATTCCACCAAACATTCCGCAGCAACGCGTGGGGGAATCATCTAGTAAAATAAATTTCAGTCCTCCCCGACGGCGGTTGGTGCATACATTTCTTAGTACTCTCAGGCCGATGGTTTCATTCTTGAGGTTTTTGCTCGTCTCCATGATTCAAATATTTGTCCCCAACTCTACAGGGAATAGTAGAGTTAACGTTCATAATGGTTGAATAATTTATATGGAATTATCTATTACTACGGGGGAATCGAGTCTTCTTGATCTATATTTGCGGCCTGACTATACTTGCAAATATTGACTAAATAGACATTGAATTGGGCTATGATTTATTTGCTTTATTGTTACCCTTTGGCAGGATGAAATTGAGTGTTCCTGAACACAATGTGACCTGCAAATATTTGCAAATGTTGTTTTGGGCAGTCTACTTATTACATTACCATTTATCCATCCATTTGAGATGGAGAGAACGTTGAACCTTCTATGGTGGTCAATCAAACTCAAGGCTTCCATTTACAAGTGCAGTGCATGATTTGCAATGAAGCATGTACATGTTGTATGAAGTCCACATTTAATGCCTTTTTATATAAAATTCAGTTCAAAATCTTGATGCAGGTTTGGACATGTCAGTTTGTATCATGGAGCTTCATTTTCCCACCAATTACCATTGTAGTACAAAACTACTACATGTTTGAATCCAGTCCATGTATGTATCTAAGATAGCAATTGTATCAAGTTCTGATTTGCAGTTTGATCTGCAACTAAATCCTACTCGATACTTTGCCCAGACTTTCTATTCTGAAATTCTTATTTCTTATTTTCAATACTATCTATTCTTATACGCTTCTCTAGATGGATTTATCGAGAGAACCACCCCCCCTCATTGCGGCTACTTTTGCTGGTCGAAACTGAAAGATGGTGGCTGGGGCCTAGGATCGAGCTAAAAGGAGACAACGTTGACTAGATTAGTTGACAGGTAGGCAGATCACTCCCAAGTCCCAACAGACCTTTTAATGCAATTACAGTGTGTAAACTTATGGGTGCCTTCTTGTAGTACGACAATTATCATCTTTCGTCGTGACAAACTCATAAGCTGTTCAGCCGTTCTGCTAGTAGCCTAGTAGGTATAATCTTCCTCCTAATTGTTACCACTGTGGCTGATTGGCTGTGATCCTGTATATGGAACGATCTTGCTAGGTATAAGGTTCTGTTCTCCTTAATGATGTGATAGGGGTCTGATTGATTCTACTGACTGCTCCTTCAGCATGCTTGGAGTATTGGTCTGCTGCTACACGAAATCAGAAGGCAATCCTAGATTCGAGGTAACGGTGGAACTTAATTGGAAGTGATCAAACCATATATGCTTTGATATATAAGAGTGACTGCATACATGGAGCGCTGTATTTTCAGTTTGTATTTGTCTGGTGTAGGAATAACTTTCGAATAATGCATGGCCTGAAGGTGAGAAAATATCACCCCCCCGGTTTTGTAGTCAATATACCCCTTCTTTAGATATTTTGTTTCTATGTAGTTTGTGAGCGAAAATCCTCTTTGGCACGCGAGCACACCTGCTCCCAATATCCTGTCCCTTCGAGCTCATCAAGATCCCCGTCCTTTACTCGGCTCCATCGTTTTCTACCACAGTAATTTTCGCTATTTAAATGACCAAGGTGCCGTCCAAGTATCCCGGAACAGATGCACACGAACGGAGTGGACCGGTACCCGTTCCGTTATTTAAAGCAAGACCTAGATCCATTCTCAGCCATCGTCTACCTTCGGCTGCGCATTCACCACATCTAAAATCCCCACCCCGATCTCATTCCGTGGTGGAGATGTCGTCCTCATTGTCTCATGCTCCGCTGCTGCCAGAGATTTACCCTATATTCCTTGACCGTTCTGCAGCCAGGACATCATCACTTTGATATACGGGAAAGGAACTCAGCCGGGGAATCACTTTCGATGTTTATTCCGTGGTCGACTGGTCGTAGTCGTGTTTGATCCCGTTGCTGGACTTCAGGAGGATGCTGACCATCAGATCATCGTGGCAGCCGCGACCGGACTAGACCACCCGCATACGCCAGCAACTGAAGGTATTCGGCTCCCATATGGGCATCTGACATCGAAGGATTACTAGATTAGTTTCATTATCTCCTCGATTGATTTGTTGGTGACAGTTCTTCTCCTCGGTGCTGTTCTCTCCGCGTTGATCGGGAATGTAATGTCTTCCCAATTAGCTCATGTGTTTAGCGATCTAATGACCTTTGTGGACCGGATATAACCGTCAGTTCAAGCTAATGTAATACTATTACTTGTCCTCTGCAACTTGCGGATACCACACCATAGTTGCCAAGTTTCCGGGACAGTGGGAACGAGGGTCGGGAACGAGGAACGGGAATCGCTAGGTGGCCAACAACATGGAACGAATGGGGTACACCTCTCGATCAATCGATAGCGGGGACACGACCCTTACTGTTTGGGGACGATGAACCCGGAACGATATGGGCCGATAGACAACAAACCTGCTATGTAATGTTTTTTACCATGGATGTAATGGGTTTGTATGGCCCGTAGTCCTGACTATACAGTATGGGCCTTTGCCATGAGTCCATGACGAGTCCAGGAAAGAAATGCCTCAGCTGCTTGCTTCCGTTCCCATGCCTCAATGTTATTTCTAGTTGAAAACCTAGCGTGCGTGGCCGCTGAACCGGGATGGAGTACCAACTGTTCGGGGACGCTTTCCGGTGACCGACTCGCACCGTCCTACACATCGACCCCGAACCCCGATTCAGGACGACGAACCCGGGACAGGGAACGAGGCACCGTTCCCCGTTCCCGGCTACTATGTACCACACTACATGCTATGTTACAGCACCTGCCATAGTTGGCTACTTTCCCACGGGCAAGTTCGAATTTTTAGTTCCTGTCCAAGCACAATAGTCTCCCATCCCTGGCAAACACTGCTTTCCTACACACTGATCAGATCATTATACTCTATACCCACCTGATTGGCAGGCAAACCTGTCTGTTCAAATTCATGGCATAACAAATTCAGACGTCATGCGACGCACTGCTCCATCCAGCATCGTCACACCTCGACAAAACAAAAAACTGTATATGCCATGGCCAGTCAATCAATCAAGTAACAACAGTAGGTCCCAGTTACATTTCAAAACAACAACACCAAATCTGGTTGTACTAAAATAAAAATTTCACAGCTACTCTGCATGGTGAAGCGAAAATTGGCCAGACATACAAATGAACAAGTCGACAGGCGATAGGCCACACCCATTCAAAGTTAACTGTGACGCTACACGACCACTATCTAAATTTTTAACTACAGCTAGAACACCACCACCTAGACATACACAGTCATTCCCCACAACCCTCTACCATTAACTTGGAGCAAAGTCGTCCAGCGATGACCTTAACATCGCACCTTGTGCATTTTCACGGCTTCCGACCAACTCTAGGTTCGTCTCCTCTTTCTGGACGGGTGTTTCTCTTATGTCCAGGCTTGTGGCAAATTCCACAAAATCCTGTTCTCTTGCTTATAATCCCCTCGTACGGTGCCTTGTCCCTGCTGCTGGTAGGGCCTTCAAACCAGCTAATCCACCAGCCGAAATGGAAACCGTCAGGCTTCTCTCAGCAGACTGATCTTCTGCATGCTCTGCCACCTCCGCCAGGAAGTCATTAAGTCCTAGTCCATATCTTGCTTCATTTGTGTGTGTGTGTGGGGGGGGGGGGGGGGGGGGGGGGGGGGGGGGGGGCATCCTTACCATGGCATCTCTGAAAATTCAGCTCAGTTCTTCGTAGCATCTCCAAGCCACACCAGCTCCATTGCATGCATATATGGAGCTGAATGCCTATATCTGGAAGTCATATTTCTCAGCTGGTCTCGTAGGAATTGTACTAGATGTTCAGGTACTATGTCCCTAGCATCCTTCGTCCACCGCTTCAAAATGTAACGAGTTGGTATCTCCTTTATGTGCAGGAAGTCCATTACCTGGAAAGTAGAAGAGAACAATAAGAGGAGGCGAAATCCAACTAAAAACAACAATTAGTTCAAAGTCTAACACCTTTAGTACATGACAACACAAGATGCCTTGGTTAGGGGCTACAAGCAGTGCATGATTAAGAAGAGTTTCAACTTCAAGGATAAAAAAAACACGCACTTTCTCTTGGTTTTGCCAAGTAGAACGATTATCTCTTTCATGAAAACACTCAAGAGAAAACAAATCCACCAGGGTGAGCATTCGTCCAGCAACCATCCTTCAAAGATGACCAAGATAATCTGCTAACAGAAAGTTTGAGAGATGAATATCCCGTGAAGTGTGATGTGGTTATTTTCACTCAATATTTTCAGTAATTACTTGATGAACGCTAACAGAAAAGTTTGAGAGATGAATATCCACTGAACTTCCAAGAGGATTCTTTTCACTGAATATTCCCAGTAATTACTTGATGAAAGTTTTTGTTTGCCATGGTTATGTGGATACATATCAGGCTAAATGAAATAACCGATTGTCGCACATGATATAATGTTACTTAAAAATAGTTTTCACTTCCCTAGTTCGCGATGACAGTTCACCAAGCTAAGTACAATGTACAATACAAGATGTGATCTATTGATTATGAAACTTGTACCAAATTACAAATCATGTTCAAACTTCAAAGTATGACATGAAATTTTGGATAGCTTGGAACACCGAAGAGAGTTATTAACTTCACATGTGGCATGATAGTCAGTTGTATACTGTCCATTCCTAAAACATCATGTCAATTGTTTCTTGCATCAAGACCTTCATGTGGTCTATTTAGTGCTGAATATTTGTACATACTATGTTCAACGAAACCTATCACATTTCGCGAAATGCGCCGCATAGACCAAACGTTGAACTTCATCCAGTATGTACAAATATTCAGCACTAAATATTGAACATAAACACTAGCTACATCGACGAGAGCATTTCAAGTTTTTTTCAGGGGGCACAAAGTAGATGTACCTAATTACATGAAAAAATAAGGTGTTATTTTTTTCATTATAAAACTACCTTTACTATGTAGTCGTTCATTCGCAGTATTCCAAGATATTATGGCGCTTTTTGGTGACCTCTAATAAAAACATCTTAGCAAATTCTGTTCCAATATGGATGGCAAAACAACACATTAATGTCTTCATACTACAACAATGTATCACTTATAAGTTATAAGGCTTCCACTGAACTAACAAATTACAAAAGAACTCAGCTTACTTGAAGAAATGGCATATGTCTAAATAGCACCAAATCCTGAGGTGCACAAATTTGTAGCCCTGTAATCATTCAGTGAGTTGGATATGCAACGGCTTCAACATGAAAGAATATCACACACAATTAAGGGCAATCTTTGACCTTAGTATATGGCTCCTTGAAAATAAAGTAGGCTTACTGTACGTGTAAACTCTTCTCGATGATTTTCTATAGGAGAAAATTACAGAAAGAGAGTTAGGAAGTATATCAAGCTAACTAAGTGACGCATTAAACGATTATTTGCCCCATTATTCAATAGTGACACGAGTTTGCAGCTTGGTCTTTGTTTTGCATAGAAAGTAACTGATCTGATTATATAACTGATCATAGATTTATTAACCATGGATCCAATGCTCTACTGCAAAAGAGTTGTTCTTATTAGTGAACTAATACTGAGTCAAAAATTAAATACCATCATTATTGGCAACACTTCTGGATCCGGGCGAGTTGTATGCCTCAGTGTGCAATGGTACCGCTATTCAATATGATTTCTCTGAAAAAATTATTTTAAAAATCAATAAAAATAATCTTGCTGGGATGCTTTGCTTTCTGAATTGCAAAAGAAATCATAGAAATTGAACAAGAGAGCAGTATGATATTTTTATGCATTAGCAAGCACGATTATTGCTTAATAAAGAGCAGTGGTAGTACACACATGATAAGCTGTCAAAGTTCTTCAAAGGAGACAAAAAATCCCTGCATGTGTAGTCTGTCCGTGTGTGCCTTGCCTAAATAGTACCCAACATAAAATATTTTCATGTGTTTGTTGAACACAACATGACAGTAATTAACGATGGGATGAGCAGTTGCACTATGATGGGCAAGATCTAGATATCTTCTGGAGGAAGTAATGGCAGAGGGGCTAAACTTAGTCCACGTGATTATGCAAGAGAAGACATCAAAGTTCAGTCAAATTCAGAAGACATCTACAAAGACTTCTGAAAGAATTAAGTATACAATATAATCTGAGTTTGATTGAGAGGAGAGGCTACCTTGAAGATGGACAGAGCGGGCCTTCGCAGTGGCTCTGACACACCCTGACTATAGAACTAAGACTGAAGACAGGATTCAGAGAGAACACAGCAAAATAGCACCGGAATTCAGAGATCTATATTAGCCAATTTCAGAGGAATTCAGTACATCGGTGCCTAGCCACGACTGTGGCGGCTTTGGGGGAAATAAACCCTAATACAAAGCTACTCTCTTACAAGCCGAATTGGCCTCATATAGCAAGCTGGAGTGGTCGGGTGTCGTTGTCTGAATGAGCTGGAAAGCGAGTTCATAACCGTGAGGCAATGATGCACTCGAGCCGTTGATCGACACATGGACGGTCCACAATGCAGGCTTGACGCAAAGCGGTAAGGTGCAGTGTGGGTCGTCGATATGGAGATCAACGTCTAGCGAGAGCTCCTGATGCGATACAGTTAACTGAACTCGAATTCAGAGAAGGACAGGCCTTCAGATAGCAGCTAGGTGTATGAAAAATCCCCCCTTCGACAGCATACTTCTCCTCAAGGATGAAATGCCGAAAAGATCTTCTAGATGAACGTAGAGTCTTCCCAGGTAGCTTGCTCGACCGGCAGGTTCTGCCATTTGATCAATGATTGCGTGGATCACACGTTCGTTGGGAGACCCCAAGAGGAAGGTATGATGCATTGTAGCAGCAGTTTTCCTCAGTATGAAACCAAGGTTTAATCGAACCAGTAGGAGCAAGAAATCACTTCTGAAGGTTGTCAGTGGCGCGCTGACGTGGAGCCTGCACACAACACAATCAAACTACTTTGCCCCAACGAAACAGTGAGGTTGTCAATCTCACCGGCTTGCTGAAAACAAAGGATTAAACGTATGGTGTGGAAAATAGTAGTAAATTGCAGAGAATGAAAAGGAACAATGTTTGCAGTTGGTTGTATTATCAGTGTAAAAGAATGGACCGGGGTCCACAGTTCACTAGTGGTGTCTCTCCATAAAAGATAACTAACATGCTGGGTGAACAAATTACAGCTGGGCAATTGACAAAATATTGAGCGCATGACAATGCATATATATGACATGATGATTACTATGATATTCATGTGGGCATTACGACAAAATACATAGACCGTTATCCAACAGCGTCTATGACTAATAATCCACCGCCAGGTTGTCATCCGAGTTCCCCGTTGGTATTAAGTTGCAAGCAACGGATAATTGCATTAAGTAATGTGCGTAATGTAAACAAATGCATTAGACCTAACGGCGCACCCTTAAGCTAAGCATCGGTTATTTTATCCCTAGTGGCAACAGCACATCCACAATCTTAGAAGTTATTGTCACTCTCCCAGATTACCGGAGGCATGAACCCACTATCTAGCATAAATACTCACTCTTGGAGTTACAAGCATCTACTTGGCCAAAGCATCTACTAGTAACGGAAAGCATGCAAGATCATAAATAACATATAAGATAGATTGATAATCAACTTGACATAGTATTCAATATTCATCGGATCCCAGCAAACACAACATGTAGCATTACAATAAGATGATCTTGATCATGATAGGCAGCTCACAAGATCTAAACATGATAGCATAAAGTGGAGAGACAACCATCTAGCTACTGCCATGGACCCGTAGTCCAAGGATGAACTACTCACGCATCACTCCGGAGGCAGGCATGGTGATGTAGAGCCCTCCGGTGATGATTCCCCTCTCCGGCAGGGTGCCGGGAAGAGCTTCTGAACCCTCCCGAGCTAGGGTTGACGGCGGCGGCGTCTCTGGAACTTTTCGTGGATAATGGCTCGGGTATTTAGGGTTTTCGCGTCGGGAGGAATAAATAGGCGAAAGGGCGGCGGCTGCGGAGCCACGAGGGCCCCACACCACCCTACGACGCGGCAGGGGGGCCCGCGGCCCCATGGTGTGGGTGCCACGTGGCCCTCCTCCGTCTCTCCTCTGGACTCCGTCTTCGTGTTGGAAAAATAGGAGGTTCTGTCCAAGTTTCGTCCAATTCCGAGAATATTTCCAGACTAGCTTTTCTGGAATACAAAAACAGCAGAAAACAGGAACTGGCACTGTGGCATCTTGTTAATAGGTTAGTCCCAGAAAATGCATAAAAATGCTATGAAGTGTATATAAAACATGTAACAATTGGTATAATATCAACATGGAACATCAGAAATTATAGATACGTTTGAGACGTATCAAGCATCCCCAAGCTTAGTTCTACTCGTCCTCGAGTAGGTAAAACGATAAAAACAAAATAATTTCTGAGGTGACATGCTACAATCATAATCTTGATCAAATAATATGTAAAGCACATGTTATGAATGAAGTGATCCAGGTCAATGGTCTATAGTTTGCTAGCAAGTAGATAATGAGCAAACAACTGAATCATATAAGCAAAAACTTTTCATGAATAGTACTTTCGAGACAAGCATCAAAGAGTTTTGCATAAGAGTTAACTCATAAAGCAATAGATTCTAAGTAAAAGGTATTTAACCAACACAAAGGAAGATTTAAGTTTCAGCAATTGCTTTCAACTTTCAACATATATATCTCATGGATATTTGTCAACACAAAGCATATAATAAGTGCAATATACGAGCATATAAAAATTGTTGCACCAAAGTTGACACTAGTGTTTGCTTCTAAGATAGAAAGAAGTAGGAAAACTGACTCAACATAAAAGTAAAAGAAAGGCCCTTCGCAGAGGGAAGCAGGGATTAAATCATGTGCTAGAGCTTTTTAAGTTTTTGAAATCATATAGAGAGTAAAAATAAGTTTTGAGAGGTGTTTGTTAATTGTCAACGAATCAGAAAATGGAAAGTACAATATGACCCCTGCCAACCAGACTTTTAAGAGCGGCTCCCATGAAGGACGTTATTTCTACCAGCAAGGCAGATCATCCCTCTTTCTCTTTTGTTTACACATGCAGATATTTCACTGTTTGTCATTGCTTGACTGATAAATCAGGGCAAAAATGTGAAGAGAATTAAGCGGTTAAAGTTGTAATTAATTGGGACTGGGCACCCCATTTGCCAGCTCTTTTTGCAAAATTAATGGATAAGCGGATGTATATGCCGCTAGTCCGGTGGTAAAGTCTGTTTGACAGTTGACATAAAGACATCCACCCCGTCCTCATGAGCTTGGTAAACATTGACACAAAATAGGAGTAATAATTTTGAATAGTTTAAAGGTAGCACATGAAAAATTTACTTGGAATGGCAAGGAAATACCACATATAGGTAGTTATGGTGGACACAGATGGCATGGATTTTGGCTCAAGGTTTTGGATGCACGAGAAGCATTCCCTCTCAGTACAGAGTTTAGGCTAGCAAGGTTATTTGAAGCAAACACAGGATATCAACCGACACAGCAAGACTTATATGAAAACATATTGCAAGCATTATAAGACTCTACACTGTCTTCCTTGTTAACCAAACCCTTTTACTAGAAAATATCTAGACCTTAGAGATACCAATCATGCAAACCAAATTTCAACGAGCTTTACGGTAGTTCTTCATTAATAGGTTTTAACTACATGATACAAAAGCTTAAACATGAACTACTTGATAACTCAAAACAATTGACAAGTATCAAATTATCCAATACAATGATCTACAAGAATATGTAAGCTTTTTCCATTATACCATCTACCACATGCAACATTTTCTGTTCCAACCAAACACCAATCAATTTATTTCAACATAAACTCTCCAAACAATTATAAGTGAAGCAAGAGAGTACTTTCTTTAAAAGAACTAACAGCTCTGAATAAGAGATGCATGCAAAACAGGAGCTAAAAGCATAGCAATAGCTAGATAAGAATACTCAACAAGTATAAGTGAAGAATAGGAGTATTCATATGAAAAAGCGGAGCGTGTCTCTCTCCCAATCAAGAATGCTGGGGTCCAATCAAGTTGACCATAAGAAAAATAAAATACTGAAAATAAAAGCACACAGACGCTCCAAGTAAAGCACATATGATGTGAAAGAATTAAAATATAGTTTCACTAGAGATGACCTGATAAGTTGCTGATGAAGAAGGGATGCCTTGGGCATCCCCAAGCTTAGACGCTTGAGTCTTCTTGAAATATGCTGTGGTGATTGATACGTCCAAAACGTATCTATAATTTTTGATTGTTTCATGTTAATATTATGCCTTTGACACTTGTTTTTATATTAATTTTATGATTTATTTGGACTAACCTACTAATAGTTACAAAAAGTGCACAATGTTCTTGTTTTACACTTTGATGTGTAGGAATTATCAAGAAAACAAGAGGAAACCTTGTTGGAGTCGAATTGGAACTTTTCTGAAATCTGTCTGAGAACATTTTACGAAGATGGGCTCGTTTGGGCCCGAAGACGGCGTCCCACGTAAGTCTCACCGAAGACAAAGTTGCAGGAAATTTTACGGCGAACGTTCTAGATGTAAAATTCGCCTGATTCCGAGTCCGGACGGCCGAGATAAGCCCAATTTACTGCAACCCTAGATGGGATGACGGAAATCCGAGAGATATATAAAGGGAGGAAACCTAGGTCGTGGCCAACACCCCATACCACGACTTTGCAGCCACAAAAGCCACGTTTTTGCCTCCCCCATGGATCCCATCTCCATGGGGGAGGGCTCCCAAGAAGCCATGAAGGAGGGAGGATAAGGGGCGGCGCTCCCCCATGATGCCGGCGGCGGGGAAGGAGCTCCCGCGCTGGCGCCGCCGCCGCCCTGCGCCACCGCGCTGCCTCTCCGCCGTCTTCGCCGCCATCTCCATCACCAACTTCTCCTTGTATTCAGTGGTTCATCCTCCCACAAACCTCTGTACCGTCCTATGTAAACATGTTGTTTGATGCTATAATATTTATCCTATGATCTATGACATGTTTGTGTAGTTTATTTATCTTTTGATTGCTTGGTTGAATGTCTTTGGTTCATTAGAGTTGTATGTTGATATGGTACTGTCCTTTGGTGTCTATTATACTTGTGCGCACATGGATCAAACATCACGGGGTTGGTAGTATTTGTAAACGAAGGGGGGAGTCCTGCCGGAGTGACAGAAACCTAAGGGCGTGAACCGGTTAGTTGCACGTATGGGAGTAAGAGGACCTTAAACTTAAGGCTATGGTTGGGGAAACCTTAATGCATTGTTAGTATTCGCGGATGCTTTCTAACAATCCAATCATATAGTACTTGTAATTCCAAGTAGTGGAGTGCATGTATATTTAGCCTCTCCCACATAGAAAACTGCATTGAAGAAAATGAACCCGATATATTCGGTAATTAATCTTGGACAAAACCATCACAATTACCACCACTTTTCCACACTCATGGTACTGTTAGTTTATGGTTACTGATAATCCCCAAGAGCAAGGAATCACTGTAGCACAATTCGATAAGTATTTGAGTGTCGAACCCACGAGGAGCTGAAGGTAAACTATCTATTCTCTAAAGCCCTATAACCCTCTTATATGGCCGTTTGTGCAAAGCAATAAGTTTAAATATGAAAGGAACTAACTAATGAAAGAAAGTGATGTGGAATGGGTTTATCTAGTAACAAGCTTCTCAATCAAGTTTCAAACGCAAGTTTCTTAGAGCAAGTTTTCTCAAGCAAGTTTCTCAAAGTAGAAAGTAGCAAATATCTCAAGTAGCAAATATCTCAAGGGAGCAAATGTTCTAGCAATTGTTATTTCATTCGTGTAGTTGTCACAATTAGTGAAGCACATGTTTCAGTCTTAATTGTTTCTTCTAAGAAGGAGCCATAAATAGGTGTAGCCAAGTAAATGAGCTAATACCCCTTATGATGGATCTCATGGCCAAGTAAATTACTGCACAAGAGTTATTAAGACATAAAAGTCCCACCATAGCCTTAAGTTCTAAGGTCCCCTATATATCCCCCAATAAAGTAACTTCATGATTCGGTCTCAGGTTTACTGTCCTCCCAAGTCTTCCTCACTCCATTACATTACCGGTGATCACCTTACATGCATTTCCCAACATATGCGTGCACTCATATATTGTACATAAAGACAATCATAAAAGATAACAAAACTTGTATGCAACCAATCAACGAACTATTTCACTATTGCCATGAACAAATCACTTCTCAAACATAGATGGGGAGACACAATAGATCTAGGGAATTGTATATTGCATTATATATCATGTTTGCCAAGAGTTTACAGTGGAGAGATGGAGATGATCTTGCTGTAGATGTTGATGATGAACACGCCGGAGGGGGGTGGAGCCCTTCGGAGGTGATTCCGGCGGCGTTTCCCCCCTCCGATCTTCTCCGGCGGCAGCCTTCTGACTCTCTGTTTCGTGGTTTTGTGTTTCTCCGCCGCCTCCTCACGAAACTCCTCGGGGGACTCTTTTTATAGTCGGTTTTAGGTCAAGACGAAGCCACGGAGACAAAAATGGACGGCATCGGAGCCACGAGGGGGAAAAGAAGTGGTCCCACGCGGCCAGGGAATCTGACCACGTGGGACCCTCTATTTTCCAGCTGGTTGGGCTGCTAGTCTTCATTTTAGGCCCATTGCGTTCGTCTCGAAAATTCTGAACCGTTCTCTTTGGCCTTGCCCTTTTTGGAGTCCCGAAGCTCCCGGAAAGTCCGAAACCCTAAAAAAGACGTTTTCTGGAAAACAGCGTTAGAACCAAAAGAGGGGGGGATTGTTTAGAAAATCCCCGAAATCATTATAAAACATGAATACAACATCATATAAGTTGCAAATATATAGGAATATCTAGTAATAACATGCAAAGTTCATGTATGCATTTTACATGCATCAGTTACTTAGTATACGTTATTGCTGCAGCACTAACATTTACTTTCTTGTTATTTATTATCTCGCAAAGCTATCTCTCATACCCGTATTGTAGTCTAGTTTTATTTCCTAGATAAAGTGAACGTTTAGTGTACGTAGAGCTGTATCAGTGGTTGATAGAACTTGAGAGAATACTTATCCTACGTTTAGCTCCTCGTTGGGTTCGACACTCTTACCTATCGAAAAGGCTACACGCGATCCCCTATACTTGTGGGTTATCAAGACCTTTTCTGGCGCCGTTGTCGGGGAACAATAGCGTGGGGTGAATATTCTTGTGTGCACTTGTTTGCTTTATCTCTAAGTAGTTTTTATTTTTAGTTTTAAGTTGTTTTCTATCTTAGTATGGGTAGGAAATACGAATTATAATTTTTTTTAGTTGTACTTGTTATCTAAGAACGTTTTCAAAAAGAGAGTGATTGGAAAGATGAGCAATGCTTAAGTGGGGGTCGACCTTAAACACTTGTGTTCATGCCTATGAAACCAAAGCAAATCTTTCCATGGAAGCTTCTCATCCAAAAACATGTAAATATTGTGTATATACCTCTGTACATAAAAATAAAATGCTAATTATAATCTCAAGTTAATTGAAAGTTGATAGTTTTTCTTTGCTGTCCAGAAACAAAATTTCTGTACCCCACCGTATAAAATGTTTAAAATCATCAGAACATGATCTTGATCTGAAATTTCTTGAGTGCAAAGTGATGCTTATTAGCTTTCTTTCATTAGACTAACTTTTTGTGATTTGAGTTACGTAGCTGTCTCGAAAAATTCGATCTTCACCGACTGTTCAATTTAGACAGATTCCTGTGCTTCACTGTAAAAAAATCGTGATAAATCTTAGAATAGTATTTTGACCTGAAATTTTTTGTGAGTATAACTGAGATTATGATCTGCCTTTCATTAGTTAAAAGTTTTTCAATTTGAGCTACTTAACTATCTCGTTGAATGCCATCTTTACGGACTGTTCAGTTTTGACAGATTTCTTTGTTTATTCAATATTGTACTTGGTGTTGTTAGTTTCATTAGTTTTTCGACGGACAACGGAAATCATGAACACCTTAGTATATACAGTGGCAAATGTTGAGTAAAGATTATAAAACTTGTCAATGCTTGAACATGAGTGAATTTTATTTAATGAGTACAAACCCTACTAATGAGTTTTGTGAAGTTTTATGTGGATGTAGCCTATAAGATCTAATCAATATGGTGGTATAAGATGAACAAGAAGACGCAAGAGCTCAAGCTTGGGGATGTGTAGATGCATCCCAAGAACATATTCAAGAAGATACAATCATCTAAGCTTGGGGATGCCCGAGTCATCCCTTATTCATCAACTAACATGAGGTTGTCTCGTTCATACTCTATATTACCCGTCCACAGGATATGTATTGTCTTAACTTGTATTATAATTGCTTTTATATGTCTTTGTTTTGCCTTCTTTAGTTTTATTAGGCTCTTTATTTGGTTTCTATTGTTTCTTTACTTTCACTTATAAATTCAAAACAAAAAAATATTTTCTTTTATTTTGCTTCTTTGTTTGGTTCTTTATTTTGATTTTATTTGGTTTTTACTTTTGATTTTTATTTAGAGTTTTCCTCACTGAAGCTAGAATGTTTAGGTCTTGCTTAGCCTCTGGTCTCTTAGTTTATCAAAATAAAGTGGCAAGTTTACCCATTTAGCTTAGTTTATACATATGTAAAAAGTGAATTTCTGTTTTCAGCATCTACTGCTCATTCTGCGATTTTTTCATATTTTACTGGAAACTCTAAAAATCACGTAAAAATTATTTATGATGTATCACCGAATCCTTTGCATGCACAAAAATTTGCTAAAATTTTGGACATGTTTTAGAGCACCTAAAAATTACGTTTGCCAGCTGCTGTTTTTCTGGACAGATTCTAACTTTTGTTGCAAGAGTGGTCTCTTTGCGTTTTCATTTGATTATTAATGGTTCTTACCTTTCATTTAGAAGTTGGCCATTTAAGAAACCTTTCTGTAACTTAAAAACAAAATTTGATTTGGTTTAATAGCAGCACTTTGGAAATATTATGTATTGCAATAAGTGTCTAGTTAAAAGACGTTCAAGAAAAGCGCTTATGGGAGGCAACCCATTATTTTTATCTCTGCAATTTATCTTTTCTTGAGTCAAGGAGTTTGTTTACTTCTGTAGCAACTCCTTTGTATCTTTACTTTCATGTATTGTTGTGCCAAGAGTAGTCTCTAATGATAAGATGTTGCTAAAATTTTGATTGCTGCGCAGGAACAGATTTCTGCTGTTCACTGTACAAAATTCATAAAATCACCAGATTGTGAATTAAATCTGAAGATTTTTGTGCGTAATCCTGATATATGTATGCATCTTTCGTTAGTTCAAAGTTTTTCGATCTGGGTAACATAAGTGTCTCGAATTTTTTGTATTTGCGGACTGTTCTGTTTTAGACAGATTATGTCACTTATTTCGCATTCTCTCTTTTACTAGTGTTGAGTGGAATTCTTTTTTTGGGTGGAAGAGCTTCACGTAACATCAATGGCTGTAGCTAATGTTTAAAGTAACGGTCATATTGCATCCTTACAGAACATGTGAGTTTTTGATTGATGCACTAACCCTCTAATGAGAATTACTTTGAGTTTGGTGTGGCGGAAGTTTTGAAGGGTCAAGAGAGAAGGATGATATAATGTGATCAAGAAGAGTGAAGAGCTTAAGCTTGGGGATGCTCTCATGGATCACTGATAACCCACAAGTATAGGGGATCGCGTGTAGCCTTTTCGATAAGTAAGAGTGTCGAACCCAACGAGGAGTTAAAGGTAGGACAAGTATTCTCTCAAGTTCTATCAACCACTGATACAACTCTACGTACACTAAACGTTCACTTTAACTAGGAAATAAAACTAGACTACAATACGGGTATGAGAGATAGCTTTGCGAGATAATAAATAACAAGAAAGTAAATGTTAGTGCTGCAGCAATAAAGTATACTAAGTAACCATAAACTAACAGTACCATGAGTGTGGAAAAGTGGTGGTAATTATGATGGCTTTGTCCAAGATTAATTACCGAATATATTTACCTCCCCCATGGATCCCATCTCCATGGAGAGGGCTCCCAAGAAGCCATGAAGGAGGGAGGCTAAGGGGCGGCGCTCCCCCATGATGCCGGCGGCGGGGAAGGAGCTCCCCGCGCCGCCGCCGGCGCCGCCACCGCGCTGCCTCTCCGCCGTCTTCACCGCCATCTCCAGCATCAACTCCTCCTTGTATTCAGTGGTTCATCCTCCCACAAACCTCTGTACTGTCCTATGTAAATATGTTGTTTGATGCTATAATATTTATCCTATGATCTATGACATGTTTGTGTAGTTTATTTGTCTTTTGATTGCTTGGTTGAATGTCTTTGATTCATTAGAGTTGTATGTTGATATGGTACTGTCCTTTGGTGTCCATTATACTTGTGCGCGCATAGATCAAACATCACGGGGTTGGTAGTATTTGTAAACGAAGGGGGGAGTCATGCCGGAGTGACAGAAACCTAAGGGCGCGAACCGGTTAGTTACACGTATGGGAGTAAGAGGGCCTTAAACTTAAGGCTATGGTTGGGGAAACCTTAATGCATTGTTAGTATTCGCGGATGCTTTCTAACAATCCAATCATATAGTACTTGTAATCCCAAGTAGTGGAGTGCATGTATATTTAGCCTCTCCCACATAGAAAACTGCATCGAAGACAATGAACCCGATATATTCGGTAATTAATCTTGGACAAAGCCATCACAATTACCACCACTTTTCCACACTCATGGTACTGTTAGTTTATGGTTACTTAGTATACTTTATTGCTGCAGCACTAACATTTACTTTCTTGTTATTTATTATCTCGCAAAGCTATCTCTCATACCCGTATTGTAGTCTAGTTTTATTTCCTAGTTAAAGTGAACGTTTAGTGTACGTAGAGTTGTATCAGTGGTTGATAGAACTTGAGAGAATACTTGTCCTACCTTTAACTCCTCGTTGGGTTCGACACTCTTACTTATCGAAAAGGCTACACGCGATCCCCTATACTTGTGGGTTATCAGTGATCCATGAGAGCATCCCCAAGCTTAAGCTCTTCACTCTTCTTGATCACATTATATCATCCTTCTCTCTTGACCCTTGAAAACTTCCGCCACACCAAACTCAAAGTAATTCTCATTGGAGGGTTAGTGTACAATCAAAAACTCACATGTTCTATAAGGACACAAACATGACCGTTACTTTAAACATTAGCTACTGCCACTGATGTTATGTGAAGCTTTTCACCCTAAATAAGAATTCCACTCAACACTAGTAAAAGACAGAATGCGAAAAATAAAAGACAGAATCTGTCTAAACAGAACAGTTCCCAAAGATGAATTTTTGGAGGCACTTACGTTGCTCAGATCGAAAAACTTTAAACTAGCGAAAGATGCGTACATATCTGAGGATCACGCACACAAAATTGCAGATTTAATTTTTTTTGTGATTTTACAGAATTAAAACGGTGAACAACAGAAATCTGTTCCTGCGCAGAAATCCAAATCTAGCATCATCTTCCTATTAGAGGCAATACTTGGCACAACAATGCGATAAAGTAAAGATACAAAGGGATTGTTATAGAAGTAAACAACTCCTTGACTCAAAAAAAAGAAAAATTGCAGAAATAAAATAATGGGTTGTCTCCCATAAGCGCTTTTCTTTAACGCCTTTCAGGTAGGCACAGAAAGTAAGAATCAAGTGTTTCCAAGTGATGAAGCATCAACAATCTTACGCTTAGCTCTCTTACCCTTACCCTTATCTTTAGGAAATACTTGGTTACACATAGGTGAAGAGGTGAAATTCATAGTGCCTTGGCCCACATCTATTATTGCTCCAAAGCGTTTCAACAGAAATCTTCCAAGCGTAATTTGTCCTACTCCTGCACATTCAATGACAAGATAATCAATAGATATTGTTATCTCCAGGAGTTTTGTAAATACTCCTTCGGCTACTCCTCTTGGTAATTTAATAGTATTATCACCAAAATTATACAATCTTCACATTTGGAAGGCTCCCAAAGATTTAAGGAATCAAAAATATCCTTGGGCATTAAACAGAATTTAGACATAATATCACAGCGAGCTTGAAAAGTTTCACCATTGATAACAACTTTTACTGAGGGAACCCATCCCGATGGTTCAAAATTTACTGGCACATTATCATAGTGTTCACAAATTTGATTATACCCTTCTTTTAGACCAGATATGTTTGTTTCAAGAGTGTTAAGTCTATCACTTATGCTTGTCAAAGCCAAATCAATTTTACTGATTGGAGGGCTAGAAATTGTAATCATTTTTTATAGCATTAAAAGCTTGATCCCCATCATAACGAAGGAAATCCCCTCCTACCACAACATCTAAAGCATATCTGTAGCAAAGAACAAGACCAAAATAAAAGCTACTAAGAAGCAGGCTTAAAATCATTTTAGGTTCAGTTTTAGCATAAGACTCAAAAATTCTAGACCAAGCATCTTTAAAACTCTCCTCACTCCCTTGCTTGAAAGTGAAGATATCTTCGTCAGGTGACATGATGATAGGAACCGGGCTAGACATGATAACAAGACTGAAAAAAAAACAATTCGAAAAATAAAAGTAACTATTTTTTGTGTGTTTTTTATAAATAAAGCAAACAAGACTAAATAAAAATAAACTAAGCAAGACAATAACAAAGTAAAGAGATTGGAAGCGTGAAACTCCCCTTGCAGAAATCCTCTGCTCCTCGACAACGGCGCCAGAAAATATGCTGGCGTGTGGAAGGGGAAGTAAGGAGATTTCTGAACCGAAGTGCTTCCACTCCCCAGCAACGGCGCCAGAAAATATGCTTGATTGCGTGGATCACACGTTCGTTGGGAGACCCCAAGAGGAAGGTATGATGCAGTGTAGCAGCAGTTTTCCCTCAGTATGAAACCAAGGTTTAATCGAACCAGCAGGAGCAAGAAATCACTTCTGAAGGTTGTCAGTGGCGCGCTGACGTGGAGTCTGCACACAACACAATCAAACTACTTTGCCCCAACGGAACAGTGAGGTTGTCAATCTCACCGGCTTGCTGAAAACAAAGGATTAAACGTATGGTGTGGAAAACAGTAGTAAATTGCAGAGAATGAAAAGGAACAATGTTTGCAGTTGGTTGTATTATCAGTGTAAAAGAATGGACCGGGGTCCGCAGTTCACTAGTGATGTCTCTCCATAAAAGATAACTAACATGCTGGGTGAACAAATTACAGCTGGGCAATTAACAAAATATTGAGCGCATGACAATGCATATATATGACATGATGATTACTATGATATTCATGTGGGCATTACGACAAAATACATAGACCGTTATTCAACAGCGTCTATGACTAATAATCCACCGCCAGGTTGTCATACCGAGTTCCCCGTTGGTATTAAGTTGCAAGCAACGGATAATTGCATTATGTAATGTGCGTAATGTAAACAAATGCATTAGACCTAACGGCGCACCCTTAAGCTAAGCATCGGTTATTTTATCCCTAGTGGCAACAGCACATCCACAATCTTAGAAGTTATTGTCACTCTCCCAGATTACCGGAGGCATGAACCCACTATCTAGCATAAATACTCACTCTTGGAGTTACAAACATCTACTTGGCCAAAGCATCTACTAGTAACGGAAAGCATGCAAGATCATAAATAACATATAAGATAGATTGATAATCAACTTGACATAGTATTCAATATTCATCGGATCCCAGCAAACACAACATGTAGTATTACAATAATGACCTTGATCATGATAGGCAACTCACAAGATCTAAACATGATAGCATAAAGTGGAGAGACAACCATCTAGCTACTGCCATGGACCCGTAGTCCAAAGATAAACTACTCACACATCACTCCGGAGGCAGGCATGGCGATGTAGAGCCCTTCGATGATGATTCCCCTCTCCGACAGGGTGTCGAAAGAGGTTCTGAACCCTCCCGAGCTAGGGCTGAAGGTGGCGGCGTCTCTGGAACTTTTCGTGGATAATGGCTCGGGTATTTAGGGTTTTCGCGTCGGGAGGAATAAATAGGCAAAAGGGCGGCGGCTGCGGAGCCACGAGGGCCCCACACCACCCCACGGCGCGGCAGGGGGGGCCCGCACGGCCCCATGGTGTGGGTGCCACGTGGCCCTCCTCCGTCTCTCCTCCGGACTCCGTCTTCGTGTTGGAAAAATAGGAGGTTCTGTCCAAGTTTCGTCCAATTCCGAGAATATTTCCAGACTAGCTTTTCTGGAATACAAAAACAGCAATAAACAGGAACTGGCACTGTGGCATCTTGTTAATAGGTTAGTCCCAGAAAATGCATAAAAAATGCTATGAAGTGTATATAAAACATGTAACATTGGTATAATATCAACATGGAACATCAGAAATTATAGATATGTTTGAGACGTATCAATCAACCATTGGACAACTGGAACCGTGATGGATCCTTGTGGCCGAGGAATGAGCTTTCTCTCCAGAATTGATTCAGGTGCAGGAGTATAGTACCGTCAGGGTTTGAGCAATGGTAAATGAGGGCTTGGAACTGCCTTTGGTCCCAAGTGTTTTTCAGCCGACTCACATGGAATGTGTGGTGAAGTTGACATTTATCCAGGAGAAGAATTTTGTAAGAACAGTTGCCCACTTTTTCTCGGACTTGAAATGGTTCATAATACTTTGAGTGCAGTTTGAGACAGCGATGGATGCTGAGGGATGTGTGCCTGTAAGTTGGATCTTGAGATAGACCATGTCGCCAACTTGCAGCACTCTTTCCACCCTGTGCTTATCAGCTTGCAATTTCATTCGTTCTTGGGCCTTCAATAAGTTTTCCTTAATTTGCTTTGCTATCTCTTCAGTATCAGGAGTTGCTGACAGTCCCTATGAAGATTCATCTTGTGGCAGAAGAAGTTCAGCTAGCATATGTGGAGGTTTCCCATATAATGCTTGGAATGACGTCATCTTCAACGAAGTGTGAAATGAGGTGTTGTACCACCATTCAGCCAATGCTAGCCAGTGATGCCATTTCTTCGGCTGCAAGAATGACATATTCCGCAAGTAATTCTCCAAGCATTGGTTTACTCGCTCGGTTTGCCCGTTAGTCTGAGGGTGATAGGAGGTGCTGAAATGCAGTTTGACTCCAAGAGATTTGAACAAATCTTGCCAGAGGGTGTTGGTAAAAATCCTGTCTCTATCTGTCACTATGATAGTGGGTAGACCATGGAGTTTGAACACATTTTCAGTGAAAGCCTTTGCCACTGACCTGACATTGATTGGGTGTTTCATAGCAATGAAGTGAGCGTATTTTGTGAAACGGTCAACAACCACTAGAATCAGATCGTTGTTTTCCGATAATGGTAGCACTTCTACAAAGTCCATGCTTATGTGAGTCCAGGCAAAATCTGGTACCGGAAGTGGTTGAAGGAGGGCCGGGTACTTACAATGCTCAGATTTATTTAACTGATAGACAGGACATTGTTTGATGAAATCATTTACTTGCTGCTTTAATCCTGGCCAGTGAAAAAGCAGCTTAACTCTTTGGTAGGTGACCTTTTCGCCGGAATGTCCACCTAACTCGGAGTTGTGCAGAGAGTCCAGCACTTTCGTTCTGAGATCAGTAGAGTTCCCAATATATTTTGCCCTTGTATCGAAGGATACCTCTGGAGAAGGAGAAGTTGACAACTGCATCTGGGAGACTGTTAACTGCTGAATTAGCTCTTTGCATTTTGCATCTTCAGTGTACGATTTAGTTACCTCAGTCACCCATACCGGTAAAGCAGCACTTGTGAAAAGGGAACGCAGGAATTTTTAACTCGAGAGAGTGCATCAGCCACGACGTTTTATTTCCCTTTTTTATACTCCACTGAGTAATTGTAGCCAAGCAGTTTGACTAGTAGTTTGTGCTGTATACCTTGGGTCAGCTTCTGGTCTTGTATATATTTCAGGCTCTGTTGGTCAGTCTTTATGATCAAGGAAGAAGCACATAAGTATGTTTCCATTTTTAAGTGCTTCTAAAATGGCCATAGCTTCCTTATCATAAGTGGATAAACCAGCTGATCGTGGTCCAATCGCCTTACTCATGAAGGAAATAGGTTTGCCTTTCTGCATCAGTACAGCTCCAATTCCCTGATCTGAGGCGTCAGCTTCTAAGGTGAAAGGCAATGAAAAGTTTGGCATTGCCAAAACAGGAGGTGAAGTCATTATTTTCTTTAATTTCTCAAAGCTGCTTGCTGTTGGTCTGACCAAAAGAACTGGTCCTTCTTTAAAGCTTCATACAATGGTCTGCAAATAATGCCATATCCCTCAATGAATCTACGGTAGTAGTTTGTCAGACCAAGGATTCCTCTAAGATGTGTTGCATTAGTTGGAATTGGCCACTTTAAAATTGCTGCAATTTTCTGTGGGTCTGTCGCAACTCCATTGCCTGTGATTATATGCCCCAAGTATTCTATTTGTGACTGACCAAAAGAGCACTTGGATAGCTTAGCATATAGGTTGTTTTGCTTGAGTATTTCAAATACCTCTGTGAGATGTTGCATGTGTTCTTCCTTTGATTTGCAATAAACTAAGATATCATCGAAGAAGACCAAAGTGAATTTTCTCAGTGTTTTTCGCCGGAATGCTGTTCATAAGTTGTTGGAATGTTGCAGGAGCATTGGTAAGCCCAAATGGCATGACAACATATTCGTAATGACCCTGATGAGTGGTAAATGCTGTTTTATCAATGTCCTCCTCCTTCATGCATATCTGGTGGTACCCACTACACAAGTCAATTTTGGAGAAGTATTGAGCCCCATGTAATTCATCCAACAGATCCTCAATTATTGGTATTGGATATTTGTTCTTGACTGTTTGCAGTTTCACCTTCTGAAGTCAATAACTTTTTCTCCATGTATGATCTTTCTTTTTCACAATCAGTGCTGGAGATGAGTAAGGGCTAGTGCTGTTGCGGATAACGCCTTTCTGCAGTAAATCTTGTATGATTTCTTCCATAATTTCCTTCTGGTGGTGAGGTAGTCGGTAGGGCCTCTGATTAACAATAGGCGCTCCCGGGAGAAGAGGTATTGCATGGTCACAATCTCGTTTTGGAGGTAATGTTGTTGGTTTGGAGAAGATACAAGCATACTTGTCCAGCAGTTTCTGAAATTCTGGATATAGGTGGAGAGTCTTTCTTTTCTGACTGTTCACTTGGTTTTATCAGAAGGAAGGCTCCACAGATAGTATCTGCCAGCAGCTTCTGAGACAGGGCACTCTCAAGCATGTGTGATGATGCTGGTAAGCTTCATCAAGGAAGGTGACAGATTTTTCTTGTGGGAGTGTTGCTTGTAGTGTCATCTTTTTGAAATCCATTGTGACTGGGCTGTGAGTGTAAATCCAGTCTGCTCCTAGGATCACATCATAGCTTGTTAATTGTAGAATCTTGAAATCAGAAGTGAATGGTTCATTCTGTATCGAGTAAGAGCAATTTCAGCAATTGAATCCTGTCCACAGTTTTTCACCATTGGCTACTGTGACTTTCATTTTCTTACAGGGTGTGAAAAGGCAACCTGCTGCTTGAGCAAAAGATGGCTTCATGAATGTGGTAGTACTACCAGTGTCTGATACGTCTCCAACGTATCCATAATTTCTGCTGTTCCATGCTTATATTATACCATTTGCTACATGTTTTATATACACTTCATATCACTTTTATGCATTTTCTGGGACTAACCTATTAACAAGATGCCACAGTGCCAGTTCCCTGTTTTCTGCTGTTTTTGGTTTCAGAAAGTTACTTCTGGAAATATTCTCGGAATTGCACGAAACAAAAGGCCAAGTCCCTATTTTTCCAACACGTACACGGAGTCCGAAGGAGAGACGAAGGGAGCCACGAGGTGGCCAAACCAAGGCGGCGCGGCAGGGGCCCACCGCGCCGCCTGTGGTTTGGGCCCCTCGGGGGTCCGCCGACATCGCCCCTTCGCCTATTTATTCCCCGAGACGTGAAAACCCTAAAACACCGAGCCTTTCATCCAGAACATATTCGCTGCCGCCGCCGTCGTCAACCCTAACTCGGGGGGTTCTGAAGCTCTTCCCGGCACCCTGCCGGAGAGGGGAATCATCACCGGAGGGCTCTACATCGCCATGCCCGCCTCCGGAGTGATGCGTGAGTAGTTCATCCTTGGACTATGGGTCCATAGCAGTAGCTAGATGGTTGTCTTCTCCACTTGTGCCATCATGTTTAGATCTTGTGAGCTGCCTATCATGATCAAGATCATCTTATTGTAATGCTACATGTTGTGTTTGCTGGGATCTGACTTATATTGATACCTATGTGGAGCTGAATATTATATTATCATGTCTATGTCATTTGTGATCTTGCATGCTCTCCGTTACTTGTTGAAGCCTTGGCCAAGTGAATACTTGTGACTCCAAGAGGGGGTATTTATGCATGATAGTTGGGTTCAACCTCTATTTAACCTGGGATAGTGACAGCAAGTTCTAAGGTTGTAGATGTGTTGTTGCCACTAGGGGTAAAACAGCAATGCTTTATTCAAGGATGAATGTATTGTTTACATTACGCACATTACTTAATGCAATTGTCTGTTGCTTGCAACTTAATACTGGAAGGGGTACGGATGTTAACCGGAAAGTGGACTATTTAGGCATAGATGCATGCTGGATAGCGGTCTATGTACTTTGTCGTAATGCCCAAATGAATCTCATAGTAGACACCACAACTCACACATGCATGTTATATGCACTTATCAATTGTCAATTGCCCAGCTGTAATTTGTTTACCCAGCATGTTAGTTATCTTATTGGAGAGACACCACTAGTGAACTGTGGACCCCGGTCCATTCTTTTACATCTGAAATACAATCTACTGCAATCATTGTTCTCTACTGTTTTATGCAAACAAACATCATCTTCCATTCGATACGTTTAACCCTTTGTTTTCAGCAAGCCGGTGAGATTGACAACCTCACTGTTAAGTTGGGGCAAAGTAATTTGATTGTGTTGTGCAGGTTCCACGTTGGCACCGGAATCCCTGGTGTTGCGCCGCACTACACTCCTTCACCAACACCTTCGAAGCAACCTCGTTTTCCTACTGGTTCGATTAAACCTTGGTTTCATACTGAGGGAAAACTTGCTGCTGCACTCATCATACCTTCCTCTTGGGGTTCCCAACTGACGTGTGACGTACAAGCATTGTTTCTGGCACTGTTGCCGGGGAGATATTCCCTCGTCAACTTAGCGCTAGCAACACGTTTTCTGGCGCCGTTGCCGGGGAAAACCGAATTGCTTCTGCAAGGGGAGTCTCTCACACCCAATCTCTTTACTTTGTTATTTGTCTTGCTTAGTTTATTTTTATTTAGTCTTGTTTGCTCTCTTTATCAAAAACACAAAAAAATTAGTTACTTGTTTAATTTTTGATTTTGTTTTTCAAAATGAGTACTCCTGAGAACACTAAGTTGTGTGACTTCACTAGCACAAACAACAATGATTTCATATGCACTCCTATTGCTCCACCTGCTTCTAAGCAGAATTTTATGAAATTAAACCTGCTCTATTAAATCTTGTTATGAAAGAGCAATTTTCTGGTGTTAGTACTGATGATGCTGCTGCCCATCTTAATAACTTTGTTGAACTTTGTGAAATGCAAAAGTATAAGGATATGGATGGGGATATTATAAAACTGAAACTTTTTCCTTTCTCCTTGAGAGGAAGAGCTAAAGAATGGTTGCTTTCTTTGCCTAGAAATAGTATTGATTCTTGGACAAAATGCAAAGATGCTTTCATAGGGAAATATTATCCTCCTGCTAAGATTATATCCTTGAGAAGTAGCATTATGAATTTTAAACAACTTGATAATGAACATGTTGCTCAAGCTTGGGAAAGAATGAAATCTTTGGTGAAGAATTGTCCCACTCATGGACTGACTACTTGGATGATCATCCAAACCTTTTATGCAGGATTAAATTTTTCCTCAAGGAACTTATTGGATTCAGCCTCTGGAGGAACCTTTATGTCCATCACTTTAGGTGCAGCAACAAAGCTACTTGATGATATGATGATCAACTATTCCGAATGGCACACCGAAAGAGCTCCTCAAGGTAAGAAGGTAAATTCTGTTGAAGAAACCTCCTCTTTGAGTGATAAGATTGATGCTATTATGTCTATGCTTGTGAATGGTAGATCTCATGTTGATCCTAATAATGTTCCTTTAGCTTCATTGGTTGCTCAAGAAGAGCATGTTGATGTAAACTTCATTAAAAACAACAACTTCAACAACAATGCTTATAGGAATAATTTTGGTAGCAACAACTATAAGCCTTATCCTTCAAATGGTTATGGCAATTCTTATGGTAATTCCTACAGCAACAATAGAAGTGTGTCCTCTGATCTTGAAGCTATGCTTAAAGAATTTATTAGCACACAAAAAGCTTTCAATAAAACTGTTGAGGAAAAGTTTGAAAAAATTGATGTTCTTGCTTCTAAAGTTGATAGTCTTGCTCATGATGTTGAAATTCTAAAACTGAAAGTTATGCCTAATGAAGTTAAAGATACTAAGTCATTTGCTACAGCAAATGCCATCCAAGTTCGAATTGATAATAATATTAGGATGTTGGCTGAATTGCATGCTAGGTGGGAAAAAGAGGAAGAACTTGAAAAAGAGAATAGTATAGTTAGAGTTTGTACTATCACCACCACTAGTAATGCTAATGTTTACATGCTAGTAAGCCTCCTACTATTGATGGTAATGTTATTGGTGTTGGTAATGTCTCTACTACTTCTGCAAAGCGTTTGAAATTGCCTAAAACTGCTGAAACTTTTTCTGATAAAAGTGCTGAAATTTTTCAAACTATTGGAGACAATGGTTCCACCACCATTGACAATAATGATTTTGATTTTGATGATTGTAACATCTCTGAAGTTATTATGTTCTTGCAAAAATTAGCTAGAAGTCCCAATGCTAGCACTATTAATTTGGCTTTTACAAAGCATATTACAAATGCTCTTTTGCAAGCTAGGGAGGAGAAGTTGAAACTTAAAGCTTCTATTCCTAGGAAATTAGAAGATGGTTGGGAACCCATCATTAAGGTAAAGGTGAATGATTTTGATTGCAATGCCTTGTGTGATCTTGGTGCAAGTATTTCGGTTTTGCCCAAGAAGCTTTATGATATTCTTGATTTGCCACCTTTGGAACATTGTTATTTGGATGTTTTTCTCGCTGATAATGCTATGAAGAAACCTTTGGGGCGAGTTAATGATGTTTTTATTACAGTAAACAATAACCTTGTCCCGTTGATTTTATTGTTATGGATATTGAATGCAATGCATCTTGTCCTATTGTTTTGGGAAGACCTTTTCTTCGAACTGTTGGTGCCATCATTGATATGAAAGAAGGTAATATAAGGTACCAATTTCCTCTCAAGAAAGGTATGGAACACTTCCCTAGGAAGAGAATGAAGTTACCTTTTGACTCTATTGTTAGAGCAAGTTATGATGTTGATGCTTCTTCTCTTGACAACACTTGATTTTCACTTTCTGCGCCTAGCTGAAAGGCGTTAAAGAAAAGCGCTTATGGGAGACAACCCATCGTTTTTATTTGCTGTTATTTTTGTTTTCTTTGAGTCAAGGAGTTTTGTTACTTCTGTAGCAACTCCTTTGTATCTTTATTTTATCGCAATGTTGTGCCAAGTAAAGTTCTATATTGAAAGTTGATGCAAGATTTGGATTTCTGCGCAGTGACAGATTTTTAGCTGTCACGGATTTGAGCTTATCTCCCTGTAGAAAATTCAAAAAATTCTGAAAAAATCACGCATATTCCTGAGATATGTACGCAACTTTCATTATTTTAGGCCAGATCCATCTGAGCAACTTAAGTGCCTCGAAAAAATTCGTCATTCCAGACTGTTCTGTTTTTGACAGATTCTGCCTTTTGTTTTGCATTCGCTCTTTTACTGTGTTTGTGTGGATTTCTTTGCTCCACAAAGCATTGGTGGCTGTAGCTAATGTCCAGAAGCTTTGGGATTGATTGTATCATTACAGAATATGAGAATTTTTGATTATGCACTAACCCTCTAATGAGAACTGTCTTGAGTTTGGTGTGAAGGAAGTTTTCAAGGATCAAGCGAGAAGGGTGATATTATGTGATCAAGAAGAGTGAAAAGCCTAAGCTTGGGGATGCCCCCGTGGTTCATCCCAACCATATTCAGAGAGACTCAAGCGTCTAAGCTTGGGGATGCCCAAGGCATCCCCTTCTTCATCAACAAACTTATCAGGTCATCTCTAGTGAAACTATATTTTAATTCTTTCACATCTTATGCGCTTTACTTGGAGCGTCTGTGTGTTTTTATTTTTGTTTTTGTTTGAATAAATTCGGATCCTAGCAATCCTTGTGTGGGAGAGAGACACGCTCCGCTTTTTCATGTGAATACTCATGTTCTTCACTTATATTTGTTGAGTATTCTTAACTAGCTACTGCAGTGCTTTTAGCTCCTGTTTTTCATGCATCTCTTCGAGCTGTTAGCACTTGTTTATAAATACTCTCTTGCTGCATTATATTATCATTTGGAGAGTTTATGTTTAAATAAATTGATTGGTGTTTGTTTGGAAGAAAGAAAATGCTACATGTAGTAGTTGGTATTGGAAAAGACATATGCATTCTTGTAGATCATTGTCTTGTTTCGATTTGATGCTTTGCAATTGTTTTGAGCTCTCAAGTAGATCATGTTTAAGCTCTTGCATCATGTAGTTAAAGCCTAGTAGTGGAGAACTACCGTAGAGCTTGTTGAGACTTGGGATGCATATTTGTTCTCTCTAAGGTCTAGATATTTTCTGGTAAAATGTTTGAGCAACAAGGAAGACAGTGTAGAGTCTTATAATACTTGCAATATGTTTTTATGTGATTCTTGCTGTACCGGTTTATACTTGTGTTTGCTTCAAACAACCTTGCTAGCCTAAACTCTGTACTGAGAGGGAATGCTTCTCGTGCATCCAAAACTTGAGCCAAAACCCATGCCATTTGTGTCCACCATACCTACCTACTATGTGGTATTTCCTGCCATTCCAAGTAAATATTTCATGTGCTACCTTTAAACTATTCAAAACTTTATTACTCCTTATTTGTGTCAATGTTTTATAGCTCATGAGGAAGTATGTGGTGTTTTATCTTTCAATCTTGTCATTTACTTCTGACAGACTTTCACCAATGGACTAGTGGCATATACATCCGCTTATCCAATAATTTGCAAAAAGAGCTGGCAACGGGGTGCCCAGCCCCAATTAATTACAACTTTCATTAATAATTCTCTTCACATGTTTTGCCCTGATTTATCAGTAAGCAACTTAATTTGCAAATAGACACTCCTCCATGGTATGTGAATGTTGGAAGGCACCCGAGGATTCGGTTAGCCATGGCTTGTGTAAGCAAAAGGTTGGGAGGAGTGTCATCTATAAAGAAACTAAAATACATGTGTAAACAAAAGAGAAGAGGGATGATCTACCTTGCTGGTAGAGATAACGTCCTTCATGGGAGCCGCTCTTGAAAGTCTGGTTGACAAGGGGGTTAGAGTGCCCACTACCATTCGTTGACAACAACAAACACCTCTCAAATACTTATTTTGTGCTCTCTATATGCTTTCGAAAACTTAAAAAGCTCTAGCACATGATTTAATCCCTGCTTCCCTCTGCGAAGGGCCTATCTTTTACTTTATGTTGAGTCAGTTTACCTACTCCTTTCTATCTTAGAAGCAAACACTTGTGTCAACTTTGTGTGCATTGATTCTTACATGTTTACTTATTGCACTTGTTATATTGCTTTATGTTGACAACTATCCATGAGATATACATGTTACAAGTTGAAAGCAATGCTGAAACTTAATCATCCTTTGTGTTGCTTCAATGCCTTTTACTTTGAATCTATTGCTTTATGAGTTACCTCTTATGCAAAACTTTTTGATGCTTGTCTTGAAAGTACTATTCATGAAAAGTTTTTGCTTATATGATTCATTGTTTACTCTTTATCTATTTGTTAGCAAACTATAGACATTGCTTTGAGTCACTTCATTCATGACATGAGCCTTGCAATATATTGATCAAGATTGTGTGAAAGCATGTCTCCTCAGAAATTATTTGTTGTTATCGTTTTACCTACTCGAGGACGAGTAGAACTAAGCTTGGGGATGCTTGATACGTCTCCAACGTATCCATAATTTCTGCTGTTCCATGCTTATATTATACCATTTGCTACATGTTTTATATACACTTCATATCACTTTTATGCATTTTCTGGGACTAACCTATTAACAAGATGCCACAGTGCCAGTTCCCTGTTTTCTGCTGTTTTTGGTTTCAGAAAGTTACTTCTGGAAATATTCTCGGAATTGCACGAAACAAAAGGCCAAGTCCCTATTTTTCCACACGTACACGGAGTCCGAAGGAGAGACGAAGAGCCACGAGGTGGCCAAACCACAGGCGGCGCGGCAGGGGCCCACCGCGCCGCCTGGTGGTTTGGGCCCCTCGGGGGTCCGCCGACATCGCCCCTTCGCCTATTTATTCCCCGAGACGTGAAAACCCTAAAACACCGAGCCTTTCATCCAGAACATATTCGCTGCCGCCGCCGTCGTCAACCCTAACTCGGGGGGTTCTGAAGCTCTTCCCGGCACCCTGCCGGAGAGGGGAATCATCACCGGAGGGCTCTACATCGCCATGCCCGCCTCCGGAGTGATGCGTGAGTAGTTCATCCTTGGACTATGGGTCCATAGCAGTAGCTAGATGGTTGTCTTCTCCACTTGTGCCATCATGTTTAGATCTTGTGAGCTGCCTATCATGATCAAGATCATCTTATTGTAATGCTACATGTTGTGTTTGCTGGGATCTGACTTATATTGATACCTATGTGGAGCTGAATATTATATTATCATGTCTATGTCATTTGTGATCTTGCATGCTCTCCGTTACTTGTTGAAGCCTTGGCCAAGTGAATACTTGTGACTCCAAGAGGGGGTATTTATGCATGATAGTTGGGTTCAACCTCTATTTAACCTGGGATAGTGACAGCAAGTTCTAAGGTTGTAGATGTGTTGTTGCCACTAGGGGTAAAACAGCAATGCTTTATTCAAGGATGAATGTATTGTTTACATTACGCACATTACTTAATGCAATTGTCTGTTGCTTGCAACTTAATACTGGAAGGGGTACGGATGTTAACCGGAAAGTGGACTATTTAGGCATAGATGCATGCTGGATAGCGGTCTATGTACTTTGTCGTAATGCCCAAATGAATCTCATAGTAGACACCACAACTCACACATGCATGTTATATGCACTTATCAATTGTCAATTGCCCAGCTGTAATTTGTTTACCCAGCATGTTAGTTATCTTATTGGAGAGACACCACTAGTGAACTGTGGACCCCGGTCCATTCTTTTACATCTGAAATACAATCTACTGCAATCATTGTTCTCTACTGTTTTATGCAAACAAACATCATTTCCATTCGATACGTTTAACCCTTTGTTTTCAGCAAGCCGGTGAGATTGACAACCTCACTGTTAAGTTGGGGCAAAGTAATTTGATTGTGTTGTGCAGGTTCCACGTTGGCACCGGAATCCCTGGTGTTGCGCCGCACTACACTCCTTCACCAACACCTTCGAAGCAACCTCGTTTTCCTACTGGTTCGATAAACCTTGGTTTCATACTGAGGGAAAACTTGCTGCTGCACTCATCATACCTTCCTCTTGGGGTTCCCAACTGACGTGTGACGTTACAATCAAGCATAGTTTCTGGCGCTGTTGCCGGGGAGATATTCCCTCGTCAACTTAGCGCTAGCAGTGTCAACGAGGGCTGTTGCAGTTTTGTCCCCTATGTTGAGGGTTAATGTGAAAGCACTTCTTGCTGTTTTAATTCCGTGAAGAGCATGCATCGAAATTAACAGTTTTGCTGGAGGATCAGGAGTCTCCTTGTCACTGTCTGTGTCTTCATTAATGTATACTATGTTTTGCATAGTCTGTTGTAGTGCTTGGATTTGAGCCTTGTTTGCCATTTTACAGACTTTCTTATGACCGGGGTACCAGGTTCATGGCACTTGAAATAGAGTTTATTCTCTTTAGCCTTTTCATCCAGCTCGGCTTGTGTTGGTGACTTTACTGATTTTGCATCGTACACAGTTGGTTTTCTGACCATATATGGCTGGTGAGAAAAATTTCTTTTTGGAGGGTTTGCCTATTCCATTCTTCTTGCCATCCACATTGCCTTCTGAATACTGTCAGGTGTGTGACACTGCAGGTGAGCTTGGATTCAGTCAGACAGACCAGATATGAAACTGTGCATGTAATATCATCAGGTAAGCCAGGACTATCTCTTCTCATTAGATTCATGGCTGCTTCAAATTTCTGTATGTACACAGCCACTGTGGAAGTTTGTGTCACTGCATGAAAGCCTTTACGTTGTCACAAATTGAAGCTTCAGAAATCTGTCTGTCAGAAAACTGCAAAATCTGTGCCAAGGGACATTTGTTGCTTATAGCCTGTCCCGCGCCACCATTGCATGGCATTGCCCTTGAGGTAAGTAACTGCAATCTCAATGCGCTGTTCCAGTGGTGTTTTTGCTGCTGCAAAATACGTTTCCACTGTTTGAATCCAGCAGTCTGCCTCAGTTCCATCAAATTCAGAAATATTCATCTTTACTGGTTTCACCGTAGGTGTTGCAACTAGTACAGAACGACACATCGGATACCCCTCTATGGAAACGGCAGGCGTTAGGCGACGGAGAATCGCGCTTTCCGCACGGCCAGTGCGTACAAACCTGACCTGGGCCACGGCTGGCCCGTCAACATAGGTAACGGAGAAAGTATAACTCCGTTACCCATAGTATTGGCAACGGTCATATTTCTGGCTCCATTTCCGATATGTGCCTCTATGGCAACGGAGACTTTGTGTGTCCGTGTGCAATGTGGACACGTTCCATCATCGTGGAATTCGATGCGAGCGGAGTACTGCTATGGCGTAGTGGCGCCGTGGCAACCGCCGCCCACCACTCCTTAGAAACCCATGATCTCCTGCTATCTCAGTACGCCACTTCGCCGCAGCATGGATACTCCTAGCAACTCCTCGGGCGTTCGTCGCAGCAGTTTGCCGCTTTCGCTGAATTGGAACCGCGTCGTCGTGCCGGAGGCCGTCGCACAGAGGCACTGGCAATATAGGAGGCCAGTGCCCTGGTCAAATGTTAGCCTCCCCGGTGGCTGACGCGTCAACTACAGGAGGGTGCCTATGCCACCGGAAGAGACGCGGGATCCTCGGGCGCCGCGACCGCAACCGCTCGCCGCGGCGGAGAGACGCTCGTCCGCGGTCGCCTGGATGGAACCGCGTCATCGTCGGGCAGGCCGTCGCAGAGCGGCACTGGCAATATAGGAGGCCAGTACCATGGTCAAAGGTTGGGCTACCCGGTGGCTGGCACCTCAACCGCGCGGCGGTGCCTATGCCGCCGGAAAAGAGTTGAGCGGCTTCTCCTCCCGCCGGAGCTGCGCGACGATCCTGCCTACGACGACGATGAGATGTGGGAGGGGTGCACGGGCGGCGATGTCATCGTCGGCGATGAGCCGCGTGATGACACGGACGACTACGCGCTCTCCTCGCATACAAGTAGGAGAAGGCGGAGGCCGAGGAATAGTTATTTATTTTTATGTTCTTCAATTCTCCATAGTAGTAGAGATCTGTTTCTAAAAAACTAGTAGAGATCAGTAAAGCCCAGTGTGCCAGTGAAAAAATCAAAGGAAAAGGTTGTTATCCCCTCCATTTCCGATGTTCTACTTTGCTATAAGATGCCCCTTCACACAGCCCTAAACTCTATCGCTCTCACTCTCAGCCTCACTCTCAAAGTATGGCGGCGCCTCCACGCAGCACCAGATCTTAGCTCCACCGTGGCGGCGCGCATCTCCTTCCCTCCCACCGTGGCGGCGCGCATCTCCCTCCTCCGACCGTGGCGGCGCGCATCTTCCTCTCCTCCGACCGTGGCGGCGCGCATCTCCCTCCCTCCGACCGTGGTGGCGCGCATCTCCCTTCCTCCGACCGTGGCAGAGCGTACCCGTTCTTTGCTCCACCCGGGCAGATCTCGTCGCCTGATCTGTAGGTGGAGGGCGCATGGCGTGTCGATCCGAGGACGACGAGGACGACTACGTACTCCCGCCGCCAGATCCAAAGGTAATACATCTATTTGTGACCGGCCGTCGTGTCTACGAACTAGGGTTGTTGTCATTGTTCTGTTTAGGTTTTCTTGCATAGGACCAGTTAAAACATGACTCCTCCGATCCGTTTGTAGTGTCGCACGAAAAGAACAGAACTAGCACAAATCGGCAGTGTATGAAACTCATGGCTGACTAACTCCTTTGCAAAATAGATGTACATTTCGGTGACACTGTATAAAAAAGCCGGGTCCTTAGCCAAGGTGCGCTTGTCGTCCGGCATAATTGTTGGTACACAACAACTATGCAATGGATTTGTAAGTTTGTTATTCTATCTTATGCATCATTTTGTGTTGTATGTCCTTTATGCTAGATGTATAGTGAGCTAACATGGAGTCATATATTCTCTCTTTGTATTTCAGTGACCACTTTACAAAAGAGGCACCTTCAGTACATCAGCACTCGCTTATTGCACTATGTACAGAGCATGGTGCTGATCCGTTAAGCTCATTTAAATGAGCTAAATACAAGGTCGGGACAAAGCGGCGAGTTGATTATATTTCGGCGACACCGTCCAAGAAGAAATTGAATTCATGAACTTGGCAAAGTTGTAAGGCATATGTAACAGCAAGTCATGAAGAAAAATTAAGTTAGAAATGACAAGATAAGTTTAGTGAGGCATGACATAGATAGATTTAGCTAGACACGTCAATGATAGATTTAGAGAGGCATGACAATGAAGATAAGTAATTGGTTGTCTTGTGATGCAATGTATCGGTGACATTTGTTATACCTTATGAATGAATTTGTTATCATTTTGTGCTTCTGCTGTGAAATTTTAAATGTCCAGTGGCAAATCTATTCCTGCTCTAGGCTTATGAATAAACCTCAATGCAAACGAGCAGAAACAGAATTTCCGTTTCTGATGTTCCGACACATCAGAAACAGAGGTATGTGCACCACCGTTGCCAAACCGATGCCTCATCAGCGACGGTTTTTCGCCTCTGTTACCGATGAGGGCCTTCACATCAGTCACGGGGTCGGGGACACGGACCCTTTTTCCGTTTTCGATGGGGTTTTTGGCCCGTTTCTGATGTGTCGTTCTGTACTAGTGTGCCCTCCGAGTATCAAATTGCTGGAATTGAAGCCTTTGCCGAGCATGAGGTTGATCATAGTTTGCTTCCTCTTCTAGTCCTCATGAGCTTGTTGTTCTGCTTGTTGTACTGGTGGAGGAACTGGGGTAGGAGGACGCGTTCTGTTCTGATTGTTGTGAACAAGTGCAGTAACTTGACCATAGTTTGGGTGGCGGTAAGCTTGTTTGGGTGTGCCATCCAAGTTGAGATTCTTGTCTTGGTTCTCTTGCAATTGAGCCTTCCCATGTGCCAGTTGCTTATCAGTTTCGGAGGTGCTACCTTGGCCTGGAGTTTCGGAGGTGCTACCTCGCACCTATCAGCTTGGGAGTTGGGACGGAAATCGTCACCACATTCAGATCCAATTCGGGAGCAGGGAAAGAGGAGATCCTTGGGACGTTGAAATTGAACAATCCAGCATCACATTTTAACCAGCGGGTTGTCCCCTGCATCTTCTCCAAGGGGGAACCTATGAACAATCCAACGTCGAATTTTAATCCACCGCAGATCCCATCAGATCGGACAACTATTATTCACGATTCGTAGAGCACAGATCCATTACCTGCAACTGGATCCAGCAAGAACTTCATGCAGTCTACGCTGCTCGTCCAGCAAGCTTCTCCATGGTTTCTTCCTCTACTAGCCCCACGAGGCCACGACCCCGTTGCGCTAACAGAGGTACCTGAATCGACGGTCCTGTTTCACCGGACCATCAATTTTCAACGTCATGCCCCCAGGGACAGGAAAGCGAGCGTCAAAACTTACCGTGCGACCTTGGTTTTTACTCCTCCTAGGCAGTAGGCACGTGCCGACAACAGCCCGATACACAATCTCAACGAAACCTACACCGTCCAGATAACAGGAGCAGGTGTGCTCGGGTGCCAAAATGCCCTGAGAAAGCTTCATGAAAGAATCTATGTTCAATCATCTGAAATACCAGGCCCAATCATCATCTAATTATAACTAGAATTTTGTTGCTCAGTTTTCCTTTTGGATATTCCATTTGCCAACACATACAGTAAGTCATGAAAGTAATTCTTTTGCGACTTTGATTTTATTCGTACTTTAAGCTAGAGAAAAGTGCATTGCACTGTAAAAAATCTATCCTCTTGTTAGGATTATATTGTGACATGAAAGGAAATCATGAGCTTAAGGAAAAGAAGGCAGTACCAAAGAGGCTGGAAGAGATGGCTGAGCCTTCGGGAATGGACTGTTAAATCGAGGAGAAGGTAAATATGCTCTCGGAGAGGTGGAGATCAAACATTGTATCGTCTATCGTGTTCAAAATAGGGTTGCACCACATGTTTTAGCTAACTAAGTAATTCTGCTATGCGGTTTGGCCAGGACATGCTGAAAGGACAAGGATGTCGCCTAGAGGGGGGGGGTGAATAGGCGATTAAAACTTTTCCGGTTTAGGCTTGCTAATTGCGGAATAAAACTAGATGTTTAAATTAACAAGCCAACAACCTAAATAAACTAGGCTCACCTATATGCACCAACAACTTATGCTAAGCAAGACAAGCAACAAGGTGATAGCAATAGAATACTTCAAGCACGAAGGCTATCACAATGTAAAGTGCATAAGTAAAGAGCTCGGGTATAGAAATAACCGAGGCACGCGGAGACGAGGATGTATTCCCGAGTTCCTCCTTTTTAGGGGAGTACGTCTCGTTGGAGAGGTGTGAGGCACCACAAAGGTCGATCTCAACGCCACAAAGGCTCACCCTATTCTCCGATGAACCGCACCACAAAGGTTTGGTTCACCTTCCACTATTGGAATCCTTCGAGGCGGAAATCCAGAGCCTTTCAACAACGATCCGAGGCACAACCCACAATGGGATTGGGGGCTCCCGAACAGCTACAAGTGACCACACAAGGGTCTCAACCACCACACGGGCGTCTAGGGTCCAAAGACCCAAGAGTAACAAGTTCACAAGCTTTCAACTTCCACGAATCCTCGTGGAGAGCAAACCGATGCAACACAATGCAATGGCAAGAGCACAAGTGCTCAAATCCTTCACTCTCAAATCCCACCACAAGCAACTAATGCTTATGAGGGGAGAAGAGAGGAAGAACAAGGTAGGAGAAACACCAAGAACTCCTAGATCAAGATCTACTAGGTTCCCCTCACTTAGAGGAGAGATGGATTGGTGGAAATGTAGATCTAGATCTCCTCTCTCAAATCTCTCAAAGATATGCAAGAATCATGGGAGGAAATGGGAGAGGGGCAAGCTTTCCAAGGTCAAAAATGGTGGGGGAGAGAGAGAAAAACGTGCTGTGAAAAACTTGGGCTCTTTGGGAAGAAGGGGCCTTTTATAGGTCTCCAAAAAAATATAGCCATTGCAGGAAAACTGCTTAGACCGGAGACTCCGGTCTGCTAGGCTAGACCAGAGACTCCGGTCTGGGACCGGAGACTCCGCCAGGAAAAAACTGGAGCAACACCGAACACAAAAACGAAGATATCTTGAGCATCCGAACTCCGTTTTCAATGATCTTTGGCTCGTTGGAATCGTAACGAAGAGCTTTACAAGATCATGCAGAGAAATATCATAGTCCAACAATGGAGGATAAAACCAAATGGGGAAAGGTTAGACCTCTCGATAAAAGAACAACCGATAAAACCTCCAAACCAAAACCGCAATATGTTTCTCATCCGGACTCCGTTTTCTATAATCTTGGGCTTGTTTGAAAGATACTCACAAGCACAACAAGATTATGAATATACACATCATAGTCCATCATGTGAGGAGGAAACCACAAGTGGAGAGTTTGACCTCTCTTAGAAAAGACAAACCGGTAAAACCTCCAACATCAAAAACACCACAAGATATTCAAATGAAATCCGTTTTTGATGAATTAGAGCTTGATATGGAGATAAACACAAGCTCTAAATCCTCACATGGATAAAATCCAAATAAGAACCAAGAAAGATGAAATGCCGAGAATGCAAAGGTTTGAGCTCTCCACAAAGATACGATCAAGTTACTAAGTTGAGAGCCCCTCTTGATAGTACGCCGTCTATCCTATAACCCGGTCTCTCACTAACACCACGAGACCGGTAAAATAGAAAACCTATAAAGATCATACCTTTGCCTTGCGCATTCCACTTGAGCTTGATGATGACGATCTTGATCTCTTCAAGTGGACCACCTTTCTTGATTGCGCTTGATAGCACATGCTTGATGAAGACTTCTCCAAATGCTCCCCCATACACCAAGATGGGAGAACCTTGCTAAGCTCCGTCTTCATGAATCCACTTGCACTTCATCTTCTTATCTTGATATATATGATGGCTTGAAGATAAACATGAAGTTCACTCAATCTTCTTTTCCAAGCCATGCTTGCAATAAGCTCAACTCTTCATATGACCATTCTTCATATAAACCCTTGGATGGAACCTTGGTCATCATGTAATCTTCTAGAGTCCAACACATGAACTCCAATCTTCTTTATGGACAAGATCTATAAAGATATCTCAATGCAAACATTAGTCCATAAGGATTGTCATTAATTACCAAAACCACGCATGGGGCAACACATGCACTTTCACATGCCCCTGATAATGTAGCCCGTTATGTCGTCGTACTAACCGTGACCGTCCTTGAGCTATACAGATTCACTTTGTTGAGATAAAAGGGTTTCTACTAGCTGATCCAGTTAAGTCCGGTCGGTGTGTGTTTGCTTCTGTAGAGCCAGCTATTTCTTAATATTGTTTCACAACTCTTATAGTTGCACTGGCAACATAGAGCTTTCCTTCTAAAGTATTTTAAATACTACGGGAAGGAGAGTAATAATATACCATGCATTTGAATATAGACTGTGAGATGGAACATGGATTTAGCTCACGGTTGTTCCTTTTTACTTTCCTTGCTGATGCTATCGCTCATGTTATAGAATTGGCCTACCTTGCAAAATGCTTTCTAGAAAAGAAGAGGATATTATCTTTTCCAAATAGAAATAAGTGGGTTTTTTTTCAAGGGGAAAGAGTAAAAAGAATTGATGTGCTCCTAGAATCCCGATACACAGTTTTGGATTACAATGAGCAAATTCTTACAAGCATACAACTTCATCTATTGTTATTTTTTCATCTTCTGGACCATGTGTTTTTTCTGAATTTTTTATTTGCGTCCTCAGGCCTTTTTGATTTTCAGCAAACAAAATTGGCATACCAATAGTGATATATAGCTGGACTCCCCTGCTCTTGTTCTTTGTGCTTTATCGTGCCGTGCATACCTACGCTAATCATGTGTTTCTGTTATGTGGATGAAGATATCTGATGCCAAATCATTGGGGGCGGCGAGGCTGAGTTGCAGCATGCATGTTGTCGCCACCACATTTGAAGATGACACGTACATTGTTTAATTCTCGTGTAAAGTATAGCAGCTCATGGCCACATTACGTTTGGTGCAAAAGTGGCCCATCAGCTGTAATCATGTTACTGTTTTCCATATTCTACTAAATTATAAAAGTAATTTATTTAATATTTTTTGTTTGGTGTGGATAGAGAAAAGTAGGAAGAGATAGCTGTTTTAGTACATATAAACCAGCTTACATGATTGTTGGTTTGTTTAAGGCTATTAATTATCCCTGCCTGTCTGATGGACAAATCATTGTTTCCACCCTGTCTAGAACATGTGCAGCAATTGCTGCCTTAATATCCTGCATGATAGTATGGTTAGACAAATATCCCCCTCCTCTGGAATTTGGTTAGGGCACATAATTCTTCCAGTGTAATTGTTATATACACTTGCCACATGATGGGCATAAAAAAATCGGTTCAGGCCAAGGTCACCTTCTCAGAATCTGCTTAGCGCAATGCTGAACAAAGTGAGTTGGCAAGAAAAGAAGTTCTAGAAAACTAATGGTATCTATTCCCCAATGTTTGCCTGTGATACATACATGAATACACGTTCGTGTTTGTCTATCATCGGGTTATGTTTAGGTGATGAATCATTGGACAAAAGGCAAGCAAGTGATTTGATTTTGCTGAAACGCCATGCAAGTGATTCTGGCAGAAAGATTACATGTGGGCCTCATGTCCCCCTCTTTTATTAATAGTAACAAAGTTGTATTAAAATAAACATTATACGCTGCTGACATTCTAGAGTCTAGACAACGGCATGAAGCAGAGGGCAATCAAATAGGTTTAGTTTCTTCTTCTCTTTACTGTTATCTGCATGCTTCAATGCATACGTGACTCATACCGTTGTGAGCAAATCTATCTGGTCAGTGTAGTATAGCTCCTGAGTAAGAGCAGTGCTCATTTAATTCGTATCTAGTAACATAGGAGTAGCAGAAGATTGCAAGTTCTGAATGAAAGCAACCTTAAAAGCAGCAAGGCATTGAATAATAACAGAAGGTTACAGTAGATTTACATGGCAGCAACAGTTAACCCTACTAGTACTTGGGTGGTGGTGGTCAACCATGGGAGAACACTAGGGAAGGCAAAACTGAGGACCCAAAAAAAGCCTTCCTCTTCTCCAATGCTCCTAACATTCCCATTTCAACAAGAAATGGAAGATCGATGCATAAGGCAGAATACATGAATATTGCTATTAATTTGCTACTAGTACAGGCTACAGAGTAATGGTTCTGAAGCATTTGAATTACCAAAAGAAGCTTGTTCTCGAGGAGCTTCCCTTCTTGCCATGGCCTCGCTTGGATGACTTCCCCTCGCCGCCTTTCTCCGTCTTGTTGCTAGCTTTCTTTCGGGAGCTCGTCGAGAACCTGGTGCGCATGCCATCTTCTTCCTCGTGCTCGTGGTCCTGCTTTTGCTGCTTCTCGTTGTTGTCGGCGGCGTGCTTTCGGTGGCCTTGGTCTTCGTTTCCGACAGGCGAGGAGGGCTGCCCCTTGACCTTGGCTGGTCCAGTGGAAGCATCAGAGGCGAGGGAGTCGTTGTCGTCACCATCATCCTGGTACTCCTTGCATCCTTTCCAGCCATGGGCGATGTAGGTGTAGCCATAGCCATCGTCCACATTGCTCCCATCGCTGCCGCTTCCCTTGCCACCGCCAGCGTCATAGTCGTAATCGCCTTGCATGGGGGAGGCCAGGTACATTGTCCACCCAGACTCACTGCTGTTGCAGCCCTCGCCATCATCCCCAGTGATATGGGAGGAGTCCATGGCAGGCAGGCAGGCAGGCAGATAAGAAGATCTAGTGAATGGAATGTAATGAAAGGGAGGAACAAGAAAGGAAAGAAGAGCCAAGGGAATAGCAGCAAGCAGAAGTAGAAGCAGCTCTGGGCAGAGGAGAACACTGGACTGGATTAGCTAGCCTTCACTCTCTATTTATGCTAGCACTCATCAATGCCACAGAAGAAGCCATTGTTGGTCGGAAAATGCTACGTTGAACCGGACGGCATGTGCACCTGCTGCATCTACGTCTGGCAGGACTTCAGGATTCGGGACTTCTGCTATGGATCTGATTGTATTATTTATTTTTTTGCACGAAAGATCTGATTGTATTAAACACCCAATAATTTACCTGGACGAGTGTATTCTATGCGTATTGTGGTGTACTCGTAGGAGGTACTGACATAGGTGTCAGAGAAGGACTCCGGACACTTATTGATTCTCCTACGACCTGCCATTGTTCTCGCCAGTACTGTTCGCATTCATTGATGTTCACCCCACACGGCATGTCGCAGTCATCGGGAAGCTCTCGCCGGACTTGGAGCAGAGAGAAAATTGGGCAGCAACAGACATGATATCCGGGCCGGCCACGATCATTGTATCCGACCGGGCTCCAGCACCAGTACTGCCGTCGCTCGCCACTGTTGACGCCGAGACACCGGACAGGTTCAGCGAGCTCGCCGCGGTCGACATGGTGCACGGCTGCAAAGGGCTCGGTAAATAAGAGCCCTGGCTTGTAGTCATACATGCCGACGTGCTGTGTCCACCGTTGCGGCGTTCCTACGCACTTGGACAGGTACTTGGCCTCCGTTTCCTACGCTGTCCACCGGAACGGAAGCTCAACGCACTTCGCCACGTACTGCGACGGCCAAGACAACCGGAGGCGCGCGTGAACCATCAGGCCGGCGCCCTGCTACACTCTGCGCGCCGCCGCCAATGCAGCGGCTCACACGCGTGTCGACGCGCGGCACCGCAGGCGACGTTGCAGCACGGCGTGCTCGGCGGGGGATGCGGGTAGGAGAAGAAGATCGTCGGCACGATGGGTGCCCCATCGTGTGCCCCACGTACCTCGTATGGAGGCGCACCACGCATGCTACCGCGCCACTCCGGCCTGCACGACGCAGGCATTCGTCAACGACACCGAGCTCCTCCACTTCGTTCCAAGTACCCTTCGTCTTCGCGCTTGGCACCGCGATTTAAGGCTCCCATCTTCTCCTACTCCAACCCCAGCCACTACTGCGCGACGAAAGCGTGCGCACTGCGCAGCCTGCGCTGGTGCAGACGTCTTGTCGCCGCTGCCTCTTTCTCCTACTACATATCTGGCGGCCCCGCTTCTGTTGCCCAAAGCTTTTGCCGTCTGTGCAACACCCATGAAGAACTACGGCGCCGCATCATCTATGGAGCACTACCCGTGCTGGACGAGCGCGAAGGCACGCATGGCGTCGTGATGGGCGAACGCGCCGCCGTTCCCGTGCTGGACTAGCGCGAAGGCAGGCATGGCGGCGTGCTTGGCGAACGCGGCGCCGTTCCCGCGCTGGACGAGCGTGAAGGCAGGCACGGTGGCGTTCTGGGCGAAGGCGGCACCGTTCCCGTGCTGGACGAGCGCGACGGCAGGCATGGCGGCGGGCTGGGCGAGTGCGGCGCCGTTCCCGTACAGGACGAGCTTCACGGCACGCATGCCGGCGTGCTGGGCGAGGGCGGCGCCGTTCCCGTGCAGAACGAGCGCGATGGCATTGGCATGCATGGCGCGTGCGACGGCCTTCCTGTGCTGCTCGACGAGGGCGACGCCATGCATGGCAGGGTCCTTGTGCACGTGGGCGGAGTAATTACCTTTGCCACAAAAACGGGGTCCACACACATGTATTCTACGTTATTTATTTCACAGTATACGGTAAAGCCCATCTGCAGCAGTGGACCCGCTCAAGTTTCTAGACCAATGAACAGCCGAGTTGATGCGGGATCATATGTCGCCGTGTTCCATATACTAGCAACTTGGCGCGGCACAAGAAATATCGCGGATTAAAAAATTTAAATTTGTTTAGATTTAATTCTGTTGAAATTCAAAAAGAAAGAGTTTGCACTTGTAAGTTCGTCAAATTTCAAAAATTGTTAAAATAGGTAAGTTATTCGTATTTAAATTCTTTTTTATTTTTGTTAAATGATCAGATTTGAAAGGCATTTAAAATTCTGGAATATTCAAATTTAAATTTTGATCGTATGACATAAATAGTCAGTGTTTATTTTTTTAGTCATGTATTTAAATTTAATTTTTGATCGTATGACATAAATAGTCATTGTTTATTTATTTTTTAGTCATGTTTTTTTGTCATATTTGTAAATACCGCGGAGTAAAGAATTCAAATTTGGAAATGTCGATATTCAAAAATTGTTTGGATTTAAATCTATTGAAATTCAAAAAAAACATTTGTAAGATGTTCAATTGTTCAAATTTCAAAAATTGTTAAATTTGGGAAGTTATTTATATTTGGATTATGTTGATTCAAAATTTCAAAATATTCAGATTTGAAGGACATTTAAAATTTTAAAATAGTCGAGTTTAAATTTTGATCATATGTTACAAATAGCCAGCATTTTTTTTTCTTGTGATGATTTCGATATATCTATTATATTTTTCCGTTGGATATATTCAAAGTTATTGATTTTATAGCATTTAGCAGTTTTATTAAATTGTATAAATAAGGCAGATACATTTTTTTATATTTTTCCGTTGCATATATTTAAAGTTATTGATTTTATAGCATTTAGTAGTTTTTGAAAATTGTTTTAATAAGTTGGGACCACCTGTCAGCAATCTAGAAATTTCTTTTTAAAAAAAATCGAAAAAGAATAAAAATGACAGGTCGGGCCCACTGTGACGTCGTGATGAGGTGGCAGTGGCCAGATCTGCCGCGGCGGCGGCGACTATGCCGGCGTCGCGCCACCGCGAGATGGAACGCGTGGCTGGACGCGTCGGATGCGTGCGGTCGCGGGATGTCCGGGAGCTGCAGCGCCGCCTCTTCTAGGTCGCCGGAGCGTCGTCGGCGCCGCGCAAACACGGCAGATGGATAGAAGCGAAGGCGGCGTCGATTCCGGTGAGCTCGCGGCGTCTCAGCAGTCGATCTTTGGCGAGGAAGAAGAGGGGGCGACGGCGGATGTCTTCGTAGGCGTCGATCTGAGCGGAGGGAAGCAGAACGGCGGTGGCGGCGCGTCGACGAGCTCGGGCTCGTGCGGGGAGAGGGGAAGAGGGAGGGTGAAGTGTGTGGATGTTTTTCCAGTTAGGTCCCTAGAGTTTCCCAAAATTGCGTATCAGTCCTTTGCGGGGGGTAGATAGAAACAGTACACGTGCGCTGGGGATGGCGTGGCTCGTTCCTGGCCGTCCGTTTCACAGATCGGACGGCCAGAATAAAAGGGGCGACGTGGAGCGAGGGAGAGGGGGTTGTCATGTCCTCCCTTTGCATATAGAGGCATGTCGTCGGACTTCCTGCTATCTTGATTGTGCTGCCTGAAAAACTGCACTATAACATGAGAAGGAAGAGGAGGTTGAAGAAGTCCCTGACACCCAGCCATCTCCTCCCTTGATATTCATAGGAGAGTGAGGGATTATTGCCGGAGAAACGCCAAGACTTGTTTTCTTCTTTTCTTTTGCAGTGCTCTTTTTCTGGTGATTGTGGCTTTGTGGTGGTGTCTGTTTTTTTTTGCATGGTAATCCGATTCTCATTGATAAATAAAATATGAGATACAAAGTACGTATACACCGATCTTACAGATCTGAAAAGATAGTATAAACCTATGTGACAAACCAACGCCTATCCATCTTATTCGGCACCACCGTAGCAGCCACCAAAGAAAAAAAATAGATAGATCACCTCTTCACCCGAGCTCGACGCGGCTCCATCGCTGATCATCAGATTTTTGTACCTCCAAAATAGTTTGTCATAGGACAAACCATTGCCGTTGAAAGAATCAGACCGGGGCAACACGACCCCGGACACGTCATCGAACTTCAGCACTGGCACCCCCGCACGACGACGTCGGAGTAGGGAACCAGAACCGTCAGCCTCCAACCACGAACCCATCACAAGGTACACCATCTTCCAGCTGTCAGTAGTGCACACCACCGTCTGCACGTACTCCTGGACGAATCCTCTCTGCTCTACCATGGCGCCGGAGACAATGTCGTAGCAACAGGGACAGATCAGGAGGAAAAACCCATCTGATGGAGTCGCCGCCGCCTCGCCGACACCATCCATGAACCCTACAGCCACCGATCTGAAAAGATCGGCAAGCACACAGTGCCACCAACCCCGAGACGCCGCCATGAAGGACAACGCCGGTGTGGGAGTAGAGTTGAGGTAGATTTATTTGTCCGGGCGCCGCTCCCACCACCCCAACGGCGCACCATGCCAGAAAACTTCTAACCCTAATTACCATGAAAAAACGGGGTCCCTCTCTCCTACCGCCGGAGCGGCAAGCGGAAGGAGAGGGGCCCAGCTCTTCCGCCGGTGGCCTGCGGCGGCGGCTAGGGAAGGAAAGCTGAGTCGCCTCGCGAGTTGCCTTAATCCTAATTGTAGCACCGCACGTACTTGCTTATGTGATGGTGTCTGTTGAAGTGTTGAGGGAGGGAGGGAGGGAGAAGGGCTTCAAAAGGGTGGCAGTGTCCTTAAATGGGAAAGACAGCCTATCCTTCCAACTGTCTCTCATAACTTTGCCAACCATTTTGTTCTCTATCTTGTCACCAAGCCAAGAGGAGGGAGGGGAGAGACCGGCCGGCTTGTTTCCTCTTCTGCACTGCATCTGTGGTTGCCCATGTGGCCGTGGCTCAGGGTTGGGGGCCTGGCTGGCTCGCTGGTTGCCCATCCGCTGCTCTTGTTGAGGCACAGGGCATATGCCAATGCAGAACATGCAGTGGCTATCCATGGCTTGTTTGTTAGACCGAGGGGGGCGTGACATGAGTGCTTCCCTCGTGGTCACCACCTCACTTCCGCCGTTCCTATGCTATGCGCTACATGCCCTTCATTGATATTACTCCCTCTGTTCCACAATATAAGATGTTTTATGTGTCACATATGTTGTCTTGATTCATACCAAAAAAGAGTGTACATGTACAGTAAAATGTGTCTAGATACATGAGTGTATGTGAATGTGGAAAAATGTTAAAACATCTTATATAGTGGAACGGAGGGAGTACACCACTACTAGTGCTATTTAACTTTCATAATCATGCATTCAGTTAGCCTGGAGCCTTGTTGGTATGACCTTAGAGCATCTCCACTCGAGACGCCCAAATGGCTGCCCAAAGGCCTTTTAGACGGGTCATTTGGGCGCCGTCCGGACGGGCCATTGCTCCCCACTCGCGGCGTCCAAATCCCTTTTTGTAAAATAAAACTTCAGCAAATTTCATTCAAAGTTTAGGAAATTTTACATATTTGAATGAAATTTAAACCTAAGGCGCCGCCGCTGCTGGTCCCTGCGCCGTCGTCCTCCTCCTGGATGCGGTTAGGGCCTGCGCCGTCGCCGGTGAGGTCGAAGTAGGGCACGCCCTTGGACTTGGCGTGCTCGAACGCCGACCACGCGCAGGCAGCGGGCCCATCGAGCGGCGGTATGTCGTCGATGGACGCGGCGACGACGACCTGCGTGATGGCGTTGTCGTTCGTACCCGCCTGCACCACGATGAGTTCGGCCATGAGCGGCGACAGCTCCGGCTCAGCCTTGACCTTCATAGGTTCCGGCTTCGGCGTGAGCAGAGGCGAGGTGCGGGAGCGGGAGGAGGAGGCCGCCGAGCGCGGCGAGGAAGACGCCACCGCACGCGGTGCCCATCGGCTTGCCGGAGGAGGAGGCGGAGGAGGAACCGCCGGCGTCTGGAGCAGTGATCCGCCGTTGCGGATGTGCTCCATGACGACGTCGAGCGTGCGCCCGGGTGCGCGCCAGAATGCCTCGCGCCCGACGACATTCTTTTCCCGCGGCACCGGTCCAGGGCCGTCCCAGCGGTTCATCTCCTCGTCGAAGAGTCGCTGGATCACCGCCTCGTAACGGGCAAAATTCGCCGGGTGCTCCGGGTCCCAACGCGGGTCATCGCGCTCCTCCGGCGTGAGCTCTCGACAGTAGTGGGCGATGGCCTCGGCGCGGAAGTTACGGTTCGCCCGCGTCAGCGGGCGTGGCACCGGAATGCCGCCGACGAAAACCGCCCAGCGGCCTGGGGCGCGCATGTCGGGTGGCATCGGGGTAGCCGTTCTCCCGTGGCGCCTCCGCCTGCTCGCGGAGGAGGGTGCGTGGCGCGTAGCCTTTCGCCGCCGCGCCTCCAGCTTCCGGCCATCTCCTGGTTCGTGACGGTTTCTTGGTTCGCGGCGGCGGGCGAGTGACGAGTGCGATGAAGGCGTGGTGTGGGGATGGGGGCGGCGGACGAGGCCTTTTATGGCCGCCGGAGGGCGGTGGCATTGACGACGCTGCCCTCGAAAGGGCGCGTAACATTGACACCGCCGAGCAGGGGACGCGACGGCTCACTGGCGACCGCCGTCTGTGAAAACGAGGCTTGGCCACGCGACACGTGGCTTTGACCACCGATGGTTGACGTCGCCTGTGCCGCTAACAGGCGTGGCCCGCGTGACAGAGGTCGACGTGGCGTCGCACTTCGTTTCGTCCGGCGCAGCCCATCGGCTCCACAAGCGAAGGGCGCGGACTGGGCGTGCCGGACCAAAAAACGGGCCGCGCCGGACGAAAAACGTATTTGGGCGCCGCGAGTGGGAGCCGATTTTTATCCGGCACGCCCCAAAAGCATTTGGGCGACCATTTAGACGCCCTGAGTGGAGATGCTCTTACATGTGATTTCTAAGCTTAAAGTAATTAGATTGTTGCATATGCGCGTTGCTGCATTCTTCCTTCATCTGCGACTCTGCATTATGCTGTGGTCCCTGGTTTACTAATACTACTTATTCATGGCCAGTATATATGATTTTTTTTACAAATATATCCCTCTGTCCAATCGTATTGTAAAAAATGGCCCCCTCTCAATTGTATTGCCTGTCAGGAGGCTGTAAAGCCGACTCGTGGCACGTACCGCCATACCGGCTGGCGGGAGTGGCCTACCGCCGTATGGACTGGCGGGAGCATCATCCCGCCCCTACAGTTAACGGGAGGTGGCGGGCCCCAGGGCTGTCAATTGGCGGGAGGCCAACGTGGCTGTGGCGAGAGATAATAAAAGAAATCAAGTCTGCACAGCCAATCAAGTATGCATGCTCATCTACAACAAAAAAAGCTGCATGTAGAGGAGAGAGAAGCACAGCAACGAAAGGGAGACACATGCAGCTAACCGCCGTACTCCTCTCTCTCCCCCTCGACACGGACAATAAGAAAACTTTTCTTCTCCCAAGGAAGAGGCAGCCGAGCTGAGGCAGACGCAAAGCGAGCGAGCAAGCAAGCAAACCCAGGCGGAGCCGCACCTCCCGCCACCTGATAGAGCTGGGACCCGCCTCCTCCTGCCAAAGACAAGGGCGGAATGCCCCTCCGCCAGTCCATATGGCGGGATGTCCCTCCTGCCAGCCAGCAGGGGCGGATTCAGGATTTAATTATAGGAGGGGCGAGGCCGACAATAACCACACAAGTAAAATAAGATGTAGGATAACACAAGGATATATTTTCTTTTATGCTTTTGCTAGTTATTGTGGATTTAGTTCTGATAATATTTTAATCGGGAGTATGTGACCAAAATAGCATCAGAGCTTGCTCCTCTCGCAATTAGATTTACATTTACAATACTAAAGGTGGTAATTATTTTCTCTTTTTTGAGGCGTAGCGGTTTTAAAAACAAATATACAATTCTTCCGATCAATCTTCATTTTTGATTAATTTACAACTAGACTGAAAGTTCCTAACGAGTAGTTAGTAACTTTGAATGGATGTGCAATATACTAATTAACTAGTATGTATATCTCATAATCGATCAAAGAAAAAAGCTAAACAGTAGATTTTAGGATGATATACCTAGGTCAGATTATGACCCGCATGGCCACGCCACCGGTTTTGAGACTCGGATAAAGCGTCGTGCACAACAGGCAAGCGGCAATCACACTGCCATGGAGATTACGATGACAGTCGACGATGTATCCAGCGAATCCTGGCGGCGGCTGCCCTAGGCTGCCGAGCGGACTGCGACCATCAAGTCGAAAGGGTGTTTGGGAAATCACCGTGTGCATGTGCACAGAGCTAAACAGATCTCTTCTCGTGGCTGCCATCGTGTGGGGTAGATATTGCTGGGCTGGCCATCTCATGGAGTAGACGTATTGCTGGGCTTGGCTAGTTAGCCCATTCGTATGTTGGCCTCTTGGAGAAATACTGGATATGTGCTAATGGCCACGTACTAATTACAAATTAACGAAAGCTACTAGGTGCAGTACTACTAGCCACGGCTAAAACCTGTTGGGGGCGGCCGGACCATGGCGGGAGCCTGGCCCCCGCTCGTCCCCCCTGGATCCGCCTCTGCCAGCCAGCACGGCGGTAGGTGACACGTGTCACATTCTCTGCCTTTCGCCAGGCTATTTTTAACAATAAAACTGAAAGGGGGCCATTTTTAACAATTCGATTGGAAAGAGGATCATATTTGTAAAAAAATCAGTATATATCGACCCTCTCTGATTGCTAGATGAGCATCACATCATTGTCCGAACTCCAATGAACACAGTGGTGAGTTTCTTTTTAACACGAGCGGCAAAATTGCCACCCTAGAACGCCTGCACCCATTCCTAGAAGAGCAAAAAACGAAGAACAGGAAGGATTGACATTTGACAGCCGCTCCAGCTAATCCATGCACACGTTGACTTTTTTGCTTTCAAAGCCAAAGCCATGGCCATGCAGGAAGACACGAGGCCATGGTCAGATATCAAACACAGACAGATAGCGCATCGACGCGACGCTGAAGAGCTGAAAGGAATCCATCCGTCCGCCCGTTGAAGTGACCATTGCTTGCTGTGTGTCCAAGGCTAGGCATCACGGAGGAGGAGCACGGTTCAAAATTGTTCCTTGCCGCTGGTACAGCAACGCTATCTATCTGTCGCTGTTGCGCTGTACCCGATGACGGCATGCGCGCAGGTGAGCCGGCCAGGGCTGTCATGGCAGGGCGTCGCATCCACCCATCTTATCCGTCCGTCCGTCCGCCGGCACGTGCGAGGTCGCCGTCGTTGCCGGAGCAGTGCGCTGCGTCTTGGCGCGCAGGGGGGCAGGCAGAGGCATGCGGTTGCGCGCAGAGGCGCACATGGAGCCATGGAGGGAGGCTCGGCGAAGGGGGCCGGGCAAGGAGTAGGACGGAGTAAATTTTGGCAGAGGCGGAGGCCAATGGAAGGCGCCGCCGCCCGGCGCGTCCTGGGGTAGGTGAGTAAAACATGGTTCCCTCTTCGCTGCCACTAATGCCAGTGTTATGCAATCTCTGTATATCTTTCGGACAGGACTAGGCGTCTTCAGGAGTCTTTCCGTCCGATTCTGGGTCACCAGCCGTCAGATCGGATGATGTGGAGCTGTCGGTTCCCGCGTAGGGATGGCAATGGGTACCCATTACCTTTTTAACCTGCGGGTAAAAACCCTATTAGGGTAAGGGTATGGGATAAAAAATTACCCATGGATACGTAAATGGGAAAATATCATACCCATCGGGTAGAGAGGGTATGGGTATGGGATCGTATAACCCATACGCGCGTACCCATGTACCCATATAATATTTGACAAGTGAGTCTAAACTTTCACGCACGGATATATGAGTAGGGTCTATGCATAAGGCTACCATCGTAATTCAAAAATATAGGCAGGGATTGCTCGCTAACCCTCCGCGGACGGCGCACCATCCGGTGACTACCTCACTATACCGATAATTTAGTTATTCCTAATATATCTATCTGATTCACGTGTTCATGTCTCGACTCCTGAAATAGCAAAACAATGAAATATAACTCTTCTGCATGAGTTATGTGTTGTTTTTACGACTATTTTCTGCCCAATTTTACGTGTTTTAAACGCGGGTATTTTTACCCGCGGGTACCCATCTACCCTGTCGGGTGACGGGTATGGGAAAAAGTTGTACCCGTTGACGAGTATGGGTAAGGGTGACGGGTAAGATCGTGGTCGACGGGTAAGGGTATGGGGTGGCTCCACCCTTACCCATACCCTGCGGGTGCCCCCCTATTCCCGCGTCGCCCTCCCTAGTCCCGCTTTTGCTTCTATGAAGAAAAAAAGTTCGCGCGTAATAAGAATTTTGTACTATTGTACCAAAAAGTCTAATTTCCACCAAAATCCCGCAAATGTTTCTATGAAGAAAAAAACGGTTCGCTTGTAATAAGAATTTTGTACTATTGTAGCAAAAGTCTAAATTCCTCTCAAGTCGCACAAAATGCTTCTATGAAGCAAAAAAGTTTCTTTCGTAGCAATTTTTTTGTTCTGCTCGTAGTAAATGCTTCTATGGAGAAAAAAGTTCTATTTGCAGCAATTTTTTTTGCTATCGTAGCAAATCCAATGAGACCTTATGGAGAAAAAAGTTCTATTTGCAGCAATTTTTTTGCTATTGTAGCAAATCCGATGAGACCTCGCTGGCAACATTGGAGAACACCCCGACGCGGCGTCGCCAAGGGTCGAGGTAGCATCGTTGCGCGACATCGGTAGCAACGTCGCGCGTCCCCCGGTAGCATCGCCGGCTGATCGGTACCAATGACTTGCGCCATCGGTAGCATCGTCGGCTCGTCAGTAGCAACGCCGCGAGACGTCTGTAGCAACCGCTCATAGCTTTGCCAGATACCGTCGGTAGCATCATCAGCTCGTCGGTACCAACGGCGCGAGACGTCGGTAGCATCTTCTCATAGCTTTGCCGGATACTCTCGGTATCATCGTCAGCTCGTCAGTAGCAACAACACGTGCCATCGGTAGCATCGCCACGTGCCGTCGGTAGCAACACCGCACGCCGGTAGCATCGTCGGCTCGTTGATAGCGTGGCCGGCGAGGCCGAACCTGAGGCAGGTGTGGAGCAGGGCGCTGGCGCCGAAGAGGTCGTGGGAGAGGCCGCAGCGGAGGGTGACGCAGCAGCATGGGCGCCGCAAGCAGCAACGCCGTCTTCTCGACCTGGTAGTGGTGGGAGCGGTGGTTCTGGTAGTGGCGCTCGCGGCGGGCGCGCTCCTTCTCGGCCTCACGACGCTTGGCCTCGATCTCCTCGTCGCGCCGCAACGGACACAACGTCTTCCCGATCATGGAGTTCGGCGCTTGCAGGAGCCGGGGAGGGGGAGCCGCCGCGTGCTAGGGAGGGGAGGTCGGCGGCCGTGCGCTGGGGAGAGGAGCCTCCACGCTCTGCGGACGGGTTGTACTAGGGAGCAGAGTGCAGTGGTTGTCTCCCGTCGATGCGGGAGGAGCACGAGCGCCACACGACGACCTCGCGCCGGGGGGGGGGGGGAAGATGCAGGGCCTGATGCGGCCTCGCGTCGGTGGGGCTCCGCGGTGGAGGGAGATGGCCGCCCCGACGGCGCAACGTGGAGGGAGGAGGCCGTCTCGGGGGCGCGCGTCGGAGGGGAGGAGCTGAGGATCCCCAGCCTCCCCCGCCGCCGTGCTTCCCCATGCGACAACGATGGAGGTGGACGGAGGCGCGACGCGCTGGGGAACGAGTGGTGGAGCGTATACGAGCGAGCAGATAAGGAAGAGCAAGAAAAAGATATTTTCTCACGGGGCCGTCACGGCCGTGGGCTGGTGGGGCGTCAGGAGGAACCGCTCGATCTACTCTCATCCGACGGTTGCGCGTCAGGAGGATGTGACGGGGAGATCCCCCGGGTGATTACAAGACTTTTCCTTATCTTTTTTTACGGAAGGCTTGAAATGAGTACGAAGCACTTTTAAAATTAAAGAAACCACCATCCGGATAGGAGTTACAATTTACCAGAACAAACTGGCGAAACCACCTACAACACACACTACACAATAACAAAGTACCACAGATGATGTAAAAGCCAAACAAATCTAAATGAAGCACAAAACTAAAGGGGATTGCTTGATCTGATCGAAGTCGCCTTGACTTCAGTTGCTCGGAGACTAGGTCGAAGATGTCCAAACCAACATGCCTCCATTGCACCAACAACGCCACCACCGAGACACACCATTGGGGAAGAAACCAATCAGGATTTGAGATTCCGAAGGCGGGGGCTTACAACAACGACTACAAGAAGGTGAACGGTGTTCAAAGACGTCCTTGTTGCCGGCAGAGACAAAGGTCTTGCAAACTTTTGCCAAATACCCAAGACACTAACCTTAGATTATGACCTTGTTACAACCCAAACAACCAACATTCGTTAGTGGCATAAAAAGGATATCACCGGCATCAACTGTGTCTTGACACTGACGAGGAAGAGCCCCGAAGACTCTGGACGGCCGCCACAATCAGAGAAAATATAGTTTAAAAATAGCCAACATTGATCGAGGGCGGCAAATGCGGAGAGATTGTAGGACGATTCACAACCGCTAAGGAGGAATATACTTTCACCAAACAAAAGGACCTGTGAAAGCAAGGACATGTTGTTAGCAAAACTACAAACCGTTGTAGCAAAAATAAATTGTGTTATTGTAGCAAAAACGACTTCGCCAGAATTCGTGCTATTGTAGCAAAAAAAACTTTGGTAGCTAAAATTCGTGTTGTTGTAGTATCGTGGCAAAATCCAACGCCGCACGTAGCACCGCCGCCAGCCGCATGTAGCAAATCCCGACACCGTACGTAGCAAAACTCGACGCCGGTTGTAGCACCACCACATCACCGCCTCTCCCTTGATGTATCATCGACGACCAGCACGGCGCCGCCTCCCTGTTGCTGCAGCAGAGTCACAGAGCTGTCGCACGAACTCGTTGTGGACGATTCATGCGACCCCGGGCGCCCTCCCTGTACCTCTCGGACCTAAATGCGAGTTTCCAGACCACGACGTCCCGCAGGGGCAATTCGTCGAACAGGGAGACATAGTCCGACAATCCTGAAAATGAGGGGGACTTCATGGCGATGCTTATTACAAGGGAAACGACACCCTCATTGCCAGCAATGGTCACCGCCATTTCACGGTTTTCAGCGAGGCCATCCAAAACCAGACGCCGACCACCGCCATGAGAGTGCAGAGAACACACAACTGGACGCCGTCACTGATGACGTGGAAACACACGTTCGTTGGGAGACCCTAAGAGGAAGGTATGAAGTAGTGCAGCATCAATTTTCTCTTGAAATCTACCAAGGTTATCGAACCAGTAGGAATTGGAAGAGCTTCAACACGGTGTCAACGGTGTCAGAAAATATGGCGTGTGACGTGGACCTGCACACAACACGATTAAAGTACTTTGCCCAACGAAACAGGAAGGTTGTCAATCTCCCCGGCTTGCTGAATATAAAGGATTAAACGTATGGTGTGGAAAATGATGATGAGTGCAAAAAGGAACAACGAGTAAATAAATGCGGAACGTGGTGGAAACGGTGTTTTAATCAGTGTGGAATAAAGGACCGGGGTCCACAGTTCACTAGTGGTGTCTCGCCATAAAACAGATAACTAACATGCTAGGTAAACAAATTACAGCTGGACAATTGACAAAGTGCAAAAAGCATGACAATGTAATATATAACAACAACATGTTCATTGTTAGATCTATTGGGCATTACATCAATATACATAGACCGCTTACTAGCTGCATCTATGACTAATAATCCACCCCGGGATAGCATCCATGTCTCCCGTGAGTATTAAGTTGCAAGCAACAGATAAAATCATTAAGCAAACTGTGTAATGTAAACAATGCATATGACATATAGACAAACAAAGTTGTTTTCTCCTAATGACAACAGCACATCTACAGCCTTAGTCGTTTCTGTCATCTCGAGTCCTGGCTACCAGAGGCATGAACCCACTATCTAGCATAAATACCCCTCTTGGAGTCGCTAGCATCTACTTGACTAAAGCATCTACTAACAACGGAGAGCATGCAGGAACATAGATAAAACATGTATATAAATAGATGAACAAACTTGATCATAACTTCACAATTCATCGGATCCGAGCAAACACAACATGTAGCATTACATAAAGATGATCTTGATCATGTTAGGCAGCTCACAAGATCTAAACATGATAGCACAAGGTGGAGAGACTACCAACTAGCTACTGCTATGGACCCGTAGTCCCGTGAAGAACTACTCACGCATCACTCCGGAGGCAGGCATGGTGATGAAGAGCCCCGGTGATGATTTTCCTCCGGCAAGGTGCCGGGAAGAACTCCAGAACCCTCCCAAACTAGGGTTGACGATGACGGCGGCTACAAACTTTTCGTGGATTTCTGATCGGGTATTTAGGGTTTCCCGAATAGATATAATTTATAGGCGAAGGGGCGGCCAGGGGACCACCAGGTGGGCCAGACGGGGTGGCGGCGTGGGGCCACCTGGCCGCGCCGTGGGTCGCCTCCTCACCTAGGCTGCCTCCTGGGCTTCTCCTTCGGGCAGTGTCTTCGTTCCCGTGTAGAAATAAATCACGTAAATTGGCATGTCTTTTGGAGAATATTTCCGAAGAGAATTTCTGAAACAAAAAGACAGCAGAAAATAGGAACTCACTGTGGCATCTTGTTAATAGGTTAGTCCCAGAAAATGCATAAAAATGATATAAAGTGTAAATAAAACATGTGGTATTTAATATATAACAGGCATGGAACATAAAAATTATATACGTTTTGGACGTATCAAGCATCCCCAAGCTTAGTTCCTGCTCGTCCTCGAGTATAAACGATAACAAAGATAATTTTTGAAGTGACATGCTACCAACATAATCTTGATCAAATAGTAATGTAAAGCATGTGAACTGAGATCAAATCATTCAAAGTAAATGTCTATATTGATATTAAACAAACTGATGATAAAGCAAGACAGTTAAACAAGTCAAAATCTTTCATGGATGATGCTCTAAAGACATGAAACCGTACAAAGTTCATTATAGATGATTTAAGTATTCAGTGTAGAAGTTCTATCCTTCTACTCAAGCATCAAGCAATTTTTCACAACACAGAAAGGATCCAGTCAAGTAAAAGCAAACATGAACGTCATGAATCAACTGTTTCGAAGTTTTACTCAACCGGTGAGCGTAAGCATTTGGTTTTGGCACCAGGATGTTATGGCAAAGAGAATAATAATGGGGGTTTGGAAGGCCAATGGAAGAAAGTCTCACAAAGCTGTAAGTGATCATTAGACAAGAGGAAGTCTTATAATCGAAGCTATGCAAGGAGTAGTGATTGCCATGCAACGGATGCACATAGAGCTATAGTGTATGAAAGCTCTCCAATGGAACTAGTGGGGGTGCATCCAACTTGGTTGCTCACGAAGACCTAGAGCACTTTTGAGGAGGCTCATCATTGGAATATACAACCCAAGTTATATAATGAAAATTCCCCACATAATTATACTAGTAAAACATGAAAACTCTCTCATGGAGTATAGGTGCTAAACATGAGCACAAATGATGACTATGAAACCGTTGGTGCTAAACATGAGCACTCTTTTCTTTTTCTCTTTTTCTATTTTTTCTTTTTCTGTTTCTCTTTTCGATGGCCTCCATTACTCTTTTCACTTTTCTCTCCCTCACTGTAGGGACAACATCCTAATATGATAACACACTTTTTGGTACAAATAACTCATAATGAACAAAACATGATGTATGGAACTGAGTGCCTCTGCCAGTGTAGCAGGATGTGCAATGATCTAGCGTAACATGGGTAAAACCACACATCAGCTGTATAGAATCATGCAAAGCAATATATAACAATGATGAATGACAACAAGTCATGTAATGTAAGATGGAAGTTGCATGGCAATATATCTCAGAACAGCTATGAAAATGCTGTGATACGTAGTTATGGTGGCTATTTTGAGGAAGATGTTTGGCTTATGTGTAGGAGAACAAGAGAAAGTTCTCCCACATGATTTGGATATACTGGCGAAGTATGCACCAACTCTCAATGTGAGAAGAGGGCAATGCACAACACCGAAGAGGCTAGCAAATTTGGATGGTGGAAGTGCCAAAAACCGTAGCTCAAATTAGTCAAAAAGAACTCACAAGCTTATTGCAAATGACTAGCAGGTTCAACATTAAGAGCATGATTAAATTAACTCCAAGGAGGGCCGTTCACGGCGGCACAAGTACCCTGTTAGATCCCTCGAGCTTAGCACACAACTATGTTATTACGAATTACTTTTCAGACAAGAACAGCTATCAAGACCAACTACACCTTCAACAGTTTTAGTAGAGTTTGTAGTACGGTGCAAGCTTTAATAACACAACCACTAATAAATTTTGTCTTAAGTAACCAGCAAGCATTAACATCTAATTTCTTAATAACTCAAAACATTTGCAAAGAATCAAGTTATCAAAGTTCAATGATCTACAAGACTATGCAAGTTTTCCGTTATACAACTACCACACACTTAGCATTTTCTGTTCCAACCAGACGCCAATCAACTTATTTAAACAACTCTCCAAACAAATATAAGTGAAGCAAGAGAGTACTTTCTACAAAACAACTAATATCTCTGAACAAGAGGTACATGAAAAACGAGAGTTAGAAGCTAAAAGAACATAAACAGAATACTCAACAGGATATAAGTGAAGAATAAGAGTATTCTAAGAAAAAGCGGAGCGTGTCTCTCTCCCACACAAGAATGCTAGGTTCCAACTTAGTTATGGCCAGAAAACAAAACAAAAACAAACAAAAACAAAACAGAAAATAAAAGCACACAGACGCTCCAAGAACAACACACAACAGTGAAGCAATAAAAATATAGTCTCACTAGAGATGACCTGATAATTTGTTGATGAAGAAGGGGATGCCTTGGGAATCCCCAAGCTTAGACGCTTGAGTCTTCTTAATATATGTAGGGAAGGTACATGGGAGTTTCCCCAAGCTTAAGCTTTTCTCTCTTCTTGATCTTCTTCTATCATCCTCCTCTCTTAATACTTGAAACTTTCCTTCAAACAAAGACAACTCGTAGACTTCATTAGCGGGGTTAGTGCATCAAATCATAAGCTCACTTGGTTCTATAAAGACACATCACACAATTTCATTTCAAACATTAGTTACTGTTACTAAGCGTGATCCTGATTTCCCCCCGAAGAACGTAAATCAATACTTGCAAAAGAGACAAAGCAAAATAAAAACAGAATCTGTCGAAACCAGAACAGTCCGTAAAGACGAATTTTTCCGAGGCACTTCCGTTGCTCAAATCAGAAAACGGTTAACTAACGAAAGATATATATAAAGCTCAGGCTTCTTCTAAAAAATTGGCAGATTAAGATTACGTTCCGTGATTTTTTGGATTTTCGTACAGTAAAGAATAGAAATCTGTTTCTGGGCAGCAAACCAAACTTTAACACTTTGTTGCATTAGAGGCTTTTCTTGACACAAAACAAAACAAAAAGGATACAAAGGAGTTGTTACAGAAGTAAGCAACATCCTTGACAATTAAAAACTGAAAACAAAAGATAATGGGTTGCCTCCCAAAAGCTTCTTTAATGCCTTTTAGCTAGGTTAGAAGATTTTAATGATGCTCTCATAAGTATAAGAGTTGAAAAACAAAAGAGAGCATCAAGAGGCAAATATCAAACACATTTAAGTCTAACCCACTTCCTATGCAAAGGAATCTTGTAATAAAATAAATTATTGAAGCATAAAGCAACTAGCATAGGAAGATGAAACAAATGCAACTTTAAAACTTTCAACATATAGAGAGGTGTTTTAGTGACTTGAAAACTTTTACAACCATATTTTCCTCTCTCATAATAACTTTCAGTAGCATCATGAAAAAACTCAACAATATAACTATCACATAAAGAATGCTTTTCATAATCTACAAACAAGTAGTTTTTATTAAGCTAAAAAACAGTGGGGTCATTGAACCCCCTTTTGACAATAGCAGTATAATTAATATCATCAGGCAATATAGGACCATCATCAAGAGCATTATCATATAACAATAGGGAGCACATTTTTACTTTCTGTTATTTCTTCTTTTTCTTGAGTCAAGGAATTTGTTACTTCAAATTTATCAAAAGGAGATGTTTCATTAGAATCATAACATTCAACAATATAGCATTCTTTCTCCTTAGGTAGGCATGGAGGGTAATCATATAATGTAAGAGTTAAAGAGTTACTATCATTAGAATGTAGATCCTCCTTTTGTTCATCACTCTCTTCCTCTTTTTTATCCAATGAGCTTTCAGTTTCAGCAATTTCTTCTTCCATAGGTTCCTGCAAGACATAGTTTCCTTTGGCATAAGAAGCCAAGGTCTCATCATCATTATATTCGCACTGAAAAGAGAGGTGTTTATGCCTCCTATAGCAAAAAGATTCATTAAAGCACCGGGATTCATCATATGTAGAGCACAAGTTTCTAGCTAGACTTTTCAATCTATCTATTTGTTCCCATAAATATTTCCCTTTTTGTGACAAGCGATATTCCTTATAATATTTTTTGTTGATCCTCCGTGAACCCACCTTGCCAATATAAACTAGTTTCAAAGAAGTTAACAATAGATAGCAAATAAAGAACTAGACATAATAACAAGAAGAACAGAAAAATACTAGTTGCTGAATTGTTTTTTGGTGGTTTTTGATTTTTAGTGCAAACAAGATAAAATAAAAATAAACTAAGCAAGACAAAAACAAAGTAAAGAGAATAGTGTTGTGTAACTCCCCTAACTGTATCTTCCAATTCCCCGGCAACGACGTCATAAAATATGTTTGATGACGTGGAAACACACGTTCGTTGGGAGACCCCAAGAGGAAAGTATGAAGTAGTGCAACAACAATTTTCCCTTGAAATCTACCAAGGTTATCGAACCAGTAGGAATTGGAAGAGATTCAACACGGTGTCAACGGCATCAGAAAATATGGCGTGTGACGTGGACCTGCACACAACACAATCAAAGTATTTTGCCCCAACGAAACAGGAAGTTTGGCAATCTCCCCGGCTTGCTGAATACAAGGGATTAAACGTATGGTGTGGAAAATGATGATGAGTGCAAAAAGGAACAACGAGTAAATAAATGCAGAGCGTGGTGGAAATGGTGTTTTTATCAGTGTGGAATAAAGGACCGGGGTCCACAGTTCACTAGTGGTGTCTCTCCATAAAGCAGATAACTAACATGATGTGTAAACAAATTACAGCTGGGCAATTGACAAAGTGCAAAAAGCATGACAATGCAATATATGACAAGAACATGTTCATTGTTAGATCTATTGGGCATTACATCAATATACATAGACCGCTTATTGGCTGCATCTATGACTAATAATCCACCGCCAGGATAGCATCCGTATCTCCGTGAGTATTAAGTTGTAAACAACAGATAAAAGCAGCAAAGTGTGTAATGTAAACAATGCATATGATATATAGACATAAACAAAGTTGTTTTCTCCCTAGTGGCAACAACACATCTACATCCTTAGTCATTTCTGTCATCTCGAGTCTAGGCTAGCAGAGGCATGAACCCACTATCTAACATAAATACCCCCTCTTGGAGTCACTAGCATCTACTTGGTCAAAGCATCTACTAACAACGGAGAGCATGCAACAACATAGATAAAACTTGTATATAAATAGATGAACAAACTTGATCATAACTTCACAATTCATCGGATCTCAACAAATACAACATGTAAAATTACATAAAGATGATCTTGATCATGTCAGGCAGCTCACAAGATCTAAACTTGATAGCACAAAGTGGAGAGACTACCAACTAGCTACTGCTATGGACCCGTAGTCCCGTGAAGAACTACTCACGCATCACTCTGGAGGCAGGCATGGTGATGAACAGCCCTCCGGTGATGATTTCCTCTCCGGCAAGGTGCCGTGAAGAACTCCAGAACCATCCCGAACTAGGGTTGATGATGACGGCGGCTACGAAACTTTTCGTGGATTTCTGATCGGATATTTAGGGTTTCACGAATAGATGTAATTTATAGGCGAAGGAGAGGCGCCAGGGGACCACCAGGTGGGCCAGGCGGGGTGGCGGCGCGGGGGCCACCCTGGCCACGCCGTGGGGTCGCCTCCCCACCTGGGCTGCCTCCTGGACCTCTCCTTCGAGCAGTGTCTTCGTTCCCGTGTAGAAATAAATCACGTAAATTGGCATGCCTTTTGGAGAATATTTCCCGAAGAGAATTTATGGAACAAAAAAGACAGCAGAAAACAGGAACTGACACTGTGGCATCCTGTTAATAGGTTAGTCCCAGAAAATGCATAAAAATGATATAAAGTGTAAATAAAACATGTGATATTTAATATGTAACAGGCATGGAACATCAAACATTATAGATACGTTTTATACGTATCAGTCACCAGCCTACGAACATCGGGAACTGGTGCATGGCCCTACTCAGAGCACCAGAAACAACACACTAGATACCCAAACCTGTAGGTAGGTTAGTCCGACCTAGCCCAGATCCAGCCAACGACTCTGGATCAGTCAGCCTCACGAAGGCCCGGTCCAGCCCAAATCCAGCCAACGGCTCTGGATCAGGCAGCCTCACGACACCATGTGGACGGGGCACCGTTGGCAAGACCACGCAGGACCGACCGACAGAGAGGTGGCGCACGCCCTCTGTGGCAGGCCGCCCGGTCGCCAGTCAAATCCACCCAAGGATCTAGAAGATCCCTTGCTCCCGAGTAGGGGGAGCTTTAGGGACGGCGCGATGCACCTGTGAACGGGCCGACCAGGAGGCATGCCGAAAGCAGGACGTCGTGCTTGCTCGAGGGGAGGAGGAGGCGGCTATGTCCCACCATAGCAGACCTGACACACGCACACAACAGCACACCCACACGCAAGGAAGCTCTTCGCCGACACATTCAACCGCAACGCCGACGACCTCCTCAGGTGAAGTCGGAGGAGTGTAGGAAGGGTGGAGGGGGCTCAGGGGAGGCTAAGGTTTATCGTTGTCTGTGTCGCACTCGCGAGAGCGACGAAGGGGCCCAACCGGTTTCTGGCTTGAATCTTTGCTTATCGGAAACACATATTCTCTCGGTGATTGATAGCATGTGCTTGTGATTAGTACTCTCTCTGTTCCAAATTACTTGACTTAGGTTTGTCTAAATACGGATGTATCTAGACACTAAACAAGTATAAATACATCCATATATGGACAAACTCAAGTCAAAGTAATTTGGAACGGAGGGAGTATGTTCTTGCGCAGACTAAGGCATGGCCTAGTGGTGGGGAGGGGCTGATGTCTTCCCACCCACCCAAGTTCAATTCCTCATGCTTGCAATTTCGATAATGTTGCACCCTCCTCTATCAAAAATCACGTGGTTCTCCCACGTTGAAATCATTATGTTCTTGCCTCCTTCCGCTCAGCCGTCGAAGGTCAATTTGTTCACGTGCGTGTGTAATGCGCACCCATATGAATATGACTCTTGTTCTCAATTTGGAAGAAGTCAGTATACCTTTTCAACAGTAGCTAGTGGAGTAGCGGCGGCAAGTTCTGTCGTGGGGGATGGTGTTTGCGTGCGCGGATGCGTCATGCATGTGGGCTTCCTTGCGCCGGTTGAGCTGACGTGTCCCGCTGCCGGCGCTGCGGCCACAGCCCACATGCGAAGCTGTTCAGCTTCAGTCTGTGTGTCGCCGCAGCGCACGTCGCGCTTATCAATGGGACCTGTGCTGTGATGCTGTTCTGGCCTGGTAGCTGGTGTGTGCCGGTGCGAGTGTGCGATCTGACCGTTAATCTGAAGCTGCCCGTGCATCGATGGCATTTTTTCAAGAGGCAAGCGGTAGAGACTGTACATAGTTTTTCATGTAAGCTAAAATATGTAAAACAGCAGATCCAAATATTGGGCCGTTGTATCCACATTTACGGATTGAACTCTGAACAAAACATAAAAATACATCATGACCACATCAAAACCTTCTGAAACTGAAATCGCTACTCCCTTTTTCAGCTTATTATGGCATTATCGGAGGAGAGAACAATAACAACTCAGTCGTCCACACATAGATACATACTCTCTCCGTTACAAATTAAATGACTTACATTTATCAACATGCAGATGTATCTAGACATGTTACAAGTATATAGATACATCCACATTTGTACAAATGGAACTCAACTAATTTAGAACGGAGGGAGTAGATGTAGAGAGAAATTTCTCGTAAAAGTTGACAGGGTGTAGAAAGAAGCCGTGTCGGCAGCGGACGCGACACGATCTATGCTGATTTCCAGGCTAAAATCATCGGTGGTGCCGACGGATTAGCCCGCTTATACCCATGGGTGGGAACAAACTACACACAAGACGAATACACCGGTGAAAAGACAATTGTGCCGACGACAAGACCTACACCGAACAAAACTGGAACAGAGGCAAGCGACAAAGAGTCAAAGACCCACTAGGTCGACTGCCGTCAACAACGCCGACGAGATGGTGTTGAAGCCGGGTAGCATTATTCGATGTAGCATTGCGATACGTGTCAAACATATCTATACTTTTTCATCCATTTTATTATCATATCATTCTTACATACTTTTGGTACAGTTTTATACCAATTACATCATTTTGTTGACTAACCTATTAACTCGTGCCCAGAGCGAGTCAGTGTTTATTGCATGTTGTTGACTTTTCAGAAAATCTGTACTTTCGAGGCACAAAACCATCAACATCACAAAAAATTCAGTGTCGCCGGGAAGCTTCATTGGGCAAAAGAATCCACCGGGAGGGACACCACGGCCCCCACACGGCCAGGGGGAGGGTGGGCCACTCACGTGGGGCCCTATGGTTCCTTTCACCGCATTTCGATGTCTATATTTATGATCTGTCCCAAAACCCTTCGAGAGGACGAAGTTTCTATAGTTCTGCCACCGCAAGTTTCTGATCGACGTAGATCCAATCCGGGGCCTATTTCGACACCCTAATAGAGGGGGACTCCACTTCGGGAGCCATCATCATCAACCTTTGTGCCACCATGACGACGCGTGATTAGTTTCCCTCTGGACTACGGGTTTATAGCAGTAACTACATGACATCTTGTCTCCCATTGATTCTCAATACGATGATATCATGAGGTTTCTTACATGATTGAGATTCATATAATGTAATCCATGTTGTGTTTGTTGGCATTTGATGAAATTCACTTTATGATCAGATCTAATCATGAATTCTATTGAGATCTATTATGTTTATTTCCTGCATAATTTGTAGTCATATATGTTTGTCGATTTATTTGTCTAATTTGTCGAAATTTTGGTAGATATTAAGAGAGATTGGTGTATGATAGCGGGTTCAATCTTATATTGATCTATATCCCAGTGATCGAAAGGGACAAGGATTGTATTGTGTTGTTGTCACTAAGGATAAAACGATGGTTTCATTACAACACTTTGATGGTTTTGTTATTGTCCACACTATGTCATTCTCATTATTGCAGTACTCTATTTATTTGAACTTAATATTCTGAAATGCATGCTGGAGTGAAATATTAGTTATCGATGTTATTGGATTAATAATATGTCGAAGGATTGTTTCACGATCCAACAACGATCTCACTTCCGAGATAACGAAAGAGCGTTATAGCTAGATCAGAGCCTTTTGGGCAAAACCGATTGGAGCCAAGTACATCTAGCCGGATGAATTACCCATCAACTCCACGGTGAAGGGATCCGACTTCTGGAATTCCATTATTCGCACCAAGCACTTATTCGGGCTCTCAGATCGGTTCCTGAGCTATTTGGTTCTCTGATGCGGCTAGTGCGGACTGGCATCTTGGTTTTCACCGAACCCTAGGTCCAATGGGACAACTTAGAAATCTCTCCCTGGTGAACCTATTCCCAACGCAAGATGAAATTGTCTGGGACCTTGAGGCGCCAGGGCGCTCCATGGTCAGCTCTATGTACAACAAACTCTGCCAAGGCCACCTTCCTCATCTTTCGATGATCCTTTTCCACCTTTTGGCTCCATGAATCCATGATGGGTCTGTTCAATACGGTTAATTTATGGTGCGTGCCCTGCGCGTATGCGTGCCTCTGTGTGTGTATATTTCTGAACCTTTGACATGCATCAAGTCAAACATTTCTCGAGTTGTTTAAAACCGGGCTCTTCTGGAGTTTGCGAAAATACAATAAGATAACAAAGATGCCCATCAAAGGAGTTTTTACAAGTCTCTTTTATCCTCCTCAAACAAACTTCATCCATATATTCCTAAAAAACTAATGCGTATTTGTTTCTCAAAGGAATGTTGCATCTATTTCCTTTACGTAATCCATAATGCCCGTTTTTGATACACACATCAAGTCGGACATTCCTCTCAATAGTTTTTTCCTCTCTTCCATTCCATCTAACCAACTCATTTAACTGATCGCTTGCTTTGTACTCATATGTCGGGGTTTATCCTTTCTATCATTAGAAAAGTACATTGCATGATCTGACTATTGTAGTTAACTGTAACTATAGAATTCAACAGACCTAATAAAACCCGGCCTTAATTTGTTACCTTTTTTTGCTAGTTATCATTTTGATTTCTGATTTTCAGCTGGTTTCTCACTGAACGTTGTTGACTTACGCTCTGCAGGCAAGCACAAGCGCTCAATCCATTCTAGCAGTTGCAAATTTGCAATAGCATGGTCAGATACAAAAAGCTGGAAGCCAACAAGCAGTGAAGTAAGCTCAATCAATTGCTACAGTTCCCCCTCGCCTTATAATTAAGATAAATAAAATTAGTGACGTAATAGTATTGGGGTAGCTAGTAGTCACTGCTTGCTGGCCTTGTTTGGCAGCAGCGTTTTGAGGTGTTTTTCTGTGTATATTTCCTAGTGTTTTTGGTGAAAACACTCCTCACACCCAAAACACTTTCACCTTTCCCAATCCCCTTCTCCACCGAAACCCCTCACCAATTCTAGTCATTTGGCACATAGGGATAGCACACGAGTGTTTTATCAATAAAAACTTGATTTTTTAATAGCACATGGTGGTTTCAGCAATACTTTTGATTTAAGTTATATCATCAATAAAATTTAGTGATTATAGTACCTGAGCTGGCAACTTCAACGGTACTTTTTTATCACGTTACCCAGAATTACAGGAACAAGAATATCTATAAACAATTTGAGAAGGAACAAGAACATCTCACAGGAACAAGAATATCTACAGGAATAAGAATATCTCACAGGAATAAGAATATCTACATTTTACTCTCTTTCTGTTAATAAACTTAACTGATTACAAGAGTATTTAAAGGGGAAACACACACAGCCAAGCCACACACCGGCCTGATTGCACAACTCATTCAGCACTAACAGCCCTATCCTAACGTAACGGCCACACAACTCTGGCCATATTGATCCATGCACTCTGGGGATCGGCGCCGTCGGCGGCGGAAGCACTGTTCAGCGGGTTGGGAAGGAGACGAGATAACGCTGCTTCCGGCTGGCTGGATGCGGGGTGGAAGAGCCGCCGGTGTCTGCGCGCATCGTGGGCGTCGGGAGAGATGAGATTGGACGTGGCTGGGCGTCAGGCGAGATGCGAGCATGTTGCGCCGCCACGCCCAAAACGCGAGGGGGAGGAGCGTTTCCAAGACCTGCCGAGCCGACGTGATTTGCAGAGTTTTCTGGGGGTTAGCCCGGTCGAGACCCGAAAATGCATAGGAGAACCTACGGACGCCCCTCCTCCATATCTCACCATCCCCTTCCTAACTAGCCAACGCTCTTGATTGTTCCGCCCATCATATACCCATCCCTCTATATTGTATTTTTTTTATTAAATCCGTATTTCTATGGTATAAAGGTCCAAGGTCCCACACAGACCATTGAATGTCATTGAATGCTCTTTGACTTTAACCTGGCGGAACTTAAATGTCATCCCTTATCCATCTAGCTTAATTAATTCAGACTTAGTAATTACAAAAACTTAGCAACTAAACAAATATAACACTAAAAATTTAGTTAGCTCTTTTATACTTTTAACTTGTCACCTATGGTCAATCTTTGGAATGAACTTTTTGCAACTGTCACGAAAAGTAAATAAAATATAGCACTACAAATTTAGTTGGCTCTTTTATATTTTTAACTTGCCACCTATGGTAAATCTTTCAAATGATTTTTTTTACACTCATGTAAACTTGACATCCGTCAATACAAATACAAATATGAAATTTGCTACCATATTAGAAGATAAAAAATCAAAAAAGTGTCACTATTCAATTGGATCGTTTATATTTTTTCACTTGCCACGTATGTAAATCTTTCAAATGTTTTTTTTACATCCGTGCTGACTCGACATCCGACAATGTCATATCATAGTAATTACAAATATGAATTTTTAAAACCATATTACAAGATAAAAATCAAAATATGTGTGAGTATTAAATGACTCTTTTATATTTTGTCACTTGTCGCATATGGTAAATATTTCGAATGATTTTTTTCACACCCATGTAATCTCGGCGTCCGCCAATACCATATTATATATATATATATGATTTTTCTACCATATTACAAGATATAAAATCAAAACATGTGTGATATTCAATTGGCTCTTTTACATTTGTTCACTTGCCACATGGTAAATCTTTCGAATAAATTTTTCACACCCATATAAACTCGACATTCAACAATTCCATATCGTAATTAGTACAAATATGATTTTTTCCACCACATTACAAGATAAAAATCAAAACATATGTGAGTATTCAAAGCGCTCTTTAATATTATTTCACTTGTCACATATGGTAATTTTTTGAAAGAATTTTTTTACACCCGTGTAAACTCGACATTCGGCAATATCATGTCGTAGTAATTACAAATATGAATTTTTCTACGATATTACCAGTTTTCATTTTTTGTTAAATACCATTCATAGTAATTATAAATATAATGTTTTATGTTTTTTCTATAATCGAACATGTTTTACTAAAATATGTTTAATTTTTTTTACTTAACACATGCATGGACGAATGCATGGATCCTTTTTCACTAGCCTCATGCAAAAAAACTGGGTCATTTTCTTATTAGAGGAGAGAATAAGTCTAACAGAATTGATTAGTACTAACCAATTGAGGAGAGAGCAGAAGCATGCATGCTTACCGAGAGACAAAGCATTAATATTACCGTTGCTATTTTGGGCCAATTTTTTTTAGAAGCCATGCATGCACTAAAAAGCCAAGAACGTTTTAAATGCTATTTATTATCCAGCATTTAATTCTCGGCTATTAACTCCGCAGCTGGACTCATATTTTCTCATGTATAAATACGTATTCGTAATTACTGTTCCTTTTACACGTCATTACTGTTACTTTGATTACGAATCACGAGTTGATTTCAAGCCCTTGGATTGCATCCGCGCGCGTTGCCAGGAGCCAAAAGTCCGGGTCAGGTCGAGACCGGCCTACCAAACGACCCGCTTGTGGATTCACGAGAATTTTCTTTAGTCGGGAAAATACACCAGAAAACGCTTGGAAACACCTGCGCCAAACGAGGCAAACAGACAAGGAGAATTCAACAGGGAGGCAACCAGCTGCTGATGTATAGAAATATCACATGCCACTAGTTGGTTGGAACTTGGAACTGGTTAATAGGCCGCACATCTGATTTGTTTGTTTATCTGATGTATTTTGTTTGTTGCCGACAAGGAGTGATGCAAATTTAGGACAACACACATGCACAGCTGGCCATGCAAAAAAGAAATACTACCCGCCACTGCTACCCGCATTGACTTATTTAGTGGTTGATCAACAAACTTGTAGTTCAAACCATCATGTCCCTGACTACTGACTAGGTCCTATTGTTCTTGTAGTTGCGAGTTTAGTTTGCTCCTTGCATTAACCTTTTAGGACGTGTTTGGTAGGCTGCAGCGCCCCGGGCCAGGCCTGCCAGCTGCAGCGAGCGTGTGTTTGGTTGCCTGTTTCATCTCTTGGGTCTAGCTAGCACGATTCACAAATCACCCTCGGGTCAGGCCCGACAGGAACGGACGAATCGGCCGTTTCCGTGTAGCCAGGCCGCGCGGGGCTCAAACGTGGGCAAACCGCTCTAAAACTTGCACGCGTGAAGAATCGCGGGAGACGCGCCTTGACCCCTCGCACCCACTCTCTCCCTCACTGTCACCGCCCTGTCTGTCACACGTCCCATCAGTTCCGAAGCACTCACCGCCCATAAAAACCCCAATGGCCGCTTCTCCTCCTCCACCGCCAGGCCTGGATCCTGTCGGCAAGATTCTCCCCAGTCCAGCACGCACGCCGTCGGGGAGTTCGAGCAGGGGTCGAAGGGTGAACGGCGAAGTGCGGAGGCGGCGATTGACCCGGCGAGGTTGCCCTCGCTCAACAGGCCTTCGCCGATTCTGCATCGCCCGAGCGCGGCGGTGATGGAAGCAGCGCAGACGCGGAGGATGGCCGCAACGGTGAGAAGCGGTCAGGCAGCGGCGATGGCGGCGCATGCATGCGCTAGTAGGCCGCCACTAGGGCCGCCGCCGGGATTCCCTCCCCTCCCCGTTCAAGTCTGGCTCCATCAGTACCCGTTGCCCGGATTTGCGGCAGCAGCTGCGCCTACACCTCGGCCGCCGCCGCCGGTGGCAGCTAGGGCACCTCATTCGTCCAGTGAAGCAGGATCTTCACGGACTCCATCGGCATCGAGGCCTGACATCAGCCGCATGGTAAAATTGGTACTCTTCTCCTCCTGATTTCAATCGGCTTGTAGATCTGTTAGAATCGGCATCCAGGCCACCTATTAGCTACATTTTAGATCTGGTTGATGTTCGGATTAGGGATGCCAGGTAGAACAGATTAGGGTTTTTGAGTACTTGCTCTTCTGGATGTGTGCTACAACAGATTAGGGATGTTCCCCAAAGTTATGATGGTCAATGTTGCAGTGTGCAATGCATTGTGTCGGCACTGATCAGTGCAAATGTGCATTATGCATTGCACACTGCCACTGATCATTGCAAATGTGGACTATGCATTGTACACGCTGTCACTTATCAGTGCCAAGCAATGCACACTGCAATGCCACGGGCTGTTCAATTGCAAGCATTGCTTATTAGCAATGGCAAGTGATGACCCACAAGTATAGGGGGTATATCGTAGTACTTTCGATAAATAAGAGTGTCGAACGCAACGAGGAGCAGAAGGTGCTGGCAAGTAGTTTCGTGCAAGGTTTTACTGCAAATACTAAAAGACAAGTTGTTATGGGTTTTTATAATAGCAAGTAAATAAAGTGCGAGTAAATAAAAGAGAGCAATAATAATTTCAGAGTGGCCCAATCCTTTTTAACACAAAGGACAAGCCGGTGATGTTTCTTATGATGGCTAAAACGTTCTTGAGGACACACGAGAATTTCGTCAAGTCACTTTCGCTTCATACCACTGCTTAGTCTTTAATATTTTGATAAGTGTTGTGTGGGTGAACCTATGCTAATGTACCGCCCTTACTTGGACAAATACACACTTGTGATTAAACCTTCCTATAAGCATCCGCAAATGCAAGAAAGTATTTAAGAATTAACTAACCACAACTTTAAACTCCAGGATCCTACGCTCCCTTGCGCAATAGCTTACCAACGGGGGTTTAGGTTTCCGTCGCTCCCGCAACCCCACAATAAGCAAACTAAATACACAATACATTCTCCTAGGCCCATAAAGGTGAAGTATTATGTAGTCGACGTTCACATAACACCACTAGAAGAATAACACCACAATTTAAGCATCAAACTATTAAATACTACTCAACATAATTCCACTACTAGTGTCAAGACTTCTCCCATGTCCTCAAGAACTAAACGAACTACTCACGAGACATCATATGGATCACGATAAGAGGTGATAAAGTGATGAACAACAGGCTGGACATAAAATTAATTCACCGGTAAAACTCACTAGCATCAACTACAACAAGTAATCAACACCGAGAAAGTAATCCCCAATAAACTACACAAGGAGGAACCCTAGATGTCTCAGCGGAACGAAGTGGAGTGGCGGTGATGATGGTACCGCGGTGGAGATGGTGTGGATGACGATCCCGATGAAGCCAGTGGCGATGACGATGATGATGGCGACGATTTTCCCCCTCCAGGAGGGAATTTCCTGGCAAATTTCTCCCTGCCGGTGTGCTTTTCTCTCTCTAGGGTTTCCGCCCCTGAGGCAGTGGCGGAATGTTTCTTCAAAGCGTCCCCCTCAGTTTTTTGGTCACAGGGATGATATACGTGAGAGGGGGGAGCTGGAGGCGACCCAGGGCAGCCAGATGGGCCTCAGGCGCGGTCCAGGCTTGGCCACGCCTGGGTGGCGTCTGGCCACCCTGTGGCTCCCCTCGGCTCCGTCTTCTGGCTCCTCTCGTATTCTGACGAAATAATAATCTCTGATTTTTTTGGAATTTTTTGAGTTACAGAAATATCATATCTTGACGGTGCCTTTTCCAGCTGATTCCAGACTCCGGCAGTTAAATCCTCCATCATCATCAAACATGCAAAATAAGATAAAATAACATAAATATTGCACTCTACTATGAAATATATCAATGAATAACAGTAAATTATGACATAAAATACTGATGCAAAATGGACGTATCAACTCCCCCAAGCTTAGACCTCGCTTGTCCCCAAGCGAAAACTGAGCTCGGTAAACATGCCTACAGGTTTATGGAGTGAAAGTGTCGATAATAAAGAATACGAACATGAAGCATCACTTAATCAACAAGCACTCATGTATTATACACAGCAACCTTTCTTATAAAACTTAACTTGAAACCGAAGAAGATGATCATACATGTAAAAGTGGATCAAGAAAAGCTTACTTGAGTTGCGGCAACCTCTCTTGTTCATCATATTTTACTTCAAAAGGATCTTTATATTAAAGTCGTTACTTAGCTAATAGGTTATACTCACTGACCAGAAATTCTTACCTTACATTGTGAACCTCTAGAGTTGTGTGCCTGCAATTAGAATTAGAATGCTAACAAAAAGGAAAAATACACCTTACAATGAAACATAATTAGACTCATTGCTACGATATAATTGATTGTGTCTCGCAACACTAAATGCTTGCTTGTGGAGAATAAGAAGGATAGGTATACTGACTCAACATAAAAGTAAAAGATAGGCCCTTCGTAGAGGGAAGTAGGGATTAAATCATGTGCTAGAGCTTTTTGAGTTTTCGAAAACAGAGGTAGAAATTGTTTTGAGGAGTGTTTGTCTAGGTCAACGAATAGCAATAGCTGTCTTAACATCTTCCATACAAAATAAGTTTTAAGAGCGGTTCCGAGATATCATACTTTTATTTATTTATATATACATTGACACTCCTCCCCACCTTTGCTTACACAAGCCATGGCTAACCGAATCCTCGGGTGCCTTCCATCAATCACATATCCATGGAGGAGTGTCTTATTATTTTATTTTTGATATTGGACTAACCAGCAATGTGCAATTTGTTGACGAGCAGATGAAGCATGCAAGTCAAAATAAACTTATTTGGCATGGAAGATGATAAACCCAACTACTATGTCCTCATGAGCTGAAAACAATGACACAAATATGGAGTATTTTGAATATTTAAAGGTAGCACATGACTAATTTACTTGGAATGGCAGCGAAATACCACATGTATGAAGTTATGGTGGACACTTTTGGAAGGTTTTGGCTTAAGTTTTTGGATGTACGAGAAACATTCCCTCTCAGTACAAGTCTTTAGGCTAGCAAGGCTTTTTAGCAAACACCAGAGTTAAGAGATACAAGCAAGTATATATAACAACAAGATAAATCATGCATTGTAAACTGTTTCCCTAGTTGGTTATCAAATTCTAAATTGCAAGAATACAACGCTAGGGAGCTAACAAGCAAGAAAAAGGGTAACCAAGATGACTATTTTGCATAAAAACTTTTCTCTATACTAAGGTGTCAAAGCTACTACCGAGTTTGCCACAACTCAAAAAGATTTACTTGCTACACCTAATGTAAGCCAACACTTCCCTCAAGATCAACACATAAAATAGATTGCAATGCTAAAATAAAAGGTGCGGAAAAATAAGCAAAAACTCTCATTAATATTCCAGCATAGACAAACTCACACCAACGGATACAAGGATAACTCACTAAAGGAGCGATACTTCCACATTGCAACCTATCTCGTATGATAACTTCTCTACTCATGATATGACACTCTACTAAAAATATAAAAGATAAAAGATAATGATATTGATACTGGGGCACCCCCCCCAAGCTTGGAACAAGCCACGGGAGTGCCATTACCCATGACGAATTACTCCTTTGGTGGTGCACGAATCTCTTCTTCCTTATTGACACACTTCCATGGCAAGGGCTTCCCATCGATGAGAGACATCTCAGTCTCCAACATCCTGAAACTTGCATGAGAGCTAATATTTTTGAATCTAACTTCGTACTCACAGTTCTGATTGTGTAAATCATAGATCTGAGCTTGTAACTGCGTTGTCTCCTTGCAAAGGAATAAAATATCCTCCCTTAGCTCTTTGACCTCCTTCTTGTGCTCAGCAATGAGTTCGGAGATGATGCGGTGGTTCGCATAAACTCCGCGCAACACCATCTCCTTGCAATCGAACATCTCTTGCTCCACTTCTTCAAGCCTAGCCTCAATGTTCCCCTCTCTCTTTGGTCCTTGCAGATCCTGTGGCTGGAGGTCTCTCTCCTTGAGCTGCAAAACCTTCGAGTGTGTCTTCACTTCACAGAGGTAGGGATTGACGATGTTCTTGAGGAATCCATCCTTCGATGATCCCAGAGAAGACATGGCGGCTAGGGTTTGGAGGTAGAACCTGAACAGAAACAACTCGAAAACGAAAATGTCAAAAACACGAGATACAGACCTCGAGAGATCCGGATGAATATATAGCAAAAATTTCTGGAACAAATGAAAGGCAACAAGTCGAGGCGGAGTCGGAAACGAGCATGAGGCGCTCCAGGTGGGGCCCAGGAGCGGCCCAGGCTGGACCGCACCCAGGGGTCACCTGGGCACCGTGGTGTCCGACTCCGTCTCTTCTTGGATTCTAATTTTATGATATTTCCTAAAAACAACGAATATAATTTTTTCTAGAATTTTCCGAGGAGATTTACTTACTAGAGTTGATACATATTCCAATTCTGGTTCTGGATCCTTCCGGTATTCATTTTTGATGAATTCTTTGGGAGTCACCACTTGTATTATATCAACATCTTTTTCAAGAGGGTCACCAGAAATATAATGCTTGAGTCTTTGACCATTGACCACTTGTGGCTTGTCTCCCTTCAATGAATTAATTTTAATAGCACCAGAGCGATAAACCTCTTCAACAATAAAAGGTCCTTCCCATTTAGATAGGAGTTTTCCTGCAAAAAAACTGAGACGAGACCTATACAATAACACTTTATCTCCAACATTAAATTCTCTTTTCAAAATTCTCTTATCATGCCACTTCTTAACTTTTTCTTTAAATAACTTGGCATTTTCATAAGCTTCACTCCTCCATTCATCTAGAGAACTCATTTGAAGCAATCTTTTCTCACCAGCAAGTTTTAAATCATCATTAATTTCTTTAATTGCCCAATAAGCTTTGTGTTCTAACTCTAGAGGTAAGTGACAAGCTTTTCCATAAACCATCTTATAAGGAGACATTCCCTTAGGATTTTTATAAGCAGTTCTATAAGCCCATAAAGCATCATCAAGTTTCTTAGACCAATTCTTTCTAGATTTGTTAACAGTCTTTTGCAAGATTAATTTAATCTCCCTATTAGTTAGCTCCACTTGTCCACTAGTTTGAGGGTGATAGGGTGAAGACACTCTATGATTAACATCATATTTAGCAAGAGTTTTCCTAAAAGGACCATGAATAAAATGAGAACTTCCATCGGTCATAAGATATCTAGGTGCACCAAACCTAGGAAAAATAACATCTTTAAGCATTTTCAAGGAAGTTTTATGATCGACACTAGGAGTTGGTATGGCTTCTACCCATTTAGTGACATAATCAACAACAACTAGAATATGAGAATTACCATGTGAAGTAGGAAAAGGACCCATAAAGTTAAATCCCCAACAATCAAAAGGTTCAATAACAAGAGAGTAATTCATAGGCATTTCATTGCGTCTACTAATATTGCCAACTCTTTGGCACTCATTGCAAGATAAAATAAATTTCCTTGCATCTTTAAAAAGGCTAGGCCAATAAAAAACTGATTGTAGAACTTTGTGCGCCGTCTTGTCTCCAGCATGATGCCCACCATAAGGACTACTATGGCATTTCTCAATATCTCTCCTTGCTCATGCTAAGGAATACAACGTCTAATAATACCATCCAATCCTTCTTTGTATAAGTGTGGGTCATCCCAAAAATAATGCCACAAGTCATAGAAGAATTTCTTCCTTTGCTAATGAGTAAAATTCGGAGGCAAAAACTTGGAAACAATAAATTAGCATAATCGGCATACCATGGATTCTCGTGAGAGTTTACCTTAATCGCTGCCAATTGTTCATATGGAAAACTATCGTTAAGAGGGATAGGATCATAAAGTACGTTTTCCATTCTAGATAAATTATCCGCAACGGGATTATCAACACCTTTCCTATCAACAATATGCAAATCGAATTCTTGCAACAAGAGAACCCATCTAATAAGTCTAGGCTTAGCATCTTTCTTTTGCATAAGATACTTAATAGCAGCATGATCGGTGTGAATAATTACTTTTGAATCAACAATGTAAGGTCTAAACTTGTCACAAGCAAACACAATAGCTAAAAATTCTTTTTTAGTAGTAGCATAATTCTTTTGAGCACTATCAAGAGTTTTGCTAGCATAATGAATGACATTAAGTTTTTTATCAATGAGATGTCCAAGAACAACACCCACAGCATAATCACTAGCATCACACATAATCTCAAAAGGCAAATTCCAATCAGGAGGTTGAACAATAGGAGCAGTTGTTAAAGCCTTTTTTAGAATTTTGAAAGCTTCTTTGCAATCATCATCAAACACAAAAGGTACATCTTTTTGCAAAAGATTAGTAAGAGGTTTTGAAGTTTTAGAGAAATCTTTGATAAATCTCCTATAAAAACCAGCATGACCAAGGAAACTGCGTATACCTTTAACGTCCCTAGGACAAGGCATCTTCTCAATAGCTTCAACCTTGGCTCTATCAACTTCGATACCTCTCTCAGAAATTTTATGTCCAAGAACAATACCTTCATTGACCATAAAGTGGCACTTTTCCCAATTCAGAACAAGGTTTGTTTCCTCATATCTCTGCAAAACTTTATCGAGATTGTGCAAGCAGTTATCTAAAGAAGTTCCATAGATGGAGAAATCGTCCATGAAGACTTCCACAATTTGTTCACAAAAGCCATGAAAAATAGCAGACATACACCTTTGGAAGGTAGCAGGAGCATTACATAAACCAAAAGGCATACGTCTGTAAGCATAAGTTTCACAAGGACATGTAAAAGTAGTTTTCTCTAGATCTTGATGTCTAACAGCAATTTGAGAAAACCCAGAATAACCATCAAGAAAACAGAAGTGAGTGTTCTTAGATAACCTTTCTAGCATTTGATCAATGAAAGGTAAAGGGTAATGGTCCTTTTTAGTAACTTTATTAACCTTTCTAAAATCAATGCACATTCTATAACCAACTATAGTTCTTTGCGGAATAAGTTTATTATTATCATTTGCAACAACAATCATACCTCCCTTCTTAGGAACACAATGCACAGGACTAACCCACCTACTATCTGCAATAGGATAAATTATACCCGCTTCTTGCAATTTCAATACCTCGTTCCTTACCACTTCTTTCATTTTAGGAATTAATCTCCGTTGATCATCAACGACGGGCTTCGCATCTGGCTCGAGATTAATTATATGTTGACAAATAGCTGGAGAGATTCCCTTGAGATCATCCAAGGCATATCCCATGGCGCCTCAATGTTTACGAAGTATTTCCAATAATCTTCCTTCCTCTTGTCCTGAAAGTTTAGCACTAATAATAACAGGATAAATTTTCTTTTCATCTAAATATGCATACTTAAGATCATCTGGAAGAGTTTTAAGTTCAAAAACAGGATCTCCCTTAGGAGGTGTAGGCATCCCTAAAGATTTAACAGGTAAATTATGTTTAAGAATTGCAGGCTGATTAAGAAAGATGTTCTCCAACTCATCCCTTTCTTGCATAAATACCTCGCTTTCATGTTCTTCCATAAATTGCTGCAAAGGATCATTAGGAGCAACAACAATAGCAGCAATTTGTTCAATTTTATAGTCCTTGTTTGGTAATTCTTTTTCATGTCTTTGTTTAGTGAACTTAGAAAAATTAAATTCATAACTTTCACCACCAAATTTAGTATAAACTTTTTCCTTCTTGCAATCTATGACAGCACTACAAGTGTTCAAGAAAGGTCTACCAAATATAATAGGACAAGATTTATCAAAAATTCACTTTCGCTCCCGGGTGCATATGCTCCTGTTATTTTATTCAAAATTTTAAAATATGAAAACACTACGAAAAAATCTGAAACAAATTGGGCACAAACATATACAAGTATGCAACATGCGTGCAAAATTGCGGAAGGAAAGGACACTTTCTGTGTTCTGTGCAAAAAAGACAAAATCTATGACCGAAATGAGATTTGAAAATACATTTTTCAGGGCACAGATTTTGTCTTTTTTGCACAGACCACAAAAAGTGCTATTTCAGTCCGCCATTTTACACGAATTTTTAAAACTTGTATATGTTTGTGCTAAACTTTTTTCAGATTTTTTCAAAGTGTTTTCATATTTTTTAAATTTTGAAACACATAACAGGAGCATATGCACCCGGGAGCCAAAACGTCTCTCCCAAGATTTATCTGCAACTGAACCAAACACAAGAAAATCAGCGGGATATTTAACCTTACCACATAAACTTCAACATCCCTGACAATACCAACCAGAGAGATAGTATCTCTATTGGCAAGCTGAATAATCACATCAATATCTTCAATTTCGCAGCTCCCAATCTCATGCATTATTTCTTGATAAAGTGAAAAAGGGATAGCACTAGAACTAACACCAATATCGCATAAACCGTAATAACAATGATCACCAATTTTAACTGAAATAATAGGAGTACCGACTTTTTAACCTTTCCTTTTGGTGGTCTAATAATATTGGAAGCATCTTCACAAAAGATTATATGACCTCTGTCGTGTCTCGGGTGACGGACACCGGGAGTAGAGGATACCCCCTTTTTAGGTTCGACACGGGGCACGAAGGAGGCTGGAAGACGCCTTACCTGGGAGCAAGGACGCCAAGTTCTTCGTCGAGAGGGAGAGAGCAAACAACACAACAGGACACACAGAGTTACCCAGGTTCAGGCCGCCCTGAGGCTAAAAGCCCTACTCCTGCATGTCTGGATTGAGAGGTTCATCATGGTGTGGTGTACAAGGGTGTTCTGGGGTAAACCCGGCAGAGTTTCGGCCGGAGGTAGACGAAGAGCAGATCCTGCCCTGGGGAGATCACCTCTCTCTCTACCCTCTGAACCCTAGTCTAGTATTGCCTGAGCTCTAGCTTGCTTCCTTTCTAAACCCTCCTCTCCTTGGTGCCATGGTCCTCCTTTTATAGGCTAAGGGGATCCAACATGGGCACACGAGAGGCGTGAAGGGTCTTGGCGGGAAAACCCCTCGGCGGTCCTTGGAGGAGATGTGGCACTCTCTCCTTGATACGTCCAAAACGTATCTACTTTTCCGAACACTTTTGCTATTGTTTTTCCTCTAATTTGTGTGATTTGAATGCAACTAACACGGACTAACGCTGTTTTCAGCAGAATTGCCTTGGTGTCTCTTTTTGTGCAGAAAGTCAAAGTTTTAGGAAAATTCCAGAAATTCTATTTTTCCAGAAGACCCACGGAGCCAGAAGACGAAGCGAGGAGGGTGCACCACACGCACCCAGGGCGGGTGGGCCCTTGCCGCGCCCAGGGGTGGTGTGGCCACCCTGTGTGGCCCCCGACGCTCCCCTTTGGACTACTTAAAGCCTCTGACCTAAAAACTTCGGGGGTCGACGCTTTTTCCAGAAAACTTCCAGAGCTCCGCCGCCATCGAAAACCCTATTTCGGGGATCAGAAACTCCGTTCTGGCACCCTGCCGGGACGGGGAATTGGAGGAGATCATCGCCATCATCATCACCGCCACCTCTCCATCGACCATCCATGACTCCCCCATCCATGTGTGAGTAATTCCCCGCTGTAGGCTGAGGGGATGGTAGGGATTGGATGAGATCATTCATGTAATAGTTGTGAGATTTGTTAGGGCTTGGTGCCTAGTATCCATCGGTAGTGCTTATTGTCATTGTTGCAACTTATTATGCTTAATGCTTGTCACTTAGGGCCCGAGTGCCATGATCTCAGATCTGAACATGTTATTGAATCATGATGATAATTATTGTTTTGGATCATATCTATAAGTTGTATACACACGTCACTGTCCGGAACCCGAGGCCCCAAAGTGACAGAAATTGGGATAACCGGAGGGGATGGTTGCGACGTGAGGATCACATGTGTTCACGGAGTGTTAATGCTTTGCTCCGGTGCTTTATTAAAAGGAGCACCTTAATTACCAGTAGTTTCCCTTGAGGCCCCGCTGCAAACGGGCTGGTAGGACAAAAGATGTTGTGCAAGTTTCTCATTGCGAGCACGTACGACTAAATACGGAACACATGCTATGATTGATTATTACTTGGATACCTTATTATTATTTATCTGCAATTGCCCTATGTATGACTATTTCATGAATTATCTTATCCATGCACGCCCGTTCATCCATCCCTATGCCTACAGTATTTTAATCCTGCTGTCTACTGCAATTATTACTGCTGTCTTTATTTTACTGCTGCTATTATTTCACTACTGCTACTGTCATAAAACTGTTGCTACTGATAAACTGTGTCGAGCAAGTCTACTTCCAGGTGCAGCTGAACTGACAAATCATCTGTCAAGGCTTATAAATATTCTTTGGCTCCCCTTGTGTCGAATCAATAAATTTGGGTTTTACTTCCCTCGAAGACTGTTGCGATCCCCTATACTTGTGGGTCATCAAGACTATTTTCTGGCGCCGTTGCCGGGGAGCATAGCTCTATTTATAAGCTCACCAGGGAGTCATACTGCTCGCTGCAATTCATTCATCATGGGTAAACCTCGTGATGATAAGGTTCGCATATTGCCATCCACTACAAGGAGAGGTACAACTCTGAACACTTCTGCTGCTCTTGATTCACCGTCTGTTATAAGTCAACTTGTCACACCACCACATGCACATGCTTCACGTGCTGCTACTTCTGCTGAATCTGAGAATGTTTCTGATGAATTTGATGATGCTTCTACTGTGCTTGATGAAAGAGGTTCACTAGGTCCTTTTCTAGATGCTACAATTGCTAAATCTAAACAACTTGAAAATACTGAAACACCTAATGAAACTCCTGTTACACCTGCTTATTCACCTGAAACGAGAGAAACTACTAGTGATGATCTTGAGGAAACTTATGTTGAACTTGATGATGACTTTATTGATGAATGCATGAATTGTGATACCTCTAAAGATGTTAATGCTATTAAAAATCTTCTTCAAAGACGTGCTGTCAACTATAAACTTTCTCCTGATGCTAAATTCGCTACATCTCCCATAAATATAAAAGATAAAGATTATGATTTCTCTGTGGACTTGTCTTTTATAACTATTGCTGAGAAAGAACCTTTTCGAGGAACTGAAAATGAAAGTGCTGTAGAACATATGAACACTCTCTCTACTCTGAGTAGTTTGTTTTCTGATGATATTAAGAAACGCAGTTACTTTGTTACTAAAATTTTCCCTTTCTCATTGAAAGATGAAGCTAAAACTTGGTTTAATGATTTATCTCCTGGATCTATTGAGAGCCCGATGGGTTTAGTCAATGCTTTCTTTCAGAAATATTTTCCTGCTAGTGCTCAACATGCTGCTTTACAGAAAATCTTTAACTTTAAGCAAAATGAGGGAGAGAAAATGCCTGAATCTTGGGCAAGGTTTTGTTCTTTACTTAGAGCTCGGCCTGGACATCAACTAGCTAAAAATGAACTTCTTGATATATTTTATAATGGACTAACTGTTGAATCTAGGACATACCTGGATAGTTGTGCTGGTTGTGTTTTCAGGAAAAGAACTCCAGATGAAGCCGAGGAATTATTGGCTAAGATAAGCCAAAATCATGATGATTGGACCCTGCCTGAACCAACTCCGGTACCTACGCCGAGGAAAAGAGGAGTAATTGAATTGAATGATGAAGAAATGAGAGAAGCCAAGAAATCTCTTAAGGAGAAAGGTATTAAATCTGAAGATGTGAAAAATCTTCCACCTATAGAAGAATTGTGTAAGCCAATTCCTCACTCATCTACAGTTGAGGTACACTCTCTCCAACGCTTTGATGATAGAGATATCCCTTATTCTAAACCTCCTGATCAATGCTTAGATGAGTTTGATAATTTCATTGTTAAGCAAAACAATTTCAATTGGAGAATAGAAAATAGCTTCATAAAGAATTCTCATGTCATTAATCATTTGCATGATGTTTTGGAAAGAACTTCTAATGATGTTAAAATACTCATTAAACATTTTTATGGTTCAAACTCAAATTGAGCAATTGACTAAAGTGCAAAAAGATTTGCTAGGTAATGCTTCTAGAGAAAATGATAAACATGCTTTTGGTATAGCAACTAGAGGTGGTGCTTCCACTCAGGATCCTTTATCCTGAGGGACATCCTAAAAGAATTGAGCAAGATTCTCAACTAGTTAATGAAACTACTACTTCTAAGAAAAAGAAGAAGAAGAAACATAAACATGTTGAGGAATCTCCTGAACCTATTAAAGACAATGAGCATGTTAATAATCCAAATAGTATATCTATCTCTGATGCTGAAACTGAGAGTGGTAATGAACATGCTAATGATAAAGATAAGAATGATGCTTCTGATAAAGAGGAAAGTGAAGAGGAACCTGAAAAGCATTCTAAAAACAAAAAGTACACTAAAGAAGATTTTCTTGCTAAGAAACATGGTAATGAAAGAGAACCTTGGGTGCAAAAACAAATGCCTTTTCCTACTAAGAAACTCAAATCTAAGGAAGAAGAACATTATAACAAATTTTGTGAATGGATGAAACCTTTGTTTTTGCAAATTCCTTTGACTGATGCTATTAAGTTACCTCCCTATTCAAAGTACATGAAAGATATTGTCTCTAACAAGAGAAAGATTCCTAATGAAGAGATTTCTACCATGCTTGCTAATTATTCTTTCAATGGTAAGGTTCCAAAGAAGCTTGGAGATCCAGGTATACCAACTATTCCTTGCTCAATCAAAAATAACTATGTTAGAACTGCCTTATGTGATTTAGGTGCAGGGGTGAGTGTTATGCCTTTTTCTCTTTACAAGAGACTTTACTTGGAAAAATTGATACCAACTGATATATCTTTGCAAATGGCTGATAAATCTACTGCTGTTCCTGTTGGTATATGTGAAGATGTTCCTGTTCAAGTGGCTAATAATTGCTTGATATTAACTGATTTTGTTGTGCTTGAAATGCCTGAAGATGATAATATGTCTATTATTCTTGGAAGACCTTTTCTTAACACTGCAGGGGCTGTTATTGATTGCAACAAAGGAAAAGTGACTTTCCATGTTAATGACAAAGAGCATACTGTTTATTTTCCCAAGAAGCTGGACAAATATTTGGAGTTAATACAATTACCAATATTAAAAGTATCAAAGTGGGAAGTATTGATTGCCCTATATATGAACCTCATGAAGAACTTCAATATTTATGATTGGATCTATAGCTATACCATTTAAGGTAACATGATTGTTCAATGTGGTTTAATTCTTTTATGTCATATAAAATGTATTTGGTGGCAAGACTTGATCAACCTTGTTAACAAATATGTTTTACATGCATAAAATTGCTAAACAACATTTTTCTTTCTCACTTTGTTTTACCTACTGTTTTGCTACTGTAATTTGCAAAGTTAAGTAATGCTTGGTCTTTACATAAATTCATTTTGTCTAGTTTTCATTGTTTAAAGCACCCAGAAAATGTCAGAAATAAAAGTTTTCAAAAAAATTCTGAAAAATTTACAAGTCCTAGTTTTTAAAGAGGAACGTGGGAGTACCAGAGGATGACCAGGGGGACCCACCAGGCCACCACACGCCCCACGGCGCGGTGGAGGGCAGGCCGCGCCCTGCCCTGGTGTGGGGTCCACCTGGCCCTCCACTCTCATCTCTCTCCCACTCCTTTCTCTCTCCCGACCAACACACCACCATTGCTCAAACTCGTGTTCTTGCTGCTCTTGCTCGAGATTTTTCGATCTACTTGCTCAGCCCATCTTTGCTGCTGAAATTTGGATCAATTGCTCTCCGGTATGTGACTCCTCCGATTATCCAAATAGAATTTTGTTTAGTTGCTTATATCTTTAGCATTTTGGTACTGTAGGTGACATGTTATTAGAGCTTGCATGCTTGTTCTTGTTTAGATTAACTAGTTTTGATGCATGTTTAGTCCTCTAGCAAGTCTCCCTAGTGTTTCCTTGATTAATCACTCAAAATCATTTTTTATGAGGTTTGTTTAAAATTTCAGAAAAGGAAGATGGATAAACACACTTATGGAGAAATCTTTGAGAGGCAAACACCATCCTCCTCAAGGAAACAAGGGCTTCAAGATCAAGAGGTGCACCTAGGCCATCATACAATGAGGATCTTTTGGCACCAAGAATGGTGAAGAGGAAGATGATGGTGTTCCTCATCCATCTATTTTTCCATGCTTTAACTTTATGAGAGATGCAGGGATTTATGATGACTTCATAAGGATGATTAACAATGTTGGTTTGATGGAATTTATGCAGGATGAGAGGCCACAATATGCTAACCTCACTAAGATTTTTGTTGAAAGCTTTAAGTTAATAACTCTACTTTTAACCCCACTGTTGAGTTTAAGATTTATGATCGTGCATGCAACATGGACTTGAAAAGATTTTGCAGGGTCATAGGTGTTGCTCCATCTGGGACAGCAAGGAAGATCAAATCACAGCCGCCGAGTTGTTGGATCTTTACCATGAGCTGAGCTATGATGATCACCGTAGAGTGCAGCGTGGTAAGATAAGGAACATTCAATTTCCAGCCATCAGGTACTTCACATATTATCTTGCCACGAGTGTCTTGCTAGAGAGAACACTAGTAATATTTCTTGCTATCATCTAGCTTTTCTTGCTCATGCACTTAAAAATGATAAAACCTACAACCTTGGTGCCTTGATTGCTCGCCGCCTTGCCGCCAAAGGTCCCATCTTTGGAGGCATTATTGCTGCACGTGTTTTAGCTGATCTTGGTCTTCTGTCGATCCTTCTGATGAATTGTTGATTCCGAAAGACTTGATCTTGCTGCCATGAAACTTCATGATTTTGTTACTACTAATTCATCTACTGGACATTTGATGTATAGAGTTGTTTTTGCTAATGGACCTGAGCTAGAGGTCCGGCTTCCACAGCCTAGTTTGTTCAGTGTTTTCAGGGGTCCTCTATCATATTCGAGGGAGGATTTGGACAACCACCTCGGTGCACCGGATTTCCATTTACAGCACTACCCTGAGCACGACAGGAGACCTTCGTGGCGCCCCCTGAGGACTACACCGTGTACTACGGTGGTGCATCCTCGAGCTTTCACCGGACGAGGAACCCTCCTCGTCACACACTGAGGGCGCGCCTAGCTGGCGGCCATGGGGATGATTGGTCTCCCACTTAGGCCAAAAGCCTAAGCTTGGGGGGAGGTATGCCGACAAGTTCACTCATTTTATCATATTCATATCATGTCGGTACTTTGTATATCCATGTTTTAGTTTGTTTCTTTTCTTTTGTTTCTTGTATCCATTTCATTTTCGCAAAACACCAAAAGACCAAAAATATTTCCTTTATTTCTCTTGCTTTTGAATTTGTAGTGCTAGTTTACTTTATTTTTCATTTGGTTTGTTATTCAAAAATCCAAAAAGATTTTGCTTTGTTTGCTTGTTTCTTTCTATGCTTGCTTTAATTCGAAAACCCAAAAATATTTGTTGTTCTTCTGCCGTTTTGTATAGTTGTTTCAGGAGTTCAAAAATTTCCGTGGTTCCACTTGGGCTTGGTTATCATTTCACATCATTCAAGCCACACAAGTGAAAAGCAATAATGACGACTTACGACAATTCGGATGTGGTAAAAGGCTGGTATGAACTCTATTTGTTTTTCATTTTTGTAAATATACCTACTCATGTGAACATGCTTAGCTATCATGGTAGTGGTTATGTTATTTAATGATTACTTAGTAGTTCATGTCTTCTTATGACCAGTACCAAATTGCTAATAGCGAATAACATGTCATATAGATATTTACATGCATTGTTCTATTCGTAAAACGGTATGGCAGGCTGGTATCCTCCTCTGAATAATTCACTTGATTCGACTTGGCACATGCTCACACATGTTATGACTGAAAAATAAAAGTCAATTAAGCCTTGATGATCTATTTTGCCTCAGAGTTTTAGTATCATCTTTATGCCTCCGTTAATTTTATTTTGTCGCAAGCATGATTATGACCGTTATCGCTCTCGTGGTTGTCGCTTCCCAGTCTATTGCTAGCCTTCACTTGTACTGAGCGGGAATGCTGCTCGTGCATCCAAATCCTTTAAACCAAGTTATCCCAAAGAGTCCACCAAAAATTCCTATGCATGGTATTTCAAGCCATTCCAAGTAAATTTGCATGTGCTACCTTTAAAACTTCAAAATATTTCCCTTTTTGTGTCAATGTTTACTAGCTCATGAGGAATTAGTGTGGTTATTCTTTATTCTATTTGTCAAATGGACTTTTACACCTGGACTAGTGGCATATACATCCGCTTATCCAATAATTTTGCAAAAAGAGCTGGCAACGGGGTGCCCAGTCCCAATTAATTACAACTTTAACCAATTAATTCTCTTCACACTTTTGCCCTGATTCATCAGTAAGCAATGACAAACAGTGAAATACCTGAATGTGTGTAAACCAAAGAGAAAGAGGGATGATCTGCCTTGCTGGTAGAAATAACGTCCTTCATGGGAGCCGCTCTTAAAAGTCCGTTTGACAGGTAGAATACTGTTCTCACCCGCTACCATTCGTTGACAATTAACAAACACCTCTCAAAACATTTTTACCTCTGTTTTTAAAATAAAAAGCTCTAGCACGTGTTAATCCCTGCTTCCCTCTGCGAAGGGCCAATCTTTTATTTTTATGTTGAGTCACCATCCTTTCTTTGAGCACTCTTCGAGAGCATAACTGTCGTTCTTAGTGTAATGTGCTTGTCCCAGGATACGATTAATTGAGGTATAACTATGATACTCTTATCTTTGATATTTTATATCTAGTCTTCACTTGAACTTCAGAGGTGCCTTGGCATTTATGTTTTGCCCTTCAAACAAAGGCAAGCGAGATACCACTTTGTCATATCTTTTTACGAACATTGCAATTCTTGTGGATAGATGTATGCTATGTTATTCATTCTTAGTACTTTGGTATCTTTTCATGATTTGCATAACTACTAGGTGTCATTATTTGCATGGTTCCTATTATGAATTGTCTAAGTTTGATCATATAGTAGGTATGTATACATCATATGAAGCAAATGTGTTCGTAAAAGTTTCTTTTATCGCACTCAGTTGTTAACTGAATTGCTTGAGGACAAGCAATAAGCTAAGCTTGGGGGGAGTTGATACGTCCAAAACGTATCTACTTTTCCGAACACTTTTGCTATTGTTTTTCCTCTAATTTGTGTGATTTGAATGCAACTAACACGGACTAACGCTGTTTTCAGCAGAATTGCCTTGGTGTCTCGTTTTTGTGCAGAAAGTCAAAGTTTTAGGAAAATTCCAGAAAAATTCCAGAAATTCTATTTTTCCAGAAGACCCACGGAGCCAGAAGACGAAGCGAGGAGGGTGCACAGGGGCACCACACGCACCCAGGGCGCGGGTGGGCCCTTGCCGCGCCCAGGGGTGGTGTGGCCACCCTGTGTGGCCCCCGACGCTCCCCTTTGGACTACTTAAAGCCTCTGACCTAAAAACTTCGGGGGATCGACGCTTTTTCCAGAAAACTTCCAGAGCTCCGCCGCCATCGAAAACCCTATTTCGGGGATCAGAAACTCCGTTCTGGCACCCTGCCGGGACGGGGAATTGGAGGAGATCATCGCCATCATCATCACCGCCACCTCTCCATCGACCATCCATGACTCCCCCATCCATGTGTGAGTAATTCCCCGCTGTAGGCTGAGGGGATGGTAGGGATTGGATGAGATCATTCATGTAATAGTTGTGAGATTTGTTAGGGCTTGGTGCCTAGTATCCATCGGTAGTGCTTATTGTCATTGTTGCAACTTATTATGCTTAATGCTTGTCACTTAGGGCCCGAGTGCCATGATCTCAGATCTGAACATGTTATTGAATCATGATAATTATTGTTTTGGATCATATCTATAAGTTGTATACACACGTCACTGTCCGGAACCCGAGGCCCCAAAGTGACAGAAATTGGGATAACCGGAGGGGATGGTTGCGACGTGAGGATCACATGTGTTCACGGAGTGTTAATGCTTTGCTCCGGTGCTTTATTAAAAGGAGCACCTTAATTACCAGTAGTTTCCCTTGAGGCCCCGCTGCAAACGGGCTGGTAGGACAAAAGATGTTGTGCAAGTTTCTCATTGCGAGCACGTACGACTAAATACGGAACACATGCTATGATTGATTATTACTTGGATACCTTATTATTATTTATCTGCAATTGCCCTATGTATGACTATTTCATGAATTATCTATCCATGCAACGCCCGTTCATCCATCCCTATGCCTACAGTATTTTAATCCTGCTGTCTACTGCAATTATTACTGCTGTCTTTATTTTACTGCTGCTATTATTTCACTACTGCTACTGTCATAAAACTGTGTTGAGCAAGTCTACTTCCAGGTGCAGCTGAACTGACAAATCATCTGTCAAGGCTTATAAATATTCTTTGGCTCCCCTTGTGTCGAATCAATAAATTTGGGTTTTACTTCCCTCGAAGACTGTTGCGATCCCCTATACTTGTGGGTCATCACTCCTCCAAGCATTCTGAGGAGGACGGCGTGGTCATCCGCCCTTGGAAAAGGTGGGACGGACAAAGCCTGTCCGCCCCACCAACTGCGCTCGTGGCAACGTCACATGGGCGCGGCCTTCATCTTGGCGCCCAAGTCTTCCACCAGCTTTCGGTGAGCTGGCGATCTTATCCTCTCGATGGTACGGATGGATGCCCGGGAGCGCGCCTGGCCTCCTGCCGGGCGCACGGACCCGCGGGTATCTCGCCCGGTTCTCCGGGCGAGGGGGTGACCCGGAAGGTCACCTGGTCCGTAGCCGCAGAGACTTGCTGTCGAACTTGTCGGGTGTCCTTGAGGCAGATGGGCTAACCCATCTGCTGTACTTGACTCCTTGCCTTGTCCATCTTCTTGGTGGGCCCCAGTGGAGGACCCACTTTGGCAGCATCAGGGGAACCCCATGTTCCACTGCTGCGATAGTAGCCCCCGGGCATGGTCCCGGTGGCTCTAGCTTCAGTTGCTACCGGGGCTATGGCCAAAGAGTTGGCCAAAGTGGGTACCCGGCACCTTGCCTGCTTTGCCTGAGGCTCGCCAGGGCGAAGTAGAGATGAGCCCCCGAGCTTCTCTTGGACTTGGTTACGGCGAACGTTGCGGCTCGCACGGACGGCCAACGTCTATCTTGAATCCAACGGGAGGGAGCGCTTGAAGCGGAACGCCCCCTCGACCCCCGCGTCAGTCAGAGTAAAGGGGCCGCGACGTGACACGTGGGAAGCCTTATGAGTCACACCTCATAGTGCTGCGGAAGTTGTTCCCCAAATCTTCCGAAATCCCCAAGTCGCCGTCACCGGAATCCGACTCTTCTTCTTTGTCGAGCGCCGCCCTCCTCCTCCGGCCGCCAGGACCTTACTTCAGGGAGTCCACTCCTCTGCCAATCATGGCGCCCAGGCGCGAGAGGGAAGGAGTGTGAAAAGTGAAGCAGTCCGTAGCAGAGAAAAAGGCGATTGAAGCTTTTCGCGCCGCCGTCGCACCTCCCCGAAGAGGGTGGTGCAGGCTGTGTTCTCCCCGAGCGCGTATGCTGATGAGAAGAAGGTGGATCCTGCTCGCCGCACAATAGCCTTGAAATTCCGTGGTGGAGAGCAAGTGGGAATCCGTCCTGGAGAAGGTCTTCAGGGAGAAGATGAAGTGGTCATCTTCCACAACTTCTCGGTGATGGGACTATTGCCCCCCTTTTCATCGTTTTTCCTCGCCATTCTGGAAGCATTTGGACTACATATGCTTCATTTGCATCTGAATGCGGTGTTGATTCTGGCCTCCTTTGCCTATGTGTGTGAGGCATTCATCGGGGTAACGCCCTCGGTGGCCTTGTTCCGCTACTTCTTTGTTCCCCGCCTAGGAAAGTTGAAGTGGGTAGCCGGCGGGGTTACCTTTCGCCTCAGGAAGTCGTCGGCGCACCAATACCCAGTTGTGAAGCTTAAACCTGACTAGGGAGAGTGGAGGCACAATTGGTACTTCATTTCAGTGGGAGGCTTCAATCCCCACCTCCTGACGCCAACCTTCCCTGCAGAGCGCCTGGCCAACTCCAAAGATAGAAGCTCCCAGGATCCAGCTCTTACCCCAATCATTGAAAGTCTAACCGAGCTCCGCGACCAAAAGCTGAAATGCTCCGCCGTTGTGGGTGACTTCATCCGAAGAGGAATCGCCCCGCTGCAGCACAGGTCACAGCCGCTGTGGAAGGTTCAGCCGAGGATTGGATTCCTCTTACAGTGGAAAGAATGGTCGAGCAAGATGCTCTTTCTGCTTCCGGGAGTTCCTTTTCATCTTCCGCCAGGAGTGCTTCCCCTCTTTGATGGCTCAGGTGCTGCGGTTGCCCGGACCCTCATGCCGGAATGCAACGCATTTGGGATTGCTGGCACCGAATTCCCGGATCCCCTTCCGGTTCCAGCGCAGAAGATCGCACCGGGTCAAGGGTCTTCTACAGCTGCTGACTTGCTCGGCGGAGACGTTTCCCCGGAAGGTCCTGATCTATCCGATAATGAAGCTGAGGGAAATCTTGCCCCAGACGAGCCTGCCGGGTATGCGGACCTTGCCTCTCCCCGAGAGGCGAGGGAGGTCCAGACGAGGGTCGAGGGTGCAGCGGTGGAACTACTCCCGGAGCAGCCAGCGCACCCGAATCCACTTGACGAGCTAGAGTCGGGAGACGACTCCGAAGCTCTCCCTCCTCCGCTCCTAGCGGATGATGGCACCGAGGAGAGCCTGTCGTTGCCGATCCCGTCCGGTGCTTTGGGAGGAAAGAGCTGGAGCGTCCCCAGAGCCAAACGGACTCGAGGGTAAGATTGAGTCCTTACGACCCGAGCATTGGATCTTTGCCTGACACATTAATGACGTGATGCCTTGTTTTCCTCGTAGATCCCCAGAACTCGGAAGTTCCAGGAAATGCCGCAGGGTCGAAGATGACGTAGAAGCTGGGGAGACCGCGGAGAGCTCTGTCATGGTCACGGAGGAGCCCCTGGCTGCTGTCGAAGCTCCGTCTTTACAGCGTGACGTCCGGGAAAAGAGGGAGATGGCAGCGTGGACCCCCTTCCCCAAACTCAAGAGATGACTTCCCCGGTGGGACCGCCAGCGAGCTCCTCGTTGCTTCCGGGTATGTCCTCCCGAAGCTCTGGACATTGTCCTTTCGTGGCCGTGGCACGGCCCTTGAAGACTTACTTGCCGCTTGTTGACGCAGATCCTGAGGTGGCAGGCTCTCCCGGGAGTAGGCTCGACGTGGAGCCCCCGGAATCTCATCTAGAACGCAGGATTGAGACTGGTCAATCCTCGCGTGGAACCGTCGTGATGAAGCCCGCTGATACTTCTCTTCCATCAAGGGAAGGTACACGGGAAGCCGGCTTCTCGAGGGCATTCCCCAGCGCTGGGGAGTTCCTCACCTTTGCTCGCACTGAGATTGAGAGGCCATCGGAGGCTGCTTCCGGTGACGGGCAGGATTTGCGTGCTCGATAGGTGAGGATATATGCAGACAAGGAGATGCTCCATGCCTGCGAACTTAGAATAGCTCGCGAAGAGTGGGACCTACAGCAGCGTCTGGGTGACTTCGAGGAGCAGGAACAAGCCCAGTTCAAAGCCTTGGAGCAGTTGCAACTAAAATCCTTCCAAGACAAGGTTTGCCTGGAGCAGTGGATGGAAAACGCGGCAGGGTGGACCTGACAGGAAGTTGAACTAGAAAACGTGGAGGCCTTGCGAGCCAAAGACATGATTATCGAATTGCAAGACAGACGTCTCATGAGGCTGGCTGGAGATCTTGAGTACGAGCAAAAGCGTCTTCGGCAAGCAAAGCAGGAATCCCAGCGGATCCGTGACGAGAGGGAGGATCTCAGGCGGCTGGTAAAGTCCAGCGCCCACACCATAGTTGTGCAGCGGGAGGCCTTTGCTCGCGGTGGGGAAGACCAAGGATGTGCGCTTGCGGGTCGGGCAGAGCTGGAGAAGCAGATCCAGCGCCTGAAAGAGGCGGTGGCATTCAGGGACGAAGCCGCAGCTCGGGCGAGAGCTACCCGGAAGGCTGAGGCCAAAGAACTGGCAGCAGTCCGCGAGGCAATGGAAGCGTCTAAATCACATGCGCAAATTGCCTGGGATCAGCACGAGCAGAAAACTATCCAGCTTAAAGCGGTTCAAGCCAAGCTTGCGGAGACCAAAGCGGCGCTGGAGAAGGAGAAACACCAGTTCCAGCTTCACCGGCGCGAGGATCACAACATCTTGCTCAAGATGTACATGTGGTCCTCGAGGATTGTGAAAGAGTTCACTGATTTGGGGGTGTCTTCTCCGCCCACCCTCATAGCTGACCATTCTCGCACCTTCATGCATTATCCTGCATTCTTGGAGTACGTGGCAACGCTGATCAGGGGTGTCGGGTGCGGGCAAATAGAGCCCCTTTCCCGGAAGGAGAGCAGGCGATCCGGCAGGCCATCACCTGCATAGTCGTGGCCCTCCACTAGCAGCACCTGCAGCTTTCGCTGCTGTCCGAGTTGGAGAGGCTGGGACCCGGGATGCCGACTCCTCCAAACGCTGCTGGCCACGTGGACGAGATCCTGGGGCGTCTTTCCCGTGAAGGCAACCCATAAACCTGAAAGGTCCTGCAAGGGACAGGACAATACCAAAGGCCGTGAACCAAGCTTTTGCAATTGTACCGCCGAAAGGCATATGAACTTTGTACTTGGAATGTAAATAGCTTTTTCCCGAATTGCATAAGTTTTATTGCACTCGTGGGGGCTTAACGCACTCGGGAAGGATCCAAGGGCGCCAGCGCTAACCATCCGTGAGCAGTCAGACTGTTCTGAAGTGCTGACACAGGGCGCAACCCCCCAGGGACCCACCGGTCTTGACCGTACGGACCTCAGCCCACGACTCCACTGCCCGAGGGAAACTGACAGTATTGTCGCGGAGGCGCTGCCCAGGATTACGCCCGCTTTCGCTTTAGCCAAAGTCTATAAAACCGATGCAACCAAGAAAAAACCCGCGCGAGCGCGTTTATACTTAGCTCGCATTTGACCTCCTTTCGGTATATTCCGGCAATTACTTCGTCACACTGCCGCCGTGGCGGGTCTTCTATGTCGTTTTTTAGACATAATTCTGCCCTGCCCCACAATTCTTGGCGGGAACAGGGCTTCCGTGCCGAAATATACCCAAGGGCCCAATACACCCTTGCGGGGACTGGTCCTTGCATGCCGCTTGAAGGCACAACTGGCTAGCTGACGCCGGTCCGGAGACCCCGGAGGCCACCTCCTTGGTGATCCGGCAACTGGCTGGCATGATAGAAATGCCAGTCTGGAGACCATCTTACTACAAAACCCGGAGCTCACCTTCTTGGTGATCCGGCAACTGGCTGGCATGATAGAAATGTCGGTCCGGAGACCATCTCACTGCAAAACCCGGAGCTCACCTTCTTGGTGATCCGGCAACTGGCTGGCATGATAGAAATGCCGGTCCGGAGACCATCTTACTGCAAAACCTAGAGCTCACCTTCTTGGTGATCCGGCAACTGGCTGGCATGATAGAAATGCCGGTCCGGAGACCATCTTATTGCAAAACCCGGAGCTCACCTTCTTGGTGATCCGGCAACTGGCTGGCATGATAGAAATGCCGGTCCGGAGACCCTGATGTTGTTTACTTCTGAAGACTGGAAGCCAACCACTTCGCGATCCAATACTTCTGGGGAGGTCCACTCGGTCCCGGGTGTATTGTCACTATATGACCCGGGAGTTCCCATTCTCCTTCGTCAGAATTGCCGCAGACGAAAGTTTGGTCCCAACTGGTAGCGGTTAATGTTTGACAATATTGTGTCCGTTGGGTTGGGCTTGGCTCTTCACACTCTTCAGTCTGAGTAGAGGCATTAGCGAAGGTTCGGAAAGACTTTCCTTTCTGTGGAGCGCCGGGATTGGCCTTGGTTTTCTTTGGTTTCTTGGTGAAGGGGCAATCTCTGCAGATATGTCCTGGCTCACCGCAGGCATAGCACTCCCCATTCTTCTGCTTTAACTGAATATCGTTGAACTGGCGGCACTCTTCCAGACTGTGTCTATCAGAATTGTGGTACATGCACCACACTCCAGGCTGGCCGTCTTTGCGCAGAGGAATCTTGAGCTCTTGGGGCACGTAAATGAGAGGATCTTCTAGGTGAGGATCATCCTCTGTGCTCTGATCTGGGCCCTCGCCTTTCAGAGGCTGCGCTGCAGGTGATACGTCGGGGCAGAGTTCCTCCCTTTCCTCGTGCGTCCACGAGGGGGAAGGTACATCGATGCTCATAGCGTTTTCCTGAGGCCTTTCCTCGCTGATTAAAGGACTGACATACGCCGCTGGCCGTACAAACTGTACTCCAAAGTTCCGACCCTTGGTAGCAGGGGTCGACGAGGGCTCCCCTAAGACGAAACCGAGCCTTGGGTACCGCAGAAACTCCATGGCTGCCCTAGCCTTTCTCTTCTTTGTCATCTTGGTCGTCGGATCCGGCGCCTCGCTTGTGAGAATCAAAAAACTAGTGCAGCTCTGAAGGCGCCGGGGGTCTTGAAGCGGATCTTGTCACGGACGAGAAGCTCGACGCAGAACTTGACGATGAACTTGACGCTGGACTTGAGGTTGATGAAGAAGAAGACGAATCCAGTGCTTGCACCCCCTACCTGGCACGCCAGATGTCATGTCTCGGGTGACGGACACCGGAGCAGAGGATACCCCCTTTTTAGGTTCGGCACGAGGCGCAAAGGAGGCTGGTAGACGCCTTACCCAGGAGCAAGGACACCAAGTTCTTCGTCGAGAGGGAGAGAGCAAACAACACAGTAGGACACACAGAGTTACCCAGGTTCAGGCCGCCCGGAGGCTAAAAGCCCTACTCCTACATGTCTGGATTGAGAGGTTCATCATGGTGTGGTGTACAAGGGTGTTCTGGTGTGAACCCGCCAGAGTTTCGGCCGGAGGTAGATGAAGAGAAGATCCTGCCCTGGGGAGATCACCTCTCTCTCTCTCTACCCTCCGAACCCTAGTCTAGTCTTGCCTGAGCTCTAGCTTGCTTCCTTTCTAAACCCTCCACTCCTTGGTGCCATGGTCCTCCTTTTATAGGCTAAGGGGATCCGACATGGGCACGCGAGAGGCGTGAAGGGTCTTGGCGGGAAAACCCCTCGGCGGTCCTTGGAGGAGACGTGTCACTCTCTCCTCCAAGCATTCTGAGGAGGACGGCGTGGTCTTCCGCCCTTGGAAAAGGTGGGACAGACAAAGCCTGTCCGCCCCACCAACTGCGCTCGTGGCAACGTCACCTGGGCGCGGCCTTCATCTTGGCGCCCAAGTCTTCCACCAGCTTCCGGCGAGCTGGCGATCTTATCCTCTCGATGGTACGGATGGATGCCCGGGAGCGCACCTGGCCTCCTACCGGGCGCACGGACCCGCGGGTATCTCGCCTGGTTCTCCGGGCGAGGGGGTGACCGGAAGGTCACCTGGTCCTTAGCCGCAGAGACTTGCTGTCGAACTTGTCGGGTGTCCTTGAGGCAGATGGGATAACCTATCTGCTGTACTTGACTCCTTACCTTGTCCATCTTCTTGGTGGGCCCCAGTGGAGGACCCACTTTGGCAGCATCAGGGGAACCCCATGTTCCACTACTGTGACAACATCCTTCAACATTTTCACCTACCAAATCCTTAACTAAAGCTACCGAAGAGTTAACTTTCAATTGTTCATCAGGTTCTTTAGGTTTCTTTTCACTTTTATTGAGGACACTAGTTGTCATAGAATGTTCTTTAACTCTAACAGGAAATGGCAATTTTTCAACATAAGGAGCAGGTAAAATAGAATCAAAGGTATGCACTTGAATTGTATCATTAGGAATTGGATCATCAGGAATAGGAGTAATTTCGATTTCCCTGATAGGTTCATGATACTTTATCCTTTTTTGCTTAGGCATATTAATATAAGATGCAAAAGATTTAAAAAGATCAACAATAATTTGAGAATCAAGCCCATATTTAGCACTAAATTCATAGAAATCAGGAGTTTCACCATAAGCTTTAATGCATTCTTAATCTTAAATATACCTGATTCACTACCTTTGTCCATTTCCCAATCTTCAGTATTACGTTGAATTCTTTCAAGAAGGTCCCATTTATCTCCAACCTTCTTATTGGTAAAAGATCCACCAGACGAAGCATCAAGTAAGTCTTTATCAGGACGAGAGAGTCTTGCATAGAAATTAGTAATAATGATCTCTCGAGGAATGTCATGAATGAGACATTTAAGTATCAAGGATTTAAATCTCCCCCAAGCTTGGGCAATACTTTCTCCATTGCGTGGCCAGAAGTTATAAATATAATTCCTATCTTGGTGTATTTCATGAAGAGGATAAAATCTAGAATCAAAGAGAGGCATGATTTTATTCCAATCTAAAAGATGGGAATTATCCAGTAGCCTATACCACTCCAAAGCCTTGTCCTTCAGCGACAACGAAAACAATTTCCTCATGATTACTTCTATAGGAACACCTGCAATATTAAACAAGCCACATATTTCTTTCATAAACAGCAAGTGGTAACCAGGATGGACAGTTCCATCTCCTGCATAACGGTTACTCATGATACGATCAATAATTCCCATAGGTATTTTATATGGAATACTTTCAGTAGGTGGATGCACCTTGTTGCCACCAGAGCAGTGAAGAGGGTGTCTCCAAACATCAGTTCAAAAGCAGACGGCTCCATAATTAAATAAAGCAACAGACAGAAATAAAAACATCACTTACAATAAATGTTCTCCTTACCAATTCCACTTACCAATAGCGCTTCACTCCCCGGAAATGGCGCCAGAAAATAGTCTTGATGACCCACAAGTATAGGGGGTATATCGTAGTACTTTCGATAAATAAGAGTGTCGAACCCAACGAGGAGCAGAAGGTGCTGGCAAGTAGTTTCGTGCAAGGTTTTACTGCAAATACTAAAAGACAAGTTTTTATGGGTTTTTATAATAGCAAGTAAATAAAGTGCGAGTAAATAAAAGAGAGCAATAATAATTTCAGAGAGTGGCCCAATCCTTTTTAGCACAAAGGACAAGCCGGTGGTGTTTCTTATGATGGCTAAAACGTTCTTGAGGACACACGGGAATTTCGTCAAGTCACTTTCGCTTCATACCGCTGCTTAGTCTTTAATATTTTGATAAGTGTTGTGTGGGTGAACCTATGCTAATGCACCGCCCTTACTTGGACAAATACACACTTGTGATTAAACCTTCCTACAAGCATCCGCAAATGCAAGAAAGTATTTAAGAATTTACTAACCACAGATTTAAACTCCGGGATCCTACGCTCCCTTGCGCAATAGCTTACCAACGAGGGTTTAGGTTTCTGTCACTCCCGCAACCCCACAATAAGCAAACTAAATACACAATGCATTCTCCTAGGCCCATAAAGGTGAAGTATTATGTAGTCGATGTTCACATAACACCACTAGAAGAATAACACCACAACTTAAGTATCAAACTATTAAATACTACTCAACATAATTCCACTACTAGTGTCAAGACTTCTCCCATGTCCTCAAGAACTAAACGAACTACTCACGAGACATCATATGGATCATGATAAGAGGTGATAAAGTGATGAACAACAATCTGGACATAAAAGTAATTCACCAGTAAAACTCACTAGCATCAACTACAACAAGTAATCAACACCGGGAAAGTAATCCCCAATAAACTACACAAGGAGGAACCCTAGATGTCTCAGCGGAACGAAGTGGAGCGGCGGTGATGATGGTACTGCGGTGGAGATGGTGTGGATGACAATTCCGATGAAGCCATGGCGATGATGATGATGATGGCAACGATTTCCCCCCTCCGGGAGGGAATTTCCTCGGCAGATTTCTCCCTGCCGGAGAGCTTTTCTCTCTCTGTGGTTTCCACCCCCAAGGCGGCGGCGGAATATTTCTTCGAAGCGTCCCCCTCTATTTTTAGGTCACAGGGAAGATATACGCGAGAGGGGGGAGCTGGAGGCGACCCAGGGCAGCCAGGTGGGCCCCAGGCACGGTCCAGGCTTGGCCGCGCCTGGGTGGCGTCTGGCCACCCTGTGGCTCCCCTCGGCTCGATCTTCTAGCTCCCCTCGTATTTTGACGAAATATTAATCTCTGAATTTTTCTGGAATTTTTGGAGTTGCAGAAATATCGTATCTTGACGGTGTCTTTTCCAGCTGATTCCAGACTCCGGCAGTTAAATCTTCCATCATCATCAAACATGCAAAATAAGATAAAATAACATAAATATTGCACTCTACTATGAAATATATCAATGAATAACAGTAAATTATGACATAAAATAGTGATGCAAAATGGACGTATCAGCAAGTAACTCAACATGATCTCTTCATTCCAGGACTGGGACACCCAATGCAGGAACCAAGTCCGGCCTCCACTTCCTCTAACCGAGTGCATCATTCACAACCAGGAACTGAGGCGACCTATTCTGCCAGGTCTGGCACAGGCTATGAAGGAGCACGTGGAGAAGAAGCTGAAAGGGGAACCTGAGCTCGGCCGTAAACCACGCATGGGGAAGGTTGTTCTTGACGTGCTACCCCAGCATTTCTTCGTCGAGGTTAAAGCCTCAGACCTCCATGCGATCATCACCCCGATAGAGATCAAGGGTCGGGTCGTCGAGAAGTTGAAGCTCAAGAACAAGAGGAGCGACACGGGTGAGACCGAGCCCAAGCTTTGCATTCCACTTCGAACCACCAAGTGCTGCGAGTTCTTCATCCAGCTCAGGTGGTTCGATGATCACCTTGTCATGTTCAAAGGCTGGGAAGAGTTCGCCAAAGAGATCAAGCTGGTCGTCGGTGACGTCTTGATATTCAAGTTTGACGGTGACGGCTTCAAGGTTAAGTTGTTCAGGTTCATCAACTCCACTCAGGAGCCCTTCGTCTGTGATGTTCATGGCAGGTGAATCGTTAGTGCAACAGTTGGCTAAAGGGCAGTAGTTTCGATGCCCTTGCTGTTTTGATGCCAGGGGTGTGTTCCCCTGGTGTAAGTACTACTCAGGTAGCATCAGTTTGCACCTGACTTAAACTAATCCCTAGCAGTAGCAGTGGTTGTGGGGTGTAATTAGAACCCCTATGCTTTTGTGTCAGTGGGTGTGTTCCCTTGGCCTACTATGTAATTACGTAGATGTTAATTACCTTCAGTTCTCTGTTGTGTGCTTCTGTGATGTTCATTTCCTACTGCCCGTGTGCTGGTAACCTCACCGATTTTGAATGTGGTGAGCGGATCAGTTTGTTCTGCCTTAGGACATCGAAGCTGCACGCAGCCAAACATGTTGCTGTCGCATTTGCAAAGCCAGAAACGGCACCTGCACGCGGCCAAACGAACTGCAGAAGTGCACTTGTTTTCGCATGCAGGATACCAAACAGCCGACACAACTCAGCCCAAGTTGTGTTGTCACCTGGCCCTGCCCACTACAGCCTGCCCCAACGCAGCCTAGAAATGGATGCAGACTACCAATCACGCCTTAGTGAACAAACCAGGATGCAGTTCAACAAACTTCATGACAATCAAATTTATTCCTAAGCTGAAGTTTTAACTTATCCCGTATAATTCAGGGATGCATGCATTTAGCTTGAAACATCCCCATTGATATCCCAGTCAGCCAACCAGCAAATAAATACACATGTGGAAAATCATAGGAGTATAATTAATGTTTTCACCTGTAATGGCCAACCTCATGATATGTCAATTTAACAATAAACGATCCAATTTTTTGGCCCTATTTTGACTATACTTACATGCAAATTGCTCTTTCAATTAATATTTTCTACGGCATTTAAGTCAAGGGGCTATTCTAAATAAAGTAGACAATGTCGGTCTTGTTGCCAAGAAGAAAAAAATCAATTTCTTTTCTTTGGTTGAACCTTCGTCCCTTCACGTGCATGTTATCCACATGTTTTGAAATATTTCTTCTCCTTGATGTTAATGTCACATTTTTGGGGTCTGGTTGCTTTTAGAAATTATATTCACACATTGGCTTGGGTGCGGCATCCATATTTTGGCAGATTTAGCTAGCTAACGTGAAGTTAATGTTGTGTTTCACAAAATGAACCGTCTCATCTCTTGCGGGTCATCCATTTCTCATGATCAGCTATATCACGATCTGAAATTCTGCTTCCTCGATTTTTCGATTGTGATCTTGGTCAAATAATTGATGGTAGCTAGCACTCAGAGTTAAAAATATAACTATACCCCAGTGTCGCCCTTCTCTGAAGACACGGTGGGGTGACTCCACATGGTAGACGTGGCCGCCTCCCCCCCCCCCCCCCCCGCGTCTGTCTTCTCTCCCTGTTATTCATGTCACTTCCTTCGAATGGAGGAGGGTAGCGCGGGTTGATCTACATTTGCGGGGTGGTGGCCTGGGGATGCGGCGATCCTTGGCGGGCATCCTTGCTCGCAGGCTTCGTGGGCACACGGCAAGAACGACATCCCCGTCAACAACGTCCTCTCGACTTTCCAGCAACACTACGGCGTGCTGCTCTTCCCTATGATGCGGAAGCGTGACGCATAGCGAGGCGGCCTCGATGGTGGTCGGGGGTTCCTTGTGGCCCACCTCCAGGGTTCTCCAGACCATGAATCTGGATCACCAGATCCTTAGGTTGAGGGTACCTGGGGTCTGGGACTAGCTTTGCGGCGAAGCACTTCGTAGGTGGAGCCCTAGGGGGACAAACCATTCAGATAAAGGTGGGTGCATATGCGTATTGTCGGAAAATATTAGGCTCTAGCGACGGTTGTAGCCATCGACAGTGGCACAAGTGGGCGTCGTAACTGAAAGAGCATGGTGCCCCCATGTGTGGTTTTGGTAATTAATGACAATCCTTATAGACTAATGTTTGCATTGAGTTATATCCTTATAGATCTTGTCCATAGGAAAAGATTGGAGTTCATGTGTTGGACTCTAGAAGTTTATAAGATGACCAAGATCGTATTGAAGGGTTTATATGAAGTATGGTCATGTGTAGAGTTGAGCATATTGCAAGTATGTCTTGAAGAATAGAATAGCGTGGATATTCATGTTCACCATCAATACATCATTGTGAAGAGAGAAAGAAAAAGATACAAGGTTGATCAAGGCTAAGTGTAAAGAGTGGATTCAAATTGATCAACACACAAATAAACTAAAAGATGTACCATGTGGGATGATTGGTCCAATGGTATGGTGATCATTTGTCTCCATAGTTTTGTGAACTAACCCATGATATATATGTGTGGAGTATCTATGTGGGGTTAGGTATCTTTCCCATGGGTTTGCATCAAAAGGAAGATTTGATATAGTCCACGACGGATGCCGTCAAGCGGTGATTGTCGTCAAGATAATGGCCAAGTGAAGATGTGCCTACAAGTGGCTCTCCCATATTTTGCACGGGGGAGCAATTCACAAGTCTTCACCAAGTGGAGCGCAATCAAGAAAGGTGATCCAACTTGAGGTGATCAAGATCGTCATCATCTAGCTCAAGTGGATCCCGCAAGACAAAGGTATGACCTTGATATGGTTTCTATTTTACCGGTCTCATGGTGTTAGTGAGAGATCGGTTTTTAGGATAGATGCCACACTTTCAAGAGAGGCTCTCGAATGAGTAACTTGATCGTATCGTTCGGAGAGAGCTCAAACATTTGCATTCTTGGCATCATCTTTCTTGGTTCTTATTTGCCTTTCCTCCATATGTGGTTTTAGATCTTGTCATTATCTTCAATACAAGATCAAGTTTATCAAAAACAGATTTCGCATGGAAAACTTATTGTGTTTTTGATATTGAAGGTTTTACCGGTTTATCTTTTATGAAGAGGTTTAACCTTTCCATATTTGGTTTTATGATTCATTGTTGGACTATGATGTTTCTCTGTATAATCTTGTAGAGCTCTTTGTTGTGATTACAACGAGCCCAAGATCATCGAAAACGGAGTTCGGATGCTCAATATATCGTCGTTTTCGTCTGAACGTTCGTGCAGTTTTTTGTCCAGCGATACTACGTGGTAGGTACCTTCCAGGTACCGCCCGAAACAGTACCGAAACCGCTCGAAATCATCCGGGGCGGTAGTACTGCTACCCGGGAGCGGTAGTACCGCCCCTGGGCGTGTTTTGGCCATAACGGGCAGATTTTTTAGGTCCTATTTAAGGGGATCTTCTTCCCCAATGACCCCATCTCCTGAGCTCGTGTTTCTCATCCATTGTTGACCTTCTTGAGCTTGCTTATCTCTCAATCCCTCCAATGATTCTTGCTCCTTCTTGAGGGAAAAGAGAGATGAGATCTAGATCTACATTTCCACCAATCAATCTCTCCTCTGAGTGAGTGGAGCTTATTGGATTTAAATCTTGGCATTCATTTGTTGTTTTCTTTGCTCTTCCTCCCATCTTCCTCCATAGCATTAGTTGCTTTTGTGGGATTTGAGAGTGAAGAACTTTGAGCACTCCTTATGTTCTTGCCATTGCATTAGGTGCATCGGTTTGAGTCCTCCACGGTGATACGTGGAGGTGAAGTTTGAGAAGCTTATTACTCTTTGTGGATCTTGTTGCCTCTTGGGTTGCTTGTAACCTTAGGAGGCCTTTGTGAGTTTTGGAGCCTTATCTTGTTGCGAGGTGCTCCGGGACATTGTTGGGAGGCTCCAACTCATTGTGGAGGTCCCCGACCTTGGTGTATCGGTTTGGTCAACGCCTTCAAGTCGACCTCATAGTGGAACGGGCCAATCCCTCACGGGTGAAGCTCACGGAGAATAGGGTGATCACATCGGTGCTATTGGAGTGCCTTGGAGGCTCCACACCCCTCCAACGTAGACGTACTTCCATTGGGAAGGAACTACGGGAAACATCTCCTCGTGTCCACTTTGCGGTTACTTCTATACCCGAACCCTTTACTTATGCATTTACCTTGTGATAGCCATCGAGGTTGAAGTTATCTATCTTGCTATCACATAGTTGTTTTCTTGTTTAGCATAATTTGTTGGTGCACATAGGTGAACCTAGCTTGTTTAGGTTTTGTGCTTGATAAATTAAACGCTAGTTTTATTCCGCATTTATTCAAGCCTAAACCGTAAATATTTTAAATCGCCTATTCACCCTCCCTCTCGGCGACATCATTGTTCTTTCAGTAACCTTGTTGAATACGTCGGTGATGCATTTCGCGATCATACTCAAGTCACTCCGGGTGAAACACTAAATCTGTTTTCCATGTCGGATGTTGGTGGCACCTCCGCCCCTCTCCCCCTTGGGGGCAAAGTGCGGGAGTTGGACCTGTCTTGTTGGACCAATGGTCGATGGTGGTGTTCGACAAGGTGAAGCGGAGTGGCATCGACTATGGTGGGTCCTGACAGCATGGAGCAGTGAAGTCTCAGTGGCGTATGAATTTTCATGGACGGGTCTGGCAAGGTCATTCAGACCTCTCCCCTAAAGATGGATTGACGGTTCGACGGTGGTGGCGGCTTCCGAAGGGTGTGCAAGCATGCCAAGGGTCTTCTCTACGGGATGTGTGCTCCGGTACGCTAGAGAGCGGCACGGTGATGTCCCCAGATCTAGCTGGTGGTACGTTGTTGCATGTACAGAGCAAACACCCCTGATTACATGTTCTCCCCCATTGTCGAGTTTGTACGTGTGACCTGGTGGCTTCAGACTGTTTGATGTATATGTTTACCAGACCTTTGTTAAATAATTAATGAATCATGTCGCATGCATTTTTTCGATGTAGTTGCCAATGGTCTCAACCTTATTTTTGAAAAAAAATAGAGCACACAGAAATTGGTGCAAATTGTCCGGTGGCGTTTAGTCACTAGTAGGCTTTGTAACTTTTTTAGTTTCAAAATTATTTAGTTTGCGGTCTTTGTTTAACCACCTTTTTGTATGAAAATGGTAACATATTTAGGTTGTGTGTATCTCAAGAAGCAAAGACCGGAGAGATATCTCTCCCATTATCTAAGTTTTTGTATTTTGCAGACAATAATCTTGAATATCTTGAGGAGACATTTCTTGCCTTTTTCGATCAAACATATTATAGTTTAGTTATTTTTAATTTATTGCCCAGCTAGCATATGGCATGGTTGATGGGTCGTTCTACAAAAGTCGTGTGCTTAAGTTCCTAACTAACCGAACTACTTTCTGAGTGAAAAAAGTCAAGAAAGCACTGGAGGCAGAGGCGGAGCCAGGCCACCTGGGCCATGGCCCGGGGCGTGACGGGGGCCTGCCGGCTTCACTGTAGCACTTTTACACTGTAACTTACTGTTCCACACTGTTGTTGTGAAGGTGGCCCTGGTCGTCAGTCTTGGCTGGCTACGCCACTGACTGGAGGAGTGGTGCGGACTATGCATCTCATAATTCCTACTGTTTTTTCTTCTGCGGTCGCACTGACATTTTTTGGACAAACCATCTATGATCTCACACCTTCGAGCGCCTGTAGGCCCGGCTCTATATTTTGAGGGATAATAGTGCAAGGTTGAAAATCTGGCCTCTATGGATACTATATATGTATGCATATGCGGTAAATGTTAAAAATTTACATCCAACCACACATTTTTATTTAGACATCTACAAATTATTTATATAAGCAATTAAGCATTGTCATATTATGATAGGAAGTTGAAAAGAGTTACAAAATATAACAAGTAATATTCGTTTCTAATTTGGTTACCTGAAATAAGAAGCAAATTTCAATGAGTTTGTCGTCAATAATATTTAAGTGATTCACAAAAAATTCTTCGGGCATTTCTAAATATAAAATTATTGAGGACATTATCAAGATCGAACTAACGAATAGAGAGGGTAGCCTTATCCTCTCCCTACTAGGCACCAAGGCTCTTTACAACTTAATAGTTTTTCGAGCCCAATTGCAGCCCGTCCAGTGTACATAGACATGTGCAGTGATGGGCCCCTTCTAGACATGGGCCCTTGTGCACCGCACAAGGACGCCTAGGGTCGGAACCGGCCCTGAGCGCATGCTACTTAGTTGTGCTATGAACGTGAAAAGATTAGCTAATAGGAAGGTCACAAAAATTATAATTTTTTGCGGTGTTGATATTAGTTGCATCCACCACATTATATAATATTTTATATACTCTTCCTCTCTCTAAAAAAATACACGCTTCAAAACAAAAAAGAGACAAACCCTTGTCTAAACAGTAACTCTGTTTATTATTCACAGTAAATTTAGAACTAGCCACTATTCACAACAAAACTTCTTACCTTTATTTTTTTAACCGTAGATTGAATTAGTTTCAAAGTTTTGAGAAAGACTGTATAAAAATGAAAAAGTTTAAGACAAGGAGAAAATTCTATTTTATTTCTCAATTATTTGATTGAATTTACTTTCAAATTTTCATGGAAATGTATAAGCATATTGTGTCAATGATGTCAGATTTTCACGAAAAATGTTCTTTGTTGTTTGTAGTCCAACTTTTGGTTTCGCGTAGTCGCACACAACAAGGTGGGACAACTAGATACTTCTCCTCTGCATTTGAAAACACACCCTTCAAACCGAATTATATTTTAAAGGCAATGTTGTATGAAGAGTGAGAAAGAAATCCGACATTAAGCATGAATTCATGCAAACAAGGCCAATGTGTTTATACATATAGCAGCCAAATATTTTTCTTACTCTGAATCTTGACCTTGATGTTATGCCCATAATAAGGAAGCCTTGATCAGCTTCGCCTTGAACTGAAGATCCGGTAGCAAAGGTAATGAGGCAAACAATTCAGCCGAGGCAGCATTTTGTTGGTACAACAATTAAGCAGATGATTTTGATGGTGATTATACTTCATACTTGTCCAATCACTTTGGTCAAAGTTATTACATATCATTGACAACGGATGAGACGCAATATGGAACTCTCTTGTCCCCTGATACGTTTCAAACGTATCTATAATTTTTTATGTTCCATGCTTGTTTTATAACAATGCCACATGTGTTTATTATAGTTTTATATCATTTTATGTATTTATTGGACTAACCTATTAATAGTTGCAAATGTGCACAATGTTTTTATTTTACATTTTGATGTGTAGGAATTACTTGAAAATTGACAAGAACACAAAAGGAGCCTTGTTGGAGGTGGACTTTGATTTCCTGAAATCTGTCTCCACCAGACAGTTTTTAAAGATGTCCACGAAGCGACCCGAAGATGACGTCAAATGGAAAAAGTCTAGTCGCAACAGTTTTTGAAAATTTTCCGCTGATCGTCATGGACAAGGACAACATCCAAAACGGGCGCCACAACACCCAGACAGGGCCCAGGCATGGCCGAAAAGTCAACCGCGTCCGGGGGTCACCTGGCCGCCTCGTGCACCGCCTCACGTCGCCTCTTCGCTCATAAATACCTCCCTGACCTAAAACTCACGCACACAGAAGGATTTTCCTGAAAACGACTCCAAGCTCCGCCGCCACCAAGCCCTAGTTTCCGGGGTCCGAAGTTCCTGTTCCGGCACCCTGCCAGGACGGGGATAGACCCCCGGAGCCATCTCCATCGCCGTCGTCGCCTGCCCGCCTCCATGATGCTCCGTGAGTAGTCCTCCATGGACTATGGGTTCTAGCAGTAGTTAGTTGGTACTCTCTCTTCCATGTTCTTCAATACAAAGATCTCATGAGTTGCCTTACATGATTGAGATCCATCTGATGTAATCGGTGTTGTGTTTGTTGGGATCCGATGAATTGTTACATTATGATCAGTCTATCCATGATGTTTATGAATTATTGTTGCTGCAATCTTGTTGTGTTCATTGCTTGTCACTAGTGCACAGTGACATGATCTTAAATTTAAAGTATAATTGTTGTTTTAGATTGTATCTACAAGTTGTTGCACCTGTTACTGTCCGGAACCCGAGGCCCCAAAGTGACAACAATTGGGACAACCAAAGAGGATGGCTATGGCATGAGGATCCCATGTTTTCACCAAGTGTTAATGCTTTGCTCCGGTGCTCTATAAAAGGAGTACCTTAATTACCATTTAGGTTCCATGATTGGCCCCGTTGAAATGGGATGGTTGGACAAAGATATCATGCAAGTTTCTTGGTTCAAGCACGTATGACTATATATGGAAAACATGCCTACGTATGATTTATAAACTAGACGCCTTTCATAAGTTAGTTGCACTTTTGTCAGTTTTCCAGCTGTAATTTGTTCACCCATCACTTGTTCTTTTGTTTGGAGAGTTACCTCTAGTGAAGCTGGGAACCCCGGTCCATATTTAGCCAGCAACTATTTTCTGGTGCCATTACTTCTGTGTTACTGTTACTGTTGCTACTTTACTGTTACTAGCAGAATGCCCGTGCATTTGCTACGGGAAATACATATATAAATAATAAAAATTACTTCACAAACTAAAAGTTTGAGATGTTGTTTATTTGTTTTGGGAGAAAATGTGCACTACACATGTAAGTATTGCGCATACCTCTAAATAATCACACAAAAAATGAAATCAAGAAAATTCTAAAAAGGTACGGTACAAATAATATGCAAAGAAAATCAAATATCTTCAATGAAACGCCATTCTTTGCACGATCATGCTCTATTAGCTGCCTCCTCGCTCTGTCGCCCTCTCTTAGTGAGGCTCCAATTTTGCTACAAAATTCCCAAATGACGAAAACTCTTACTTGTCCCCACTCACATGGCAAAACATCTCCACAAGTAACTTTGGGGCGTGTTCGGAAACGGTTCGGCTTCGTGAAATCCGCCGATCCCGCTTCTGTTTCCCTGATTCCGCGTCGCTACTGGAGCAGGAACGTTCGGTGTTGCTCCTCGCTTCTCCTCGGTTGTTGCTGGGCTGGAAGCCCATCTTTCCAAGCTAGCCCAGCTAAAAACCAGTCCGGCCTATGAGTAGTTGCAGTGATTTCAGTCCATGGACTAGGAGGTGGTCTAGGAACGAGGTCGGGAAGACGGGAACTGCTCGGATTCGAGCTTGTGCGCTACGACATGGTGGCAACGGCGACCGGATCTGTAGCCGGAAGAGGTCAAGGATGCGGCGGCCGGACGGCCTGCTAGAAGAGTCGAGCTCGTGGACCGGACTCCCTACTGGAGGAGCCGTGCTCCCGTCGATCCTAGGAGCTAGTGGGGGGCACGGACCAGTCGGTCATGGGAGTTGCTCCGGCAGGTTTGGGGCAGCGGCGGGCGGATCTGTAGCCGGCGTAGAGACCGAAGGCGAGGATGGAGGCGGCGAGGGATCCCATCGGCTAGGGTTATTGGGGCGAGCAGGTCGGTCATCGGGATGGGACGGGAATGGCCTCGCTCAGGACGATGACCTCGCTCGGATGAATAGCTCGAACCGTTTTTTATCACTTGGCGGTGGCAAACCCATGTAATTTTTTGCTGCTCCGGTATTTGCTGATCCGCGGATTTGCAAAAGAGGTGCTCCGAGTTTTGTACATGAAATTGGACCAGCTTCTCGGATCTGGCTCCGTGGAGCTAGTCTGTTCGGCACTGCTCCGCGACGGATTTTCGGGAAGCTGGAAGCTGGAGGACATCCGAACACGCCCTTGGTCTTGGTCTTTGCTATCATTCACACATTTGTTTCCGCTCTTTCTATCTCGTTGAATTGCCAAGCAATCTAGTAGCTAACTGACAGCCTCCCGCTGACCAAGAGCTTGTTGATGCCATCTTAAAGATCAAATTGTTGTGGTACAACCCAAACCAGTCGGTCTGAACTTGTGGTAGGCTTGATCAAGATGGATAAGAAATGGTTGATAGTACCTATCTTTACATAAGCCTGATAATGCATGACGTTATAATGTGACAGCAGTTTTTCCCTTAATCTATTTTTGCAGGGTTTTTATCCTCCTTATACAATGTCATGAAATATTATACTAAGAGCATCTTGAACTGATCCCCCATTTTGCCATTCATATTCAGTCTCCTGTGTACTTCCCACAAAGATCAGAGCGATACACTAAGGCCTCGTTTGGATCGTTGTTTATTAGGCAATACCACAGGATATTTTCACGGACCGGCTAACCTCACGCGAAAAATCCAGCGCGCGCGGGGTGTAATTTTCCGGTCCGTAATTTCCCACCACCAATCCAAGCGGGCCCTAAATAGAGCATATATCCTAGCGGATTCATTCATTTCTAATCTATATAGTAGTTCTTTCTCTCCGCGATTGGGTATTTTTTTTTGTAAAGCCGCAACAGGAAAATTGTATACGTTGACCACTTACCTTTTGCAGCATTTCCTGCTTCTAAATTACAGCATTTGAAGCCCAGAAGATTTGGACGGCGTATGCCGAGCCCAAGTGCAAGCTTTTTTCTTGGCTCGCTATCCATGTAAAGCTTTTGACTGCCAACATGCTTGCCATCAGGGGATGGCCTCATGACCCCATGTGTCAGCTCTGCCTAGGCGCTCCGGAAACCGCAAACCACTTATGCAAAGACTGCCCCTTCACCATCGCCACATGGAATCTGGTGAACTCCTAGGACGAAAACAACAACCAGATACAGGGACACGGTTTCCAATCCTTATCAGAGTGGTGGGATGAGATGATTGTGGGGAAGACAAAGACTATACAACGTTGCACGAGTGGCCGTCTGCTCTACGTGCTGTGGAACGCATGGAAGGAGCGAAACAGACGAATCTTCACTGGCAGCCGCATGACGTTCGTTGAGGTGGCCTCTCTTGCTTGGGAGGACATTCTGCAACATGGGCGGGCCTTCGCCGCTTACACCCGGTCACCTCCGTCTGAGCCAGACTAGTTTTGCCTTGGCTTTTTTTGACTTTGTGGTTTTTGGCATGTTACCACTTTAAAAAACATGTCTTCTCTGTACAGTGCGGTTTTCTCCCTTCTATCTGTATGAAAAGGCAGGGCTCCTGCCAGTTGCTCTAAAAAAAAATTACAGTCGAAAGAGCAGTACAACACAGCAGCAGCTAGCAAAAATAGCAGCAAGCAAAGAGTACAACACCGTTCAAGAAAAAAAACGCAAATAGTACAGCTAAGGAGCACCCATCGAAAATATCCCCTGAAAACGGTTTTTTACAAGGACATATGGCGCCAGGGTGAAATATGGGCCGTCCATTTCAGCCATCCGACGGCTCAGATTCGTCGTGGACCGGTCCATTTTTGTCCGCGGTCAATGGCGAATCTGGGCTGTCGGATGGTCAAAACGGACGGCCCAAATTTCACCCTGGCGTCATATGTCCTTGTAAATGTCTTTTTCGCCTGCTCTCCCACTTCCATGATTCCATCTACGGAGTATATCTCTTTAGAGACTTTTCCGGGACTTTGAGTCACGGGTGTGTGGGGCCCACCTGTCAATGACCCAAAGTAAGGATGGGCTAAGTCAGAGAATCCTCACCGCTGTTTAGATCGGCAAAATCCTTCAGTCTCTCTTTTTCACTGCATCACCTCCTGCTCCGCCCATGTCTCTCGCCTGATGCGAACACGTCCTCACCCGCGCCCTCTAGCTCTCTGGTCCTCGCCTCACCTGGAGTAAAATGCATGGATGGTAGTACTGAAACTTGTCGATGGGAGTCGCTTTGGTCATTGTACTTACAGAATACCATTTTACGGTAACCGAAGGCGTCTTTGGCTCTCATCTACGGTCACTGGGCTCGACGGCACGGTGTATTTGATGAAGTGGCGCTGTTGGCCGGTCAATTATTTTTTTGCAAAAAAACCCTTAATAGGAATTTCATAGCACGGGTAAAAGAAAAGAATTTCAGCAGCAGCAGCGCACGCAGGGAGGCACGGGAGGCCGGCGGCGGCGCCGCTCCGCTGTCCTGGCAGTTTTGCGGCCGATCAGGACGAGAATAGGGGCCACGCTACGCTAGGGGCAGGCGGTCCAGGGCACCAGCTGAGGAGCGGATCGGGGACGCGCCGCCGCGTGGGCGACCGGGTCACCGGGATGATCTCGTCGACTTCGAGGAGGGATGCGGCGAGCAGCTGCGATCATTGGCTGATCTGAGACGGTGAGACCGTGCGCGTCGCCACCGTGCAGGTTTCCGTAGTGGAGGGAGGCAGCCGCGCTGGAGGCCGGGTGTGCAGGGCGTTGCGGGGAGCCGGGCACGGACGGCCGTGCACCTGCAGCTCCTCGTGGGCACGTCCATGGAGGCTCTCTCGGCGTCCAGAGCCGGGGACCTCTCTTGCGCGCCGCGTCCTGCATGAGCACAGGGTAGGGCCGCTTCTGGGGTGGAGAGGCGCGCCGGCGCAGGGACGTCGAACGTGAGCACGGACGCCCCCGCGCCCGGCCAGCTGGTGCAGTCCGGCAGCTGCGACCAGACAGGCTACGGCCGCCGTTGGCCGCGTTGCCTTCCTCGGCTTCACCGCTCCGGACGCCACCGAACTTGCGCCGTGCCGCCTCGGCCGGCTCCTTGACCGTAAGTTCCTCAGCGTGCTCTGGTTCAAGACGCGGTGGAGCACCATGCGCGCCGGCGAGCGCGGCCGCGACGTGCAGCCGGAAACGCAGTGGGTGCTCTCCGACGCCCCGAGCTCGGCCACGGTGGATGCGTCGTCGTGCTCCCCCACGTGCAGGGCAGCTTCCGCTCCGCCATCTTCCCAACATACGGAGCCGGCGATGAGGACGGCGGCTGCTCTGCACCGAGAGCGGCTCGGCCGCTACAGGAGGTCGACCTGCTCCGCTCCCCAACCGGCTCCTCCTCTCCGTGGAGGGCCCTGACGTTGCGTACGCGCTCGAGCCGGGGAGCACGTGGAGTGACACGCCCGCGCGTATCCGTCCCTGCACGTGAGGCTCGCTAGGACCAAGGGCAAGATTTTGTTTGGGTACCAGCTTCTGGCTACGGCAGCGGATTTGTCTGCAACCAGTTCGTCGTCAGCATTGAGCAGGGGGCATGGTGTTGTCGAGCGGGCCGGAGAACAGCGACGCGAGGGAGAAGAACAAGCAGTGCGGCGAAGGGGATCACCCGCATTATTACTACGACGCCGGCGAGCTCGCCCGCATGCTCGAGGCGGAGGCGTCGGCTGGCGCGCGCCACGGAGCAGAGCCCGTGCGTAAATGTGTCCACCACTCCACCCTATTATTCTCAGATAGTGAAGCAGAATTTAGTGAGGGCTTATTTGCAAAAAAAAAATGATGCCAGAGAGGCAGAGACCAGTCAACGGCCTGCCACGTCATGAAATACACCGCACCAGTCGGGCCAGTGACCGTACATGAGCCCCAAAGTCGTCTTCTATTACCGTAAAATGGTATTCTCTGAGTATGATGACCAAAGTGACCCCTCTCGACAAGTTCAAGTACCATCGATGCATTTGACTCCCTCGCCTGCAGTGCTCCCTCCACCAATCCCACCATGGCCGAGTTCCCAGCTCCCTTACTCAATCCAGCGACGTCTCCTCTCTCGATGTGCTCGGGGCGGTGGTGATCTGTTCTGGACTGGGGAGGGGCGAGCTTCTCTCTCTTGTCGAGCAGAGGGACGGGAAAGGGGGCATAGCACTACGGGCGACCCTAGCCCTCATCCTCAGTCCGGCGACTCTTTTTTTGCGCGGCTGCGGGCGAGATCGTCTCCTTTAACGGCGGCAGGTGACGAGGAGAAGGGGAGACGGACGTATGGGAACTTCCTAGCACAACCTACAAAGAGAGATTTGTGGTATGTACTGACCTTGGTTTTCTCTGTCTATATAATTCAGTCTGTAACAGAACTTTTTTTTTTAGAAAAGAGGCACAAGTGCCCAGCCTTAAATTAATAAGACCAGTAAGTTCACACAGAATACGATTACATGATGCGGCGTATAGCTTAGCCATAAGATAAAGACGACATAAAAGCTCGAAAGGAAGGATAACAGACTAACAAAGGGGGGCCACCCCATCACTAAGGAAGCATCTCGAGCCGCGCCCAAGCTCAACTCTGACTCGAACTACGCGGAGTCCTCGAGCGATTTGCTGTATTGAAAGGATCGTATGGCCAGCTAGAGGGGGGGGGGTGAATAGGTGTTATTCCAAATTTTAATTATTTTCGATTAAGGCTTGACACAAAGATAAATTCTCTAGATATGCAATTACGGTTAATTTACCTATATGACAAGTTAACCCTAAACAAGATAAGATACAAGAAATAACTAAAGAGTAAGGAGTAGCCTAACGGGAAGCACGCGGAGACAAGAATGTATTCCCGAGTTTCTCCTTTTTAGGGGAGTACGTCTCGTTGGAGGGGTGTGAGTTTCAAACTCAAGCGCCACAAATGGCCTCATCCTATTCTCCGATGAACCTCGCCCAAAAGCTCGGTTCACCTTCCACTATCGGAATCCTTCAAGGCAGAATCCGGAGCCCTTACAACAACTTGAGGCTCAACCCACAAAAGGATTGTCGGCTCCCAAGCACCACGAATCTGCTACACAAAAGTAGCAAGCAAATATGTACAACAAGATGCCTAGGTTTTCCTAGTGGAAACCCTAGGCTCAAATCCCTCAGGTGAATGAGGGGGAAATGAAGAACGCTTCGGTGAAGTTGTAGATCCGGGACTTCTCCTTCAATCCTCCAAGTATGAGGAAGATTGGGTGGAGGGATTGGGAGATCTATGAGCTTTGGTCTTGCAACAATGGGTGGCAATCAATTCTGGACGAGCTAGCTGGCTGGAGCTAGGTGGAGGAGTTTATACCCCTGCCAGAAATCTGCCCATTGGAGATTCAGGGGACCGGATATTTCGGTCCAAGTTGGGATCGGATAATCCGGTCAGGCGGATAATCCGATGAACTCCAGGAATTTCCGGTTGGAAATATCCGTCTCCCTCCAGGAAACTTCGCGTTCTGGTCCTTAGCCATTTTTCCACTTTGCTTCTTCTGGACCGGATAATCCGATGCTTTCAAGAATATCCGGTACCAAATATCCGGCTCCCTCCAGGAACATCGAGCTCTGGTCCTTAGCCGAATTTCCTTGGCTTCAACTTCTAGACCGGATATTCCGGTGCATGCGGAATATCCGGTTTCTCTTTTCCTCTTTTCATTTTGGTGTTGATGCACATATGTTTTATACAACTAAACCTGCATCACTTAACACCTGATTAATAATTTCACTAGTGTTGTTAACTAACACACAAAACATAAGGGATCACGAACTGCTCATTCAGTATACAATAGCTTTAGCTTGCTGACCAGCTCCTCTAGTCTTGGTCGGTCCTTGGCCTAGGCATTTAGGCACCACCGCTGCAAAAATATAAGAGTTTTGTAGATGACAACAGCCGGATGTTTAATAATCTTGCGCTCGATAGAAAGCTTGTTGCGAATATTCCACAAGGCCCAAGATTGTGCAATAAAGAGAGACCACACCACCCTACGTGTTTGACCCGACAAACTACTAAGGATGGCAAAAAATTGCGCAAAGTTGGCAGGGCACCATCGGTTCCCAAGAAGTTGCCGCAACACACTCCAGGAGAATTTTGCCAAGGAGCAGGAGAAGAACATGTGAGAAGCGTCTTCCACGGCTCCACAAAGGGTACAGAACCCGTCCGAAGGCCCCTGCCTTGAAGCGAGTACCTGTCCTGATGGGAGCGGTCAATAATCAACTGCCAAGAGAAGATTTTAATTTTTAGAGGTAAGTTTGCCGACCAAACATCTCGAAAATGAGCTACTGACGCCCCTTGGACCAGTTTAGCATACATGAATGCAACCGAGAATTGGCCCGAGGCCTCTAACAACCATGACACAGAGTCGAGTCCCTCCGACAAGGAAATCTGGTCAATCAACTGGAGGAGCTCCTCCCATTGAGCTCTTCCTGCTAAGTCTAGAGAACGACGTAAGTGAATAGAGTTGGCCACCGCCCCAGCAACGGAAACCTGTTGGTTGTCGCAAACTGCAAAAATAAAGCGGAAATCTATCCTTGAGAATGCCAGCCCCGTGCCAGCGATCAGTCCAAAAATGGGTTCGTTGCCCGTTGCGAATGGCATGTCTAGCACCCAACTTGAAGAGGTGCTTTATTTTACCCAAGCTCTTCCAAAACTGCGAGCCACCCCGGCTCGAGCTTGCGAAGATATCGTCAATAACCAGATATTTGGCTCTGATCAAATTGGCCCACAGGCTGTCCTCCTGTTGATACAGTTTCCACACCCATTTTAACATCAGGGCTTTATTCATCAGCTTGGAGTTGACGATCCCCAGACCATCAAACTCCTTCGGACGGCACACCGCCGGCCAATTAAGCAGGTGGTATTTTCTCTTAGGACCCGAACCTTCCCAGTAAAATCTTGCTCTAGGGGAGTTGAACTTAGCATGGACTCCATCTTGAAGAAGTAACAAACCCATGGCAAACATTGGTAAGCTGGCTACGCAAGAATTGGAGAGGATCAACCTCCCCCAGAGGATAGAAATCTCCCAACCCAAGTTTCCACCCTAGCCGCAAGTTTAAGGACCAAGAAGTTCCATTGGTCGACGGTCAGTTTTCTATCTGCTACCGGCAGGCCGAGATACACGAACGAAAAAGAGCCCAGCTTGCAATTGAGCATGTCCGCCACCCTTTGGCGGTGCTCACGTGGTTTGCCCATAACAATTACCTCGCTTTTGTGATAGTTGATCTTAAAGCCAGACATCTCTTCAATGCACATTAAAAGAAATTTCAGGTTGGCAATCCCTCTGTCATCGTCTTGGATCAGGCTCAAGGTGTCATCAGCGTACTTTAAGTGCGAAACGCCTCCCGGGATAAGATGAGGCACAACCCCCTGGATGTGCCCCGCAGCTGAAGCTGCAGAAAGCATGGCTGAGAGCGCCTCCGCGATGAAATTGAACAGCAGGGGGAGAGAGGGTCCCCCTGACGCACACCTCTTTTGTTGCGGAAGAAAGGGCCCATCTCCCCATTGATTGAAATCGCCGTCTGTCCCCCTTGGACAAGCTGCATGAGTCTGTGAATGACGCCTGCATCGAAACCCTTTCGACGTAGAACTTCAGTGAGGAAATCCAAGTCGACTCTATCATAGGCTTTCTCGAAGTCGATTTTAAACAAGATGCCCCCCAGCTTCTTGTGTTTCAATTCATGCACAATTTCTTGTAAGGCTAAGGCACCGTCAAGGATGAAACGACCCTTGATGAAAGATGTCTGATTAGGGCTGATAATTCTGTTGACAATCGGGTCAAGACGGGTGGCGAACGCTTTCGAGACAATTTTGAATATGACATTGATGAGTGCGATCGGACGGAACTGGGAAATCAGGTCAGCCCCCTGCACCTTTGGAATCAAGGAGAGCACCCTGAAGTTCAATCTCGCAATGTCAATCCTTCCAAGAATGAAGTCATTTAGGATATGAAGAACCCCGTTCTTCACCAAACCCCAACACTGTTTGAAAAACAGGACCGGAAGCCCATCCGTTCCTGGCGCCGTATCCGATTTTAAGGACATCACTAAGGCCTCGAGCTCGTCCTCCAAGTAAGTAAGGGAAAGGCTAAGGTTCTCCTCTTTTGAAACACACATTTCCATGTCCCACGTGTTAGGTGCCAACCCACAACTACACGGTGCATCGGATTCCATCAACGCACTGTAGAAGTCGTAGATATGTTCCTGCAGTTCCCTCTTGTCTGTGATTGGTCCGTGAGGCGTTGAGAGAGAGGATATAAGACATTTGCGGCGCCTCCCATTGGCCCTCGCATGGAAATAGCCCATGTTTGTGTCCCCACGCAGGGCCCATCGAATTTTGCCTCTCTGTCTCCAGTATTCTTCCTCCATCTTGAGGATGTTTAAGAGTTGCTCTTCAAGGTGTAGACGGAAGGCCCAATCCTCCTCATCCTACCCATCTGAGTATGCCCGCATGTCTAGGTTCTTAATCTGATTCAAGATAAGGTTTTTCTTCATCTTAGCATCCTTGTCAAGGTTGCGGCTCCAACCACGAAGGTGCTGCCGTAAATTGGTGCTCATGAAGTTCTACCAGTCCACAATATTCCTACCACCGACCACCCTGGCCAGCTGGTTCCATTTGTCAAGGAGCATGGGTTTAAAATTTTCTAGTTCGAACCACCCGGTTTCGAAGAAGAAACGGTTGCTACGGATCACGGAGCCCTCTCCCGAGTCAAAGATCAGAGGTGTATGGTCAGAACCCAGACTAGTTTCGGCTACAAGCGAGCAGGTAGGGAAACGGACATCAAATTCAGGTGAGATGAAGACCCTGTCTAGGACACAGCGGACCAGATTGAGCTGCTTTTTAGACCAGGTATACCTCACACCTGTGCGCGGTAACTCTTTAAGTGCCCACATCCCAATGTGTGCATTGAACAGGTCAATACGGGACCAATTGACGTTGCCGTTGTTCTTGTCATCAACGGAGCGGATGAGGTTAAGTCTCCACCCAAAATAATTGGATGCGAGCATCTGGCGATCTTGGTAGAAAGTTCGTCAAGGAAATGACTAGATCGGGCATGATCAACTTTACCATAAACCCCTATTATGTCCATAGTCATGCCCGACGGCCTATGAAGAGCTGCCACACTGATAAAGTTTTGCCCTTTCTCAAAAGATCCGACATCAAACAGGCTATCTCTAAGACCTAATAGGATTCCCCCGGAGTGACCATTCACAGGCAGCCAGCTCCAAACAAACTTGTCTCCAATCTCCAAACTTTGAAGCTCGTTATCAGTGAAATCTTGCTTAATCGTTTCCAAAAGGATCACTACATCGATGTGGTGCTTGAGGAGGTAGTCTTTGAGAAGGGTTCGGTGGCCCTGCACCCCGAACCCTCTAATGTTCTAGAAGAGTACCCGCATTAAGACACTGCTCCCATAGCCCGTGCTCGGCGGGTCAGCATGCGTTGTTTCGACGGTGCCAAGGCTTTGATCGCACGTTTTCTTGATTTCTTCACTGTCTTCACAGCCTCCCCTGAGGCCATGAAGGATATAGACTCATCAGGCCCTCCTGATGGTTTAGCGGCTTTATCGGAAACTGAGAGACCACTGGGTCCAGGTTCCCCTTGAACCTGGGCCAGCTTCTTCGCCTGCTCTTTCTTCTCCTTTTCCTTCTTTTCTTTCTCGAGCAGAGTGCTCTTCCTGACCAGTTTTGCCTGTACCAGTTCTCTTGCTTGCAACATCGACACCACCTGTTCAACGGCGCCTCCCATTGGGTCTAAAACCACACAGCTATCCCGAGCAAATTGAACGAAATCTAGAGCAGGACGATCTTGAAGAATGGCAAAGCTTAATGCCCCTGCGGAGAACCACTCCTCCAACTCAGTTAGCGATGATTAGTTCATCCTTATTGAGTCTTTGGGTTGGTTATGACCCCATCCACAACCGTTATCCATTATTTTGCTTGTGTGAGCTTTTATGCGGACCTGTAATAACTTTATTTAGCTGCTGGTTGGACAATTGGTTGTGCCAACATCTGGTTCTGCCGTTTAAACTGGTTATCTTTGGATTTTAATATCAATTGTCTTATCTGGAAAGTGCTCTGTTGGAATATTTGGGGGTTAAATGATGATTTTAAGCAGTTAGCTCTTTATAACAAAATCGTTGAGGGTGGGTGTGCGGTAGCCTGCATTCAGGAAACGAAGAAAGAAAGTTTCAAGAGAAGTTTTATTCGGGAGTGCGGTCCAAAACAGTTTGACAACTTTGCCTTTGCACCGTCAGTTGGTGCTTCGGGAGTAATTCTGGTAGTGTGGAAATCTAGTATTTTTTATGGCACCCTGGTTGAAAGCAAAAGCTTTGGGCTGGTAATCTCTTTTCAGTCTCCACAGTCGCAGCAGAAATGGACCCTTGTGGTTTTATGGTCGTTGTAGTGGGGAGCGCCGTGACTTGTTTGTTCAGTGGCTTTATAATCTGTCTATCCTGGATGATGAACTCTGGCTGTTCTTGGGAGATTTTAATTTTATCCGATCAGAGGAAGACAGGAATAGACCGGGCGGAGACGTCAATGATATGTTTCTTTTCAACGAGCTTATTGATCACTTGGGGCTTTTGGAGCTTCCTCTAAAAGGGAGATCTTACACTTGGTCCAACATGCAGCAAACCCCACTACTGGAACAATTGGATTGGTTTTTTACTTCGCCAAGCTGGATTTCGACATATCCGAATACAGTGGTTACTCCTATGGCTCGTCCCACATCAGACCATGTTCCTTGCATTGTTAGCATTGATACTACCATTCCAAAGGTTAACCTGTTTCGTTTTGAGAATTTCTGGGTAAATCAGCCGGGGTTCTATGATTGTGTGAAGGAGGTATGGAACAAGCCTACTAGAGCTTCCAATCCCTCGGCCATTTTAACTGAAAAAATGAAAGCTCTCCGAGTTGCTCTGAAAAAGTGGAAAATGAGCCTTTCTAAGTTGAAGTTATTAATTTCAAAGTGCAACTTGGTCATTCTTTATTTTGATGAGCTCGAAGAGGAAAGGCCTTTGTATATGCAGGAGTCTAATTTTCGGAAGATAGTGAAGCTGCACTATGAGAACCTTCTGAGATTTCAATATCAATACTGGAAGAAGCGATGTACCATCAGGTGGATGAAGCTTGGCGAGGAAAACTCTAAAAAAATTCATGCAATGGCTACTGAGAGGTACAGAGAAACTCGATTGCTAGTCTTATGCCGTCGGATGGACACCTAGTTACAGACCATGATCAAATGGCAGCGATTGCTTGGGACTGTTATAAACAGAGGATGGGAATCACAAATGGAATAAACATGCTGTTTGATTTGCCTTCTCTCGTAAAGAGAGTTGATGATTTACAAGAACTTGAAGCTGAGTTTTCGGTTGAGGAAATGGACAATTTGGTGAAACACATGTCTGTCGATAAAGCACCGGGTCCTGATGGTTTTAATGGGATGTTTCTAAAGAGGTGTTGGCAAATTATTAAGTCTGATTTTTACGCTCTACCAAAGGATTTTCATCAACTGTCTATACAATTGGAAAATATCAATTCCTCCTTTATCACTCTTGTGCCCAAGAAACACTCTCCGGAGCAGATTAATGATTTTAGACCAATTTCGTTGACTAATACCTGCCTCAAATTTTTAACCAAGATGGTGGCTGATCGCTTACAAAAGAGAATCCTTGACTGCATTCATAAAAACCAATATGTCTTTATCAAGGGAAAGTCAATACATGATTTTTGGCCTGGTCGTTTGAGTACATTTATCAATGCAAGACATCCAAGAGGCCTATTATCCTTCTCAAGCTGGACTTTGAGAAGGCGTTTGATTCCATCGAACATGCAGCTATCTATCAAGTTTTGAGAAACATGGGCTTCCCAGAGAGGTTTATTTACTGGGTTAAAATTCTTTTGGAGATGGGTACGTCCTCTGTTCTTCTCAATGGGGTCCCAGGAAGGAAATTCATGTGTCGAAGGGGGGTCAGACAAGGTGACCCACTGTCACCTCTTTTGTTTGTTTTGGGGGCAGAAATCTTGCAATATGTAATCAATGATTTGAAAGCTAGAGGGCTGCTGAAACTGCCTATTGATGTGGGAGATGATGACTTTCTAGTTGTGCAGTATGCCGACGACACTCTTCTAGTTTTGGAGGCTGGCCCTGTCCAGCTAGCTACTCTCAAGAATGCCTTGCATGAATTCAGTGCTTCCACTGGTCTCTCAGTAAACTTCCATAAATCATGCATGCTGCCAATTAACATCTCGGATGCGAAAGTGAATTCCCTGGCTGCTGAGTTTGGATGCATTGTAGGAACTTTTCCTTTTACCTATTTGGGCCTGCCTATGGGTACTACTAGACCACGTATGATTGACATGATGCCTTTGGTAACTAGAATGGAACGGCAGTTATCGGCAAGCTCTTCTTTTTTGGCCTATGGTGGACGGCTGCAGCTCATTGGCTCTTGTCTGTCTTCGATGTCAATATACTTTCTCTGCTCTTTGGAAATTCCTCGTGGGATTATTAAGCAAATATACAGAATTATTAGATAGTGCCTCTGGCGCGGCAATAATCCGGACTCAAAGAAGCAGTCTCTGGCGTCTTTAGAGATGATCTGTAAACCCAAAAAATCTGGTGGTCTGGGTATTGTGGATTTCCATAAACAGAATCAGGGGCTATTGTTGAAGCATCTTCACAAATTCTTTAATAAAGCTGATTTACCATGGGTTAATCTAGTCTGGCGACACTACCCCAATGGGGTGCCACAAAGCTCCAACCTCTGCGGCTCTTCTTGGTGGCGAGACATTATGAACTTGCACCGATTTATCAAGAATTTTGCACTGTCCAAGTGGGAGAGGGAGATACTGTTTTGTTTTGGTCAAATAATTGGCATGGACAACTTCTACAAGAGACATTCCCGAGACTCTTTTCGTTTGCCCTGGATGCTCAGATTTCGGTGAAGGAGATGCTCTCGACCTTGGATCCTTCCCAGTCCTTTGCATTGCCGCTATCGCCACAGGCCTATGAAGAATATAATAGTCTTCTAATGGTGTTGGATCAAGTTCAACGAGACCCTACTGAGAAAGATGTTTGGCAGACTATTTGGAAGGATGGTTTACTCCTCCAAGAGATACTATCACTATTGTTTCCGTGAGCAGCAAGCCAGTAAAGTTTTTGATTGGATTTGGGAGAGCAAAGTGATGCTAAGAATTAAAGTTTTCGCTTGGCTCATGGTCAGTGATAGGCTAAACACACGTGATATGCTAAGGCGTCGGCACTGGAATGTAACTGATGTTTTTCACTGTGTGGTGTGCCCTACACACGCAACTGAAGATTGGATCCATCTATTTTTTCACTGCAACTTCAGTGTGCGGGTTTGGAATTACCTTCAGATTGAATGGACAGATGGACCCTCCTTCGAGATAGTTTTCAAACATGCGCGGCAACGGTTCAGCCAGCCTTTCTTTGCTGAAGTAGTGATCATAGCTTGCTGGCACATTTGGAAGCAGCGAAATGGGGCTATTTTCCAGCAGCTTTTGCCAACGTTCAGGTCCTGGAAGAGGGGCTTTGTGAATGAGGACACTCTGCATTTGCACAGGGTGAAGACTAAACATGTACAGGCTTTGTCCAGATGGATTGACGCTCTAGCTTAATTTTTTATACATTCTTACTTCCCCCACCTTTCTTTGTAAATATTGTAAATACTCTGGTGATGCTTGGGTGGTTTTAAATTCAATAAAATACTGTGGGGCTTTGCCCTACAGTGCTGTTCTAAAAAAAAGGCAAAGCTAGAAATAGAATCGTTACCTGCGGAGTTTTTCTTCTGTAAACGGTGGAGCGTGCGGTCGAGAACCAGACCCTCCGTTTCTCCTTTGCCCCTGACGCTCTTCCTGGAAACTTCCACCGAGACAGGTCGGCTGCGGGGAGCCTGGACCACCGGAGCAGAGAAAGCCCTGGCCGACACATCCAGCGCATTCGAGGGCACCGTCTTGGAATCTCCCGAACCTTCCTTCACCTCAGCTTCAAGCAGGGCCAGCCTCCTTGCTGGCATGTCATGGTTGCTCTTGCTTCTCAGCTCAACGACACGTTGGGAGTCAACCGACACCACTTCCTCCCTAGGAATGGGCTGTTTGGATGGGGTCACGAAGCGCTGGTCCACTGTTGCTCCTCTCTCCGAGTTCGCCGGCTGGTCACTCGCCAGGGTGACGGAGGTGGCCAGCACCTGCTTCTGAAGGTCAAGCACAGGCACCGACGGGGTCAACCCAAGAGGAGGGAGGAAAGAACCATACTGGCAGATCATGATGGGCTCTTGCGTGCTGGGGGCGTCAGCAGCCTTGTGATGCCTCCCTCCTTCCCTGAAGAATTTGCCACTGGCGACCTGCTTTTGCTCGATTTTGCCTTCTTAGGGTTGCGGTCTTCCTAGTCTTCATCCTCCGAGCTATCCTTGTCGTGCTCTTGGTCTTTGTCATCGCGTTTATCGTGGTCCTTGTCATCGCGCTTTGGTGGTGGCGGAGAGAGAGATGGGCCCTTCCCGCCTCCCTGGATCTCACGCTCCACCCGCACCTTGAAGCCCTTCAAGTTGACAAATAGAGTGATGTGGCTCTGAAGCTGCACCGGCATTCTGCACCCAAAGCACATCCGGACCGGCTCCCCCTTGGACTGCAAAGAATCCAAATCCACCTGCAGAGGTCTACCCAACTCAAGAGTACCTGCCAGCAGCCGTGACTCCACCCGCCATGGCGCCGGGACTCCATGAAGTTTGACCCATTTCACGGTTAGCATCTCTGAGTGCAGTGGCTCAGTGCAGGATTTCGACACCACCGCCCTACACTCCGAAGAAGGCAAGCAGAGCCCACCCCCACGGATTGCCATCCGCAGTAGTTGCTTGGAGGGGAAGACCAGAGAGAAGGTGTCCTCCGAAAGTTGCTGCACCTGCCAGTCCCAATTTGCTTGCACCAGATCCTTGAATTCTTCTTCGACCATCAAATCTGAGAGGATGTGGGTGTCAAGCTTCACCGTAGCTGCATTTTTTGGGTTCCCCTCAGGTTCTGGCTTGTCTTCCTCCACATAGACAAAACCCCTTCCTTCAATGCCGAAACCCGCCCAACCCGGGGCCGAGGATTTAGGTTCGGCCGTGCAGAGCTTCGCTGGGTGTCCCACCGTTTTACAATTGGAGCAGAATGGCTTCTCGGTGCACCGGGATTGCAAGTGACCTTGGTTCCCGCAGTTGTAGCATGTGACTTGAGAGAGATCCATCGCCGACGAGGACCCCCCGTCGGCGCGGTCTGAACTGGTGCATGCTGTGGTGGTGGAGGTCTTGGCCTCTTGTGTCCAGCTTCCCGCGGAGGATCCCCACCACGAGGGAAGCGAGGTGGAGAGCGGTAGCGGTTGTCGGGGCCTCGGCCCGCCCGAAAGTCCACCCCACGGCCCTGCCGGTTGTCACCAAAACGTCCCTAGTCACGGTGCCGGGAGGGGTCGCCGCCGCGCTCGCGCTGCTGCCTCCTATTCTCCTCTTGCTCCCTGTCCAACTTCAAACGGAGGTCCTCCGCGTCGTAGCGACGGCCCCCGCCGCCGCCACTCAACGGGCCTCCACGCCAGCTGCCACCTCCCTCGCCGCTCGACGCACCGCCGCACCAGCCCCCTGCTCCCTTGCTTCAGTCGCGCTCCATCTCCACCAGAAACGGTGAGGCTGAGTCGGAGAGAAGCGGTGGCGCAACCAAGATCTTCGCTCACGCTTTGTGTCACCTGACGTTTCTTTTGTTTGCAGGAAACCCTAGAGTGAGATCTAGGGTTCCGGATGGAAGCCAGACCCAGTTATATAGGTGGCGGCGCGAGGCCCCGCCAATGCTGGCCGTTCGATCTGGACCCCTGTCCACGTGGCAACCATCCCGCGCTACCCCTGGCAGCCCAGCTTCCCCCGACAGGCCCAGCGATTGGGCCACAGAAGGACACGGCCCAGCGGGGCGGCCCACTCAGGCCCGCACCCACTTTCCCGGCCCAACAACAGAGTCGGCCCCTCTGAAGCTAACCCTAGGCACGATTCCTCCTCCTGAGATCTGGCAGCCGGCAATGGCGGCGGCGGCGCACCGGCCAGCCCCACCGGCAGCGGTAGCACCAGCGAGCCAACCACCACCGACCAGCCGTCAGGCACCCCTATGCCTAGCACGAGCCTCTACGGCCCGCCCCCTGGCGAGCACAGAGGAGGGAAATCCTCCAGCCACGCCGACACCGTCGCCGTCGATGGAGCGGGTGGCCCAGCTGCTGCCGGCGGTGCAAGGTCCCCCGGACCTCCCCAGCCGACAGCTCCCGCAGCGCCTGAGGTAGGAACGCCCCCAACGTCACCGCCCCGTGCGGTGCTTGAGGCGCGTCATGACCGACCTCGTCGTCGGAGAGCTCCTGCCCTCCACAGCTGGCTCGCTCAACGCCGCCCTCGGCAACGGCGAGCTCCGCCGTGCCCTGGCGCCCCTTGCGATCTTCACGGCGAATCTCGGGTGCGCGCACCCAGTCGCCTCGCGCATCGCCTGTCGCCACATGCACTCTCCGCGTGAAACACATCAACCAGTCCCTGTAACAGAACTCCGTCTCTTAAAATTAGTATTTCCAAGATTGTAGAATCTTATCACTGTTTTGAAATGCACCAGTTCCTCGTATTTTTTTAGAAAAATATAGCCTAACTATGGTGAAGTCAAATGGCAAGAACAGAAAAATAGAAAATTGTTATCCTTGATAGCATTCAGTATGGAGTATCATCTCGTGGAAGGAATAACTGAAATGTGCAAGATATCCCCTTACATTATATATCAAATGCTGTCACATTTTCATGCTTGTGCAGCCAAATCTCTCTTTGTAGGTTGAATATAGATTTTCTGGTATGTGGGATCTTCATATCACTTGGACACTTGTAGGTTCTGTTATTTCCCAAGTTTAGGAAGTAACCATGACATCCTTTCATATTTTTTCCTTTTCATTCATGCTTGATGTAAGTATGAGTTTCGACTGATTTAGTATTCCCGTATGTACACACCCGCGTAACCTAAGCATTTTGCTCTTACTGTTACATCCATGTGAGAAATCAATAAAAATACAAGCTTCATAAGTTAATTCATGATTTTTTATACATCTTTATCAGCAATTGCATACTTATAACTTTCATTTTATATTTATAATCGCCTCTATAGTAATTGGACCAACAAAATACTCCGTAACTGGCTAAAACTAAATTCTACAAGGCATGCTTGACATTGTAGACTGGACATGTGAAGAGTAAACACAATGATCCATTAGAGATATGCATATGGATTCAGCATTGCAATGCATTCTGCATGTTCGCTGTGTAAATCGTTTATTCCAAGCCCTAGATATGAAGTAATATACTTAGTGCAGGGTTAGACTTTAGAAGTCTGCAATCCACAAATAAACATACTTCAATGAAGAAAAAATGATGTGTGAAAGGGTGAAACTGTAAGATGTTTCCACATGCACTCCTGGTTCCAACGTTCTCAGGGTACTGCCTCTAGGAAGTACTATAGCTAATTTGGTAGATGGTTCACAAGTGAAGAATCCAGAAGATTGTTCGACAAAAACTGTTAGCATTATTGTAGGCTTAGTTAGAAACTGTTAATTCAGACATTATGTTAACTATTTTGTAAGAAAGTACACACCTCTCTTCCCCTTATTAGGCAGGTATTGTGTATCCTGTGACATCTTATATGAAAATGTTGCAGGGGAAATAGTTAACAACCTTTGCACCTTTTGCTATGTGGTTCATAAAACAAAGAAAACGAATTAGAGCATCTCCACCGGCGCGCCTTGCCGGACGCGCTATTGGGCGCGCCGGCACCCGTTGCCGCCTATTGGGAGCGCCGCGCCCCACCGGCCGCTCCCAATAGACGCTCCCAGATGACAAGTTCAAATAACGGCGGGACAACCTAGTTCAAATAGCGTCGATCATCAAGTTCACACACCCAAAAGCATCACAACCCAAAAGCATCGCCCCTTGTCCGGTGATCATATTACAGAACCTCGATCAGAATTCAGTTTATCGTCATCACCGGCTCGTTCGCCTCCTGCATTTCTGCGTATTCCCAGCCCGGGCACGGCGATGGCTCTGCCTCTGCCTCTGCGTCGGAGGACGTCGTGCTCATCATAGGCTCCCCCGTCGTGTCCATGGGCGCTGTGGTCGTCGTCGTGTCCATGGGCGCGGTGGGCGTCGCCATGTCCATCGGCATCGGCTCCGGCGGAAGAACCTTCATCTCACGCAAGATGCGCTGCTGGCTGAGCAGAAACCAAGCCCTCACCTCTGGCGTGTAGGCGGAGAGGTCGGCGGTCAAGATCTTGGAGTCCTCCTTCATCTTCCGAGTGACGGATTGCGACGCCTCAGACATGGCCTGAATCCTTGCCGTGTCGGCTTGCATGACAGCCACTTGGGCCTTCTCCCTCTCGACCTCGAGCCGCTCCTTCTTGAGCTTGATCTTCTCCTTCTCGAGGGCGACCTTCTCGTCATGCTTGCTCATCAAGGACGACCAACTCTCGGCGAAGGTGCTTCCGTTTTGCTTCGTCATGGTGGTGACGTCGGCGAGGCACTTGTCGATGGACGCTTGCACGGATGCCGCGGTCGCCTTGTCGCTCTTGGCCTTCTTGTTCCCAACAGGGCGCCCCTCCGACGCTGGGAACGCCGGGTCGTTCGGCCCTTGGGCGCCGTGGCCGCCATTGAGGTCGATCCGCGTCCTCTCCCACTTCTTGTTGTTTTGGAGCTTTACGAAACAATGCATGAACTTGAAGTCCTTGTGATCATTGTTCTCTTGGTACAACGTGGTGGCGTCAGTCAACATGTCCTTCACCGTCTTGCCGCTCTTTTTCCTCCTTTGAATTTGCTCATGGTCGCCGTGGAACTTGTTGCATTCGGCTTGGATTGCCCGCCACCTATGCGACATTGCATTCCAATTGCGATCCATAGGCACCTTCGCATATTCACCATACCACATCGTCTCATGGAATTATTCTTCGACCCTCTTCCAATACCGACCGTAGGTTTGGTTGGAGCCGACGATGGAGTCGTTCGTGACAAGCTTCCATGCGTCGCAAAGGCACTCGTCCTCCTTGGTCTTCCACCACTTGCCTTTTGTGCCCTTCTTCCTCGTCTTCCGGACCTTCGGGGCCTCCACACCCTCGCCACCGCCATCGACATCCTCATTGCCACCCTCCATGTACTCTTCGATGCCCTCCATGTCCTTCTCTACGTCGCCAGTGTCCTCCTCTCCGTCATCGTCTTCCTCTTCCTCCTCACCGTACCATCCGGCCTCCAAATCGGGCTCCCCGACGGACGACCCCGTCCCCTCACGGATCATGTCACGCAACACTTTCGAGCCTTTGACCGATTGCAATTGAACAACGCGCACGTCGGTTTCATGTATTGAGCACAATGATCATGGCGGTAAAGGACGTAGATTTCATACCATGTCGCGGTCGACATCAATGCACATTCTGTCGAACATGTGGCCATTGGAGTAGCCGATACCATCGCCGTCCTCGCCAAACAGGTATTGCCGGCAGCTCACATCGACGCGCTGGCGACGCCGGTCTCTCTGTAGAGCCGACGACTCGGTGAACGCCTGGTTGAGATCGATGGGGACGCCGACGGTCGACGAATCGGAGCGGCTGCTGCTTTCACAGAATGGCGAGGACCGTACCGCGGAACGCGGGGAGATGCCACCGCCATCAAAGAACGCCGGGTTCGATGGCTATGCGCCACCCGCCGCGTTCATGCTCCCTTGACTTGCGCCGCCGGCAGCTGTGTATGCCATCGATGCTCGCAGCAGATCGATCTCCTTCTGCCTAGCCTCCGCATTGATGCGCCTCCCTCTCCTATGTACGGTGGCCGCCGCTCGACGCGCCAGCTCCTTGTCCCAGTCTTCATCCGGCGTGTTCAGCGGCCGCGCGCGTGTTTTGCGAGGGGCGAGGTAGCCGCGGCACGCGCCCCCGCGAGCAGCGCTGCCGCGAGCAGTGCCACCCCGTCGTTCTCCTCCACCGCGAGCACCGCCACGGTTGTGTTTGATGGGCGACATCGTCGCCGGATGTGGGAAAGGCGGGAAGGAGGAGCATGGGAGAATGAAAAGGCGGGAGAATGAAAAGGGACGGGACAGAGGGGAAAGTGATATAGAGCGTCTGTGTCACTGCCGCGTCAGGCCCGCCCGTCAGACCCAATGTAGCGCGCGTTGCCACGGTTGCCGGCGCGTCCGGTTGCGTCCCTAGAAGCTGGGCGCGAAGCGGGATTGCCGGACGCTCTATTGGGATGTGCCGACAACTCTTTTTTGTATTGGGCGTGCCGTTGGGGGCCGATTTCGTGCCGGTGCGCCCAATGTTTGATTCTATTTATTTTTAGCGGATTTAGATTTCCGGCCTGAAGCATACAGGTCATCGAAGGATCCCAGCTCAGCCTCATCCATACCCACTCCAGTAACCTCGCCTACTAGATGTGATAAAAGTTGTCCATTTATCATGGCATTCGCATCATCATCATCTAAAGGTGAGGCAACCGGCCTACTCGAAACACTAGGAGAAACCCTACGACGGTCATACTCTACATGTTTCAGAACTTTAGCCGAAAGCATCACTTCTTTTTCACTTCTGCCTAAACTGACGCCTACCGCTGATAACTTAGAAGATAAAGTAGACGTTGAAAAAGACAGAAAAGATTTCCTGGACTGTGACGTACCAGTGATGCATGTAAAATGCATACATGAACTTTGCATTATATTACTTATATTTCAATCATATTTGCATCATATAAGGGTTATATTATTGTGTTATATTGATTTTGGGAATATTTCACAGTTTCCCTATTTTCTGGAATTAACCCTGCACAGGCAGAAAATCCAATTTTCTATATTTGATGTTTTAGGGACCCAAACGACGTCCAAATGACCTAATAATTTACGAGCATCAGTTTTTGGAAGGAACAAAGCGTGGGAGCGAAGGAAGCGAACAAACAGAGGCCCGAGGGCCAGAAGAGGGTGGCCCACGCGGCCAGATTCCCTGGCCGCGTGGGACCCACCATCTGGGGCCTCGAGGCTCCGTTGCCGTCGATCTTTTTTCCCGAGCCTCCGTCTTGACCTAAAAACGTCTATAAAAATAGTCCCCCGAGGAGTTTCACAAGGAGGCGGCGGAGAAACACAAAAACCACGAAACAGGAGACAGAAGGCTACCGCCGGAGAAGATCGGAGGGGGGAAACGCCGCCGAAATCACCTCCGGAAGGCTCCTCCATCCCCCCTCCGGAGTCTCCATCAACACCACCGTCAAGACCAGCACCATCTCCATCACCATCTTCGTGATCCACTTCATCCCCCTCATAGTTTGAGATTGTTGAACCCTAGCTATTGTCTAAGTACTATTCTACATGTTTGTGAATTGCTACTTGTCATTGTTTTGTGGGGAGATTATATTCTCATATTGTGTTGTATCACTTATGCCATTGAATCATATCATGTCTTCGCGTTGTGAGTAGTTCTCTCATGTTCCTGGGGGCATAGTGTAACATCCCAAAATTATAATAAGAATTAATAAGACCCAAAATTCAGAACCAACAAAAACTTTTTGAATTATTTCACAAATGATTGTGTTTTCCCTTATATTGTTCTGTTTGACCTTGTGTGACTTGAATGTTTAAGTTGTTTGACTAGGAAATATTAACCTAGTAACTTAACCTAAGTAAAGATATCTATTAAACTTTGGTGATCATGTTATGACAAGAATATATCTCATATATCTTTTCCATTCTTATGTTGGCCAAAGTCTATTTCAATGATGTTTTATTTTAGCAGCAAATAAAATACCCACTCTTGAGAAGATGAAAGTATTTCCAAAATTACATGTTTATAAAATATGGAGGTCTATCTGTGATCTCCTATCTACTTTTCAAATCTTGATATTTCGCATGAGTATGCAACTCCCATTTCATAAACTCTGGTTTCCACTCCCTTTGAAAATAACACTAGTGGGAAATATATTAACCCACATATTTCCCTTTATCAAACCTTTTGAAAACTATTTTGAAAACCATGTGTGACAAATGTCACAAAATTCTCCAAATGAGAAATTGATATTATCTTTCCAACCAAATTCAGTGGAGTGACATAAGAATCACTCCCACTTTGCTATTACATCTTTTCCCTCTCCAAAAATATTTCTTAAAATCTGAGATTAAAATTCTATATCTTTCTTATTGTTTTCAAATCACAAAATGTGCTATGTTGCACATATCAAATAAATTCTACCACCATATAAAAAAAAATACATGTTTATACATGTGAATCAAATCAGGGAAATGAATTTCAAAAATTTGAATTAACTTTAGTTGACGCATTTCATCGAACACGTTGCAAGCACTGCACGTGTTCTTCCCCAAATTCTTGAGAACGAAATCGAATCGAACGATTGGATGTTTCCTCGTCGATTCCTCACTGCCACACTCTCCTCTCACCTCACTGAGCCACCAGAGCAAGGAGAGAACGCGCAATTTGGGCCAGAGGCCCGTGGCCGTCGAAGAACACACGCCACCGCCCAGCACCACGCTGGCCGTCGGTTGCTTGTCGAAGGGGAGACGCCAAGCTGGCCCTGCTCTGCATCTCCCATCACCTCACCTCTCACCGCACTCGTCAGGACCGGAGGAGACCGATGCCTGACGCCCAGCCTCGCCGTACCCCCTGCAGCCGTGCGCAGCCGCCGTGTCCAGGCCGTGCGTGGACGCCGACGCCGATCTTCACCACCACGGCACCCCAGCTCGCACAACTCGCCATAGACCCTCTCCTGTCACCCCTCAACCTCCCGGACACGCCCACACCACCTCTGGTGCCCTGCAGCGACGCCAGCGACCCGTCGCACTCCGCTGCCACGCCGTGGACGTCGTTAGTCCCCGAGCGGGCACTCGAGCCACCCGTGAACCCCCACTCCCTCTAAGCCCTAACAGAGCTCCCCAACGTCGTAACCGCACCACACCGCCACCAATGTCGTGCTCTCCCACTCCCCAGACCCCTCACTGCACCCAGTCCACGACGAGCCCGAGCTCGCCGATAAAAGGCCACCCCCGCACCGTGCCTCCGCACCCCCTCTCTTCTCCACACATGCTAGCACTTCCCCCTCACACCCCTCACACCCTTGCATCGCCAGGAGGGCGAGCACGCCACCACAGCCATCGTGCACAAGCTCGGCTGTGCACTGCCGCACCGAAGAAGAGGTCGATCACGGCCGCGCCGTGCTGCTCTCCCCCTCTCTTTTCTCTGCACCGCAACAGCCTCACCATTACCACCGCACCCTCCCGCACTCACTCCCTTTTTGTTTCGTGCCCAGAAGCGACGCAGGGGACTCGCCGGAGTTGGAGCACGGCCGAGGAAGCTGCGGAGCTCGCCGCCGACGAACCGGACCGCCCCAGCGAGCACCCGTCCTCCAGCGACCTTCCCCGAACCTCTGCCATTGATCCACGTCCTCGCCGCTTCCAACCGAGCCCCCTAGGTGAGCCCTTGAACCACCTCGTCGTCGCCGGAGCCACGGCGCCGGTCGTCGCCGTTGTCATCGCTCCTTAGCCGTAGGATTAGAGATCGACGGTCACGTACCACTTCGGTAAATGACACGCTGACGTGTGGACCCCACACGTCAGACTTTTAAACTTTTCCGACGCGGGAACAGTTTTCTGTTGAGTCACTGACGAGTGGACCCCACCCGTCAGGGATCTCAACATTATCCGGAAGAATATCTAATTGAATTTAAATCTCCTCTGCTTTTCAGTACTGGTCACCAATTTGAAATTCAATATCTCGTGATTTAGGAATCCAAATAAATACAACTCAAATGTTCTGAAAAGCTTATAAAATTCTTTAACTCACCAAAGTGGTCTCATCTCTTTTAGATAAATAATAAAAGTGTATTAATAAAAATGCTCCAGAAGGTTTAGAACACCAAACCATTTGTTTCTGGAGATATGTTAGTCCAAATGACTTGAAACCAATTTTGTTAGATCACATTTTGCCAAGGTTAGTTACCCCTAAAAGGATTTAATTTATTGATCAATAAAACTTAAGCAGTAGCTAAAACTTGATTTAAGACCTTCTGAACTAAAACATTTGTGTAGGGAGTTTGATAACTCTAAAAGACCTCAATCCAATTGGGTTGTCTTATACACATCAGTAGCTATCCATAGAATTTTAGTTTGAATTTTTGTGACCAACATAGATTAAATGGTGAATTATTTGGTGTACAACTAGTTGCTGCCTTAGTTTGAAAATAATTAGATAAAGATTAATTCAATTAAATTGAAACCACCTTGTGTTGCTTGATGTATGCAGTAGCTATTTATAGCATTTGTGATTGTAATATTGTGATGATGCTTGAGCTAGAGTAGTGATTGTTTGTTTTGATTGTTTAACGTTTAGACGATACCGTTGACGGATTTATCGAGGAAGGAGGTTTTGTTGAACCAGAAGATCAGGACCAGTACCACTTTGTCGAGCAAGGCAAGCTACTTCACTGAGCTTGCATCTATATACTCTATTTTGATTCACATGTTTTACATAAGAGCATAAGTGATTTATGTGGTGTTTGCCACTAAAGTTATGATTTTGAAAACCCTTTTACAAATACAGGTACATTATTGAGACACCCGATATAGAGGTGTTAGTAGTGTGCAGTAATTTCTAAATGTATTTGTTTTTACTCAAAAGCTTTTATAAAATCTTTTGGTGAGATTACGATCCACCCAAGTTTTGGTTAAAAGTATTTTGCTATGAAAATGGAAATGATTTTGAAAGCCTTTTCAAAAGTATATGAAAAACTATTTTGCCACCCTATGTAGAAGTATCAGTTTGTTTATATAAAACTATAGGATGGGAAAAACATTGATTATTCAAAACTCCTTTTTCAAATCCGTGGATAAAATATGGTATACCGGGATGTCGGTATGGAAGTGGAGAAATGGAGTATGGTGATGTTTATGAAAAATGCACATTGTGTCTTTGTACTATGACTACCAGCCGATAACCTGTGCGACCACATTTACCCACATATGGGAAAGGGCGTAGTCATATAATTTGCTCGTGTTAGTACTGGATGCCTCAATAACGAGGATAACCTCGTTCCATGAGGGGATGGTCTGAGGACCTACCCCTGACCCGGGTCCTCTAAGAGAAGAACGCCTAAGGGCTGTTATGATATGAATGGAGATAGAGGATTTGTAGGGCCATTAAAATTCGCCGGGCAGAACTACGAGTCCTCACACTTAGTTTCTGAGGATTTAAGTGTCGATGGAATGTTTCGTAGCGGTAGAGTCCTATACTAGCATGAGCAAAGGACAGGCTATGGCTGGGAACTCAACTTCGCATACCCCTGGTATGGCGGGACGTGGCTGACACGATGAGTGACCGGATGGGTGTGGGAAAAGCGTGCTACCTCTGTAGAGGGTAAAACTATTCGAATAGCCGAGTCCTGGATATGGACAGTTGGGAGGCTGTCCTAGACCATGTGCAAGTTTTACAAAGTTTTGAGTTTGAAAGGAAAATGAAGTGGAGATTGTTTTATGCAACTGTACCGAAGGGGTGGTATGAGGTTGCTGGAAAAGGGTGACCCTGAAGGGGCTATGATCGGAAAAGGAAGAGTTTTGGAAAATGGACAAGATGGTGATTTTCGAGGAAAAGTTTTAAAAGAGATTTCTTACCTTTTTAACCAAAGGTATATTTTCGAGAAAAAGGTTTAAAAAGACTTCTTACCCTTTTTCAACAAACATGGTGAGAAAACTATTTTTCAAAAGGGTTTGTTTCCAACCAAGATATTGAGAAACTACTTTTCAAAATATTTTGCCTTCAACAAGGATATAAGATCTACTCTTCTCTTTTTCAATAAAGATATAGAGATGTTTTCTAAAACTAAAGGTTTTAAAGATTATCAAAACTAGTGCATACTCAAGTTGGGGTAGTTTGCGAGTACAATCAAATGTACTCATATTGGTTTCGTCCCTGGCTATTGTCTTAGCCAGATTTTAAAGAGGAGCAGTTAGAAGAGGAGTTCACTGGCGTCTTTGCGAACTAGGGCGCTTCCCAGTCAGCTGCCTGTAGGGTTAAGGCGAAAGACTTGGGCTCCACGTTGTTTGGTGATTCCGCTGCAAGTACCTGTTGAAGCTTATGACTTCAATCACGTAAGTATATTTATTCGGTATTTATGGATGTCCTGTGATGCCAATTCGAGTTATGTGCAACAACAGACTGATCATGGGATTGTTGCAGGAAACATAACGAGTATCTCGGATAGCTAATCCGGGGTCCTCACACATAGGATGGATTGGCAATGATTTATTTATGACATGTGTTGGTATTTTGTCTAGTCTTTATCTTTTTATGTAATTCTATGATGGTGTTGTGCGAACGTCAACTGCACATCACTTCACCTATATGGGCTCATAGTAGAACACCGTAGTGTAATGGAGTGAGGGAGACTTGGGAGTACATGTAAACCTGAGACCGAGTCATGAAGTTGCATTATGAGGGTATTAGTATCGGGGACCTTAGAGTTTAGGGCTATGGTGGGACTCTATGTCTTAATAACTCTTGTGCAGTCATTTACTTGGCCATAAGAACCATCATAAGGGGGTTTAGTTTATTTATTTAGCTTTCCCTAATTATGGCTCCGTCCAAAAGAAGATTAAAACTTGACAAAATGCTTATCTTGTTGTTCTAGAATTATTTATGCCATGAAGTCTAGGTAGCCCTTGGGAACGTTCTCCACTTATAAGAAACACACACTTGAGCTTGTCCTCTTGCTGCATAGAGGATTGGGCTTTCTCTCTTTGAGAGCTTTCACTTGTCATATTTTATTTTCGGCTTTTTACTTTATTGCAAACTCTACGCCAAAAACCCAAAAACACTTGCATCATTTAATCATTTTAGTTTGTCTAGTGCATAGATAATAAGAGAAGTGACACTCTTATTTGAGAGGATAAATACTTATACCTTCTACTCCTCGTGGGATCGATACTATACTTACACATTGAAGATTTCAACGATCCCCTATACTTGTGGGTATCAAGACATTTTCTGGCGCCGTTGCCGGGGAGTGTAGCGCTTAAGTTTTTATTCTTGTTTGCACTAGATATTTATTTTCAGTTTTGCATATACTCTAGTTTACTTTCAGTTTTGCATTTAGTTTAGTTTTACTTTCAGCTATATATATCAAAACACAAAAAAATTAGAAAATGAAAAATACCCAAAAAAACTCGTGTTATGGGCATAAGTATGGATATAAATGATGCTTTGTTTAGACACTTGAATGCTGCTAAGATTGCCAAGGAATATAGAGAATCAAAGGAAGGGAAAATACTAAAAGGTTTCATGATGGAATTAAATTATATTGTTGAGGAGTTGCTTTTACACCATGATGTAACTTGTATTTTTTGCTCTGAACAAAAAGATAAACATTTTAAATTTCAATGTAGGTTCCATGAAGAATGTGTTATTGCATCTTACCATACTGGTGATTATGCTTATTTAGGAATGGAACAAGTAGAGGAATTTGTTACTTTCAAGGCATCTTTTGAATTGCAAACCTTCATTCATGAAAATAAAACTTGCCCTATAGCTAATAAATTTGAAAGAGAGATAGATTTTATTCTTGAATATTGCATAGCCAAGTTCTCTCAAAATATTTATGTTGTTGACTATAATGAGAGGGGCAAGGTTCCCCAAAAAAGTACTGATGTTTTGCAGGAAGAAGATGATGAAAACATAAGCTTGGAAGAGGAAGAATGTGAAGAAGAGGATAAAAACCTAAGCTTGGGGATGCCCATGCAACCCCAAGAAGATGACGAAGATGATGAACAACTAGCGAATGAAGAGAGGAAACTTCCACCTTCACCACCTATGGATGAGGGTAACCTTCAATATATTGCTGATGATAAACTTTGCTCTTATGATTCTGATGATGAGGAGGAATATCAACATGTGCCTAATGAGAATATTATTGATAATAATTTTAAAAATGATGAGGAGTATGGTTTAGACATGTTTTATGATAGTACTCTAGATGATGGTCCTATTTTGCTTGATAATCCTCCATGTTTAGAACTTGTTACTAAATTTTGTGAGGATAAAGATGGTATACTTGTTGTTTGTGACAATACTCTCATTCATGAGAGTCCTACTTTATTTTTTAATTCTCTTGATTACACTATAGAGGAGAAAATTCACTATGATGATGCTATGTCTCCCATTTATGATGATTGCAATGACGAATGTGATATTTTCAGTCCACCTACCATTGAGGATAAAGTTTATTATGACTATGATATGCCTCCTATATATGATGATTACAATGATGGTTATGAATGTTTTACTCCCACTATCACTAATAAGAATTATTTTACTTATGTGGAGAGTATTAATACTTTTATGCTTGTAGATCATAGAAGACATGCTTTATGTGATAATTATATTGTTGGATTTATTCATGATGCTACTGAAAGTTATTATGAGAGGGGAAAACATGGTTCTAAACATTTCAATATGGAGGCGATGTAGCAGCCCTCTCAACCACTGTGCAAGCAGCCGGAGGCCACCATGGGGGAGGACAAAGTCGAAGTAGCAGCTCTCTCTGCTATAGTGGAAGTCAACGGAGTAGTAGAACCAACACTTGTGTCCGCCATAGGGCAGCTCAGCGATCCCACCACCAACTCGACTTCCCGCTGCGTCGGTGAAAGGCCCGCCATGGCCTCAGTAGCTGTAGCGGCCCCCAAGCTATCCGCCGCGCGAGCGGTAGATAGCTCGATCACATGCTGCGCCTTAGGCATGCCCGCCATGGCCTCCTTAGCGGCAGCACCTCCCAGGACGCTCGCCGCGTGGGCGGTAGATAGCGGCCCGCCAGCCGCCTCGGACATGGGCGCTGATGCATGTAAAATGCATACATGAACTTTGCACTTTAATTGCTTGTATTCCAATCATATTTGCATCATATAAGGGTTATATCAATGTTTTATAATGATTTTGGGAATATTTCATAGTTTTCCCATTTATTTGGAATTAACCCTGTTTTTCCAGAAAACGTCTTTTTTAGTGTTTCAGACTTTCCGGGAGCTTCGGGACTCCAAAAAGGGCAAGGCCAAAGAGCACGGTTCAGAATTTTCGAGACGAACGCAATGGGGTTAAATTGAAGACCAGAAGCCCAACAGGCTGGAAATGGGAGGGTCCCACGTGGCCTAAAATGCCTGGCCACGTGGGCCCAGCTCGTTTCCCCCTCGGAGCTCCGTTGCCGTCGATTTTTGCTCCACCGACTTCGTCTTGACCTAAAAACGCCTATAAAAAAGGTCCCCTGGCATTTCGCGAAAGGAGGCGGCGGAGAAACATAGAACACCGAAACAGAGAGTCAGAAGGCTGCCGCCGAAGAAGATCGGAGGGGGGAAACGCCGCCGGAATCACCTCCGGAGGGCTCTACCCCCCTCCGGCGTGTTCATCATCAACATCTACAGCAAGATCTTCTCCACCATCATCACCATGATGAAGGGGGGGTAGTCCACCCCTGGACTAGGGTTTGTGGTGGTAACTTTTGTATCTCTCCTGTCTCTTGAGCATCACTAATTAGTACCGTATGAGCTGCTGAACATGATTACGGTCATCTATGTAATACCTTTGTGGTGAATATTGTGGTGTGAGATGATTTGTTATGCATTTACCGTTGTGTTGGAGCTTTTGTGATTTGTCATACTTTGAAGTATGATGTATGTGGGTACGGGATGGCCGATGTGACACGGCATAGGTATTGAGTGACACGGTACCGCCCAACATCCTTTATCTGGGGGTAAAAAGAAAGAGTATGATGTGGGAGTGAGAGAAACCACGCTAGCCTTACGAGGGGTGACCTAGCAACACAAATGAGTATTTCTTTCAACTATATGTTTTAGGACATATAGCCGTCATAAAAAGCTACCATTAAAACATGACAATTGTGTGTACTTTATCTATAACATGATGATCACCGTAGATGAGAGAGAGAGGATTAAGTGAACCCATGAACCATGTCCATTGTTCCTATAAGAAACACACACTTGAGCTTGTCCTCTTGCCACATAGAGGATTGGGCTTTCTCTCTTTGAGAGCTTTCACTTGCTACTACCTTTGTCTTGTCCTCTTGCAAAGAAGAGGATTGAGACACTTTTACATCCATCAAACCAACCATCTTGTTCTCTAAACTTGTTTAGTGCATAATCAAGTAAAACTTGTGACACTTTAGTTGTAGGGAATAGATAACTTTTCCTTCTTGCTCCTGCGGATCAATACCTTACTTCCACATTGAGAGGTGCTACAGTGATCCCTTGCTCTTGGGGGTTATCAGGCGCGCGCACAACAGGAAGCTGCTGACTAGCATGGCCCATTTCCGCCTGCCCCCCTTCTAGCTGCAATCCATAGTGAGCTGCCGCACAGGAGCGGCCGATAGTTGCTCGCCGCCCAACAGCGCCCCGCAGCTTTCTGCCAATATTGGGCTTGATTATGTAGACTCTTCAAGCACAAAAGGTCCACCAGCCAGCTTCCATTTTTTCACTATTTCAATCGCTCTAGGAGTCTGAGGATTAGGATTAAAAGGTGCAACTGCCACACCCTTCAACAGATGCGCCATTGATGCCCCTTAGACCTGTCCACCACCCGCAGTTGGACTAGGGTCAATAGCCATACTCGTAGCACCTGCACCCGTGTTGGAGTAGTCACCTTGCCCCATCTGTCCTCCGAGGCCATCCTCCTCCATCCCTTTGTCATCAGAGTCGTCCTTGTCCCTGCGCTGCCATATAAAAGGAATAAAATCTTCCTTTGGAATCAAATCCGCAGCCTCAGGCCGAAAGGTAAAATCATATCCTTTTAACCGCAGCACCGAATCAGTTGTAATGTACGGCCCCAACTCATCCACCGCTTTAAAGCAGTCATCAGACATCATCCCCACTAAGATACAGACCACACCTCTACGGCGTAGGGAGAACAAATCCACATCAACTGTGGTACCAATGAGGGATCCAACTGCCCACAAGCCCCAGAAGTGTCTCAGCGGATTTGGCACACCAGTGACATGAACCCAAGTCTAGTGTAACTCCATCTTGTGCGGAACATCCACCGGCTTCCACTGGCTGAAAACAAGTTTGGTGGACTGAGCAGGAATGCCAAGCTCAATACCATCAAATCTCATTAAGTCGTCCTTGGACGGAAAGTTAACCGTGAAGGAATTCTCTCCATTAGGAATCGGCTCCCAACACTAGGACTGAGCCGGGCACAGCCGTGCCACCTGAGATTCCACCTGTTTTGCAGTGGCGGCCGTACCCTGAACCGTAACAAGAGCAACAGGAGTAGTATTTGGTGCCAAGTCAGCCTTGTACAGACTATCTGGGAACTGACTGAACATCGTATCTCTATGTCCCCGACAAGCAGTGAACACTGCGGGATTCGGTAACTTCAAGGTTGGGCACTTTGTAGTCGGATGCTTTCCATTGTCACAAATGTAGCAATAATGTTTCACGGGGCAGTCCTTGGTGGCATGAGTATTCACCCCGCACTTCCAGCACCAGGACTTCAGCTTCTTGACCCCCTATGTATCCGCAACAGCCGACACCACCTCCTGCCCCATCATACTCTGCGGAGGCAACACCGGAACGGCAACTCACTGCCCAGCTCCGGGAATCGACTGCTGGACACCAACTTCTTGCTGCTGCACCACGGCCCCTGGAATGGTCTGTTGCTGCATACCACCCCCTGGTAAGGGACTTGGTTAATTCGGTTAATTCAGTTTTACGGTTAGGTTTAGGAGCTAACCGTAAGGGACTTGGTTAATTCGGTTTAAAACCGAAATGTTTTGGTTAAACCGAAATTAACCGAAGGGCCCAACCCAACAAGGGAATCGTGATTCACAGGCCCAGTACAGGTTTTCGTTTTCATTAAATATAGGTTTTGTAGTGCTTACTTAATGTGAAACCTTCTAAAACCTGATGGTTAGGACGTGTCTTTGCTTAGCTGCTTGTTATAGGTCGTGAGTTCAAGTCCCAGTGGCATCTGAATTTTTTTATTGGCCAAAATTTCACCCTTTTTTATTTCTTTCTCTTGCAACACGTTCAGTCTTGTTTAAGAAAATACAAAACTGCTATAGATAATCATAAAAGTTAGGTGACGTTTAAAAAATCGCGTCAACTTTGGTTAGTTTGGTTATTACCGAAACTGAACCAAAATTAAATGGTTATTACCGAAACCAAACCGTATTTTCGTACAAAACCATATTTACCGAAGTATCAAAACCGTATTTACCATATAACCATATAAACCGAACCGAATTAACCATATTAACCGAACGCGCAGCCGGACCGCCGAGCTACCAAAAGCGCCACCAGCGCCGAGACCTTGAGCACCAGCCGGCACACCCGCAGGTCAAACCGGAGCACCTCCAGCGCCACGGCCATGAATTGTTGCGGGCGCACCAGCAGGCCACCCCGGAGGACCACCCGAGCCCGGGGGCGCGACCATGGGCGGCGCGGCAGCGACCTCGGTGAAGGACCTCCGCAGTTGCTGAAGGAGGTGGGGGTTCGACGCCTGAGTAGACGGTGCGGCGGAGGAGCTTGAACGCGGTGGGGGGGGGGGGGCACGAACGCGGCGGCGGAGGAGCTCGAACACGGCGGCGGGGCGGGCACAGGAGAGGTTGTCGGGGGCGAACTTGGTCGATGGCTCGTACTAGGGCCGGCTCGATCTTTTCTCCAAAGGCCCTCGAACCGACGGACGAGATGGTCTCACGGTGATGGACGGCTGGTGTCCGCATGCACCACATGCCCACCCGTCAGTGGGGGCGTTTTTTGAATCAGAAATTGCTCATCGTGCTCCTGTTTTCTCGCCCCGATTGCCTCCGCAACAAAACCGCCGTCGCCGGGCTTCACCGCCGCAACACCAGTCGCCGGAGCCGCATGAGAACTATCGAGCCGCCCCGGGAAGAAATCTCCAAGACATGGCGGCGGCGTGACCCGAGGACGGGGAAGAGGGCCACGCCATCCCATCCATAAATTCGGCATACGCAGGGCACGAGCTTGAGTCCCTCCTCGCCTCACATCACCAGAGCTTGGGGGAGACGACGAAGAACTCGGTCCCGCCGGCGACGACGAAGAACTCGGTCCCGTCGGCGACATCTCATCCGATGACCTGCACACAAAAGACGAATTCGTGCCTTTGGATTGGCCATGGCCAGCCGGAGGAGATCGCTCCCAGAAACGAGATGCCGGCGTTGGAAATCCTATCTCGGTCCAGAATTCCTGCGCCAGCACCTCGTCGGACTTGGGTGGTCGCCGGACGTCCTCGCGGGAAACGCGCCATTCATCTGAGAGCACCTCCTCCGCCGCACTAATCGCGGTTGCCTCCGCCTCCAGCATCGTCCCTCACCACCGCCCGTTTCTTCTGGGAGAACAGCAAAGCGAGAGCCCGACGGAGACGACGACGACGGCGAGCCCATCCTCCGCAATTTGTATCAGAGCATTGCATTTATTCGATTGAAAATCGGCTTTCACCTCGAGTTGCCTTGTTCCTCCGAGTCCACCAGCACCACATGAGGCTGTTGCGAGAGGGATTGTTACATTATATGTGGATTGTGCAACCCTTTTCCATCAGTTCGGACTTTTGTTTGTGTGTGGCTAGTCCATGAAATTTGGTATATTTAACCAGTTTGGATGCGGTTTGACAATAGGATTAGTGATGCATAATTGCTACATGTAGGTTGTTGGAGCAGTATGAAGCTTGTGGTTACTAGCTCTTTCACCTTTTATGTGAGTATATGTGATTATAATTGAGCAATAAGATAATTACGGACATCAATCCATGCAGGCCACCCCTCAAACGTCTTACAGAAGATTGTTTGCATCCGTCTTTAGAGAGATCGAGGCAATCAATCGAATGAACAATATCTGGGAATATGGATGCAACGAAAAAGTTGAGGTCTTTAGGGGGGGGAGGGTGGGATAGGTGATCCGGTGAGACTATCTTATGCGTTGCGTGCATGGGCCGCCAATTAATGAACCCCTCAGCTGCATGGAAACGATTCAACAATGACGCATGCACGTAGCCGTTCACAAAGCGGGTGGGGAAATAATCTTTTGAAACGATCGTGCGACGCTGCTGCTGACCTTTGATCGATCGGTCTCTCTCTGGTTAGTTTTTCTGTTCCTGTGTGAAGGCGCTTGACACAGAGCCGTTCAGCAGTCAGTTCCTTCACCTTGACTCCAAGCATATGTCTCTGCGGACAGAGGCCAAACGGCTTCACGACAACCCTGCGTGAACTCAGCCAATCATTATATATTGTGTGTGTGCGGAATGCATATATGTGAAAAGAAATGTGTCATCTAATTCGTCACACCACCTAATCAACCCAGCAACAACCATGCACGTAGTCAACATCTACTGGCTTGTAAATTAGCTCTAACATGTGCATGCATTTAACATTTTCTGGTCCAGAGGGCATAGAAAACACTTGTCAGATTCATTGTAATACCTGATGTCTTTCACTGTGTTTGGATGTAGAAAAGTTTACTGGAAATTGGATTGGACTAGCAATTCCATTTCCCAGATGGAAAGGAAATTGACTCCACTTCCAATTCCGATGTTTGGTTGTGACTGAAATTTATGGCTGGAATCGGAGGAGAACATGATTCCAATTCCTGTTTTTTTTAAACGAAGGCAAAAGCTTTACCTTATATATTAATTAAGAAGAAGGTGCCCGGTTTATTTGCGGGAGAAACCGGGCGAAAACCGTACAACAAACACCAACACCACGCGGCGGAGCCCACGCAACCTCGAAAACACCTAGAGTCAAGCTCAAACCACCACTCCGCAAAGATCCGGCCAGCCTTCCACCCTCGCCGGAGAGAAGAAGCCATAACTGCTATGGGAGGAGCAGATATGGGACACTCCAACGCAGATGAAGAGACCAACCCTCCGGGGCGCTTCGGCTCCTGTCGCCCGTCATCGTACACCGAAGTTTCGACTTCGCAGCAACAAACAAGCCGAGACGAACCCACTGACACGTCGGAGAAGAGCCGACAACCTCAACCTCGCCTCCACTGAAGCCGCGAAGCTCTCGGGGCCGCCGCCCCGACATCCACCGCTCCAGTATGCCCTGCACACTCAGCCGACACCACCTTACGGGGCCGCCACCCCGACATAACACCGCTCGTACTCGAGCTGCAACGCTGCACGACCCAGATGCCTGTAGCCCGAGCTACACAGGACCACTGCCCGCAGACCACGGACGCCACACCATGCCCGGGGCCGCTGCCCTGACATACCGTCCAACCATCCCCGCTGGGATGCGTCGACCGAGCCGACAACCCTGCCGCCCCTGCCGCTCAAGGTCACCACCCAAAGCTGTGCTAGCCGCAACCCTGCCCCATGGGGCTACACTGCACAACTGGCCGAGGCCGCCGCCTCGGCGCACATCCGCCATCCCGGGGCCGCTGCCCCGACATTCTCGATCCCAGAAGCGATGGAAACCCCATGCAGCAACAACAGACTCGCCCTCCAAAGCGACGCCTTCAAGAAGGTCACGACATGACTATCGCCGTCGCTCACTCCGGAATGGAGCTTGGGTTTTCACCCGGAGGGTCCAAGCCCCTCTAATGGAGAGGAAAAGAGCTCCACGACAACGCCTTCAAGAAGGTAAACGACGCTTGAAGGCGCCGCCGTTGCCAGCACCAACCAAAAATTGGGCAAAGCTTTCGCCGGAGACTCTCTCCTTCCATCGAGAGATTGCAGACCTGAGTACACGAGGGCACCCAAATCACTGGGCTGAAAGCGCTACATAGCTCGCCATCGGCACTGTCTGCCACGCTCCGCCAGAACCTGCACCGCGACTCCATCACGCATGGCCTCCTCCAAGAAGCAGACTCCACCGCACCCTCCATCCCAGCAGCACTCCAAACCGTCAGCTGCACCATGCCCAACATCACGGCGGCGCCGCGCCGCCGTCTCCTCAGCACGCCCCGTCGGAACCACCTCCGGAAAGGCTGCACAATCTCCAAAACAGATCTGGGAGCACGCCAGATCCACGCCCAGGAAACACCCCACACCACTCCCGCCACCAACGCCCACGGGAGGAGCAGAGCCACCGAGATCCAGGGCCACCGCCGCGGCGACCCGCGCCGGCCAGCCGCTGGCCGTCGCCCCAAACGGACCAGGCAGCCACCGGCGCCTCCAGGAGAGACAAGAGCCTCCCCCACGACACCTTTGGGCACCGGGGGGGGGGGGGGGCACCACCGCGGCGCAGAGGCCGGCGGCAGCGGCGGCGGGAGGAGGCCGGGCGGGGTGGACGGGCGGTGCGCGACGGGCTCGGCCCGGTGCCACCTGGGGCGGCGACACGGGGACGAGGACGGGTGTTTCGCAAGCTGCGGTATACTGTTTGGATGTATCAGTCTTGGAATTGAATGTTTTGTTGAGATTGGACAATAAAAAATTGTTACGTGTATGAAAACAATTGTATGTGTATATTTGAATATTGATATATTATTTTGCACACATAATAACATTAAAAATTCAAAATCAAGTAACAAACAATATATCACAAATTAAATGGTTTTGAAGTGCCAACAACAATCTCTAAAAATAGCACAAGTAGGTTGTTCATGTCTCTTACACATACCACAAATAGATAATTCGCGAACAACAAAGTGCATAGTAGTCATACATCGACCAAACATGGACTTGGTACATTAACCCAAGGTCAAGAGCCATGCCTTCCTTAACCCCTCGGGGAGCGCCATGAGTGCTTCAACCAAGCGCTCATTGACGATCAATTTCCCATAAGCTTTCAACATATCACTATCCTCCAAATCTGGTACCTTCTTTAGGGCATCAAAGATTTCAGTTGGAGGAGTCACCTTTGGCATAGGAAGAGGCTCGGTTGACTAGAAAGCATCCTAAAACGTCATTTTCATTTCTCCCATGCATCATGCACAAGATAGCATCCCCGGTACGTTGCCTCTTTGGAGGCGTCTCAGGAGTTTCTTCAGGAGCTGGTGTGGTTTGTGGTTCTTGAACGCACTCAGCACCTATCCTAGCACCTCCACCGGTCGCATGATCTTTTGAATATATGGTACTGAGAGAGTCCCAATTGTTCACTATCTTGTTCTTGTAGGCACGTGCATCTTTGTTAGCCTACACAAAACACAACAAATGAGATAATATTGTAGTTGGAAAAGTAACCGGAAAATAAATACAGTTTTGTCTAGTACCTCCACATATCGAGACCGCACTTCATCACTTTCAACCGTCACCATGTTATTTTCCCAATCCCATCCAAAGCCACTTTGAGCAAGCATATCTTGCTTATGATCTCATATTGCTTGTCAAATGTTTTAATTCTTCCTCTTATGTTTTCCTTCGGGATGTCAACATTACACACATCCTTGACATGTCTAATGCAAGCATTGTACACATGTGGCTTCCAACCATTTTGAGCATGGTCACCATTGTTATGATGCTCAACAAGGACAACCAACAATGAATCAGCTACTAGTACAAGCTAGGCGCGGAGATGTGTTATACCTTCAATCAGCTGCTAGGACAAGCACTTAGCTGCAATCACAGTTTTCAAACAAACAACAAATTAAGCAAAATGTGAGAAGGGAGCGGTCGGTCAGAGGGAGAGAGGACAGAGGGAGAGACGATGGCGTGGCTCCGAGAGAGAGAGAGAGAGAGAGAGAGATAGAGAGAGAGAGAGGAGGGCGCATCCATTCCCACCACCGTGCCTATCCCGTCGTCGGCCCTATCCCGCCGCCGGCCCCATCTAGGGTTTGCGAGGATGGCGCGGCTCAGAGGGAGAAAGGGCGGCGCGGCCCCAGCCAGGAACGGACCAGTCGAACGAGGGAGAGAGTACGGCGGCGCTTGAAGGAGAGGGAGGGGAGAGGGAGGTACCTAGCCGCCAGCGCCGCCGTTTCACGAGGGAGGAAAAAAGTATGGCATACGTACATTTACGATTAGGCCGGGCTGCTGTTAGTCTGTTATAGTAATCTTATTGGGCTAAGCCACTTGCACACATACAGAGAATTTAACTTGACGGGTAAGTTGTTTTAATTTCGTTCGTCTGCAACCGTTCACTCTCAAGACGTAAGGAGCAACAGATTGTGAGGAAGGAGAGGGTGGAGGAGTGAAGCAGATGGAGAAAACTGACCCAAAGAGCAGCCCATCGTATGGTCTCCTTATTGATGGCAGGGTGATAGTTGCGCATTATTTGGGTGTCAATCGTGTGACCCTAGTGGCAGGGTTGTCGGCTCGGTCAACGCGCCCTAGAGAGAACTATAGAACTTTCTGTCAGGGTGGAAGCCATGGATGTGTTGATGCGACCGCCGTGGTATGTGGGCGATGGTATTGTGTTGACCGGGCTAAGAAAATGGATCATGTGGCATTGCAACTTGAGTTTTGGCGGTGTTATGCCAGGGTGGCGGCCCCGGAAGGAGGTCTCAGCTGAGTGTGTAGGAAGCGCGGGAGCGGTGGAGGCCGAGGCAGCGTTCACCAAGAGTTTATAAGCTTCAAGGACAATGACCTTGTGTCGTGTAGGCGATGAGGTTGCCTTTGATGTGGGTGGACTGGTGGAGTGTTTGCTTCTTCACCTTCGTTGTAGAGTCTTGGGTGTGCTACTCGCATACCAGTCACGGCTTCTTGTCTCCGACTGTGCGAGACCTGCTTGTTTGGAGGTGCAGAAGAGTCACGACTCGCAGGGTCAGAGCCAGGGAAATAATTTGGAGTGTGACAATTGAAAATTAGGTTAGTTGGAGGGGGCCATATAGACATATTTTTTGTAAATTTGGGGAGCAATCTGCATAGTACATAGGGGGTCTTTGAGAAAAAATATCTTTCATAGGAAGGACCATGGCCCGAACTCGCACCCCCTAATTCCGCCCCTGACGACTCTCTTGTTACTGAAGCAGTCACGACTTCTTCTCTCATGTTTGTTTGTGTTAGTGGGGTTGGTGTTTACTGTTGTGTTTGTCGCCCCATCGACGAGAATGAGTTTTGTCCTAGTTATATTGGGTTTTGACCGGTTTTCCGTAATTATCTAACTGGGCAACATTCTTCTTCAATGTTGACCAATGAAACAGGCAAAACTTCTACCTCGTGTTTCAAAAGATAACATGTAATTTGGACAGCAACATACAGTTGTAGGCACATGCACATCACAACAATTGTAAACTGAAATATATTCAGCTAAACCAAGTAGACAAATACTAATAGTATCCCTCAATTCCATCCAGCGGGACAAGAACCATGCTATCCTCCGGTCCGGCCTCGAACTAAATTTTGTATTTCCTTGCGTGCGCAGACCACCAAGACACGTACATCTCCAGAAACCGCTGCAAATTCTCACTAGAAAAAGCAGAGCAATCCACATATAACGAGACAAAACCCCACAAGTAGGGGGACAAAGATCACAAGCACGGAAGCACACACCAACCACTATAAAAGCAATCAACGCCTTGTCCTCCTGGTGGCGACCACCACCACTTCAAGCTAGAAGAAGAACAAGAAGAAGCCCAGGCCAGTTAGCAATGGGGAGGTCTCCTTGCTCCGACGAGAGCGGACTTCTCAAGAAGGGCCCGTGGACGCCGGAGGAGGACGAGAAGCTGCTCCAGTTCATCCAGAAAAACGGCCATGGCAGCTGGAGGAACCTCCCGAGGCTTGCTGGTACAGTTCACCATCTAGGACGACGATCAAGTTTGTGTATGGAATCAATTGTATGCGAACTGTTGTAATCCCTTGATTGAACACCTGGTGCTTGTGTATGAAATTGCAGGGCTGAACAGATGTGGCAAGAGCTGCCGGCTGAGGTGGACCAACTACCTGAGGCCGGACATCAAGAGGGGCAAGTTCTCCCAGGACGAGGAGCAGACCATCCTCCACCTCCACTCCCTCCTCGGCAACAAGTAGGTCGCCATAGCCCATACATGCAGTACACCGATCAATGCGTCTTTCCAACTCCATCAATCTAAACGCACGAATTGCCCACCTACTGCTGTCACCTGATTCAGGTGGTCGGCGATCGCAACGCACCTGCCGGGGCGGACGGACAACGAGATCAAGAACTTCTGGAACACGCACCTCAAGAAGCGGCTCATCCAGATGGGCTTCGACCCCATGACGCACCGCCCGCGGACAGACTTCTTCGACGCGCTGCCGCAGCTCGTCGCGCTCGCGGCGCTCCGGGACCAGCTCGGTGCTGCCGCCGTCGACACCTCGGCGATGGCGCAGCTGCAGGGCGCCGGCGCCGACGTGGTGCCCTTCCTGCAGGCCGCCAAGCTCCAGTACCTGCAGTGCCTCCTCCAGTCCGCGGCCACCACAATTGCCTCGGCCTCAGCTGGCTCCAGCGCCGTCTTGGCGTCTGTAGTCGAAGCGGCATGTTCACCGCAGGGGACAACGGTTGCCGGTGCTGAAACCGCTGCTGCCTCAGCGTCAACGGCCGGCGATCAGCAGATGTCGTGCACGTTTTCCGAGGCGCCTGTCACAGTTTGCGACGACCTCCTCCTCGACTGTGGCACCGCCGGTGTCATTGATAACTACTGCCACGGTGGCTCGCTGCCTCCCCTCGCCGATCTATCCGACGCCACGGACGGCCGGTGCAGCGCGACGGCTTCGTCCAGCTTCGGTGGCGGCGCGAGCAGCCCTCTACCCTGGCCGGAGTTTTTCCCCGAGGACGACCCCTTCATCACTGATTTCCTCTGACGTCCTAACACGGCACACTCTATACATGCGCTCATCTTCAATGATCCGTAAATTGTGCAGCATTTGCGTACACATACATGCTTGCATGGCCTACGTATCAAAAAGACAAAAACCGCTCTGATGCAGTTTTCTCCAAGTAGCTAGTCAGAGTATGACTTTGTTGTTTAAAATAAAATAATCACTCTATTTCGACGATAATGCAATCTAACATTGAGCCACTCGCTGCAACGATGTTGTCGAATCTGACCAAGAGGTCAAACTTGGGGGTGATATGAAGCTTCAACCACGGTAGGATATTCATCCTTCGATGCTCCCTTCATCCAACAAAACATGGTAGATCGTGGGGTTTTACTCGAAAAAAGATTTGCTACGGCGAGCGCATGCTCACACGGTACAGAATCACAATAGCCAGCTTCCGACATGAAGTAATGCAAAAAAAAAAAAAAAGCTTCCGACATGAAAAGTATGCTAGGAAATGATTATAGAATTATGATACTGTGAAATGTTAAGTCTAATGATATAACATTGAGTCGATCAACTTTTTCTAAGCGTCGTGTAATAAGATAAATTTTTAGAATTTTTTGTTTGCACAAGTATGCCGTCCTTGATTTTCCGAACGGCCAGAGGTTGTAATGTGCTAATGTAGTACAGTAATATGTTTTTTTCAACTGTAGTAGTATAGTTTTTCTTGAACGAGTGACTGAACATGAATGAACAAATTTTCGATGCTTCGCCGGGCAAACTGAAATTCTTTGACACTGTATATAGGCGTGAAGATCCGTTTTGCAACTTGCAAAATCATGAGCCTGGTACACGTACGCGTGAAAATTCGCGTTGACACGAGAGGCAAAGGAGAGGTTGCTCTCTTGGGCCTTGCTTGATTGTTGGCGACCAAACCTCCTACTAATGAGACTGCAATGTTTCAGGTGATTGTGCGTTCAACATAAAGGTAGTGTGGTGATTTTTTTCCCTTAAAGAATGAGGATAAGTGGCTATCATTTTCCATATCTTTAGTTGGGCAGGTATGAGTTGATTCACTGCTCACCGAATCTAAAGGACCTAGCAACCATCATTTGATAAACTGAAACCAAAAATAACAGCCTTTAACTCTAGAGGCCATCCAACATGACCAACACTCTACTCCCTCCTTCCCAAAGTAAGTGGCGTCCTTATTTTGGGGGCACTGAGTTTGACTATTAATTTGACATACAAAATTTGTGTTATATGTTTAAAAAATTATATCGTTGTATTCGTATTCAAATAAAGTTTCTAATGGTATGATTTTTATGACATAATTCTCATATATTATTGGTCAAATTGATGGTCGAAATTCGTGCATGAAAACTAAAACGCCAAATGCATTAGGACGGAGGGAGCATTACACTTACAATCCAATGTAAGCCAACGGTGAGAAATAAACCTACCAAAAGTCGGTTGGGCCAATCCGGATAGAAACAATTAATGTATGACTTCTAAGCATTAAATCAAACTGCAAGCTACATGTTGGCGCTTTTGGAATGGCCCCTAGGGCATGGAAACTGCATTAAAACGGCTGTACGTAAATAATTACATCGAGGACCCTGAAAGAAGGAAAAATTATAGGCAAATCCTTGGAAAGTGCAAACAAGACCCTGAAGAAAAGAAATAAATCGCAATCCGGTCTAGGATCGTTGCCACCGCATCTCGTTGACCTCCAGGTCTAGGCGCCGGCCGCTGGGGACATAGCCTCTTGGGGTGTTGTCGTCGTTGAGCCCTGCACCGAGATCATGGAAGATCCTCACAAGAAGGAACAACAAGCTCGCGACGAGCAGAAGCCCGAGTGCGTAGTAGCTTCTCTAGCATAGGATAGCTCTGGCGCAAAGCATCTGGTGCTGACAAAATCTATTGCAGAGCGAAGCCTCTGGAGTGGGTGCCGACGCACCAACACCACCTTCCTGCCGAGCTTGAGCACCAGGAGAAGCAAATCTTTCTCGTTGCTCCTCCCGAACACCATGAGAGCGCACAAGAAGGGGAACACGTTGTAGATATCGCCGATGCGAAGCTCCACCGAGCTTATTGAAAGGTGGACCGCTAGGTCCGCCACCAGATCTCGCCTCCGCCATGGGAGGCAACCACTAGATGGCTTCCCCAGATACAGACCACCGCTCGAGAGCGACCCGAACCACCAGCACAGAAGCGACATCAAGACAAGCAGGCACACATGCCTAACTCTAAAATAGCACTATATAATATACAAGGGAGCATCGGCCTCCCCTCTCCCACCATCTCCCGACAACGAGGCCGCCAACTCTAGGTGAGAGAGGAGCTATGGGGAGGTGGGCGACTCTCAACTGTCTAGGTGGTGAGAGAGAAGATGGGAGTGGAAATCAGAGCCCACTGTCTCAGCTACATGTTGTCGTCCTTCCCGATGTCGCAGGTGTCATGCCTCACATGCCGATTCATCCAACAAAAATCAGTGGTGTCGTCTGGTACTGGTGATTTGAGGTTGGGCAATGCAGAAAAAATCCATGCTTTTGTCACTCTACAAGTCTATGAGACACCAAAAAACAGTGATGATGTCTCGTACGGGTGATTTGAGACACCAAAATCATACAAGGGATCGAACGAACCAGGTCAAATAAATAGAGTCTTTGAGACACCAAGAATCTTAATTCGTTACAGATATATGAATTTGATAAACAGTCACTAATGTATAAACGTCGGTACCGACCCAATGTCCTAGGCTGGTCATGTTGACCTCATCAGAGTTCGCTAGTTAGGGAGGCAACAATATCGAGGATGGGAAAGGCGATAAAGGTGGCAGGGCCGGGAGCCTCTATGGGGTGGGGAGTCATAGGTGCCGCGCGTGACGGGTCGTCGTAGGAAGGCGGTACAGTGCATGTCGACGTGAGGAGGCGACACTCGATGCATCAAGCATGCGACGCACGTGGGTAGCAGAAGGCATAACATCGTTGTGGGCAACGCCAAGATAGGGAGGAAAGTTGAGATCATTGCATGAATATATTACGGGATCGAGAAGGTTTGCGAGTTTGATTTTCGCGGATTAGGTAAGGTCAGGGATAGTTTGAACAGACCATGTTTATACATCATTGGGACATTCTGAATCATTGGAGGCATGAGATTGTACAGCTGATGTTATTTGGATAAAATAAACCCATCGGTACTAAATCTGATTCAACGATAATTAATATGTATCGGAGGGAGTATGTTAGTGTAAAAGATTTACGCGGATCAGGTAAGGTCGAGGGATAGTTTGAACGGACCATGTTATGTTTAAACAATACGTCCTTGGGAGATTCTTGATCGTTAGATCAAATGATGATGATTACGAGGGTACGACTTGCCGGATACATCACTGGGAGATGAATCATTCGATGCATGCGATGTATGGCTGATGTTATTTGGATTAGCCCGTCTAGGTCTTTATATTAGTGTATGTACTCTATCTGCTCCCTCTTATTTAAAAAAGTGTCGCCCAGTTGTGCTATGAGTTTGTACGTGATTAGTTATTTTTCCACGACGGTAAAAACGGATTGGAGGGGAGGGAGTATTTGGTGAAGATAGTGGCCCCCAAACTGGCCCATCAAATGATTACTTTGGGCCAGCTGTTGCATTAGTGAGCCCATGTGCATCCTTTTGTGAGCCCACTACACACTATAGATCAATGAAAATATTACCTACCGATAAGCTTTTCCTCGCCAAGCCCACTCCCACTGCGCACTCTCCATCCCCGACTCCGCTGCTCCCGTCCTTTCGCTCTTGGCGCCGGAGCCCTAAACCCTAGGCCTCGCCGTCGGCGGAGCCGGAGGCGGCCGCGCGATGTCGCACTTCGGGAGGTCGGGTCCGCCGGACATCCGCGACACCTTCTCCCTCCTCGTCCTCAACATCAGCTTCCGTGAGGAAACCCTAACCCTAACCGAATCGCTTCCCTGGGGTGTTCGCTCCATCTAATCCGCTCCCCCGCCCTTCTCCTTCGCAGGAACAACGGCTGACGACCTACACCCGCTCTTCGACCGCTACGGCAAGGTCGTGGACGTCTTCATTCCGAGGGATCGGAGGTGAGGAGCCGCGCGGCACTGAGCAATTTGTCTTGTTATTTCTTTTTGATGTTCGATGGATTCGTTCTGAAATTTATGGTTGTTCTTAAGGACTGGGGACTCGAGGGGTTTCGCGTTCGTACGGTACAAGTACGCTGATGAGGCTCAGAAGGCTGTAGATCGGCTTGATGGTGGGTCACTGACTCCCCGTTTGTTTTTTGGACAAATTTGGGTGCCTTTATGGTTGAATCTTACTGTTTTGCGCAGGGCGTAATGTGGACGGCAGGAACATCATGGTGCAGTTTGCCAAGTATGGCCCTAATGCGGAGCCAATGTAAGTGGGATTCTTCCGATCATGTTGTGCATACCTCGTAACGTGTAGTATGCATTTTGGTAGGTAATTACTTCTGTGAACATAGCTGTCAGGTTGTGCACATCTTGTTTGCTTGAGGTGGGTTACATAAGTCATCTTCATGTCATGTAGCCCGGAGCCTGTATTCGATTAGATCCTGGGATCATATGTTTACAGGGTTTATTGATCTGGTGGAATGGCCCATTCCACTCCACAAATTATGTGTTTGTTATTTTCTGTACTATCATCTATCTGCCTTTGTGTTTAGTTCTACTTAAACCATGATAAGTATATTTTTGGTGTTCCATACTTGCACTTGACACGGGCCTAGTAGTACAAATAGACAAGGTCTTAAGAAAAAAAAGATAACTCTGTCCTTATTAATTTTTCATCGCGCTTTTTGTTAGTTTTCTCAGTCTTGCATGTAAGGTTGTAATACACGTTCATTTTGTCCAACCCTACTCGTGTATACTGAATTGCCATATTTTTCTTAACTATTGCTCATCTTCTGTTAATCCATGTAGCCGTAAAGGAAGGGTCATTGAGGAAGTTGAGAAATCGCGTGACAGGTCAAGAAGCCGTAGCCCTAGGCCAAGGTGAAACTTAATTCCTTCTATTTGCAACTCTTCTAGATATTTTAATTGCTCTAATGGTGGAATGCTCTATTATCAACATGTTCCTGGTTATGTACTCTGAACATTCACTGTCTTTTCTCTGCATAAGCACCACTACTGCAGACCAGCTTCTTTTCTAGTGTTGTCTGAGCACTGCTTATTTTGTCATGGTTTCTGTAATTTGAGTAGTTCAGGCAATTACAGTGCATTTATTGCTTGAACCAGGCACAAAGATGGCCGTAGAGACAGAGATCATAAGAGGCGCAGTCGCAGCAGAAGCAGAGAAAGGCATGGGCGCGATAGGGAGAGAGACCATCGTCATCACAGCCGAAGCCCCAGCCGAAGTACAAGCCCTGACTATAAAAACCGCCGTAGAGCAAGGGATGACGATAAGCGCAGAAGCAAAAGCAGGAGCAGAAGTCGTAGCGGCTCATACCATAGGTGCTTAACCACTTTTCCATAGTTCCATTTCTAATCATGGTTTATGTTTCAGACCGCTAATTTGTTTTTTTCTTCTAGTGCTTCACCTGCTCGGCGCGGTGCTAGCCCTCGCACGAGCCCGGCACCTCGCAGGAGCTCAACACCACACAGCAGGAGCCCAGCACCGCACAGCAGGAGCCCAAAACCACGCAGCAGGAGCCCTGCACCACACAACAGGAGCCCAAAACCACACAGCAGGAGCCCAAGACGACGCAGCAGGAGCCCAAAACCACACAGCAGGAGCCCAGCACCACATAGCAGGAGCCCAAGACGACGCAGCAGGAGCCCAACACCGCACAGCAGGAGTCCAACGCCACCCAGCCGGGATGGAAGTCCCAGAAAGCAGACCAATGGAAAAGGTTCACCTCCTTCACGCAGTGTTTCACCATCACCACAGCGTGCTAGCTCTCGTAGCCCAGGCAGCGATGACAAGGTAGGGTTGAGGTTCTACTTCTGGTTATATTGTGTTGCCCCTTTGCATACATATATACGTGTTTAACCTTGGAAAGCAAAAATCTCTTGTCAGGAGTAAAGCTTGCTATGAGGCCTGAGAACGGGGAACTGCCAAAATTTGCTGAGCTTGTTAGGAGTAGCACTGAGCTGCTATTCAAGGTTGCTAGCTGTTCTTTGTGGTTTCTTAGATGTGTTTTCCAGTACTATGAGAATTACACTGTTGGTTTGTATTCGACTTAATCATGCTTCATCTTGATACTATTGTATTAACTTGTCAAAACATTTGTGCATTTTTTAGTTATCTGTTCGTGAGACGGGTTGCTGTTTACTGCTAGAATGATATTGCACGGGATCACTCATGGTGGATGATGTTCTTGCTGTTAAGTCATCGTTGTTGATGTCGATGCTCCTGACGGTGCTGCTGATAATTGTCGTTACGTTGCTGATGCTGGTTGCAGTCAGATGTCGATACTGGTACAGATGCTGTTGATCGTGATGATGGCTTGATGCTATCTCTCCTTTTCTTGAAATGCTTACATCCTTCTTGTTCAACAGATTCCTAGTCAAATCATGAAATTTAATATGGATCTCATGATCAGTAGCAGTACCATTACTCTTCATCATTTTCTGACTCGTGTTATACTGACTATGGTATTGTTTTTTCCACCCTTGTGTCGTCCACATTTTTTGTAGTTTATAATTTAGTTTTTATCTGATGAAAGATAATTGTCGTGAGTTGGACTATTAATAACTGATAAACTAACAACTTTTACCTTAACATTCAGAGTAGTGGTAATAGAATCAGGGCAAGTTCTTTTGGCGGCTTAAAAAAAATAAGGCGATTGGCTTATTAATTGGTGGATTCTGAACTGTTTATCCCATAATTAGTTTAGAAGCTCCAATTAAGAAGCCGACGGCTTATTTTTTTTAAGCCGTAAAAAGAACTGGACCAGTGTTCTCCAGTTCCTACACATAGTTATTGTAGCAGTTGTTTTGTTGCTCGGCATAACCTTTGCTGGTAGAGAGGAACATGCAATTGTATTTATCTAATAGGGTAACAGGTATTTACTTGCGTTGTTGTGTCAGTGGTGGCATATTTGCTGTGCATTTATGGAGTGCACAACGAGTATAAAGAGTACATATTTACATGTAGGCAGGCTTTGTTTTTCCAGTTTGATATATTCCAAGAAGCAGTAGCGTGGCAAACCTTTACTCCTGGTGTGGTTTTACCTTCTGTATTGGCAGGTGATGCTTGTCAATGAGTAAAAATCTTAACGAGTTTTGTTGCCGTTGAGTGGATTGAATCGAATGTTAATTTATAGAAGTCATCGTAATAATCCATAAAGATTGTCTTGCATGAGGTGCAGGGCTGCAGATTTGGAAGTCTTCATATAGGCTTTACCGAGTTGGGCTATGATCCGTATAGGTTGTGAATCTTGCGTAGTAGGATGTGAATGGCCATGCACGAACTCCTGCCCATGCGGATGATTGGGAGCTACTGTACTCATTATACTTTTAAGGTTTGGCATTGTAGATGTGATTTTTTTGTGCCAAGTACTGGAGTAACGGAGCGGCCATTTACATATAACTGTACTGTAAGCTAAAGCTTCTAAAGCTGTCTTGCCATATGGGTGCACTACCCAAACTCCTCGAAGATACCGTTGATTCAAAACACGCTGAACAAACGTTTAAAAAAACACGCTGAACAAGGATGAAAATCATCCATTGCACTGTTTTGCGTGAGAGGATGCAAACCAGGACCAGCGTGTGCAACAATAATGAACAGAAAGGAGCACAAGATAAATCAGGCAGCATATAGAGAGGCAGGTTTGCGTGCAACATAGCAACCCAGGACCATTCTCAAGGAGCCATTTATAAAAAATGATTATAACCATGTAACATAACGACTGGCGGAACGGGAACTGGCAAAAAACACGTTTTGGTGCAAAAGGGCTCCAAAATTACCGAAGCAACGAAGATCCCCGTCGCATCAACACCCAATCATCCAAACTATGAGCCAACTAAACACTGTCAAGGAGAGATAAACACTACAAACCTAAAAAAAACCCTTAAACTCACACTCGGCTGCAACGGCAACAAACGTGGAAGCCAGTGGGAACTCAGCCACAGCTAAACCTAGGGGCCAAGACAACGGAGCAAGGCATACACAGCACCTGACAAACACAAAAACCAAAACCCATAGCCTCACACTCACATCCGCCACTAGCTGGCAAACTAAATTGTGCACAATATTACTATGTATTCCACCTAAATCAACCAAAGAATTTTGTACTATAACTTTGACCAATATCGTGTTGAGTTTGTCATGGTTCATCCATAAACAGCGGTTAATTAAACCGTCGATGGAAAAGGTGATGCGCTGGTGGTAATATCCTAGATACGCTATGGTATGGAAGAACTTTTACATCACGTGTTTTCAGACTCTTTGGTGATTACTGTACCATTAGATCCCTATGACGGCGTGACTGGATAGAATCAAATGTTCGTGAGGTGATGAGCATGTCATGATACTTGAAACTTCAGTCAGGTACTCCTCCATTTTGATGGGTAATTTTGCTCTGCCCCATTAGCTCCGTCTGATACACCAGAGATACTGTCGTGGGGCTTTTGCTCGGTCTGAACATGATGAATTGGTTGCTGCCTTGAACTCATCCTCGCCCTCAAAAGCAAGGAGTTGGCCATCACGCTGACTGAACTAAAACCCATCAGAGCTCCAGCTATGGACGGGGTCAGCATCGTTCCTGTCACTGGCAACAATGCCCCAGCAGCAATGGGCAGCCCAACCTGCAAAATACCTCATCGTATGAGGTTTCGCAAGCAGAATTCAGAACACGCATATATTTCTAATCTAGAATTTGAAGTCCAACACTATCCTGGCAGTTGACAACTTATGACACTTTAATTTGATCTAATGAAACGGATAAGCAAGTGATAAAGAGAAGAGAAAGGGAAACATACAATGTTATACAGAAAAGCCCACCAAAGATTTTGCTTCACTGTTCTCATGGTTTCTTTACTCAGCTCTAAAGCATCAACAAGCTGCGTCAAAGAACCACCACCTCGTTTATTAGGAAATGAAAGATGATATGGCACAAAGAAGGAAACATCATGAGTTTGGCAACGGCATCAGGTACGTAAAAAAGTGAGTAACTAACTCCAAGCAGTACGGACCGAAATTACCTGAGATAACCTATTACCCATGAGAACAACTGAAGATACATCACTAGCTGCACCAACACCTCCACCCATTGCAATTCCAACGTCAGCTAAAGCTAGAGCTGCAGCATCATTGATGCCATCACCAACCATGGCAACTAACTTGTGCTCTTTCTGAAGTTCGGATATGAACTTCTTTTTCTCATGTGGTTTAACTTCAGAAATTACCTGATATCCATTTAATTATGTGAACATGTAAATCATACTGAAAAGGTGATAAAGGATAAACAAATGATGGTAAGAAACGGAATCCTAATGAGCCAATTTGAAGAATCGTTTTTTCATCCTGTTTTTCGTGGTTGAATCAATTTGAATTGAATAGACCTGTATGTGAGAATCGTTTTTTCATCCTGTTTTTCGTGGTTGAATCAATTTGAATTGAATAGATCTGTATGTTCGCTTATTAGTGAGTCTGCTACCACCTATTTATCACGTATGTGTCCGATGATCTATTCTTCAGATCTCAGTTTACACTCTATTTTAGTAAACGTGAGAAGCATGTATATGCTTTCCATCGCTGAATAAAGGAATAAATTACAAGTTCCTGGGGCTGGAGATGAAAAATTGTAAAACCAAATGAAGTCAAATTTACATATTAAAGCCTTTCAGTTTTCTGTAAGGTTTCCATGCATAATCACGATCATAAACTCTCTTTCCTACAAACAAACATGGCATAATAACTATATGACAGATGCCTAGTTTTTTCTTCTTCGTGACAAAGTTGAATATGGCACTTTACCCTCTGTCCTCTGAATTCTCGTTTTCAGGTAAATAATTAGTGGCAATTTTCTGCAGTATCAGGCTTCTAAAATTAATGGAAAAGATCACATCCAGTGCATCTTCTAAGACGTATATGGATTTGCATACTTGTATCCTGATAACAGCATAAGAGACAGCTTAAACCCGCAACATGTTCATTGTCATACTTCGATGCCATATAGGCGTATCCAACAGGGTGCAAGGGTGGGGCGTGGAATTGGGCCCAACCACATATATTAGCTGAGACAAATCTGTCTTTTTTCACTTTTTTAATTCTGAATTCTTTAGAGTAACTCGTTTCCAATATTGTCAACAACTAAGTGAATCATTACCCATAGATATTTGCATAGCAGAGTTGCAACACCGATTACTAATAAATACAAGAATGGATTCAATGTAATTCGAGAATTTTGTACACGCACATTAGAAATTATATTAGTGCTATAGAAAAATATTTCTAGTTGCCCCACCCTACCGTAAAATTCTAGATTCGCCACTAATACTAGAATAGTTTGTTGCTTTACGACAGCAAACTATTCACAAGAACAAAATGTGCACATCAGCAAAGCAAAATTCAATCCATATTACCTTGTCAACCGGAATACCAACAATTGAAGCAACATTCATAGCAGCACTTTCCTTGTCCCCAGATAACATGTATACACTAATTCCTTGCTTAGACAGGGCATCGATCACTTGACGAGAATCTTCTCTGATCTTGTCCTCGAAACAAATAAGACCAGCTAGAGTACGATCCACTGCTACATATGCAACAGACTGGCCAAAATTTTCTACTTCGGAAAATGGGTCATGAACAACCCCGTGCCTGAAGTAAGACAGTGCAATGTTTACTAGCGAACAGAGTTCCTCTGTGTAACATAAAATTGAACATCACATGGGGCTAGTGTAATGGAGCAGAAAAATTATGCAATACTACAAACAATAGTGGAAAGACAAGACTAACAAACTTGGTATAGTGAAAGAACAGGGCTTATTGAGCACGATTATTGAATAAATGATTCACCGTACCTCCTAATCCAGTCTAATGTCCCAACCGAAACCTGCTTCTCACCAATCATAGCCACCGCACCAGACCCTGGCTCTTCCATGAAGGACCCATCCTTTGCCTGTGACGGTATACATGGGAAAATAGCAAGGATATAAGCACAGTCAAATCTGCAACTGTAATAAGAAATAGATTGTGTTATGAAACAGAAATGTCAATTAGGCGATCTGATACTATAAAAAAACATGATTGAACAGAAAGTAACATGCCAATGTCAAGTTAGTTAGCAAAGGTGTAAAATATTTGTTTCTGCTTCTGGTGCAAGAATGGTTATGGATGTAATGAGATATCAGTTCAACAGAGATGTTTTTGGATTCAGGTGGGAAAACGATCATCATAAAACGGCCTTTAGTAGTCTGTTGAGGCAATTGGCATACTGAGGTAATTTTATCTCAGATTTATGGTGCACTACTGCTGTGAGTACCTTCATGTTGATGCAATTGGCAGCCTGGGCAGCTTCCATGATGGCTTTTCCAAGTGGGTGGTTTGTATTTGATTCTACTCCGGCAGCCAAACTTAGAACGTCACCTTCTGTCCATCCATTGTTCCAGTAATCCCTGATGACAAAAACAGGGTTTATCAACAGGAAGGCCTCAGCAATGAACTTCACTTCCATAGCTGAGGGTGCGTGATGTTCCGAAGTGATTAGATGTGCTACACAAATTCAGAAAATACATAGGAACCACTTAACTTTGTATTTACATCTCCCTCACTGTGGGAAGCTATTACTTTAGTCACTACAGGTTTCCCGATTGTTAAAGTTCCAGTCTTGTCAAACACAATGGCACCAACTTCTGCGAATTTCTCCAAAACATCCCCACCGCGTAAAAGAAGTCCTCTTGTCGCACCTAATGAAGTACCAACCTGGAAACAAAATATGAGTTTCTGATAGAATGCCTATTCAGGGAGAAAGGGGTCATATCATTAGTTCCATACCAGAACAGCAGTGGGTGTGGCAAGCCCAAGAGCACATGGGCAAGCAATTACCTGCAAATAAAGATCAATATTGATAGCTGTTCAACAAGTAGGGCTCATCATGTACAAAAAGTTTACTTAAAACGTGGGCACGGACTATAGAAATAGAACCATCCATATTAGACCCCGAACTTCTCTTTTTTCTAGGGAATATTAGACCCTGAACTTGCTAAAGCCATTCTTGGTTTTTAATGGCGTTGTGTATCCTGGGGTTTCTAAACGGGAAAACAATAATGGGTGTAGAGAATGTTATTGAATGGGAATTTCTTCAAAAGATACAACCATTTGTGTCATGAAAAAAGGGAAAGATAAATCAATTCATCTCTTCCCTTTGTTGTATAGTACACTATTGATCATATTCTCCTATGAAGAGTTTGCAAAACCACAATCCATACCTTGCCTGGTCTCAGAGGGTGGTTTTGCACCCTGAAGTCCCAAATTTTGAATTGTTTATGTTGTAGACATGTGGAATACTGAAACTGAGTACTTGCAAGACTTCATGTATAAAAAAGACAAGAACATTTATCTCTTCCTTTCTGTATGTGACAGAAATGTTTATATTGTTGGATTAACTTTTGCAGGTTCTCGTCTTATGGTATTCCCTACACACATAAAAACCTTCTTTTGGAACCCCCACCATCCAAACCAGGCCAGGGTTCAAAGCAAGATTTTAGAAAGTCCAGGAAATTATAGTTTAGGGTTTAAGTCGGACCAAGCACCATATTTCAGGATTGATGAATGACTAAGATAAATGAAAACCATAATCTAACATTCAAAGTTGTTCGTGAGTTGTAGCTATATGTGAGGTACACAGATTTTTGGCAGCTAGACCTTATGCAACTAAAGTCTTCTTGACACATGAATAGCTAAAGCACGATTCATCCAGTTATCCCCTATGATCTTATTTCCTTTATAAGAAACTTATTAATATTGAAATCAACCATATAAACTCATACAGTGCCCCTGCATTTCAGACAGGCTTTTCTTCATGTCAAGTATCTCGAAAGCTTAAGAGCTGGATCTGAAATCAGAACCTTTGCAGTTTAACACTTATCTTTATGCCACCTTTAAGCATAATCTTTAAACCATTCGTTCAGAGTAAATAAACGGAATTAGATTGTTAAATATATGTTCCTTGTATCATACCAGAACACTGCAAGAAAGTTGCAAAGCCAGAGACATTGCACTTCCCTGCTGGATAGCAGCAGGTACTAGTTGTGAACCAAAAAGACTCCAGAACATATAAGTAGCAGCAGAAAGGGCCATAACTCCATATGTAAAGTTCCCTGCAACCTGTAGTGTAATTAAGAAGTTGACACATTTAGCCATAGTGTAAACCTGTAACTAATTAAGGTTATGGTATTATACATGAAAGATCTCTACGACTGTATTTACTTCAATGACACATCAGCAGTGACCCGGACAGTACAGAGGATGGAACAAATTCACTATGCAGCTATGTATAAGAAGGTAGTACCAATAGTCTAAGGCTCTGCTTGCAACACGGGACACTATAAGGATCCCTATGGGGCCGACTGTCTCTTGTCAAATTCCTGAGTTCTAAACAGGCCTTAATAAATAACAGGATTGATATTTCGAGTGATCAGAAACTTAAAAACAGCAGCGAGTGCATAGATCCTCTGAACAAAGTTACATTTTAACATAGGTTAATATAACAGCCTGAGTGTTAAACAGGTACAGTTTTCCTAACATTTCCTATTTTCAATCTTGTCTAGTTGATATTTTTTTAAAGTAGTCAATGACCCAAAATCCGTGATTATTTACTCTACAAAAAGGGTCCATGTATGGAACTCGTGGACTAAGATTGAACATCTTATCCAAATGCAAAACGTTAAAGAATATATAAATGTATACAAAATTGTGACCATCATGATGAAAAAGAACAAATCGGCATTATGTCAGATAACATATTAACGCTAAACTATAGTTTTACTGGAGCTGATCTCAGTTTCCAAATACCTTGTCCGCTAATCGTTGAACAGGGGCCTCCCTTGTCTGTGCTTCTTCCACTAAGTGAAGTATGTCAGACATAACAGTCTCACCACCAGGTCTCCTAACTTCAACTGTGAGTTTACCATTTAAGTTAATGCTTCCGGCTGACACTTCTGCCTGACAAAGGATACAAAGATCATCATTGCAGCGCACAGCATAGATACTAACGCTGAGATGTTACTTGAATTCAGTGAGCCAGAAGGCACCAATATCTCTACATTAAGACAATATTAGGTGGTTCGGAAAACATACCCCTGCAATCTTTGTTACAGGCATAGGTTCACCTGTCAAACTTGACTCATCAACTGTACTTCTTCCAGCTTTGACAACACCATCTGCTGGAATGCGGTCCTAGACAGTGCATGAGTTAGCAAAGATTATACTGGTAGGAGGATACATACGGTCATATATGAGCTGCCAGTAAAGGATATGACACATAAACAAAGTTCTATGTGTGTACTGGTATGCACTTGTATTTGCGTACACATTTAGCATACATGCAAATAACAAATTAACATAACTGAAAACGTAGGAAGCAAATAAACTATTACCCATGAAAAACAGTGCGTATACACTTAAGTTAATATGTGTGCTTGTCTGTGAATTCTATTTACTCACCCCAGGCAGCACTACTATATAGTCCCCAACAGCAAGGGTACCACATGGGACCTCTGTGAATGATGATTGCTCAGCATCACTATCCACCATTAGGCGTGCTTTTGACGGGAGAATATTGAGCAATCCTGTCATATCACTAGCAGCTTTTAGCTTCGCCCTCTGCTCAAGATTCTTCCCTAGAAGCACAAAAGCTATTAACATAATTGGTTCCTCAAAAAATGTCTTCCATCCCTGCAAGAAAATCAGTTGGTATAAAATAACTACAGTGGTACACTAAGGCCATATGTCAGGATGCAAAGTAACAGTTTATAAAACAGAGCAGTTGTAGAATGAAATGGAACCTAAAGTATGACTTTGTTCAACAGCATCTGCAAAGCAGTGACAAGGATGCAGTTGTGGACTTGTGGTAAGAATACAAATTCCCATTCTTCTGTTTAGATATATCTAAGGCCATGCATGCAACTATGCACCAATGATCCTTGCAGGAAGAAAGTAGGAGTTACCAGCTTTGGAATGAAGGCTGCAACTGAACTGACTGCAAAAGATGACAGAGCACCTAAACCAACCAACGTATTCATATTTGGAGACCCCTTGAATAACTCTTTAATCCGTCAAGAATTAGTCGTCGACCAGGACCAACAAATGTAAATATCGAGAGCGACAAATGAAATCCAGTGGAATGAAACAGGTGCATCAATGGTGCATTAACTCCAAAGAGGTGAGAAATGTGTCCCAGTAGGCAAACAGCACATAATGCCCAAGATACAGCAAGATCACGGCCTAAAAGAGAAATCAATGTCATGTTAATTACAGAAATCTTCACTTTTAAAAAATAATAAAATTCGAACTTGGAGGAAGCTTGTAATATTGATGGCTACTTGTTAATGCAAATGAAGTTTACCGCTTTGCTTCAGATTTTGAAGTTTTTCATCCATCTTCCTTTCAAAAACTTTCTGTGAACTGACTTTTGAAGAATCTGCAAGTATGATAACATTTACTGATTTACATGAGACTGGATATACTGGTGACTGGCAATATATTTTGGACAGGGTTTCAGACTTTACTAGAGTACAAAGCAGTAAACAAAGAGAACCAAAAAGCTACTCGTCTGTCTTGAATTACTAAGTACAATGTGAAAAAGAATCTGAAATATACTCTCACCGTTTGTAAATAGATGACGTTTTAGACTTTCTCTTTCTTGTTCGAGAATACATGACGTCTTATAATTTCAAGGCACGTATTTGTTCATAGTTCCTATTATGCCCCCACCTAATGAGTACTAAACACAGGATTTTAGCATGCATGTTTCATCTCTGAGAAGGTTTACCACTTCCTTGAACAAGGTTGAGGCCAAGTGTTATCATTTCACCGGTTTTCTTAAAGTGAACAGAGGGAGTGTGATATATCTGGAGCAATGGTTGCCCAACTTCAGCTAATACGCAACTGGAGTTTAAAAATACCATTCATAGACCTCACATTAAAAGCTCATCGAAATGCTTAAGCAGATTGCCAAGTATCTCCCGATGGACCTACCCATCAGCAGATTTTGTGCATTAAGGACAACTAACAATGTCCTAAGTTCTATCCTATTGTTCAAATTATCCTCATCACCCCCCCCCCCCAAAACGATATTATCTCAGCATCACGACACTATTTGGTCAATCGTAACAGTTTACCTCGATGGCTGGATTTGTACCCACATGTTGTCAACTGGCTGGCGAGTTTCTCACCCAACCGCAGTTTCCAATCCCGCACAGCTCTATCTTCGGGCACTGCCCACACAACTGCCATCTCAGTGGCAAGGTTGACAGTTGCAGACTGCACCTGGGGCTGCGTACACAAGCACACTCGCTTATAAATACGGCTTAAAGTGGATAAAAAAAACTTCCGGAAAACACTGCATTTGAGCAAGTGAGGTATGCTGATGCAAACTCACCTCACTCTCCAGAATGCGTTTAACACTTGCTGCACATCCACCACAAGACATCCCCTGCAACCAGAGGTTCAAAAACCATCAAATGGCCAACACGGCTACAGATTACGTGCTTCTAGGATACGGGTACAAGAAAACACAGTTTCAGCAGCAGCGTGTCAAATTCTCCGAGCGAATTCAGCATACAATGATACAAACTCGCATAGAATGGAAGTACCATGCTGAAATTGATTACTAAGGTGCTACCAGTAGCATCTAAGGACAAATTTCTACTTAGACATGGAGATATATATATATATATATGAGGTAATTAGTCACAAAGTCATACCCCAACGTCGAGAATTATGGTATCGGCCGTCTGCCATGCCGGTTCCTCCGCCACCGCGGTCCCCTGGGAAGCACGTGGCCGATTCCACCCGCGGTCGCCTCCATCGCCGCCGTCACCCCCTCCATCGCCGGACCCCCTACCTCCCCCGCCGCCGGGAGGACCGGTCGACGCGAGGGAGGACGCCGAGACGCTCGCGAACCAGCGGTGCGGCCCCGCGCGCGGGGAGGAGGCCGGGCTACGGAGCGCGAGGCGCGCGAGCGAGAGGAGGAGGAGGTCGCCGCGTCGATGCGCGGAGGCGGTGACAGGGGCGCGGGCGAGCGTGGCTGGAGGGAGGAGGCGGCGGCGGGCGAGGATGTGGTGTGGGGAGGAGGTGGGGAAGGCCCTGGAGCGGGAGGCAATGGCCTTGGAGAGGGCGAGGAGCGGCGTGGCCGGATCCATCGTCTAGAAGGGTCTAGCAGCAGCGGGCAGCGCCGGCGGCTCGCGCATTGCTTTGCTAGCGCAGCGGCGTCGAGCGCGGGAGGTAGCGGCAGTCCTAGACAGGAGGCGGCGACAGGCCGTATGGCGCTACAGTCTAGAGCCAAGCTGCAGCGGTGGATTGGGTTCTATCTTCTCGCCCGGTAGCGGTACTTGCTTGCAACTAGGGATGGCAACGGGTCTGCTCCCCGCCGGGGAGTGCCATCTCATCCCCATCCCCATTTAACAATCGGGGAGCATTTTCTTCCATCCCCATCCCCGCTGGGTTCGGGCGGGGATCAGGTTCCCCGTTAAGAAGCTAAATTCAAAAGATATTGACATAATCTCATGATTTTACACTCTCAAAACACAAATGTACGCAACTTGTGTATCACATATGTGGTAAAATGACAAAAAAATAGTATCATATGTTGAATACTATTAAATAGACCACACTAAATACAATACTGCAACAACTTAAATATTAAAGTATACTAATTTATATGTATACGTGTATATAACGGGGAATGACGGGTAACGGGGATGGGGAGACCTTTTAATCCCCATCCCCGTTTAACATGGCGGAGATCAAAGTTCCCCATACCCATCCCCTAATAGATGAATTCCCCACGGGTATACGGGGAACGGGGCCCCATTGCCATCCCTACTTGCAACACGACGGCTGAGGGCACCTCCCCCCCCCCCCCCTCCCCAAAATAGCGCCGTTTCGGCCTTTTAGCGTCGTTTTTCTCCCAGTCGCCCCCCAAGAGCCCAGATAGCGCCGTTTGGCGCCGTTTTGCCGCCGGCGCACCCAGGCGAAACCCACCCCATTGGGTTGCGCCTGGGGGGAGCGAAATGGCGCGAAAACAAGGCAGGTCAGCGCTGTCAGCAAGCAGGCGAAATGGCGCGGAACAGAAACGCCCGTGAGCGGCCACGTCCTCATCCTCTCGGTTCCCGCGCCGGTCAAAGGCTGCCGGAGTAATGACGTGTCCAGCGCCCAGTAAGCGGCCGTCGCCTCGACGTCCAATCGCGGGGCACGCGGCGCAGTAATGGCGCGCCACCGCGCCCCTCCGCCTGGCCTCCCACGCGCTATATAAACTCCCCCTCCTCGCCGTTCCCAGCCACACCAGCTCTCGCCGCCTTCCTCTCTCTCACCCTCGCTCTCTAGTTCTTCCTCTCTCTCGCCAGCAGCAATGGCCGACCACGCCGCCGCCGCAAACGGCTTCGCCCGCCGCCACCTCCACAAGAACGAGGCCTGGATACTGTACCAGGCGGGCTACCCCGCGCCGCCGGACATGCGCGTCCCTGGCGCCTCCGCCGGCCAGGGTTCGTGGCACTTGAGCGCGGGCGGCGTGCCCGTGCCTCCTGTGCCAGAAGGGGGGGAGCGCGAGTACGCCATCGAGCAGGTGCTCGCCGGCCTCACCCCGGAGCAGGCGGCGGATCCCCGCTGGCGGGCGCACAACAACGACGCCTTCTGGACGGAGTACTTCCGCCGGCGCGAGGAGCAGGAGCTCGCCGACACAGGCCGCAACGGCCCGGTGGAAGGCCGCTGCAACTCCAGGGGCCGCAAGCGCCGGTGGGGCGGGGAAGGGCGAACCCTCGAGTTCGTCCTCGACTACATCGCCGCCGGCAACGAGCCTCGCCTCACCATGCCGCCGCGCAGGTCGTGGCTGCCTCGGCGGATGGGAGGCTCCACCTCCTCCTCTTCCTCCTCCGGCGCGCGCTCGGCGCCTCCCTCTGTCACGCCGCGCCGCGGCCTCTTCCGCCGCCTCGTCAAGCCCAAGACGGAGGGCAAGAAGAAGGCCGTGGAGTGGGAGGCGCCGCCGGACTACCTCAGGGCGGCAACGACGATGGGCGAGCCGGAGGAGGAGTTCCCCGGCCAGCGGCTCGCCATGGAAGTCTCGTTCAACGAGGTCCTCCCGGCGCCAGACGACGTCGCCGAGGAATGGTCGTTGAGGATGCACGCGGAGGAGGAGGTGGAGTGCCAGCGGCAGATCCTCGAGCAGCTGGAGCACGAGCGCGCGGCGCCTACTGGCGGCCGTCGCATTCCGCCTCCGCCGCCGCCGCCGGAGTACTACATCCTCGACCCGAGCGACGAGGATGAGGACGCCCCCACCGCGCCCGGGCCGAGCAGGTGGCACGGCGGAGACGCCGGCGAAGGCCCCAGCAACACCGCTGGGAGCGGCTCCGACGGCGACGACGACGACGGCGGCGACTACACCGTGTTCTACAGCCAGTTGGGCATGTAGAGCGGCGTAGATCGCCTAGTTATCTTTATTTATGTTTTTATTTCAAGTTTGTAATATATAATCGGCGAATTTTCGCCCTATATGAATGAAATTCGCCTAGCTTGCCATATTTTCGCCTTTTTGAATATTTGGGCCGAATTTGCGCTGAGGTTTGGGTTTGGGCACGGCTGGGAATCGGGCCACCCCAGAAACCAGAATAGCGCCGTTGCCCCCCCCCCCCCCAGGCGGGCCAAAATAGCGCCGTTTTTGGGCCTGGGGGGCACAACGGCTGGAGATGCCCTGAAAGGTTGGTGCGTGCCGCATGGGCACCACGACTGTTCGTCGCCGTCCATTACTCTAGGGCGAGGCTATCCGGCGGTTATCCGCTAACAAACTATCGAGAAATCACTTCCTCAAGGACATGTCTCAAGGGTTTACACCGTTTGAGCTGAATGAGATAAGAGATGTGGTATTTGAGCCAAAATTTGATATTGAAATCTTGAGGCAACTATATTTAGAAATTTAGACCTATTTGTCTGAGTTACTGAGAAAGACTTTAGCAAAAAGACTAGATAAATATATTCATAAAGTAAGGGCTAACACACAAATTTCTTTAATCAAAGACAAATGCATTATGGAAGGTATTGTGTTGCTGCATGAAAAGATTAACCACACAAAAAATCTAGGGTCTTATTCGAAATAGATTTTGAAAAAAGAACTAGAGCTTTCAAAGGTTTTGGAAACTTGTTTTTCACACTGGGTGATGAAGTCTGTTAGAGGGGAAAGAGTTGTTGTTAAGGTCAGCAATCAAATAGGCCCATACTTTCCCGCTTACACATGGGTGAGGCAGTAAGATATTTAATCACCTCTTTTGTTTTATATTGTGGGATCGAGATGGCAGCCAAGCCAACGAGCATTGTCTGATTTTTGGAATAGCTACTCACCTTGTGGGTGGAGGCCTTGCTATTCTACAATATACAGTGTGCATATGAAACTATCTTGTTACTTTTGGATAGTTTGGAAAATGCCAGTAATTTCAAATTCTTCTTGTGCATATTTGAGCAGCTTTTAGGTTTGAAAATCAATTTTCACAAGAGTGAGATCTATTGTTTGGGAGATTCAGCGTCCAAGGAAAAACAATATAGTGAAATCTTCACTTGGGTCTCTACTGCTCTTTCTATGAAGTATTTGGGCATATGCCAATAGATTAAAAAAAAGTTGCCTAGGTCATAATAAGGCCCAATTGATGAAAAAATTGCTAACAAGTTAGCTAGTAGAAATGGAAGTTACTTTAAGCATGTGATAGAGTCACTTTGGTGAATGCTTGCCTCACCAATTTGCCCCTTTATATGCATGCTTTCCTTATTGGAAGCTCCTATAGGCGTGCTAGGATATATACAGAAATAGGATGATTTGACATGAAACTGGTAATAGGAAAAACTAACATCTTACAGACCGAAGACAATTTTTCGAGCATCCATAAAACTGCACACGCCCCAACCCCCCACCCAACCCTAGCTCCCGCGACCCAGCTCCGCCTCCGCGCCGCCGCCGCCAAGCCCTCCGCCGCCGCTCTGCGGCCTCCTCCCCCCCCCCCCCCCCGTGTCGCACCCAGGCGACACCGGGGGGCCCTTCCTCGCGCCAGCGGCTCTCCCCCGCGCCTCTCCCCGCCGCTGCCGCCGCCGGCCTCTGTGCCGCGGCGGTGGCGGCCTCCCCGCTGCCACACAACTGGCGGCGGGGGTGTGCTCTCTCTACTGGTCTCTGCCTGCGGAAGGTCGACGCGGCTGGGGCGCTGTCGGCCGGCTCGTCGGCGAGAGGACGCCGGGGCGGCGGCCCCGGAAGCGTGCCTGCCGGCGCGGAGGCCAGTGATCTCAGGGCGGCGGCCCTGGAGCCCGGCCGTGGCGGTGCTCGTCTCCGCCCGGCGGGGGGTGGTGGGCAGTCTGATTCGGCCATGAGGGCGGCGATGAGGGCTGGCCGGCGGCGGGGAGCCCGGGGCTGCACTTCAAGCTGCGACAAGGTTTGTTCTTGTTTCGGCTCTGTGCTGCGCCGGCTTGCTCGGCCTGGAGGTGTGGCGCTGTCTCCGGCAGGGACTGGTGGTTCGGCGGGCTTCGGCGCGCGTGGCGGTGGCTTGTTGGCGGCTGTTCAGGTGGTAGGTGGCGGAGCACATCCGGGAGAAATCCTTGCTCTGGTTTGGCCGGAGCCGGCAATGGTGACGCCCGCGGGTGTCACGGACTTTCCTGGAAGCGTTGTCGGGCGGTGTGCTCTCCCTCCCCTGCGGCTTGACTCCGGAGGGAAACCTCAGATCCGGGATCGGACGATGGAGGCGCTTCTGCGTCTCTTACCTTCTTGGGGGCATCGTCTCAGAGTCACCTACGGCCAGGGGTTCGGTGAAGGGGGCGTGGTCCCGGGCAGCGGCGCGAGGTCCAAGGGTGAAGTTTGGCAAAGATGACGCCTCGAGCTGAGGTCGGGTCGCGGCTGTTCTTCGGTAGTCAGTTTTCCCGGCGTGTCCGATGGGTTTTCTGCTTCGCTGTGTTGCTGTGGAGTCGGAGCTGCGGTGGAGTGTGTCCAGGCGGCAACGATGACCGGCCGCCGATGGTCTTGGTGGAGTGCTCGGTCGGCGCAAGAACAACATATTTCCCTTTTGAAGCTCGTTGTCTGAGTTGGAGCTGTCTCTCCTTGGCGCGTGTGGCCAATTGGTGGCATAGGCCGGCATGGGCTCGACGCCATCTGTGAGGCTCTGTTTGGGAAGATGCTGGCGAAGTCGGAGTCGCTGGCTCGAGGAGGAGTGATGACGATGACGCTCGGTGGCAACCTCGACGAGGGTCTTCCTGTGTGTCGGTGTTTCGTGTGGGTAGCCAGGTTGGCTGTGGTGGAGTGCCTAATGTGGTCGTATGACGGCATTGGTGCATTTGTACGGGTTTTCGGCCGGTTCCCCTGCAAATGAACCGGTCAATTCTCTTCTGCTTTTTTAAATAAAATGAGGCAAATTGCCCGTTTTGTTCAAAAAAAAAGACAATTTTTCTAACAAGGATTATGCAGTCCTTGGTGTTCTTGATTTGTAAACCAAAAATAAGCATCTTGTGTAGATAAATTTAGAAGTTAGAAAATACTGATGACACTTGGTAGGAACCGCTTAGTTGGAAGTACTTGCAAAATAAAGTTTGCTTACATGCCTCTGTTGATTCAGGATGTTCTCTTTTTTTGGCAAGAATAGATGGGGATTAACCATACCTTCCAACAGTTTACCAAAAGGAAAAAAAAATATTCTGGTCGACTGTTGGGAAAACGTTTCACCTCTTTCTATACAATTCCTCAAATTGTATATTTTTTCTTCCAACAAATTTATTAATGTGAGTGAAGTTTAAATCAATGGATGGGGTTGCCTGAGATTCAAAAGCACTATGTGGGGGCGAGCTGACTGTGCAATTTGAGACTATGAAGAATAACTTGGATGTATTCAACTGAATGATTAACCTAATAGGGTCAGGTGGTCCATTGGGGGCACGGGACAATTCAAAGTGAGGGGTCTTTACTTATACCTGATATGTGTTATTATATTCTAATTCAGATATATGTGGAAGATAAAAATACCTCTGAAGGTCAAAGTTTTTATCAGGCTGATGTTAGAAAGTGTATTTTGACCAATATAACCTAGCAAGTAGAGGTTGGACTTGGAATAAGCGCTGCCACTTCTATGGCCATATGAGACGGTTGACCACTTCCTATTTCAGTGCTCATTAGCAAGACATATTTGAGTAATACTCCCTCCGTTTCACAATATAAGATGTTCTACCTAGCTCACACGTTGGTTAGATGCAAACCTAAATGAGTGTACATACACATTAAAATATGTCCACATACATCTAGATACATGTGAATGTGGACAAAAACTAAAACATCTTATATTTAGAAACGGAGAGGGTAGTTGTTTGTGCATTAGGATTGGTAAGACCTCCTGATGGAGCTCTGGGTCTACTAGATGGATGGTTTGGTTCCTTTTGTGCGCCACAGCGCACGCTCATGCTCTGTGGTGGGGCAGCTGTGTGCTGAACAATTTGGAAGATCAGAAATAACAAAATGTTTTAATCATAAATATCCTAATGATCCTGCTGTTGTAATATATACTCTGTTCAATGCTTAATGGATGGACAATATTACAAAAAGGCAAGGATAAGAAAATGTTGAAGCTGGAGTGGAAATGATTCAACTCGTGTTGCGGGACGCGTTCTCCAGGTCGCATGATTGGGCAACTACTTCGGCCAGACTAACAAATTGAGATTATCTTCTATGTTGTGCATTGTCCTTTCTGGGTTTCGTCTGCTGCTTTTGAATTTTTGTAGATTTGTGTTTTTGCTTGTTCTGATGGTTAAGTGAGACATGTCTGAGTGGTGGTGGCACAAAACACCCGTGTGCTGGTTGTAGGCTACCTAGAATATGTTTAGTATTCTCCTTTATAAGTTTGTAAGGTACCGGTTTCTTTATATGATATCGATGAGGGGAGGTTGTTACTGCTCAATGGTATAGAATTGTGTCCATATATGTCCATGCGAGGCGGCATCCATGCTTAAATTACTGATCTTTGAAAAAAGCTCCTCGCGTTTGAGCTTTAGCAAAAAGCGTCTAAAAGAGCGGAAATTGCTATTAGCACCCGAGTTTTATGTAGTCCTTTATTTAAAAATTTCAAAATTTTGACATCTCAAAAACCCTAAGAAATCCATGGTCCTGTTTGGTTTCCTGCACCATTTTAGCCTACTTGCATTTGTGGCTCCCAGGGCCTGGTTGTGAAAAAACGAGATGAAACCATGTTGTGCACCTCATTCGGTTGCCCATAAAGAGCCAGCCAGGCCCGTTTCACTTAATGCAAATTTTTAATCCCCGTTGTTTGGTTTACATACGTGTTTCGTGTACTCTAACCTGCTATCTACATGGGGCGTGTTTGGTAGCCCATGAGCTCCTCAACCAGGCCCTGGGGGTGCAAAAAACGTGCATTTGGTTGCCTGTCCTAGCCTGCGTTCCTCCATCTGCATGAACCTTAAAGCATGTAGGGCCTGACTGAGGAGGAACGGCCGAATTGGCCGTTTTCCTTGGGCCAGGCTGAGGAGAGCCACGCGTGCCTCGCAGTCACACGCGTTGGGAAGCACGGGAGACGCGACGCTTCACTTAACTCTCCACTCCCCACTCCTATCACCGTCCACTCTCTCTCTCCCTCTGTCTCAACCTTTCCGCCTCACCGCCGCTCGGGATGGCAGGCCCTCGTCCACCGCTGCGCCGCCCCGTCGGCGACACCCCACATTCCAGGTGGGTGCACAACGTCGTCGTCCAGCAAATGTCGCCGAAGGAGCTCCGACGGCAGTTCCACGCGCCTTCCCCAATCTGTCACCGGGGGCCATCATCGGCCGCCGCAACGGCCGCCGCATCGATGGCAGGGCCATCCACGGCGCCCTCGACTTTTGTTCCAGCTCTGAGTGCGACGGCGCCGACTGGATTGATGGCGCCGATGCCCGCGCCGCCACTGGTGTCCATTACCATGCCCGGCTGCTCTGGACCATGGGCACCGCCTCCACCCCCTTCAGCGCCTGCACCGTCGGCGCCGCGTTCGCCCCTTCCACCGCCTGCACCACCGGTAGCACTCATGGTAAGTTCTGATCTATCCCACCTTATAAGTTAGGGTTTCATGTCAGTACGAATCCGCACTTTTAGGCTTTAATTCGAGCTTCTATATGCTAGATTAGTGTAGTACATGTCAGATTCGGATGTAGATGTTGCGATCTACTGTGTATGTTCTTGTTCCGAGGTTGATTTGGGGTTTTTTGTGCGAGGTTTACATATTCCGATCTACTGTGTATAGCTTGTGCTCTGCTTGATTTGGGGTTTTTTGCCCCAAATCCAGATTTCTTGCTTCTGCATTGATAGGCCATTGCTTGTTTGCATTGTTCGCCCATTCCGTGTTTCTGCATTGCTAACGATCGTCACCGTCCATGACAAGGTACCCAAGGCCGAGCAAGATGGCCCTCCTCCAGGCTTTAAGCCTCTGGTGCCATTGCTCGGTGTCATCCCCTACAACAGCAGGCTTCAGAAGCCATTGCTGCTTGGGAGGGAAGAGGAGGCGCAGGAGCTGCTGAAGGTGGTGAAGGGGAAGAAGCCCAAGGTCAGTCACATGCCAAGAGTGGGAATGCCTCGGCGCTTCTACGTGCAGCTGGACCGGGAGGACCTGCACATGATGCTCATCCCAAGGTCATTCCATGCCAGCTTGAAGGAGTGATTGATGATCCCCCTGCCTCGTTGCATCGCCATCGGCGCCTGCAAGTACTGCGACGAGCATGTTCAGCTCCAGTACTTCAAGAACACCGACGAGATAGTGATCGGGAGGAACTGGCCAGATGTCGTCTACAAGTACAGTCTGGAGGTGGACGACGTCCTAGTCTTCAAGCTCACCGCCATGGGCTTCAAGATGAACATCTACAAGAACGAGGACTCCACGGCCAGGTCCTACACTTGTCCTGAGCATGGCTAGTTCCAGCGTGCTAAGGTAAGTGCATTTTGATCAGGGGCATGTGATGCCCCTGTTAGTGTTGATCAGTGGCATGGAATGCCCCTGCTAGCTGTTAACCCGGGCTTAGAATGCCCAGAACTTGTTTTGATCAGGGTCTGTATGTCCCCTGTTTGTTCATCAGGGTGTTTTTTGTCCCGTGATGTGGTGTACTTAAGTAATTTAGTTGTGCACTTAAACATCTACCAGGCTAATACGTGTTAGTCCTCTTGCTGCTTGCTGATTGCTGCTTACTGCTTGTTGCTTGCGTTAAGGGTGGTAAGATGACCAGTTTTGAAAGTGTTGAGCATAAAACTAAACCTGCATGCAACCAAACAGTCGTGTTTTGCAGCTAAACAACCCACAGCCAAGAATGCAGACAAACAAATACGAAAATGTGAAATAAATAGGCAAAAAAGAAAAACGATATGCATGCAATCAAACGGGCTGCAGAACTTGGCTCAGGCCGCGTTTCACCTGAGCCAGGCCCGCCAGGGCCACAGAGACGGGAGGCCCATTTTCGATGCGAGCAACCAAACACGCCCATGGTGATCTTACCCCACACCACTGGAGTTGAACTATGTGCCATCACCATGAAAAGCGGCGAGCAAGACAACGGCGCGGCAGCGGTCCGGGCTTAGGTCGGTGTAAGAGTTTCGCCGGAGGTTGCAGTGCAGATTAAAAACACACCTACGGCGACGGCGACGAGGTTGAAGAACACGATGTACACTATGTGTAGTCTAAACACGTACAAATTTTAGGGTTTAGGGTTTGAAGAACACGATGAACAGCGGGTCTGGCCGACCTCCATGCAGGAAGCCAAACACGCCCCGTATAGGTATATCTACACATATACTCCCTCTGTTCAATAATATAAGATGTTTTAGGTATGTCACATGTTATCTAGATTCACACTAAAATAAGTGAACATGTACACTAAAAAGTGTCTACATACATGTGTACATATGTGAATGTGGAAGATGGCTAAAACATTTTATATTGTGGAACGGAGGGAGTACTCCGTAATATGTACTGTAGGACACAAGTGCCAAATTTGGGAGAGCAGCGTTTTGGCTCCCGGGAGCATATGCTCCCGGTATTTTCGACAAAATTTAGCAAATTGAAAACTTATCGAAAAATTCCAAAAACAATCATGCATGTACCTGACCATGTTGTGCGCCACCATGATTTTTTTCGCGCCGAAATGACATCGTATGCGACCTGTACAAAAATGACAAATTTCCTGTCAGAAAATTCAAATTTTGAATCTCAAATCTGACAGGAAATTTGTCATTTTTGTACAGGTCGCATACGATGTCATTTCGGCGCGAAAAAAATCATGGTGGTGCGCAACATGGTCAGGTACATGCATAATATTTTCGGAATTTTTCGATAAGTTTTCAATTTGCTAAATTTTGTCGAAAATACCGGGAGCATATGCTCCCGGGAGCCAAAGCGAATTTCTGCAAATTTGGCTCCTAGTATAGCATTTCATATCTGCGCCGTTTCCCTCCTCTCATACGCGATAAGAAAAGAGCACCAAGGCGGAAAGAGGTAGATAAGCAGCCACTCTCGAACCATTCGCGCCTATTCCCTTCCATCCCTGATTTCCATTCCAATATCCGATGCCTCCAATGGTTCCTACTTCCCTTTTCATCCCGGCCTCCTTCACCCCGGCCGCCGCAGCCGCCCCAGCTCGCCGCAGCTTCTCCAGCAACCGCTCCGCTTCCAGCCTCCCCTCGGTCCGACTTTGCCTCAGCCGCGCGTCCTCGCTCGTCGTCTCCGCCTCGGCTTCCCCGCCGCCGTCGCTCGACGCACTGATCTTCGACTGTGACGGCGTCATACTGGAGTCGGAGCACCTCCACCGGCAGGCCTACAATGACGCCTTCGCGCATTTCGGTGTCCGCTGCCCGCCCGCGGCCGATGGGCCGCTGGACTGGGACGAGGCCTTCTACGACGACCTCCAGAACCGCATCGGCGGCGGGAAGCCCAAGATGCGATGGTACGTGACGTCCGCAACCTTGGTGCTTCCCTCGAATATGGCAATCTGCCTCTGCACGGCTGTGCAGCGGGCAGCGTACGGGCAACTCGTCGATAGCTTGGGCAAGCTTTGCTGTTCTTGTGCCCTGCGATTGTTTGATGTTTTGCCTCAGCAGTTGCTCTGGGTTTGAGTACGCGCTCAGCCTCCCACCATTTTTTGCTGGAATTTTGAATCACGTATGCCGATTTCACAAGATTGATTCTTGCTTACCACCTGCATTACATGCATCATTGTGCTCGACGTTCCTGCAATGCTGGTCACGCAACTTTATAGACATGCAGAGATAGAATGCAGTTGGTCTCGGTCATTAGTAGATTGGTGTGCAATGTTAATGCGGCAAGTTGTTCGAATGGGAATCACTGATGTTGGCATGCAGCACATGCAGGCAGGGCGCGCTAGCATTCACGTGCTGTTTAAGTACTTGATCAATTTGTGAATATTGGTTCTGAATTCGTTAGGTACTTTGGAGAAAATGGGTGGCCTTCTTCAAAGATATATGAGACACCACCTTCAAGCGACTCAGATAGGGAGAAGTTAGTTGATATTATTCAGGTATGATTATTTGATATCCTTGGTTCTAAATCTAACGCACTGGAGCAGTTCCTAATTATCCTTTTTGTAGTAGAAGTACAAATCTTTCGAACCGTGTCTAATATAAGATAATTTGGAGGGTGTTGTGTTTCTCAGAAATAATTTATTTTCTGAATCATCTTTGTGCCTTGCAGTATAGTATACTACTTATATTATATATACTAGTTGAAATGCCCGTGCGTTGCCACGGGCTATTGTGTCGTCACTTATATCACACATGTAAATATAAACACACATAAATATTAAAGAATCACATATTATATAATATAGATACTGAAATAATTACTTTGCATAATTATAAGTCACTTTTAAATAAAGCAAACTATCGCTTATTAGGTTCTTAGGCTGGTGCCAACGCAGGCGGTAGGGCGGGCGGAGCGAGGCGGGAGGCGGGCGAGACGGGAGCGGCGGGCGACGGATCCGTCGCCGGGCGGGAGCGGGCGCTACCGCCCCGCTCTCGCCCGCGTTGGCGGCGAGAGGGAGGCGAGGAGGAGGCGGTAGCGGGGCGACGCGCTGGCGGGGATGGGCGAGAGCGGGGCGACGGCGGTAGTGCCAACGGCTAGCTGACGTGGCGAGCTCTGATTCGTCCACGTCAGCTAGCCGTTGAGGTATCCGTTGGAGCTCTAAAAAATTCGAAAAAAATTGCAAAAAATTCCAAATTTCATCCCCAACCCCCTATAAATACCCCCACCTGGTTTCACTCATTCCACACCCCACTTCATCTCCTCCACTCTCCATTTCCACTCCTCTCGACGACATGTCTTCGTCCAGCAGCAATTCGAGCGAAGGAATGGAGAGTGATATGATCGATGCATTCGAGGCGGAGTATGAGGAGGCGATGCTCAACCTCGAGGCGGAGTCAAGCCGGACGCGACGCCATCGACAGTACATCAGGCGTGATCGTCTGGGTGCCCACGATCGGCTCTACGACGACTACTTCGCCGACCCCTGTACTTATCCTCCCAACTTCTTTCGGCGAAGGTATCGGATGAGGCGACACCTTTTTGTACGCATTGTGGATAGATTGGGTGAATACTCTCCGTATTTCACCCAAAGAGTTGATGCTCTCAACCGTCCTAGTTTTTCTCCCCTACAAAAGTGTACTGCGGCTTTGCGCTTATTAGCTTATGGAGCCGCTGCAGATTCGATAGATGAGTGGCTTAAGCTAGCTAGACAAACTTCATCAGAATGTCTAGAGAGATTCTGTGAAGGCATCATTCACTGTTACGGGGATGAGTTTTGCCGTCGACCAAATGTCGCGGATACTCAGCGTCTACTAGCGAAAGCCGAGGAGCGTGGCTTTCCGGGCATGCTAGGGAGCATCGATTGCATGCATTGGCAGTGGAGGAACTGCCCAGTTGCGCATGCCGGTCAATTCACAAGGGGTGACATCAAACACCCTACCATAATCTTAGAAGCCGTTGCGTCGTATGATCGTTGGATCTGGCATGCCTTTTTTGGAGTGGCCGGGTCCAACAACGACATCAATGTACTCAATCAGTCGCCGTTGTTCCGTGATGTGCTTAGGGGAGAAGCACCCATAGTGAACTTCACGGTGAATGGACACGAGTACAACAGGGGTTACTACCTTGCCGACGGCATCTACCCCTCCTGGCCGGTGTTCATGAAAGGTGTTACTCTTCCACAAAGTGATAAGCATCGGCTATTCACTACTGCTCAATCAGCTTGGCGCAAAGATGTCGAGTGTACCTTTGGAGTGCTCAAGTCTAGGTTCAACATTATAGCAGTTCCCGGACGCTCCTACTCGAAGCAAACTCTTGGGTTGATCATGCGTGCATGTGTCATTCTGCACAACATGATCATCGACGATGAGCGTGGTACCAATTTGGACGACATCTATGAGACAGTTGATTCCAATGTCGGCCCGGCGATACACAACAATGCACCACCAAGCCTAGCAGCCAAGATTCAGATGGACAGCGAAATAAAGGACTCACCGATGTATACACAGCTCCAGCAAGATTTGATTGAGCATGTGTGGGAAAATAGTAATGCCTAGATTATGTAATTTTCTCAATTTTTTATGTAATTTTTTTTATTTATATGTAATTTTTTATTTATAATGTAATCGGTAACATTTTTAGTTGAATAAAATAATTTTCTTGCATTATTTTGAATGTCTAAACAAAAGCGAGTGAAATAACTTAATCTGAAAAAGAAATGCCGATGTGGAGGAGAGAGAAGTGAGAGCGGGCACTACAGCCCGTGCATTGGCACCGTGGGGTGAGAGTGTGGTGAGAGTGGGGTGAGAGTGGGGGTAAAAGCTGACGTGGCATCACTATCACGGGCGGTGCACTGGCACCCGCCTTAGGCAACATCGAGAAGATCCATTGATGACGATGGTGGCATCATGGCCAGCATATCTCTCTTATCATAGCTTGCTTATTCATTACATAATTAAACCCTAAACAAGCTTAAACTCTATATCCAACATGTCATCTTCACGTAGCTCTGCATCGTGCATCCGAGACTGATGAACTTTCACACCATATAACAGACCTTCTTCTAATTCAAAGAATTTTCTATCAAACTCGGACACAAGATTTTTAAGCAATAGTATCACAAACACAGAGACACCATTGCGGCCTACCCACACATCATAAAAAGATTTGTAATCAAAATAATATGATAGAAAATTAGCACAGTCCCTTCTAGATCTGCATCACCCTCCTTCAGCCAGACATGAACAACGTTTTCCGGAGGCAACAGATCGTCGATATTCTCCCTACAACGGCCAGGCATATCTAACCAGCGCTGCCAATCTTCCGCAATCTGTTTTTGCAAATAAACATACTGGATATCCCACCCCAATGGAAGGCGCTCCTGAACAATACCTGATGGCACGTTCACATGAAACGAAAAATTAATGTAGACTGATAATAACTGTGACTCAGGTTTTGGAGTCCATGTACAATGAAAAGTCTACAGGCCATGCGTTGCTACGGGCTTATATAACGATTTAATTATTTATTTTCACATAGAATAAATCTCTATGTTCATCCAAATATGGTAAGAGTAAGATCACTATTTTGTAGGTGCGTGCATACATCTCATTATGCCTCATGATCATAGATACTTGATTCAGATTTTTTTTCTTTTCCATCACTGTAGATGGTAAGAAATAAAATGTCCAGCTGCAAATGTGAGCTCAAGTACTGAACACCACTCTTTTGTTCACTTTACTTTAAAAATTACACATGTGTAAATGACGTAGACCTCAATACACCCACAAACAAAATCAGATCCCCAATTGAAAATTCACACGGCTCTATAGAAAGTTTTCTTAAGACTTTAAGTGAAATGACTGTACTACGGTTTGCAGATTGGAAGTCGCACTTGTATCAATCGACACAAAATAAAATCAATATAGTATATCCACTTTTCTGGAGACAACAAATATAGCACAAAGATAAGTTCTATATTCACCTTCCTGTTTTTCAACCTACAGTATTTAACTTTTTCATTTTGCAACTCCTAATTCAGCTCACCTGATAGCACATTGTTTAACGAGACCATACCAAACGATCCTCTAGAGAGGCCATAGCTCTCAGGTTTGCTCGGGCAGTAGATACTGCGTTATGTGGCTGCCTTTCTCCATCTTCAGTATCGAAAGCCGTCATGAACTCCTCCTGTTGCAACCTGTATGCCAGTGCAGAATCATCAGACTGGCCTGACACCCTGGTGTCAACCAACTGTGACGCCTGGACAAAGCTTCTTCTGCTGCTGTCTCTGCTTCTTGTACTCCTACCCCGTGTGTCGAGACTCCCACTGCTGGTGTTCATGCTTCCAGGGCCCTGCATGCTTCTTCTGCTACCTGGAGTCACGAAGCTCCTGTGAAGCTGGTACTGGTGTTCCTACTTCTCATGCCACCTTGTGTAAAGCTGCTGCTTCTTGGCATGGTTTGCTTCACATCATCGTCCATACTTGCCGAGCATGATGCAATCGAGGTCTTCCTCGCCTCAACCCTTTCTGCACGCGGTCAGATGCCGGCATCTCAGAGTGCACGATCCTGCGACCCGCCGTCATCCACTGAAGAAGAAGAAGAGAGCATTCAGATTGCAATGTTAGTTTGTGACAGAAGCGAACGGATCATGTTGATGATAAATTCCTTGTGATTGTAAGTACATAAGGATTATACCTGGACATCTCCTGGTTTGATAGTGCCTTTGTGCCCCGAGAAGTCCTGGTGTGTGAATGCGCCCTGCATCAGAACAAACGAGCGTGCATTTCAGCAAACAGGTTGCAGGCGAGATGAACACGATGCAGAGCAGAGCAGACCGTGAAGCATAGCGTGCGCAGGTAGCCCTGGCCGCTGGATGCATACCTCGAGCATGTAGGTGACGGTCTCAAATCCTCGGTGGGGGTGGTCGGGGAATCCGGCGGGCTTGGAGACTGAAACAACCAGTCGAGGAATTAATCGGTCAGAAAACAAGAAGGATGCAGCAGCAAGCTCTGAACCCAGTCCAAAATTTGCTTGGGCCGATTGAGAGATAGATGCCTGGATCACCTGAGAACTCGTCGAGCAAGGGGAAGGGGTCCAGGTTCCTCAGCTCGTGCCTGCAAGATTCAGCCAGAAAACAGAGGTCAACGCAAGCCATCAGAAAAAGTTCAGAGTCCAATTCGGTGTTCACGCCGCGCAATTCAACTCACAAGAGAGGGAATTGATATCTCCGTACCAGCCGATGCTGCGCCGGACGGTGGCGCCCTGCCCCTCGGACTGGGACTCGGAGAGCAGCTTCTTGACCAGATGGTGGCGAGCAGGGGCGTGGCGGGGTCGGCCGGTCGGCTGCGAGCAAGGGTGCGTCCGGGGCGCGACGGGGCCGCCAGCGCCCGGCCTGGTTGCGCCCTGCCGGCCTGGGCGCGGCGGGGCCGGCCGGCCAGGCGGCCGCCCATATTATCTGTCCAAACAAGGGGAAACGAAAGCAGAATCTCCGTCAGACGACGAGCCGTCGCCCCACTCGCCTGCGCCGATGCCGAGGACGTCGTCGTCTCCGGCGTGGGTCTTCCTGGCGCTCCTGGCCGCAGGGGCCTTCTTCTTGGGAGAGAAGGGGAAGCAGCAGGCCTGGCGCGGCGGCGGAAGCGGGACTCGTGGCTGGACGGCAGCGCGGCCGAGTCGTCGAGGTGCACCGTGTTGAGCCTGGCGATCTGCTCCAGCGCCACCAGATCGGCCGCCTCCGCGAGGATGGCGTCCACGGCTGACACCCCGCCCTTGGAGTACGCCATGGCCGAACCGAGCGGCGCCGCGAGGTGGGGATCGGGAGTGAAGGAAATTGCAGCGCTGCGACGGTAAATATAAGAAAAAAAAACGAACCGGTACGACTTTATGGATGGCAAGGTGGGTAAATTTTCTTACTACGTAGGGGTAAAATCGAAAATAAAAATGACGTACCAACACCTCCTCTGGCTATATTATATAGTAGAGAAGAGATTCTCATACCAATCATGGTTAATTGATTATCTTAAAACACCATGAATTTTACAGAAGTAAGCGCTTTTTTGCAGGACTGGAAAACAGAGAGATACAAAGAAATAATTAAATCTGGAACTGTAAGTGAAGTGTATACGTTGAGTTTTTCTAGCACATCATCTCATACTGATATTCAGCTCTGTATGCTAGGTGGAACCTAGACCTGGTGTTTTGCGGCTCATGGATGAAGTTAGGGGTGCGGTAATACAACTTACTGAAGATTTGTTCTGCTTTGTGCTAATGTTTTCCTTGTAAAGTAAAATGCTTTGCAACGTAATATACTTCATTCAATTCAATTGTTTTTGTAGTTTAAACTTTTGATGCATTCTTATATATCGTGCCCATTAAATTACGCAAATATGAGGGCTAGCTTTAGAAAAATGAGGTGACTTCGGTATAATGGTGTAGGGCATCAAGCTTGCCGTTTGCTCTGCAGCAACTAAAAGTTCCGTGGTACTGTGCCTTGAAAACCTTATTGGACTTGTTATTTCTTATATTTATGACATGAATTTTTATTTTTATTATATTTCTAACCATTATATGATTTTGTAGGAGCGATTCAATGGTCTGGACTGCTTCCTCGCCTGTATCTGGTTGTTTTTTTCTTCCTTCTGATCATTTTTAACATGCTTTTCTTGAACTTGACTGAGAATGATCACCAAAACGTGAAGCAACATGCAGGATTATCTTTGCAAAGTTTCTGAACCAGTCATCCTGGTTGTTTTCTTATTTTATAATATTGCATCAGTTCATATGAAATATTACAATGACTACTTACAAGGTTAAGAAAAATAAGAACTCTGTGACATAATTAGGAGATGAAGTCTAGTGAAGGGTTGAGATGTATTTTGGCTTACATTTTCCTAAGGCCAGATACTATTCAAATGCACTTGCAATTGTTTGTTGCTTCATAGCTGGTTATGTTCTGGAAGCTATAAAATACATTCCACATCATTCGAAATTCTTGATTGTTTGATTGCAGGCGATGATGTTAAAATGAAGAAACCTGACCCATCAATATATGTTACAGCAGCAAAGGTAGTCAGCATAACAGGAGCAGATCTGTCTAACTTTACTTGTGACTTTTTTTGAAATTATTCATATTAAGGACTCCATTGTTTGATCCAGAAATTAGGTGTGGAAAGCAAGAACTGCCTTGTAGTAGAAGACAGTGTCATTGGACTACAAGTAGGTCCTCCTAATTTTATTTTATTAACTGAACCTACACTCTTGAACACAATAGACGCTTATTTTGTTAGGCAGCAAAAGGAGCAGGGATGTCATGTATAATAACATATACACCTTCAACTGCTAACCAAGTAAGACCGAGCTTAATTATAGATTATTGATCAGTGTGATAATGCCACACGCTGATCTCCTGAATTTTCTATAGGATTTCAAGGATTCCATCGCAACCTATCCTGGCCTTAGTAATGTGAGGTAGGTAATGATTTGCCTCTTTAGTTTTTTCATCAGAGAACCACTGAACCACACCTGTTAATTCTTGACAGGCTTGAGGACCTCAAGCTACTGCTCCAAGAATCTCTCGTCATTGGATAGTGAAGCTTCTTGCTTTTCATAAGAAATACATTGGCTGTTTTTTCTTATGCGAGATACACCATGGTAAGTTTCTTTACATATCTGCTACAATTCTCCTTTTTTGAACTTGAAATTCTATTTCTTCTGTAGCTTTCAGCAAAGCTAGGTTTATGGCTTATTTCCAATTCGATATATCTATGCAAAAAACTAAATATCCCATTTATGCTAGAGTAAACAAAAATACTTGAACTTTTTATCCTAGTACACCTACATGAGTGGGGGGAGGACAAAAAGAGAAGGGTGGTTAATTGTAAGATGAAATTATGTGTGATAAACTGGTAAGAAGTTCTTGTCAAGTTGTCATGTAGGGCTGCCACTATGGCCTCACACCCACTGTGAAACATAAACCCATGACAGTTCATTGATGAAAGAAGTTTTGTAATTAAAAAGACTGTTATCCAACTTATATATGTCTATAATTCTTTTCAGGTAAATATTCGAAGTTTCATAATTAGTCATGTTCCTTTGGCCTCCCGGCATCTTCAGATCAACTGAAATATTTTGGGGATCAAGTAAGGACATTCTGGTACATTCTTCGGGAATCTCAGCGTAGTTTGTAAATAAAGGGGGATTAAACGTTTGTTTCAGCTGAAGTGTCTAGTAGTACAGCTGGTTAACCCAAATGTTGAATAATGGGCTGTTAGATACAGATACACAACCAAATATTATACTTTAGATTTGAATGATTGGTCAGGTTACTGTTCTGTGCATAGTGTGTTTCAAGCTACCAAGCAAGTGGTCAACCAGGTACCCAACTGCTGGAACCCATTTGAGAGAAAGAAAAATACAACTGTTGGAACAAGTACTGTTGTAAATTAAAGAAAGCTTATTTAATTTTGCTCATGTTGTCAATTCTGCATTTCTGCTCCATTATATCTCTTTTTTATGTTCATATATGTGTAGAGATAAAAATGTAGTAGGACGTTTTCTATGTGTTTGTACTAAAACATGCACGAGTTTTTAACATGTCGAAAGAAAGTATGCAACATCGAAAATCCGCAAATTACCAGCCTTGTGTTGCAGCATCAACCTTGCTGTCACCGGGCTCGCCAACGACGAATCTGCCTCACCTGCTGTCAGATCTACCGAGTTCGGGCTCGACTATTCCCGGGTAGCATCGTCTCCCAGCCCAACCTCGTGGGGAACTCCTGTTATCTGAGCTCCAACTCTGAGCTCCGCCATGACTTGTCCATGGCGAGCTAGGTGATGTTTAACCGGTCAGGGAGGAAAGCAGCGGAGACAGACAAGGAGTAGGGGTATCGGGGAGGAAAGTGGTAATGGCGACAGACGCGAAGTGTGGCGGCCCAACGCGTTGCGCAGTGAGAAACTGCGTTGGAAGAGTGAGTGATGCGGTGCCTCGGTGGGGCAAATAGCAACTTCTCCTGACATATAAGCATCTTTTGTGCCCACCTTAGCATAGTAATGTTGTGATGTCCGAAGCCTTTGGACGATATTCCTTAGGTTTCTGTGGAAGAAAATAAAATCCTCACTGCCCCATTTACAGAAGAGGAAGTCAAGGAGGCTATCTCTAAAATGAAATATAATAAAGCGGTTGTATCGGATGTATTTTTGGCTGAGTTTTACCAAGTTTTCTAGGGTTGATGGGGGGATTACTTTGCTTCCAAAATATATGAGGCTATACAGATTCAATAACTCTTTTCTAATTTGTCTCCTAAATGTGAGTTTCAAATTTTCACCAAGGTGGTAACAAATAAAATTAATCGGGTGAACGATCACGTGGTTTATCCAACCCAAATGGCGTTTATGGGTGGCAGAAACGTCCTCGAAGGAGTCCTATTCCTACATGAGCTCCACTGGAAAAGTATAGGAGTAATTTTTAATATTAATTTTGAGAAGGCGTACGATGAACAAGCAGCCTTTTCTTTCTAGACCCTTCAGATGAAAGTTTAACCTCTTCAGTGCAAGTGGGTGGATAAATTTATATCACGCGGAAGTATTGGCATCAAAGCTAACAACAATTTAGGACCTTATGTCGAAACTAAGAAAGGCCTCCGCCACGGAATCCTGTATCATCTATTCTCTTTAGTATAACTTTTTATATGCTAGCAATTATGAGAGAGAGAGAGAGAGAGAGAGAGAGAGAGAGAGGATGTCAGCAAATAAAAAGCTACCTTTGCAAATGAAAAACGCTTTTTCAGTTCAAACTAGATCACACATAGGTATGTTTCGACAAAAAAATCAGTATTTTTGTTTCCAGGAAAATAATACATAAGTTGGCAACCTATTTTGTAAAAAGTTAGCACGTGGCAACTCTGCTACATGTGATGGCAACCTATTTTGTAAAAGCGCTACCACTAAGCTAATGCCCAGGCTCAGTATTTCTAAGGTGCTCATAGGGGTAGGGTGTGCGTACGTGCGTTCATAGAAGTAGCGACTGCGTTTGTATTGTGTTTTGCAAAAAAAAAATGCGTCTAGGAGCGTATTCCCTACCATCAGGGAGGGATCAGGTGGGCTCCTTGCCGGAAAGCGCAACTACGGGCAGCTCCCCAGCTGATCTCGCCGAATAGGTTGAAACCATTACTCGCAAATACAGCTCAAACAGCTAGAAAAAAACAAACTAGGATAACTTTCCAGAATTCGAGCCCGACAAACTTGAAACCTAGGTTTTTCTGAACAACGATCCTCCAAGATTCCCTGAAGCCGCTCTAGAAGACTTTGTTCTCAGTGCCGGGATTGCAAGAATCTTACGTGCGCAGCACAATTACGTGCTTTATTTGTAAAAGATATTCTCAAGGTAAACGTAACTAAGGCAGTTTAGATAACTCCACTCTTTCTGCTCTCACAAAATACACCTACATCAGTGACTTGAAATTGTTTTTTAGACTTCCTAAGAGAAGATGGAGCCTACTGAATACAAACATCATTCCTAGAGACAGCCCGCTCAACTCTGCAGGCTGGTCAGTGCAGGGAATTTTCTACCCCCATCGGATACATCAACGAAAACCACGCACCAAGACACTTCATATTCACCGCCAGAGACGTCGGCTGCATCGCATTAATCAGGGTTGCCACGAGCCATTGTTGGGCATATTACGTTGACCAGCAACAATCCTATCCTTACATGATGGGCAAATGACTCCGTAGTTACCAGCCCGCTGCCCATCAACTGGCCCAAAATGGTGGAACTGGCTGTTGCACCACATACATACTTCTGCTATCATGCCTCCTCCACTGACCATCCTTGACAAGTTCAGATCCCACCCTGACTGGACCGGAGGAGGTCCACTTCCCATCTGTGGCGCATTCCCCAACACTAAGGTTGGCTCCGAAGTCCTTACAACATTCTGCCTTGCAATGCTCTTGGACTGAGGGGATTCGCCGGGAGGTACAGGATTAGGTCCAGCCATGCGCCTGAACTGAGAGGATTCAACAGAAGGTCTAGAACTGGACCCAGACATGTGCCAAAACTGAGAGGGCTCAGCAGGAGGTCTAGAATCAGGTCTGGCCATGCGCCTATACTGAGAGGATTCGCCGGGAGGTACAGGATTAGGTCCGACCACGTACCCGAACTGAGATTCAGCGGGAGGTCTAGAATTGGGCTCGGACATCTGCCAAAATGGAGAGGATTCAGCAGGAGGTCTAGAATCAGGTCCAGCCATGTGCCTAAACTGAGAGGATTCGACAGGAGGTATAGTATTAGGTCCAGCCATGCGCCCAACCTGAGAGGATCCGCTTTGCAGATAATTAGAATTGGCCAGACTCCCAACCTGAGAGGATCCAACAGGCAAAGAATTAGGTCTGACCATGTTCCCAAACTGTGAAGCGGTAGGTAAATTATTATTTCTGGCCATGCCACCAAGCTGAGGGGACCCAGCTGCAGCCGATCTAAGCTCTCCATAATCAGGGAATATGTGCTGATTCTGGTCACCAAATCCAAGTTGCAGATCACACTGTTTTCATTATTAAAGAGATCAATTATCACATGGTATTTAGCGTGAAAAGTATACATAAATATTACAACTAAGATATTACACAAAATATGCAGTCATATGGAGAGATAGTTTTGAGAACCAGAACAAAAATGAATAGCACAATTAGAAGTATCAAAATGTGTCAGCACAATAACCAGCATGGTTAATTGGCCTGGTGTGCAGGGTGACACTACTTATAAAGGTTGTGAATTTGATTCCTCTAGCACAGTATTTAATAATCTAACCCTCGTGGGGTCAATCCCAGTTGATTCCTCTAGCTCAGTTGGTTTTAATCCTGTAATTACATGTCGTGTCGTATCTTATCTAACTTGTCAAATTTGACGTAATCGGGCTTAATTTTGATTCTACAGTCAATTATGTTTCACAACAGAAGGTGTCCATATCTCGGCAATGTTCTGTAAACGGCAATAACAGGCTATTCAGTCATTATAGCAACGGTAAAACGGTATAACCCCCCAGATTAATATTTAGCAACTTATTGTTTTCCAAACAGACTATTGAGCTAGTTCTACTATAATCAACTACAAGGTCATTCACATAAATGGATTTCTGAAACGTTAAGCAAACTGCAACATGCATTTCCTCATCCAACCATGCAGAACGAAACTCATACCACGAGAGAAATAAATCAACTTCTAATCCATTTACTTTTCTAATATATTTCTATTGCTTCACTTATTTTGACTGGAAGGGCATAAAGAAATTATTAATTTACTTAGGTATGAAATCAATAGAGGTTTGGCATTTGACCATCAATGCCCCAAAAAATCAAACAGCTGTACAGTGCAAGAGTTTTGTAAGCATGCAAAATCATGTAAATTTACCTGATCTTGGGTTGTGCTGCTCCTTGGAACATCACCAACAGAATGAACCAGAGTGGACATGTAACCAAAATTGCCCTGAGTGGACACTGCACCATTGACACTTGACTGGTATTAGCTGCAGGTGGGGCGCAATTAGGAGCACTCCCATTGTAATTTTTTTGCATATTGTTACACGGCTTTCCCATCACCTCATGTGCAGACCCCTTTGGTTCATTATTGCTGGTGGACCTATTTACAAAAGAACCCTCCATGTTGGCATCACTTCTATGAGCAAAAGAACTGTTCATGCAGTTGACATTAATTCCCTTGGTAAAGTTACTGGTTGTCAAAGTGTTTGACTCAGCTAGTGAAGAGCTGCTTGGAATATTGGGTTTTAGGTGACTAAAGTTGTTACTGAATTGGGCAAGACTCCTTTCAGTGATATCACCAGCATAGACATCACTATTATACCCTTCAATAACGAATGCAGCTTCATTACTTGTTCTGTTCTGCGTGGTATTCATTAGTTCCTTGGTGTTGTATGCAAGCTCTTTGTCACTGTTCTTTGAATGCTCCGAGCGGGAAGCAAAACAATCCACATTAGTCACAACAGGAGAGACAGGGTGCGTGTTCATATTAGACGGATACGCCATGGTGCTGTTCTTGTTGCCAAAAATGTTAGCACTGCCATAACTAGCACTGATGGATCTGGCAGCATTAGAGGACCCGGTAGATACGCCAAAGGAACCACATACTTTATTGTTTGAGCCAGAACAGGATGATGTAGTAGATGCACCATCATTGTTATTAAAACTGCCACTGAAGCATTTCCCAGCAATGGATGATTGATTAGCCTCACCAAGGGCAGTTGCTGTTTCACTGTTTGAACCATCAATCGGGAAAGATATTGTGTTTAGGCATGAATTAAGATTGACATCTCTTGCTTTGAACTCGACATGCTTTGAAGCAGGCAGGCTACGATCAACAATCTGGTTCTCATAACGATTATTAGCACTTGCGAAGGTAGTAGGTCTGAAAGCATGGTAACTTCCCACCTGATCACTAAAATCAGCAAAGCCATTAATTCTGCCATTTAGTTGATCATTGGACTGAGGAGCTACTTTTGGAATAGCTACATCGGCATAATCCATCATATCGTTTCCGTACTTGCAAGCACTTCGAGCATCTGTACTGGGATGAACCTCTTCAGATCTACACAAAGCTTCATTGGGCTTACAACAATTTGTGCTAAAAAGTTCTATGACTTTTGAGTTATCGAACCCTTGTTCTTTTGAAAAATTCTGATGCAGAGATCTTGCTTCGTCCGCAGTCTTGACATTTTGTTCAGTAAGCTCCTGAAGGGTGGATTGTAACGCTCCCACAGAGTCGTTAATCTTAGCTAAGAAAGCTTCAGGAGTAAGCCCTTCATGTCTTGCATGGGCCCCAAGATGGCCAAAGTACCGTGATTGCTTCTCAAAGTTCTTGTGACACACAGGGCATTCAAATTTTCCATCTTTGCCTACCATTGGCTCACCATATTTGCTACCCTTCCTGCGCCTCTTAGCCCTCCTCTTTTCATGATACAACAGCTGGTGCTGCGCATAGGCACTTTGGTCGTGCAAAGTTAAATTGCATTTCTGGCACTGATAAGTATTTGCTGGGTTTCTATTTTCATCTTTCTTATCATTTGAATTGCCGGAATGGCTGGAAAAGGTAACAGCAGTAACTGGCAAAACATTTTGGTTATCCACACTTGAGTGAACTTGTTGCTGGAAACCTACAGCCTGTCAGATACATAAATTATACTAGGAAAAACTCAACTACAGATAAAGGGGCATATAGTTTAAACTTACATCATCATGAGCATCGTCATCACGCAAGTGTCCTGGGCTGTTATACTGAATTGGAACCGTTATGGCCTCTGGATACCCAAGAATTGACATAAGATGCATGGAAACTTCTCTGCAAGTAGCAAATTGATGTCCTCTTGGGCTGGAAATATGATTTGTAGATTTAGATATGCTAGATAAATATGCAAGAAAGATACATGCAAAGCAAAATTGTCCTGATCAGACGAAAATGGCAAAAGCATTAAAAAAACACATTCACTGAGAAGCACAAACATCGTAGATAAAGCAAATAATAATTCGGAAATCATCTCGTATCTCAATAAGGCTTCTAAGCAACGAATATCAACAACGTGAAAAGCCAGCAACACAGACTATAGCAAAACCATCATCAAGAATAAAGAAATGTGGTAGAGGACGAGCAGCTAGCTCGATGGTTGTTGCTATCAGTGGCTACCCAGCCCGCCCGGGTTCGATCCCCAGCGGGGACGATTTCCTGGTGTCTCACCAGGGGCCCCTTTAATACTCCTCCCACGTATGTGTGCCACAACGTCTAGCCACAATATATGTGTGGTGTGTGTATAGGTCTAGATCTAGCTTGTGCACTAGGGTGGTGTGTGTGTGGGTGTCGTGTGAGTGTGGTGTTGAGTTAGTGCATGAGTTCAGATGCTACACCTGTATCACAGAACGAGGAGTATAAAAAAAGGTGGTATATATCCGAGTACATATGGAGTAAATATGTTGGAAAGGTTTTACCTCACTGGTATACTCAGCTGTCCGCCGTTACTTCAATCAAAAGTAAAGCATACCAAATAAAAAGTAGACCCACTGTTGCAAAATGTAATGCACCCACACATCCCAAGATTTAAGTTTGATAAAAAAAATAGACTGATAAAATGTGGGTTATGTGACACAAAAATCATATCAATGGATTTGTATACAAGAGAATTTTCCAATTATATCACGTTTGCGTCACATAACTCACATTTTTTGGTCTATTTTTTGCGCAGACTAAAATTTTGGAGTACATGGATGTGTTAACGGAGTGAGTACTATTTTTTCCCACTACACTGTGTCATTATTCTTTTCTCTACTATGTCTCTCAGTAACAGGTTTAGAACCACATAGGAGTGATGCGGAAACAATATTTACCTAAAACGTAACGTGTTAAAGTCCTTAAAATATAAACTGTGTAGCATATATTACCCCTTTACGCTCTAGCTATGAATATAGGACTCCCTCCGTTCCATAATTCTTGTCGTGGTTTTAGTTCAAGAATTATGTAACGGAGGTAGTGACACGCTGCTACCATAACAAACATCAACACAAACCAGTTAGGTGGTTGTAGTGCCAAAAATGTACGTACATGGATCCATTGAAGGTATTACCAAATAAGTGTGCAAAGCGAAAGAGTGTATTTAATAGCATAAACTGCTATCAATTGTATCTTGAAATCTCAAACATCGCTGAATGCTGACCAATGCTCATATACCATGACCAATAATCAGTCTTCTCTGCACACTCGAAAACTCAGGATTGTGATTTATCTAGCATCTCAGTGTGATGTTCCTTTGGGGTCATTTATTTTCATGTGCTTGTGCAACAACATTATCAAGTATTTAAACATAAAGCACATTACTATTCAGGAAACATGCATCACAAATATTGACAGCTAGGCTATAATGAGCAAGCCTTAAATTCAAACAAAATCATCCATGCCTGATAAGCTCACACCGCAAGTTAAAGTTGAGAACACTACCAAGGCTAGAATATATTCACAAACCGAAGGAAAGCATCCAGAACATAAGTTATGAGTGCATTCCATGTATTGATAGCACCACTACAAAGATATCATCATTTACAGGTAATCATGCATGACAAGGCAAAGCGGCAAACCTCACGTAACGAAAGCTATGCACCCAAGCATGACGGTTCTTGCGCTTGAGCCCGAGCTGCAGCTTCCAGCCACTAGGGAGGTGATCCCCGAAGAAGGATGCGTCCACATATTTCCTCCTCTGTCTCTGGCTCACCCACTTCCCTCCCAGGCCACTGATGAACCCCATCAGCTCGGACTCTGACGCCAGCCCAGCTGTTCTCCTCCGTAGCTCCTCGCCGTATGGTTCAACGAGGCCTGCGAGCCTCACCAGATCAACGGAGACTCCCTTGGAGTTTGTAGTCTCCCGGTCGGGGTCGGGGGACGGTGACCGCGGTGGCGTAGGGGAGGGGGGCTCGCGTGGAGTTAGGGTTTGGGGTGGAGGTGGGGCTGGGAGCGAAGGCGGGCAGGAGGAGGGGTTTTGGCGGCCGAAGAGGCGGCGGAGGTGGTGGGCAATGAGATTGTTCTCGGTGTCGTCGCCTGCTGACGGCGTGGTGGGGGCGGGGCGGTGGGGGAAGAGGACGCGGCGGCGGCGGTGCCGAGGCGGGGGCGGGAGAAGGTCTGCTTCCGGGACCCAGCGCTCTCGTTGAATACAGCGCGGTCGATCTTGAGAGGCGGGAGCGGGTCGGCGTCGGGGCAGCTCCGCGGAGCGACTGCGTGAGCAGAGGCGGCGGCGAGGGCGTCCAGGTCGGGCTGCGAGAGCACGCGGAGGTCCAGCACGGGGACCAGCTCTGTCGCCATTGGTGCCACCGCTACGCGACGCGGCGGCGGCGCGCTCGGGCGGGACTGGAGGACGAGGCAGGCGGCGGAGGAGGCGGAGGTGCCCCGATCCAAGGGAGGTGGGCGGGGGATTAGGCAGTTTCCATGGGGATTACGCAGTTGAGAGAGACCGGGACTCTCGCTCGCTGACCCCTGAACCAGTCTAAATTGTCGTGTTTCCAGGTGTTCGGGCGACCGTTGGGTCTTAGCGGAGGGGTGCGCAGCACCACTTGAGGCCTTGTTTGGCAGAGGAGTTTTTGGGTGTTTTCTAGTGTATATTACCTAATGTTTTTGGTAAAAACACTCATCACACCCAAAACACTTCCACCCCTCTCAATCCCCTTCTCCACCAAAAACCCCCACCATTTCACATTGTTTGGTACACAGGTTTTACAAACAGGTGTTTTTTTTCACAGAACTAGTGCACACAATTATAAAATTGCCATGTTTTGGTCATCAACAAAAAACTGATATTTTTTTAACAGCATGTGAGCACACAATTCATCAATGAACAACCTGATATTTTTTTCACGGCACATGGAACACACAGTTTAAGCAATTCATAAGATTCAATAACAATAACTCATGCTTCCCAGGTTTATCCCAGGTTATTACAACAAAATTTGATCAAAAGTCATCGAATGCTTCTCACGAACATAATTTTCCTTCTCAGGTTTATCCCAGATTATTTGAACAAGATGGTAACATAAACAGGATCACTGTAACAATATGAAGATCATCGAAGAAAGAAGCTTGCAGCAAGAAAATCATCGCAGTAAGAAAATCATCACAACAATGTAGACATATGATTGTAGCAAGAATATCATCGCAGCAAGAAGATCATCGAAGCAAGAATCTTGCTTCATGACAAATTGTTTCTGCAAACAATGTAAAGATATGTTGTTAAAGCATTCCATTTGTGCTCACATAGGCTTGTACAGAAATAAGAAAGTACATGCAACCAGAAAGAAAATGAAGTTCCCGACCCCAACCTGCACATATTTGTAAGCTACTGAAACTTAACCGAGCAATGCTCCATTGCTACTACAACTAGAGATGATCTCACGAGTCTTCAAGTGACTACAACTTTGCTCCATTGCTACTACAACTTAAAACAGGGAACATAAATAAATATGTGAGAAGCATCACTTGCCTTAAGCAGTCAAACATTTGGCAAACACATCATCATTTGAAGCAAATAACCCGTGGAAACACATCACTTCGTTATTTACAGTACAATCACTTGAAGCAATCATGTTACACTAGGATTTTCACAACACTAGTAGGAAAACCCTTTTTAGTGGCGCACCTATTTAGAATTCTGTGGCGCACGGTGGGTGCGCCACAGAATCGTCGCCACAAAAATATAAATTATGTGGCGCACGTACAGGTGCGCCACAGAACGACCACTTTTCTGTGGCGCACTCCCAACCATGCGCCACAAATAGCTTTTTTTTAGGTTTAAAAAAAAAGGGAGGCCGAGGTCCTGGTGAACCCGACCAGGCAGCTGTGGCGGCGGCAGGGGCTCGCCGGCCCTCGTGCGTGCGTGGTGCTGTGTGTGTGCTGTGTGGTGGAGATAGATCGAGGGGAGGAGGATAGGACGATAGAGAGAGAACGGGTTGTGGTGTGTGGTTGCGTGTGTGGCGGCGGCGTCGACGGCCACGTCCTTGTGCGAGAGCAGCGGGATGGTGGCCGCCTGCACGGGCGTGCACCGCCGGAAGCCGCCGCGCTTCAGGGCCTCCACCACCAACGGGGAGAGGGCGGGGGATAGCTCCGAGAAACGATGCTCCGTCAGCGCGAGCTTTTTCTGGCGTCGGGATCCTGGTAGCTTTCCCTTGGCAGTAGGTCCGGCGAGCGGTGATTCCAGTAGCAGAAGCTCAGGGATCGACCTTGTGCTGGCGTCGGATGTGGCGGCGCCGGCGGGGTTTGAATCGGGGCCGCGCGTGAGGATATGGGAGAGGGCGGAGTAGAGGGTGGGTGGGGAGGGCGGAGTAGAGAGTGGGTGCGCAGGGAGGGCGGCGGTACGGCGATGGCGAGATGCACCGCGGGCGGTGCGGGAGAGAAAGGGGATCGAGGACGAGTCGTGTGCGTTGGTGCGTGAGAGAAGAAAGGAGAGAGAAGGAGTGGTGCGTACGTAGGCCTGGAATTCGAGCCGAGCAGAGCCGGCTCGGCTCGACTCGTTTAAGCTCGATCAACTAGCGAGCTCGGCTCGACTCGGCTCGTTTAACAAACGAGTTCAAAATTGGAACTCGGCTCGGCTCGCTAAACTCGCGAGTTTGCTCGTTTAACTCGTTTAGCTCGGTAAACCTGCTAAAATGCATTATATAGATTTTATGTATATATTTTTTTCTAATTATTTGAGCATGTATGATGCAATTATCATAACAATCTATGACAATATGATAATATTAAATAATATATAGTCGTTAAACTATGATAATTAGGTAAAATTGTTGACAAAGACAAGCACAATGTAACGACTTTTTTTTGCCGAGCTAAACGAGTAGCTCGGAACTCGGCTTGTTTAAATTGAACTCGTTTAGCGTCTAAAATGAAAACTTGGCTCGGCTCGTTTAGCAACGAGTTCGAGTCAAGCCGAGTTGAGTTCCGAGCTACTCGTTTAACTCGCGAGTTTCGAGTTTTTATTCCAGCCCTATGCGTACGTGGTGCGTTGGTGGCCACGGGCGTGGGTGTTTGACCAGATTTGAGAGAAGCAGGAGAGAGAAACCAGATCTGGGATCTAGTAATTTGATTTTTTTAATTGCTATCTGTGGCGCGTGTGATACCCACAAGTATAGGGATCGTTGAAATCTTCAATGTGTAAGTATAGTATCGATCCCACGAGGAGTCGAAGGTATAAGTATTTATCCTCTCAAATAAGAGTGTCACTTCTCTTATTATCTATGCACTAGACAAACTAAAATGATTAAATGATGCAACTGTTTTTGGGTTTTTTGCGTAGAGTTTGCAATAAAGTAAAAAGCTGAAAATAAAATATGACAAGTGAAAGCTCTCAAAGAGAGAAAACTCAATCCTCTATGCAGCAAGAGGACAAGCTCAACTGTGTGTTTCTTATAAGTGGAGAACGTTCCCAAGGGCTACCTAGACTTCATGGCATACATATTTCTAGAACAACAATGTAAGCATTTTGTTAAGTTTTAATCTTCTTTTGGACGGAGCCATAATTAGGGAAAGCTAAATAAATAAACTAAACCCCCTTATGATGGTTCTTATGGCCAAGTAAATGACTGCACAAGAGTTATTAAGACATAGAGTCCCACCATAGCCCTAAACTCTAAGGTCCCCGATACTAATACCCTCATAATACAATTTCATGACTCGGTCTCAGGTTTACATGTCCTCCCAAATCTCCCTCACTCCATTACACTACGGTGCTCTCCTATGAGCCCATATAGGTGAAGTGATGTGCAGTCGACGTTCGCACAACACCATCATAGAATTACATAAAAAGATAAACACTAGACAAAATATCAACACATGTCATAAATAAATCATTGCCAATCCATCCTATGCCCCCAGGAACATGAGAGAACTACTCACAACGTGAAGACATGATATGATTCAATGGCATAAGTGATACAACACAATCTGAGAATATAATCTCCCCACAAAACAATGACAAGTAGCAATTCACAAACATGTAGAATAGTACTTAGACAATAGCTAGGGTTCAACAATCTCAAACTATGAGGGGATGAAGTGGATCACGAAGATGGTGATGGAGATGGTGCTGGTCTTGACGGTGGTGTTGATGGAGACTCCGGAGGGGGGATGGAGGAGCCTTCCGGAGGCGATTTCGGCGGCGTTTCCCCTCTCCGATCTTCTCCGGCGGCAGCCTTCTGTCTCCTGTTTCGTGGTCTTTGTGTTTCTCCGCGCCTCCCCGCGAAACTCCTCGGGGGACTATTTTTATAGTTGTTTTTAGGTCAAGACGGAGGCACGGGGATGAAGATCGATGGCATTGGAGGCTCGAGGCCCAGGATGGGGGGGGGTCCCACGCGGTCAAGGAATCTGGCCGCGTGGGCCCACCTCTTTTGGCCCTCGGATTTCCGTTTGTTCGCTTCCTTCGCTCCTACGCTTTGTTCCTTCCAAAAACTGACGCCCGTGAAATATTAGGTCATTTGGACGTCGTTTGGGTCCCTGAAAGTCAAAAAGATGGAAAAGGGGTTTTCTGGTTCTGCAGGATTAATTCCAAATAAATGGGGAAACTGTGAATTATCCCCTAAAATCATTATAAAACATAAATATAACCCATATATGATGCAAATAAGTTGGAATATCAAGTAATAAAATGTAAAGTTCATGTATGCATTTTACATGCATCAACATCCCCAAGCTTAACCAATACTCGTCCTCGAGTATGAAGGTGATAAAACTAACATGGACTTTGCATTTTAATACTATTAATGGATATCAAAGATGATTACTATTGTTGCATAAAGTCAAATGATTCATTCTCAAAGGAGTAGCAATATACAAGATAGATTATAAAGTGATATCAAATATTCAATGAAAGGATGTTCAATGATAGTTCACAAAGTGTAACATAGAAGAAAGCACTATAGAACAAATGTATGCATAATGAAAAGTAAAAATATCCTATAATGGTCATAGAGTATTCTTGTAAAATCTGAATATAAAAGTGGACACTTTGGAAAGATAGATAAATAAGTAGAGGTAAAACATGCAAAAGTTTCATATAGCTTCCAAATGCTTTTATCTTAAGTTTATGTTTGCAATGTGGTATTCATTGGCGTGGAGCTCCCATTACCCCTATCATAGCATCTTAAATGATTAGAGTTTAAAGTGAAACCAAATATGAGTAATGTGCTTGACAAAGTATGGGTTGAATGCCTCATGCCCCGTGAATACGAGTACCTACACCACGGTATTACTCAACTCGGGCCACAAAGCAAGTTCAAGTTAAAGTCATTGTAAGTAATATAATAGCGTCATCAAGAGCGTCAACTGGGGTACCTCTTGCTTCAGGACATGGAAACTAGCCCATGTCAAAATGACAAGACAAACAGACAATGAACAATCTCAGCACTCTTTTATTTACTATTTGTATAGCTTTTTATTATGACGTGTATCACTGAATGTTCACTTTGGTACGCTGTAAATTTCCACCATGAATGATGCATGGCTTAAGTTAGCGTCCCAGGTGTCTCTCTAGCCATTTATACAAACTCCTCAAACTTACTAAGTTTTCGCATTTATTTGGCACCATGATAAGCATCCATAACAAAAAATACATGATATCAACTGAATATAAATAAGTGCAATATTGAAAGCTTGCCCCATGTCTGCATAGATGAGCTAACTCCCAACCAAGACTCTTTTCAAGCACACAACTTCATAATTTTAGTCACAATGGTTCAGGTTTATTAAGTGCAATAAAAGTAAAGTGTGCATCAAGTTCGTGGTAGCTTTTTAACCAACTTTTCCCATAACAAACAAAAACATAAGCATTATTAATTTGGAAGCATATATAGAACAATATATCATGAGAAACATACTTGGAATAGCATAAAGCTAATAGGTAGTTATGGTGGACTCACTGGAATAACTTTGGTTTGAGGGTGTTGGAAAACAAGTTTTTACTTGTTGGAACTTTTGGGCTAGCAAGAGGGAGAAAGTTGACCATCTAAATGCATGCATAAGTGTCCATAGAACTAATCAATCCATGTTAAACAAAGTAAAGTAACATTCAGCATCAAAACATGAATAAAAGATAGCTCTTGATAAAACACTTGCAAATTAATACTCATTAAAAAGCACATGAATCATGCAACTATATGTATCTTTTAGAATCAACTCAAACATCCCTATCCCAATATTTTTAATAGCATCCAACTTAATTCAACCCAAAATTCCAGTAGCTCTCTCATAACATAAATGATAGTGGTGGTCTCAAGAAAATAAACATCAAACCGAAATAAAAAGAACAATGAAAGACGCTCCAAGTTTATACGATAAAGTGTTTCAATCAAAAAACAGAAGTTAGACGTGTGCAAACCGAGAGTGTGTTGGTCCAGTGGGGTTGTCTTCACATCCCCAAGCTTATGGTCTTCACCATCCTTGGATAGCTCTTGGTGCATCTCCTCTAATTCCTGTGAAAAACTTCAAAACATTGTTTCTCCCATTTCTTTTCTGTGGGGAGACATTAGTAATGATAGACAAATGAATTGCTTGCTGCATAAAATCCTCAAACAAAAAGAATGTCCAGAAAGTGTATAATGTTGTATGCTTACTTATAAACTCAACTTGATCAAAAAGATTTAACTTAAAAGTTCAAAGAACGCATCAAACAAAATGGGACAGAATCTGTCCAAAAAACAGCAGCAGCAAAACGTATTTTTCTACCCTACTTAGACATGTCGACAGAATCTGAAAATATTCATGCATACAGAGGATGAAAAGTTGCAACCACAGTTCAAATTTCAGCTCATTCGGAGTTACAGAATAAGAATTAAAAAATCATATCGTGCACAGATTTGTGCTGAAATAAAATCTCTGAATACAATAAGCAACTTTTTCAATTCAAAATGGTTAAAACTTGGCACTTTATTAAAAATTCCAGAAACTAAACTAAAAACTAAGTCTCTTGTTACAGCAAGAGGACACAAAGAAAATCAAAAATAAAAACAACCGGGTTGCCTCCCGTAAAGCGCTTTCTTTATAGCCATATAGCTAGGCTTACTTACTTGGTATCAAGATGGTTGGAGTGAGGTGGCTTGGCATCCCCAAGCTTGAGTTCTTGTACTTATTCGAAATATGTAGGGTGAGCCCAGGGGTAAAATCCCCAAGCTTGAGTGTTTGTCCCTCTTGATCTTTGTTCATCACCCTCAACTCTTCCACTTGAAAATTCTTTTTACACAACTCATCATAAAACTTGATTAGAGGGTTAGTGTCTCCATAAATTAAATCCACATAGGTATAGCAAAGACATATCATGAGTTGATTCTAAACATTAACTACTGTTACTATGGTTGCGTATGGTTCATTGATCAAAAGAATCACACAAAACACAAGTAATGAGGCTAATGCAAAATAACGACAGAATCTGTCAAAAACTGAACAGCCCGCAAAGAGTGAATTTTCAGAGGCACTTACGTTGCTCAAATCAGAAAACTTTTAACTAATGAAATGTGTAATAATAGCTGAATATTGCTGTCGTAAAATTTCAGGTCAAAATTCCTCTTCTGTGATTTTTAACATTTTTCGCAGTGAAGCTTAGGAATCTGTTTTCTGGACATCCATGATAGTTTTAATGATGCTCACATAGGAACAAGAATTGAAATGCAAAAGAGAGCATCAAGAGAAAAATATGAAACACTTTTAAGTCTAACCCACTTCCTATGCATTGGGATCTTGTAAGAAAATAAATCATTGAAACACAAAGCAAGTAGCATAGGAAGATAAAACAAGAGCAATTTCAACACTTCGAACATAAAGAGAGGAAACGTAATAATATTGAAATGTTTAGAACCATGTTTTCCCTCTCATAATACCTTTCAGTAGCATCATGAATAAATCCAACAATATAATTATCACATAAAGCATGTCTTTCATGATCTACAAGCATAAAAGTATTAATACTCTCCACATAAGTAAAATCATTCTTATTAGTGATAGTGGGAGTAAAACATTCATAACCATCATTGTAATCATCATATAGGAGGCATATCATAGTCATAATAAACTTTATCCTCAATGGTAGGTGGACTGAAAATATCACATTTGTCATTGTAATCATCATAAATGGGAGACATAGCATCATCATAGTGAATTTTCTCCTCTATAGTGTAATCAAGAGAATTCAAAAATAAAGTAGGACTCTCATGAATGAGAGTATTGTCACAAACAACAAGTATATCATCTTTATCCTCACAAAATTTAGTAACAAGTTCTAAACATGGAGGATTATCAAGCAAAATAGGACCATCATCTAGAGTGCTATCATAAAACATGTCTAAACCATACTCCTCATCATTTAAAAAATTATTATCAATAATATTCTCATTAGGCACAGGTTGATATTCCTCCTCATCATCAGAATCATAAAAGCAAAGTTTATCATCAGAAATATATTGAAGGTTACCCTCATCCATAGGTGGTGAAGGTGGAAGTTTCCTCTCTTCATTCTCTAGTTGTTCATCATCTTCATCATCTTCTTGGGGTTGCATGGGCATCCCCAAGCTTAGGTTTTTTATCCTCTTCTTCACATTCTTCCTCTTCCAAGCTTATGTTTTCATCGTCTTCTTCCTACAAAACATCAGTACTTTCTTGGGGAACCTTGCCCCTCTCATTATAGTCAACAACATAAATATTTTGAGAGAACTTGGCTATGCAATGTTCAAGAATAGAAGTGACCTTTCCTTCGAATCTCTTAACTCTAGGGAAAGTTTTATTTTCATTAGCAAAGGTGTGCAATTCATTAGATGCATAATAAGTAACAAATTCCTCTACTTGTTCCATCCCTAAATGAGTGTAATCATAAGTATGGTAAGATGCTATGACACGTTCTTCATGGAACTTACATTGAAATTCAAAGTGTCTATGAGTATGTTTAAAGCAACAAGTTTTATTATCATGGAATAAAAGCCACTCTCCAGCAATATAATTTTAAACTTTCCGTGAAATCTTTTAGTATTTTATGTTCTGTTAACTCTCTAGATTTCTCAGCAATTTTAGAAGCTTTCATGTATCCATAGTAAAAATTCATTATCTCCGGACTTATGCCCATACCAAAAGTTTTTATGGTATTTTCCATTTTCTAATTTTTTTGTGTTTTGATATATATAACTGAAAGTAAAACTAAACTAAATGCAAAACTGAAAGTAAACTAGAGTATATGCAAAAATGAAAATAAATATCTAGTGTAAACAAGAATAAAAACTTAAGCGCTACACTCCCCGGCAACGGCGCCAGAAAATGTCTTGATACCCACAAGTATAGGGGATCGTTGAAATCTTCAATGTGTAAGTATAGTATCGATCCCACGAGTAGTAGAAGGTATAAGTATTTATCCTCTCAAATAAGAGTGTCACTTCTCTTATTATCTATGCACTAGACAAACTAAAATGATTAAATGATGCAAGTGTTTTTGGGTTTTTTGCGTAGAGTTTGCAATAAAGTAAAAAGCTGAAAATAAAATATGACAAGTGAAAGCTCTCAAAGAGAGAAAGCCCAATCCTCTATGCAGCAAGAGGACAAGCTCAACTGTGTGTTTCTTATAACTGGAGAACGTTCCCAAGGGCTACCTAGACTTCATGGCATAAATATTTCTAGAACAACAAGGTAAGCATTTTGTCAAGTTTTAATCTTCTTTTGGACGGAGCCATAATTAGGGAAAGCTAAATAAATAAACTAAACCCCCTTATGATGGTTCTTATGGCCAAGTAAATGACTGCACAAGAGTTATTAAGACATAGAGTCCCACCATAGCCCTAAACTCTAAGGTCCCCGATACTAATACCCTCATAATGCAACTTCATGGCTCGGTATCAGGTTTACATGTCCTCCCAAGTCTCCCTCACTCCATTACACTACGGTGCTCTCCTATGAGCCCATATAGGTGAAGTGATGTGCAGTCGACATTCGCACAACACCATCATAGAATTACATAAAAAGATAAACACTAGACAAAATACCAACACATGTCATAAATAAATCATTGTCAATCCATCCTATGCCCCCAGGAACATGAGAGAACTACTCACAACGTGAAGACATGATATGATTCAATGGCATAAGTGATACAACACAATCTGAGAATATAATCTCCCCATAAAACAATGACAAGTAGCAATTCACAAACATGTAGAATAGTACTTAGACAATAGCTAGGGTTCAACAATCTCAAACTATGAGGGGGATGAAGTGGATCACGAAGATGGTGATGGATATGGTGCTGGTCTTGACGGTGGTGTTGATGGAGACTCCAGAGGGGGGATGGAGGAGCCTTCCAGAGGTGATTCCGGCGGCGTTTCCCCCTCCGATCTTCTCCGGCGGCAGCCTTCTGTCTCCTGTTTCGTGGTTTTTGTGTTTCTCCACCGCCTCCCCGCGAAACTCCTCGGGGGACTATTTTATAGTCGTTTTTAGGTCAAGACGGAGGCACGGGGATGAAGATCGACGACATTGGAGGCTCGAGGCCCAGGATGGGGGTCCACGTGGTCAAGGAATCTGACCGCATGGGCCCACCTCTTTTGGCCCTCGGGTTTCCGTTTGTTCGCTTCCTTCACTCCTACGCTTTGTTCCTTCCAAAAACTGATGCCCGTGAAATATTAGGTCATTTGGACGTCGTTTGGGTCCCTGAAAGTTAAAAAGATGGAAAAAGGGGTTTTCTGGTTCTACAGGGTTAATTCCAAATAAATGGGGAAACTGTGAATTATACCCTAAAATTATTATAAAACATAAATATAACCCATATATGATGCAAATAAGTTGGAATATCAAGTAATAAAATGTAAAGTTCATGTATGCATTTTACATGCATCAGCGTGCAACAATATGAATTTCTGTGGCGCATGAGACAGCATGCGCCACGGAAGCGCCACGGAAATTTGACTTTCTGTGGCCCATCTGACTGCATGCGCCACAGAAATGCGCATTTTTGTGGCGCATGAGGGACATGCGCCACAGAAAGTCATATTTCTGTGGCGCATTTAGTTTTCGTGCGCCACAGAATTCCAAATTTCTGTGGCGCATGCAAAACAATGCGCCACAGAAATTATTTCTGTGGCGCATGGCTATTTCGTGCGCCTCAAAAAGTGAATCCACAGAAAGGCAGTTTACTACTAGTGCAAGATCAACAAGATAAGAGGAATTTTAGTTTCAAGTTTTCAAACATTAGGCAACAAAGTATAATAAAACTTGACACGGTAAGATAAAGTAAGTTTGGTACAACTAATTCACAAGAGATGGCTAGAGATTACAACATTCACACCATCAATTCCTACATGCTAGTTTAAAGTAAGTTTTTTTCATGCCAAAGATGGCTAGAGATTACTTTGGACTGAATATCTCACTTGCATTGATGCTATAGACCATGCAACCATCCAACCACCAAAGACACTAGCAAGGTGCAGAAGCACCATTGATAGGCAGACCACCAGAGGCATGTTGATACGTCCAAAACGTATCTACTTTTCCGAACACTTTTGCTATTGTTTTCCTCTAATTTGTGTGATTTGAATGCAACTAACACGGACTAACGCTGTTTTCAGCAGAATTGCCTTGGTGTCTCGTTTTTGTGCAGAAAGTCAAAGTTTTAGAAAATTCCAGAAATTCTATTTTTCCAGAAGACCCACGGAGCCAGAAGACGAAGCGAGGAGGGTGCACAGGGGCACCACACGCACCCAGGGCGGGGTGGGCCCTTGCCGCGCCCAGGGGTGGTGTGGCCCCTGTGTGGCCCCCGACGCTCCCCTTTGGACTACTTAAAGCCTCTGACCTAAAAACTTGGGGGATCGACGCTTTTTCCAGAAACCTTCCAGAGCTCCGCCGCCATCGAAAACCCTATTTCGGGGATCAGAAACTCCGTTCTGGCACCCTGCCGGGACGGGGAATTGGAGGAGATCATCGCCATCATCATCACCGCCACCTCTCCATCGACCATCCATGACTCCCCCATCCATGTGTGAGTAATTCCCCGCTGTAGGCTGAGGGGATGGTAGGGATTGGATGAGATCATTCATGTTGTGAGATTTGTTAGGGCATGGTGCCTAGTATCCATCGGTAGTACTTATGTCATTGTTGCAACTTATTATGCTTAATGCTTGTCACTTAGGGCCCGAGTGCCATGATCTCAGATCTGAACATGTTATTGAATCATGAGATAATTATTGTTTTGGATCATATCTATAAGTTGTATACACACGTCACTGTCCGGAACCCGAGGCCCCAAAGTGACAGAAATTGGGATAACCGGAGGGGATGGTTGCGACGTGAGGATCACATGTGTTCACGGAGTGTTAATGCTTTGCTCCGGTGCTTTATTAAAAGGAGCACCTTAATTACCAGTAGTTTCCCTTGAGGCCCCGCTGCAAACGGGCTGGTAGGACAAAAGATGTTGTGCAAGTTTCTCATTGCGAGCACGTACGACTAAATACGGAACACATGCTATGATTGATTATTACTTGGATACCTTATTATATATCTGCAATTGCCCTATGTATGACTATTTCATGAATTATCTATCCATGCACGCCCGTTCATCCATCCCTATGCCTACAGTATTTTAATCCTGCTGTCTACTGCAATTATTACTGCTGTCTTTATTTTACTGCTGCTATTATTTCACTACTGCTACTGTCATAAAACTGTTGCTACTGATAAACTGTGTCGAGCAAGTCTACTTCCAGGTGCAGCTGAACTGACAAATCATCTGTCAAGGCTTATAAATATTCTTTGGCTCCCCTTGTGTCGAATCAATAAATTTGGGTTTTACTTCCCTCGAAGACTGTTGCGATCCCCTATACTTGTGGGTCATCAAGACTATTTTCTGGCGCCGTTGCCGGGGAGCATAGCTCTATTTATAAGCTCACCAGGGAGTCATACTGCTCGCTGCAATTCATTCATCATGGGTAAACCTCGTGATGATAAGGTTCGCATATTGCCATCCACTACAAGGAGAGGTACAACTCTGAACACTTCTGCTGCTCTTGATTCACCGTCTGTTATAAGTCAACTTGTCACACCACCACATGCACATGCTTCACGTGCTGCTACTTCTGCTGAATCTGAGAATGTTTCTGATGAATTTGATGATGCTTCTACTGTGCTTGATGAAAGAGGTTCACTAGGTCCTTTTCTAGATGCTACAATTGCTAAATCTAAACAACTTGAAAATACTGAAACACCTAATGAAACTCCTGTTACACCTGCTTATTCACCTGAAACAACTAGTGATGATCTTGAGGAAACTTATGTTGAACTTGATGATGACTTTATTGATGAATGCATGAATTGTGATACCTCTAAAGATGTTAATGCTATTAAAAATCTTCTTCAAAGACGTGCTGTCAACTATAAACTTTCTCCTGATGCTAAATTGCTACATCTCCCATAAATATAAAAGATAAAGATTATGATTTCTCTGTGGACTTGTCTTTTATAACTATTGCTGAGAAAGAACCTTTTCGAGGAACTGAAAATGAAAGTGCTTAGAACATATGAACACTCTCTCTACTCTGAGTAGTTTGTTTTCTGATGATATTAAGAAACGCAGTTACTTTGTTACTAAAATTTTCCCTTTCTCATTGAAAGATGAAGCTAAAACTTGGTTTAATGATTTATCTCCTGGATCTATTGAGAGCCCGATGGGTTTAGTCAATGCTTTCTTTCAGAAATATTTTCCTGCTAGTGCTCAACATGCTGCTTTACAGAAAATCTTTAACTTTAAGCAAAATGAGGGAGAGAAAATGCCTGAATCTTGGGCAAGGTTTTGTTCTTTACTTAGAGCTCGGCCTGGACATCAACTAGCTAAAAATGAACTTCTTGATATATTTTATAATGGACTAACTGTTGAATCTAGGACATACCTGGATAGTTGTGCTGGTTGTGTTTTCAGGAAAAGAACTCCAGATGAAGCCGAGGAATTATTGGCTAAGATAAGCCAAAATCATGATGATTGGACCCTGCCTGAACCAACTCCGGTACCTACGCCGAGGAAAAGAGGAGTAATTGAATTGAATGATGAAGAAATGAGAGAAGCCAAGAAATCTCTTAAGGAGAAAGGTATTAAATCTGAAGATGTGAAAAATCTTCCACCTATAGAAGAATTGTGTAAGCCAATTCCTCACTCATCTACAGTTGAGGTACACTCTCTCCAACGCTTTGATGATAGAGATATCCCTTATTCTAAACCTCCTGATCAATGCTTAGATGAGTTTGATAATTTCATTGTTAAGCAAAACAATTTCAATGGAGAATAGAAAATAGCTTCATAAAGAATTCTCATGTCATTAATCATTTGCATGATGTTTTGGAAAGAACTTCTAATGATGTTAAAATACTCATTAAACATTTTCTATGGTTCAAACTCAAATTGAGCAATTGACTAAAGTGCAAAAAGATTTGCTAGGTAATGCTTCTAGAGAAAATGATAAACATGCTTTTGGTATAGCAACTAGAGGTGGTGCTTCCACTCAGGATCCTTTGTATCCTGAGGGACATCCTAAAAGAATTGAGCAAGATTCTCAACTAGTTAATGAAACTACTACTCTAAGAAAAAGAAAAGAAGAAACATAAACATGTTGAGGAATCTCCTGAACCTATTAAAGACAATGAGCATGTTAATAATCCAAATAGTATATCTATCTCTGATGCTGAAACTGAGAGTGGTAATGAACATGCTAATGATAAAGATAAGAATGATGCTTCTGATAAAGAGGAAAGTGAAGAGGAACCTGAAAAGCATTCTAAAAACAAAAAGTACACTAAAGAAGATTTTCTTGCTAAGAAACATGGTAATGAAAGAGAACCTTGGGTGCAAAAACAAATGCCTTTTCCTACTAAGAAACTCAAATCTAAGGAAGAAGAACATTATAACAAATTTTGTGAATGGATGAAACCTTTGTTTTTGCAAATTCCTTTGACTGATGCTATTAAGTTACCTCCCTATTCAAAGTACATGAAAGATATTGTCTCTAACAAGAGAAAGATTCCTAATGAAGAGATTTCTACCATGCTTGCTAATTATTCTTTCAATGGTAAGGTTCCAAAGAAGCTTGGAGATCCAGGTATACCAACTATTCCTTGCTCAATCAAAAATAACTATGTTAGAACTGCCTTATGTGATTTAGGTGCAGGGTGAGTGTTATGCCTTTTTCTCTTTACAAGAGACTTTACTTGGAAAAATTGATACCAACTGATATATCTTTGCAAATGGCTGATAAATCTACTGCTGTTCCTGTTGGTATATGTGAAGATGTTCCTGTTCAAGTGGCTAATAATTGCTTGATATTAACTGATTTTGTTGTGCTTGAAATGCCTGAAGATGATAATATGTCTATTATTCTTGGAAGACCTTTTCTTAACACTGCAGGGGCTGTTATTGATTGCAACAAAGGAAAAGTGACTTTCCATGTTAATGACAAAGAGCATACTGTTTATTTTCCCAAGAAGCTGGACAAATATTTGGAGTTAATACAATTACCAATATTAAAAGTATCAAAGTGGGAAGTATTGATTGCCCTATATATGAACCTCATGAAGAACTTCAATATTTATGATTGGATCTATAGCTATACCATTTAAGGTAACATGATTGTTCAATGTGGTTTAATTCTTTTATGTCATATAAAATGTATTTGGTGGCAAGACTTGATCAACCTTGTTAACAAATATGTTTTACATGCATAAAATTGCTAAACAACATTTTTCTTTCTCACTTTGTTTTTACCTACTGTTTTGCTACTGTAATTTGCAAAGTTAAGTAATGCTTGGTCTTTACATAAATTCATTTTGTCTAGTTTTCATTGTTTAAAGCCCAGAAAATGTCAGAAATAAAAGTTTTCAAAAAATTCTGAAAAAATTCTACAAGTCCTAAAAGGAACGTGGGAGTACCAGAGGATGACCAGGGGGACCCACCAGGCCACCACACGCCCCACGGCGCGGTGGAGGGCAGGCCGCGCCCTGCCCTGGTGTGGGGTCCACCTGGCCCTCCACTCTCATCTCTCTCCCACTCCTTTCTCTCTCCCGACCAACACACCACCATTGCTCAAACTCGTGTTCTTGCTGCTCTTGCTCGAATTTTTCGATCTACTTGCTCAGCCCATCTTTGCTGCTGAAATTTGGATCAATTGCTCTCCGGTATGTGACTCCTCCGATTATCCAAATAGAATTTTGTTTAGTTGCTTATATCTTTAGCATTTTGGTACTGTAGGTGACATGTTATTAGAGCTTGCATGCTTGTTCTTGTTTAGATTAACTAGTTTTGATGCATGTTTAGTCCCTAGCAAGTCTCCCTAGTGTTTCCTTGATTAATCACTCAAAATCATTTTTTATGAGGTTTGTTTAAAATTTCAGAAAAGGAAGATGGATAAACACACTTATGGAGAAATCTTTGAGAGGCAAACACCATCCTCCTCAAGGAAACAAGGGCTTCAAGATCAAGAGGTGCACCTAGGCCATCATACAATGAGGATCTTTTGGCACCAAGAATGGTGAAGAGGAAGATGATGGTGTTCCTCATCCATCTATTTTTCCATGCTTTAACTTTATGAGAGATGCAGGGATTTATGATGACTTCATAAGGATGATTAACAATGTTGGCTTGATGGAATTTATGCAGGATGAGAGGCCACAATATGCTAACCTCACTAAGATTTTTGTTGAAAGCTTTAAGTTTAATAACTCTACTTTTAACCCCACTGTTGAGTTTAAGATTTATGATCGTGCATGCAACATGGACTTGAAAAGATTTTGCAGGGTCATAGGTGTTGCTCCATCTGGGACAGCGAGGAAGATCAAATCACAGCCGCCGAGTTGTTGGATCTTTACCATGAGCTGAGCTATGATGATCGTAGAGTGCAGCGTGGTAAGATAAGGAACATTCAATTTCCAGCCATCAGGTACTTCACATATTATCTTGCCACGAGTGTGCTTGCTAGAGAGAACACTAGTAATATTTCTTGCTATCATCTAGCTTTTCTTGCTCATGCACTTAAAAATAATAAAACCTACAACCTTGGTGCCTTGATTGCTCGCCGCCTTGCCGCCAAAGGTCCCATCTTTGGAGGCATTATTGCTGCACGTGTTTTAGCTGATCTTGGTCTTCTGCGATCCTTCTGATGAATTGTTGATTCCGAAAGACTTGATCTTGCCGCCATGAAACTTCATGATTTTGTTACTAATAATTCATCTACTGGACATTTGATGTATAGAGTTGTTTTTGCTAATGGACCTGAGCTAGAGGTCCGGCTTCCACAGCCTAGTTTGTTCAGTGTTTTCAGGGGTCCTCTATCATATTCGAGGGAGGATTTGGACAACCACCTCGGTGCACCGGATTTCCATTTACAGCACTACCCTGAGCACCGACAGGAGACCTTCGTGGCGCCCCTGAGGACTACACCGTGTACTACGGTGGTGCATCCTCGAGCTTTTACCGGACGAGGAACCCTCCTCGTCAACACTGAGGGCGCGCCTAGCTGGCGCCATGGGGATGATTGTCTCCCACTTAGGCCAAAAGCCTAAGCTTGGGGGGAGGTATGCCGACAAGTTCACTCATTTTATCATATTCATATCATGTCGGTACTTTGTATATCCATGTTTTAGTTTGTTTCTTTTCTTTTGTTTCTTGTATCCATTTCATTTTCGCAAAACACCAAAAGACCAAAAATATTTCCTTTATTTCTCTTGCTTTTGAATTTGTAGTGCTAGTTTACTTTATTTTTCATTTCGGTTTGTTATTCAAAAATCCAAAAAGATTTTGCTTTGTTTGCTTGTTTCTTTCTATGCTTGCTTTAAATTCGAAAACCCAAAAATATTTGTTGTTCTTCTGCTGTTTTGTATAGTTGTTTCAGGAGTTCAAAATTTCCGTGGTTCCACTTGGCTTGGTTATCATTTCACATCATTCAAGCCACACAAGTGAAAAGCAATAATGACGACTACGACAATTCGGATGTGGTAAAAGGCTGGTATGAACTCTATTTGTTTTTCATTTTTGTAAATATACCTACTCATGTGAACATGCTTAGCTATCATGGTAGTGGTTATGTTATTTAATGATTACTTAGTAGTTCATGTCTTCTTATGACCAGTACCAAATTGCTAATAGTGAATAACATGTCATATAGATATTTACATGCATTGTTCTATTCGTAAAACGGTATGGCAGGATGGTATCCTCCTCTGAATAATTCACTTGATTCGACTTGGCACATGCTCACACATGTTATGACTGAAAAATAAAGTCAATTAAGCCTTGATGATCTATTTTGCCTCAGAGTTTTAGTATCATCTTTATGCCTCCGTTAATTTTATTTTGTCGCAAGCATGATTATGACCGTTATCGCTCTCGTGGTTGTCGCTTCCCAGTCTATTGCTAGCCTTCACTTGTACTGAGCGGGAATGCTGCTCGTGCATCCAAATCCTTTAAACCAAGTTATCCCAAAGAGTCCACCAAAAACTCCTATGCATGGTATTTCAAGCCATTCCAAGTAAATTTGCATGTGCTACCTTTAAAACTTTCAAAATATTTCCCTTTTTGTGTCAATGTTTACTAGCTCATGAGGAATTAGTGTGGTTATTCTTTATTCTATTTGTCAAATGGACTTTTACACCTGGACTAGTGGCATATACATCCGCTTATCCAATAATTTTGCAAAAAGAGCTGGCAACGGGGTGCCCAGTCCCAATTAATTACAACTTTAACCAATTAATTCTCTTCACACTTTTGCCCTGATTCATCAGTAAGCAATGACAAACAGTGAAATACCTGAATGTGTGTAAACCAAAGAGAAAGAGGGATGATCTGCCTTGCTGGTAGAAATAACGTCCTTCATGGGAGCCGCTCTTAAAAGTCCGTTTGACAGGTAGAATACTGTTCTCACCCGCTACCATTCGTTGACAATTAACAAACACCTCTCAAAACATTTTTACCTCTGTTTTTAAAATAAAAAGCTCTAGCACGTGTTAATCCCTGCTTCCCTCTGCGAAGGGCCAATCTTTTATTTTTATGTTGAGTCACCATCCTTTCTTTGAGCACTCTTCGAGAGCATAACTGTCGTTCTTAGTGTAATGTGCTTGTCCCAGATACGATTAATTGAGGTATAACTATGATACTCTTATCTTTGATATTTTATATCTAGTCTTCACTTGAACTTCAGAGGTGCCTTGGCATTTATGTTTTGCCCTTCAAACAAAGGCAAGCGAGATACCACTTTGTCATATCTTTTACGAACATTGCAATTCTTGTGGATAGATGTATGCTATGTTATTCATTCTTAGTACTTTGGTATCTTTTCATGATTTGCATAACTACTAGGTGTCATTATTTGCATGGTTCCTATTATGAATTGCTAAGTAATTGATCATATAGTAGGTATGTATACATCATATGAAGCAAATGTGTTCGTAAAAGTTTCTTTTATCGCACTCAGTTGTTAACTGAATTGCTTGAGGACAAGCAATAAGCTAAGCTTGGGGGAGTTGATACGTCCAAAACGTATCTACTTTTCCGAACACTTTTGCTATTGTTTTTCCTCTAATTTGTGTGATTTGAATGCAACTAACACGGACTAACGCTGTTTTCAGCAGAATTGCCTTGGTGTCTCGTTTTTGTGCAGAAAGTCAAAGTTTAGGAAAATTCCAGAAAAATTCCAGAAATTATTTTTCCAGAAGACCCACGGAGCCAGAAGACGAAGCGAGGAGGGTGCACAGGGGCACCACACGCACCCAGGGCGCGGGTGGGCCCTTGCCGCGCCCAGGGGTGGTGTGGCCACCCTGTGTGGCCCCCGACGCTCCCCTTTGGACTACTTAAAGCCTCTGACCTAAAAACTTCGGGGGATCGACGCTTTTTCCAGAAACCTTCCAGAGCTCCGCCGCCATCGAAAACCCTATTTCGGGGATCAGAAACTCCGTTCTGGCACCCTGCCGGGACGGGGAATTGGAGGAGATCATCGCCATCATCATCACCGCCACCTCTCCATCGACCATCCATGACTCCCCCATCCATGTGTGAGTAATTCCCCGCTGTAGGCTGAGGGGATGGTAGGGATTGGATGAGATCATTCATGTAATAGTTGTGAGATTTGTTAGGGCATGGTGCCTAGTATCCATCGGTAGTACTTATGTCATTGTTGCAACTTATTATGCTTAATGCTTGTCACTTAGGGCCCGAGTGCCATGATCTCAGATCTGAACATGTTATTGAATCATGAGAAATTATTGTTTTGGATCATATCTATAAGTTGTATACACACGTCACTGTCCGGAACCCGAGGCCCCAAAGTGACAGAAATTGGGATAACCGGAGGGGATGGTTGCGACGTGAGGATCACATGTGTTCACGGAGTGTTAATGCTTTGCTCCGGTGCTTTATTAAAAGGAGCACCTTAATTACCAGTAGTTTCCCTTGAGGCCCCGCTGCAAACGGGCTGGTAGGACAAAAGATGTTGTGCAAGTTTCTCATTGCGAGCACGTACGACTAAATACGGAACACATGCTATGATTGATTATTACTTGGATACCTTATTATTATTTATCTGCAATTGCCCTATGTATGACTATTTCATGAATTATCTTATCCATGCACGCCCGTTCATCCATCCCTATGCCTACAGTATTTTAATCCTGCTGTCTACTGCAATTATTACTGCTGTCTTTATTTTACTGCTGCTATTATTTCACTACTGCTACTGTCATAAAACTGTTGCTACTGATAAACTGTGTCGAGCAAGTCTACTTCCAGGTGCAGCTGAACTGACAAATCATCTGTCAAGGCTTATAAATATTCTTTGGCTCCCCTTGTGTCGAATCAATAAATTTGGGTTTTACTTCCCTCGAAGACTGTTGCGATCCCCTATACTTGTGGGTCATCACATGTACAAGAAGTATCACTCGTCTAGACATGTGCGGAAATCAAAGAAGCAAAACGTATTCATGGATCTCAGCGGGTCACCAAGAACCCTAGAACCTAGGGCGTTCATTCTAGCAGTACACATCTAGCACTAGAAGAAAAGGGGGCGAGGTGGAAAGGACTTACCGAAAGAGACGGACGACGGAAGCAGCAGACGGAGGAAGGAGCTCGGCGGCGGTGGCAGGTCCCGAGGCGCCGTCGTCGGCGGCAGATGCGGAATCAGAGAGATGAGAAGAAGGATTCGTAGGGGTCGCGAACTGGATGACAGCGGGATGGAGGAGTTGCGGGCGTTAGCGGCGGCGTCGTCCGCGGTGTCGTCGTTGTCACCACGAGTAGAGATTGGAGCGTCGCTGTGAGAGCTTGCGCCGCCAGCCCGCCCAAGACACGAGGGGGTAGCAGTGTCGTGAATACACGTCAACCCGATGTGTAACGCTGGGTTTTCTCGAGCTGAGCCCGGTCAAGTGTGGGGACCCCGGACTAGCTGTCCGAAATACCCTTGTGCCTACAACATCAGCGATCCCGTGATCAGTCTGTCGCTGAGCACAATCAAACTGGTATCAAAAGAACATCCATAAATACCGAATGAATTTACTTACTTGATTGAAGCCATAACTTCAACAGGTACTTGCAGCGGAAATCAGCAAACAACGTGGAGCCCAAGTCATTTGTCACAACCCTACAGGCAGCTGACTGGGAAGCGCCCTAATTCGCATTGACGTCATTAAAAATTTCTCCTTCGATCTGCTCCTCTTCAAAATCTGGCTAAGACAATAGCCAGGGACGAAACCAATATGAGTGCATTTGATTGTACTCGCAAGCTACCGCCGGAATGAGCATGCACTACTCTTTTTATTGTTTAAATAAAACTTTGTTCGCTTTAAAAACTCTATATCCTTATTGAACAAGAGAAGGACAGACTTTTGTTTGAAACCTCCATAAAGAAGAATTTTATAACTTTTCATAAGCCTGGTATTTTCAGAAAAACATCTCTATACCTTTGTTGAAAAAGAAAAGAAGGCTTTCAGAACTTTTTCCCATAAATCTGTCTTTATAAGAAGTCTCTTTTAAAACATTTTCCCAAAAATATATGTTTGTTGAAAAAGGTAAGAAATCTCTCTTTAAAATGTTTTCCCCAAATATACCTTTGTTGAAGAAGGTAAGATTCTCTTTAAAACTTTTTCCCGAAAATCATCACCAGGTTATTTCCCCAAAACTCCTTCTTTTTCGACCATAACCCTTCATGGTCCAATCATTTTCCAACAACCTTATACCAGCCCTTCGGTATAGTTGCATAAAAACATTTTCCACTTTCAAATCACAAAACTTTGCACTTCTTGACCATAGCCCTTCATGGTCTTCCTCTTTTCCAGCAACCTCATGCTGACCCTTTGGCATAGTTGCATATATAAAACATCTCCGTTTTCTTTTCAAATCTCAAAACTTTTCAAAAACTTGCACATGGTCTGAGGACAGCCTTCCAACTGTCCATTACCGAGGACTCGGCTATTCGAATAGTTTTACACTCTGTAGAGGTAGCACGCTTTGCCCACATCTATCCGGTAACCCATCGTGTCAGCCACGTCCCGCCATACAAGGTGTATGCGAAGTTGAGTCACCGACCATAGCTTGTCTTTTGCTCATGCTAGTATAGGACCCTGCCGCTATGACACTTTCCATCAACACTTAACCCAGCCCGCCGGAATCTAAGTGTGAGGACTCATAGTTCTGCCCGGCGGTGTATAGGGACAACCTTCTATCCTCTTCCTCCCTTCAAACTCATACCAGCCCGTCGGTATTCTCATTTTTGAGGACCCGGGTCAGGGGTAGGTCACCGAACCATCCCCTCATGGAACGGAGTCATCTCCGTTGTTGAGGCATCCCATACTAATATGAGCAAATTATATGACTAAGCCCTTTCCCATATGGGGGTAAATGTGGTCGCACAGGGTATGGTCGGTCGTCATAGTACAAAGACACATTGTGCATTTTCATAAACATCACCATACTCCATTTCTTCACTTCCACACTGACATCTCGACATTCCGTAAACATCCAAGTATTTTCAAAGGAGTTTTGAGTAAACAATATTTTTTTCCATCCTATAGTTTGAAAAAGAATTTCCATCTAATACCTTCATATAGGGTGTCAAAATAATATACTTGTATTTTGGAAAAAGGGTTTTCATAACCATATCTTTAGTGGCAAACACCATATAAATCACTTATGCTCTTGATAAGTAAAACATGTGAACCAAAATAGATGTATATAGATGCAAGCTCAAAGAAGTAGCTTGCCTGATTTCAGCATAATGTCCCTGGACTTTTCCTCACAGATCAGAGAAATAAACTCTGATTCTTCTGTAATAATTCCTTTCCAAAGACCACTCCGGTAGCGTTTATATCTAGCGTCGCAAACATGAAAATAACACAATAATCAATAAGCAAACCAAACCACAAGTGTTATACAAACAAGTAACAAACCACAAGCATCAAACTAATCATTCAAGCAACAAACTAGGATCTACACTTACAAGGGCATTATACTAATCAGTAGTCTAACACCTATACACCAGCTAGGACCATCGATCACAAAACTATCTTAGGCAAAGATTAACAACAAGCACCTTCCTTTAAACAGGAAATACTTCAGACAAAAGTTAGGCCACCAATTAGTCTCTGTAATTCAAAACAGTACACCCAGCTAGGGTATGATAAAGTGAAACACTAGGAACCTAGCAAAATTGGATTTGCCCCAAAAATCATTTCACAAAAATCTACAAAAATCACCAAGATGCTCTCTGGTGGTTTTAGTAAAAAGAATAGAACTTTTGTTTTAAACTTCATTTGCATACAAGACCAACACAACAAGGAGGCTAACAAGTCAGGCTAATCACAGAACTTTAGTTTGCAATTTTTGGAGTTATAAAACTCTAGATATTAATTATTTAGTGAAAATAATACTTTTTACTAGATTTAATCTAGACATCAGTTAAAACTTTATTTTTGCAGGTAACCAGTTCTAAACGTTTAAGAAAACACATAGGAACCCTACAAAATTTGAATCACTCAAATATCTACCACAGATCTACCACAATTGAATTAAAACTACACTGTAAATTAAACAGGAAATAAAAACATATATTAGATCTACTGAAAAAATAAATGAATAGGCCAGATCTGGCCCAGCCAGCGGCCCACGCGCGCGAGATGAACGGGTACATGGTATTCTTCTTCCTCTCGTCACGCACGGACGGGCGAGGCGCGCAGGAAGCAGGGCGAGGACGGCGTCCTCACCTAAGGTCGACGCAACTCCACGGCGTGGACGGATTCGAAACGCGGAGGGCTTGGGGACGACGGAGGTGGCTGCAGATCGTGCTGGTTTACTCCCTAACGCCGGCGAGGTTGTGGCCGAGCTTCGGTCGGTGAAGAAGACACAGACGCTCCGCTCGATTCGCAGCTTCCCGGCTCGATTCCTGCGGCGAGGATGAAGAGGAGGACAAGGCGGTGACGATGGCAGTCTTTGATCTGCGCTAGGAGGCTTCAATCGACGGCGGTGCTCGACGGCGAGCTCGGCCGATGTTAGGGTTCGGTTTTCGCAGAGAGGAGCAAAGAGAGAGAGGGAGCAGGTGAGATGAGAGGGGTGAGAGGAGCAGCGAGGCGTCGTGGCGATCTTATCCTCCAGCTGAGCCATGGGCGTACGGCGACGGGCGGAGGCATGGGCGGCGAGCGGGTGCGGCCCGAGCGGTTCGTCGCTCGGTCGGTACAGGGAAAGACGAAGGTGTTTTAGCAGAAAGCCCCTGCCTCTTTCGTATTTCCTCTGCTCCAATTTCTTTTTAATTCCTTTTTAAAAATAGTAGCCTTTAGGGATTTAATTGAGGCACTAAACCTATTTCAAAAATTATGAAATTATTTGGGTAGGCTCCACTTATAATGTAGAGCCTCCACAGAAATTTGTGTTACAAAGTAAAATGTTTTGAACCACATTGGTTCATAGGGTTTTTGAATATTCTCAGAGTTAAAAGAAGTAAAATAGGATTTCATAGTTTAAATGAAATTAGGTGGTAACTATATAATTTTGAGAAGAGAGGGGTATGGGAATAAGATGGTCATCTTTTCACCTCATCCATGGAATTATTTTCATAAAGAAAATATTTGCTTGAAAGAAATAAAGAGTTAGGTAGATAGAATAATATATTGGGATCATTTCTTTAAACTTATGATCCTAATTCAATTTGGTTGAATACTTTGTGGAGTTTGTTTTAAATTTAAGTCACATACAAATTTTATTATCAAGTGTGTTTTATTTTAGTGTTAAGCACAACTGAGGAATTATCCACACAAGCAGCAAACATAACAAGATCAACATCACAACCAAGACCACATAATTCAAACCATAAGAGTTAATCATACCACCATTTTCACAATGCTATCTTGGGGAAAAGTGACCACCCCTAATTATGACAAGATGATGTTTAGGGAATATCTCCACTCATAACTTAATAGTTTTCAAAAAGATTTGAGAAAGGAAATATGTGGGGTAATATATTTCCCACTAGTGTTATTTTCAAATGGAGTGAAAATAAGAGTTTATAAAATGGGGGTTGTATACACCTGCAAAATACCAAGGTTGAAAAATAGGTAGGAGATAGCATATAGATCTCCATAATTTTGGAATCACATAATTTTGAAAATACTTTTACTTTCCCAAATATTGGGTATTAGTTTTGGTTGTTGCTAAACCAAGTATCATTGAAATGGACTTCAGCCAGAAATAAGAATGGAAAAGATATACGGAATATTTTCTTGTCATAACATGATCACCAAAGTTTAATATATTTTTATTTAGGTTGGGTTCTTAGGTTAATATTTACTAGTCAAACAACTTAAACAACAAGTCACACAAGGTCCAACATAGCAATGGGAAGGAAAACACAATCATCCGTGAAACATTTCAATAAGTTTTTGTTGGTTCTGAATTTTGGGTCTTGTAAAAACTAAGTTTTTCTTAGTTCCAAAATTTGGGATGTGACATCAAGACCGGCCTGCCAAACGGCCCAGCCGTGTTTTCTGGTGTTTCTAAGTTGGGCCGGGATTATACACGGAAAACCCCATCAAAACTCTTCTGCCAAACGAGGCCTGATGAGGAAACAGGCGGGCAACAAACTTGAGCCGCCTATACTTGGTTGGGTCGTGAACTTGTTAGACTAGAGACAGTTTTTATGGGATGGAACGAATAGGGCTTTGAGCCTTCGAAAACCTCTTAAAAATGGTAAAAAAAAACCCAGATGTAGATATTGTCAATATCTATAATCGTGCAAATTTTTAATTCCAAATTCATTGTATTTTGTGCTGCACAAAAAGACAAACGGGTGGATCTGGGTGGTGAAGAATACACATTTACAAAATTGAATTTTTTTCGATTTGTCCACAGCCTAAAATATAACGAAATTTGCACGATTATAGATCTCAACAATATCTACACCCGGGAAAGTTTTCGCGATTTTTAGAAACTTTAAAATATTGATTTCAAAATTTTGAAAAAAATGCTCCATGTAGCTCGGGTTCCAAAAATTCATTCTCTTTGAGTCTCAGGAATCTCAACATGGGCCCTATCTAGCGCTACCTATTAACAGGTGAACTTGAAAATACTATAAAAAATGTGAACTCGAAAATCATATTTGTTTTCCTACAAATATTCAGGTGTTTCAGAATAAATGTCCATGTATCACAACACAAATCAAATCAAATAAATATTTTTACATATATTGAAAACAACTTCATGCATAAGAAAAGATATGTTCATATATGATTTTTAAATCATTCATGTCATAAGATATGCTCTTAAATTTAATAAATAATATATTTGCCAAACATGAAAAGTAAAATTATGTGGGTGATTAAAGTAAGAGATGTTTTGAAGTAAAATGATTAAACAAAAAAAAAAAAGTCATCCCATAAAACAGCTCTTCCAACGGGCGGACTTCTCCTTATAGTGCACTAGTGCAGAATCTTCCACCCCATGCAGCACAGCAAATTTAATTGCTAAATCCAAAAAGGAAAGATATCTCATAAGTTCAATCTGTTTAGAGATCTGGAAAACCCAGCACAAAATACTAGGTTATGGTCCATGGGTGCAGCAAAATATTACAAAAATAATAATATTTATCAAATAATAACTTATACCTTTTTAGGTACCGCAATGTTATGAATTACAAGAGAGTGAGTATTCTAGTGCTCATAGCTCACGATATGTAAGAGATGGTATCTGCAATTATAATACTATCGTGCAAGTCTTACTTGGGTGGAGAGCTATCTGCATTAACCTAGTCCCTTCGTTCAAAAATAAGTGTCTCAAGTTTGACTAAAAGTAGATGTATCTATACATGAAACATGTTTAAATACATCTATTTTTTTGACAAACTTGAGACACTAATTTTGGAACGGAGGGAGTATTTGTTATGATAACGTGACAAGCAAATCTCTATCTTTACTATGTAATATAGCTTAAGGTGATGGTCAATGATGGTACAATTTTCAAATTCCCAATCCTACCCCTGCACCGTTATGCTGAGTTAGAAATATTACACCATATGCCATAGCCAAGTGATATGATCGGTTCGGTATTCCTATCAGAAAAAAATCTAATCTTACCCATACCGAGCTCGCGAGCTATCCCCGCGTTGCGCGGCGCACCATCCTCCACCGATCGCGCCGACCAGCCTCCCCATCCTTGCGTCGAGTTCGCTGGCGTCACCATCTCTCATCCCCTGCCTTGTGCCCGCCAGTGCAGGGCTCCAATGCCCTGCCTCGAGTCCGCCGGCGCCGTCCACCAATCTCTTGCATCGAGCTCGCCGGGACGCCCCTTCCCTGCGTCGCGCTCGACCGGCACCTCAGCAGCAGCTCTGGGAGGTAGAAACGTCGAGCGGGCATGGCAGTTGATTATTGGAAGAGATGGCCGCGGCGCTTCCACACGTCGTCGCATCTCGACGGACGGAGTGGCGCCAGACCTGATGAAAATCTCGGCGGTCATTGTTACTGACGCCGTCCGACAGAGAATTCTATGTGTGCGGTTCAACTGATGCAACTCAGATTCCACGATCCGCTCTGCACCTTCATCGATCCCTCACGGTTGATGATGTAACTGCTGCTGGGGGCTCCTTCAACCCGTCAAGAACAGGCCTGTGGTAGGGTAGAGCGCCAAGCCAACAGACTACAACTCTAGATGAGGAGCAGTGTTTAGATTTGCACCCCTATCCTATGGGTTAGCCTGCAATGTTGTGCACTGTTCTCGAGTACCCTGCCGTGTTTCTGTAGCTGATATGCAAGCAATCTGACAACAGCTTACCACGGTGTTTACAATAAATCATTTTAAAACTGATGCCAGCCACCGTGCCATGTTTCTAACAGAGTGCAGCCAATTAGAAGCAAACGGTACTTGGAATGGTACGGTGCCTGGGATAAAGCAATTCAGATGATTCAAGCAAGACATGAGACCTGATTCAAGCTATTCAGAGCATATATTATAGGTATCCAGGTAATACTCCTTACGGCTCAATATTGATTTATGAATTTCAAGTGTTGACTTGCAAGATTTGATTACATTCAAAATATGTACTTATGAAGATAGAAAAACCAATCTGTATTAATACAGCTACCCCTACATGACCCAACCAACATGACTAGCAGCTAGATTCAGAGTCTAGCTTCTCTACTGAATTTTCCATCACGCTGCCTTGTTTATTCACCTCAACTTAGGACAGTACACACGTCCCAAATTCAGAGCACAATAGTTCCCTACAAGGAGGAAATTAGCAGAGTACTCCTATAAGAGAAGAAGCCTGGAAACATACATGACGTTTTCCTGCTTGAAGGAAGCTAAAGAAAATTCTGATGAATAATTCTTAGTTCTTCGGTTTCTAATGCTCAGAAGGAAAATCCTTTTATTTATTCTTTCATTTGATTTATAATTGGAATTCGTGTTTACTCACTGTCGGTGCTAAAGCTGTTGTCCGTTGCAAGACCTATGAACCTGATAAGGCCCCCTTTGATTCTCAGGGTAGGAAATAGAAAGGAATAGGATTTTCCTAGGAATGACTTGCCCTGCCCACTTGAATCCTACGAGCATAGGAACTAGGCGCAGGATTTTTAACATGAGGTCTAAGCTCATGTTTGCTTTCCTTTGAAAATACACTATGTAGTTGCTATAGGAATATTTCCCGTAGGTTATAATCCTATGGATCAAACGTGTTGGAAAGGAAATCTTCCACAGGGTCTAAATCCTACCAAATTCCTTAGTAAATCCTTTGAATCAAAGGAGGCCTAAAACTGTGAGTATGAATCCAGAGTGGCTATGTCGCCCACGACCGGAAAAGTGCTGAGACAACGGCCGGGAGCCAACAACACTATTTCAATTGGGTGATCCAATGAATAAACAGTGCAGCCATGATCAATCGTAACGGGCCGGCTCCTAGACCTACCATGGACGCGAGATTCTACATAACACGAGGATTGTATATGAAAGCTATTTCTTGAAGTTGTCTCCAAGAATAATCTTAGTCAATAGTAAGAGATAACTGGTGGGTTGCTTCTTTCTATATATACTAGGCAACCGAGCGCGGCAATGCCGCGCGTGTGTGGGCAAAATTTGAATTTGGAGATTTGGGTTTATTTTTTTTAGTAGTTGGAACTAACAAAGTTGCAAAAAAGTTTATGTTTAAGAGGTTGTCTAGATTTTTTGGAATTGGTTGAATTGGTAAGTTATTTGGATTTGAATCTTTTTAACATGTATGGAATGGTTAGGTTTGAAATGCATTTAAATTTGTAAAATTTGCAAATTTGTATGTTGTGAATGCATGGTATAATTAAAGCATATTTAATTCTAGATTGTGTTTTTTTCATTCAATTATTTTTAGTTAGCAAATAAGTTTAACCTAATTTCAAATTTGATCGTACCTTGTATGTACTTATCGTTTTTTGTGTGATTATTTTGATATGTTTTGCATATTGTTCTGATGGAAATAGTTAAAGTCACTGATTTTGCAATATTTAGTGTTGCTAGAAATTGTTTAAGTATCGTAAAACAATTTGTATGAAGTGTTTTGAATTATCTGAAGCATGTTCAATTTTAGATTTTGTTTTTCCATTCAATTAATTTAAGTTAGCAAATAAGCTGAAAACAGTTATTTCTCAGTTTTTACGTTTGTGGTGTTCTTATTTTGATATTTTAAAGTTCATGATATAAATGGGTCGTTGTATTTAATTGATTTACTGGACTTTTTTGAATGAGATGTTGGTCACCTAATTGTTTTGTTGGGTTTATTATATTGAATGATATTACTGGTATTATTTTCGTGGATTTTATTTGAGTTAGAGAAAAAAGTTTTTTCTTTTTTTTGTTTTAATTTTAAGATTTGAAATATGTTGGAAAGGATGACAATGTATTTGAAATGTTTTTTTTTGGTTTTACAATGTTGGTTGGAATTTGAAATACTAATATAAAAAGTTCAAATATGTTTGTCCTGTGTTGTAAATAGTTTTTTTCTTTGCGTATATGTTGACATATTTTGGAATATTTCATATTTTTGTAAGCAAATTTAAATGTTTGAATATGACTATAGTGTTATAAATAGTTGTTTTTTTCTTTGCGGATATGTTGACATATTTTGGAATATTTCATATTTTTGTAAGCAAATTTAAATGTTTGAATATGACTATATTGTTCATTGCCATTTTTAAAAAATTCGTAGTGAGTGAAATTCATATTTGGTCATTTGAACTTTATAGTTGCATGAATGTTTTAAATTCAAATTCATGTAAGTGGGGCAAGTAAAAAATTTCCCCAAATAAAAAATATGGAGTCCACTTGTCAGGAATTTAGTTTTTTTTAAATCTAAATTAGAAGGTTTGTTTTTTTTGGTTTATAGCATTTTTTTTGGTTTATAACATTTATTATTTTCTGTAATTTTTGGTTTTATAGCATTTTTTTTTCAGGGGAAAAAATGTGAAAAAAAATGACAACCATGGCCCACGCTGACGTCGTGATGACGTCAGCCATGGGTGAGCCTGTGGAGGCAACGGCGGCGACCACCACGGCGCCGCCGCGTCAGGGCGAGGCGGGATGTGCGCCTCCGCGCGTTCGACGCGGCTGGACGCAGGGGTCCCGGGAGCGGCGGCGCCGCCGGATTTTTGGTCGCCGGAGCGTCCTTCGCGGCGAGCAAACGTGGCGGCGGACAGCGGAGAGGGCGGCGGCGATTCCGGCGAGCTCGGAGCCTCCCAGGACGCGGCGCTGGGGTAGGATGGCGCGGCGGTGACGACGCGTCTCCCCGTGTGGTTGGATGCGTGCGGGGAGGTGCCCAGCGGCGGCGACCCGCGCCGTCGCGGGAGTGAGAGAGGAAGAGGAGAGAGAGGGGTTTGTGTGGTTGGTTTTACAAAAAAGAACCCAACTTTTCTGAAAATTGCAATCAGGTCCTCGACGGGCGGTTTTCTGCAAAATTGCGGCGCCAAATATCGTGCGCGGCGACGTGTCACGCTGCGATTGGAAGAAATTGACGTGCTACAGTAATACTGTAGCACTGAAGTGGTCCGGACCTTTGATCACCGTGATCGAACGGCCGACGTTTTCCGGGCGACGTGGACTGCAGAACGGAGGGCGATTTGAACGAACTTTTATATATAGTAGGATATGATGTTGAACTATACGTTTTTCATGTGAATTTTCATATGTCTTTTGTTTACAATCGATGACAAATTGAGTAGCCCGTTGCAACACACGGACATTTTGCTAGTGTCCATAATGCGTATATAAGCCGATAAGTAATGCCACAACATGAAATAACCCAGTAATTATTTTTCTCGTATGTGCTGCGAGGGTGGCTAGATGAGGATGCCGCTAGTGGCACTTTTTTTTGCTGTAACTACGGCGGGCTCTTAGAGCCAGCCTAAACATTTTATAAATATGGCCACCACCATCAGAGTAACGGTGAAGAATACAAGGTCGAGGTACAGAGAATCATTGTTACAACTTGCTCGTGTCTCACGGGGGATCAAAGGAAATACACCAAGTGTTAATTAGATGAGCAGTAGGTGCCGACGCGCATCGGTGCGCCCAGAGGAGTAGGTCCTCCACACAGCGACGACAGACAATAGAGAGTGATTCATCCACGCAATTGAAGGAAAGAGCATTGCGTCGCTTCAAATGCTCCAAGAGATTGCCGTGCAGATGGTGGCTTCAGCCTGGTTTCGGCAGCAGGTGTCCCAAGCTCTAGGATAGCGCTCACGGGAGGGTGATCAACCGGGGGGAAGAAGTAATCCTAAACCTCCCGAGCCCTAGGGCACAAAAGCAGGAGACGGTCCACGTCTTTGTCTTCAGGGCACGAGAGATACCGTGGCGAGGCAGCGAGTTGGTGTCTACACGTTGGTCGAGAGGCGGTGGCGTTGGGTGAGCTAGTAGAAGATCTTGCACGTGAAGGGGGGAGGGGGGGCGAGCTTCTCCAGACTTTATAGCAAGTTCATCCAGTTGCAAGTGCCTGAAAGAGTTAGCATAGAAAATGCGATTCGAGAGAGTTTTCATAGTATACCAAATAGACTCGGGTATCCGGTGCATCAGGGTTCAGAATGATGGAGTCTAGGTCTGCGTCCAATGTCTCCTTTTTTTTCTACGACGATGATATGTGACCCCCATCTTTGCAGACCTAGTCGAAGACTTGTTCATCAATTATGGCTTGCCCTTGCTCTGGTGGATTCGGGGTCACTCGGTCACTCCATGAGTCCATGATGAAATCCTTGCTTTATTAGCTTGTGTTGACAATGACGACAAATGTGGGTCTGGTCTCCTCCGTATAGGCATTGTCATGGCCCTAACTGCGCCCCTCCAGCCCTCCTCATGCCCAAAGGAAGATTGTAGGTTCGACTCGCTTCTAAGTCGTGTTCGCGATATAGAGGTGTCTGACATCTTCCTTCGTTTTTCATGTGATCATGTCATGTCTCCTTGCCATTCATAACTAGAGGCTAGGCAAGGTGTGTTCTTCTTGTTGCGCTCGTACTGATGTTGGTTGCTAATCTCATGGATCAAGGGTGTACATTGAGAGGTGTTATAAGCAAAAAAAGGCTTGATAATTTCTAGCCGGTTGGCTAATCTTTAATCTTCCGTGGAAAATAACACGTCTATCCCTCAATTGTGTATTCTAGAAAAGAATTGCGTATTTTGTGTTTTGACTCTCCTCTCATGGATGCTTTTCTCATGGTCAGCCGTTAGAGCATCTCCACCGGCGCGCCCAACTCCGCTCCCAATAGACGATTTGGGCGCGCCGGCACAAAACCATCCCCCAGCGGCGCGCCCAATAGGCTAAAAGTTGCCGGCACGTCCCAATACAACGTCTGGCAACCCCACTTCGCGTCCAGGTTTTAGGGACGCAACCGGGCGCCCCGGCAACCGCGGCAACGCGCGCCGATTCGCTCCTGACGGGCCGGCCCGACGCGTCAATGAGACGGCCGCGGTCAACGCAATTAACAGCGGCCGCTGAGCGATTTCCTGACGCATGCGACGCATGCCTCGTCTTCCCGACGCGCGTCGCCGGAGTTACGACGCCTCGGGAACTGACGCCGGAGTAATGGCGGAGTTTCCCGCGCCGCGTTCCCGCCATTCGTCTCCCACGGCCGCCTATAAAAGAAGGCGCGGAGTCGCTCGTCGTTGTCCACCGTCGCTCTCATCCTCTCTTCTCCCCCTTTCTCCACAAAATCCACCGGCGATGGCGCACAACGACCAAGCGGGAGGCAGCGGCGACGGCGGGCGAAGAGCTGCCTCCGGAAGGAGGAGGCAGGGTTCTTCCACCGGCATCGCATCCCGGTGCCGTCGGGGCTGCGCCTCCCCAACAACCGCGCCGGCAGCTCCAATGGGTGGACGATGTCGGCGCTCGGGTACGTCGTCCCTCCGCTGTCGGAGGGGGAGCGGCTCCAGCAGCTCATCCGTCTGCGCCGCCGCCAGCTAACGCCGGAGCAGCGCGCCGACCCGGAGTACGCGGAGGACAGTGACTACTGGCCCGCGCTTGAGCGGCAGTCGGCGATCGACGACCACCGCGGCCCCGTGCGCCCGCCTCACAACAACAGCGAGTGGCGCCACCGCTGGTGGGAGGGGCGTAGCTTCCACGCAGTGATGCGGGAGTACGGCTACACCGCGGCGGGCGGGCACTCCCGCGACATGTGGAAGATGCCGCCGAGCTCCTCCTTCTCGTGCAGTTCGTCGTCGAGCGCACGCTCGACGACGCCCCGCTTCGTCAAGAAGACGGAGCCCACGCCGCCGCCAAGGGGCGGCCTGAAGATCAAGGATGAGCCAGGATGGTCAGCGCCGCGCCGGGGCGGCGTGACCATCTGCGACTTCGGTCCGCCGCCGCCCCAGTGATGGTGAAGTCCGAGCCGGGGACGGCGACGGCTCGCGGCAAGAAGCGCGCTGCGTAGCCGCCGCCGCCTACGCTGACGGAGGAGTAGGCTGAGGCCCAATTTCTTAGGGACTTCGCCCTACGCGGAGGAGCCGTCGTTCAACACGATCCAGCCGCCGACACGGGAGTTCGTCGAGCACTGGTCGTGCGTCGAGAACAACATCTCGACCTCGACGCCGAGGTCGCCGCGCCAGCGCCGCCCCCGGTGAAGGAGGAGGTGAAGGAGGAGCCGGCCGAAGCACCGCCGCAGCAGGAGTCCGACGGGTGGAACGTCGAGGACGCGGTCGCGGCGCACGACTGGGACCAGTTCTACGGCTACTGGACGGGCAATTAGAATAGGTTTTAGTTCAAGTTTCGTCGCATTTTATAAAAAATATCGAATTTCCGTGAAATTTGTTAAGTTTAAATGAATTCGAGTCTCACTTTTTTCTTCTTAAAAACCTATTGGGAGCGACCGATGGGGAGCGGCGGCAACACGTGCCGGCGGGTCTAGTAGCGCCTATTCGACAATTTTGCCGAGGGCTCTATTGGACGCGCCGGTGGAGATGCTCTTAGTTTGATGAACCGTCTCGTGTTTGAACACATATAAAAAAGGAATATACTCCGTCACAACACCAATGATATTAGTACCCATGGAGTAGTATACTGGATAACTGGAGTAGTTTGGAAAATCATGTGGCTTGAGCAAGTCAAAAACAGCAAAAGAAGAAGAGAACAGTCATCATTGCACGGGACAGAGAATTAACTAGCGCTACTATTTACTCCATCCCAGCACCAATATGATGGATGGATTGGCCATGATTCCATGGACCATGGTCAGTTCAGCACATGCAATGCATACAAACATGAAAACCCGACATGTAGATAGCAAAACACGAAATAAACAAAAAGTGAAACCTGAGAAAGAAGAAAAAAAATCCTAACACTGAGCAAAATTCCTCTAAGGAAACTATAGTTTTTACACCACTACTTAGAAAGAAATTTAGTCCAACTTTTAATCCATTCACGGATCACACCATCCCATCCAAAAACCGGCCATTGCGCTCGACGTCGTCGTCGTCCAGCAGAGCTGCGTGGTGCGCGTCAGGGTTCGTAGAGGCGGTCGCGGCACTGGCACTTCCACCAGAGCGGCTTGTATTCAGAGAGCGTCGTCACGAGCGGCGGCGGCACGTCCCGGCGAGCCGCGGCACTGACGTCGGCGTCAGCCCGCGCCGTCGTGGCCGGCCCGGACGGCGCGGAGAGGGAGGGCACCTGCACAGCGACGCACGGACTGCACTCGTAGCACTTGTTCCGGCAGCTCGGCGGGCTCGACCCCAGCCGCACCTTTTCCTCCCCGGCCTTCATACCACCACCACCCTGCACATACACGCGCGCGTCAGAGCCCACAAGAGAAGAAAATGCGGAAACGATGGCGAAGAAGGAACCGTGAACACATACGTACCATAGAAGCAGAGGAGAACAGGGGAGACGGCCTGGAGGCGGAAGCTGGCTCAAGGAGGAGGCACAGCGAGGTGGCGGCGGCGAGGATCACAAGTGCGGCTGCTAGTCTCATGGCTTCTCGTTGCAGTTGCCCGGCTGTTGCTCACTCACGCCTGCCTACCGTGTCGTCGTGTCATGGCGCGCGGGCTAGATAGAGAAGGGAGGAAGAAGACGAGGAGGAGGAGGGCTACTTATATATATAGCTCGAATCTAGCAAGAAGCTGCGGCTGGTGGAACCAGTGAGCTAGCTCTACTGCTGCGTGCGCGCTCTAGCCGCTCGTGTGTATGGGGAGGTCACTGTGTGTGGCGAGCTGGTGACGATGCCGCGAACGGGAGTCAAAGAAGAGGCAGAGAAGACGGCATGGGGAAGGAAGCTGCTACTGCTGCGCTGGAAGCAAGAGTACCTGGCTGGCTACGACCTACGAGAAACGTAGGCACAATTTCCAGGAGAGGAGACGTCTCTTCTCCAAGCCTCTCACTCACTCTCTCTCTTCTTCTTGTTGGCTCTAGATTTCCAGATCTCTCGTCAGTGCCAACAGCCTATCTATCTCTATCGCTTCTGCCGTAGCAATGGGAGAGCCGGAGAGGCGAGATCAGATCTCTGACTGGAGCCTGTCCATAGGCAGGACTGCTGCTAGTGGAGCAGTGCGTACGGGACGGTCGCCGCTGTAACAGTAAACCAGCGAGCGAGCTCGTAGTTCCACAGGTTTTACAGCGGCCAGCCATTGATCGCCACGGGTTGACTAGTACCTAGCCGGCAAGCCTGCAGCGGCCAGCGACTACTCATGGAAGAGCGACGCCAATGGGCAACGAGAAAATACATCACATCCAGCCAGCCAACGACGTGGCACCTACCATTAGCCATCGATTAAATTCAGATGATGATCTTAACTGAATACTAGTACTCCAGATCGGGCATGCACTTAATTCAGGTGGTGCAACCGAGCTGTCAAGTGCCCAAGTATACAAAGCCCTGAACTGATTAGCTGTGGGAGCATCTGTATTATGCGTCCCAAAACATTTTAGTATTCAAATTGACAGTCACAGATTGGATCATTGCTAAAACACGTACGCATCAGTGCCAATGCCACACGGGATCTGATTGATTGAGAGGTATAGTAATGGTAAATAGACTAGTCACACTGGAGTAGTACAGTCTTGCTCAAAATGGAAGAAAGAAAGGACCTGTTTTTTTACTGCTCGTCCTTGCGGAAAAAGAAAACGGGAGTACGTTCGCGGAGACGAGTCAAAGCCCCTAGCTAGGAGACTCGTAGAGGCAGACAGGACGTCCTCTCCCTCTGCCGTCGGATGGAAAGGTATCTGCCTGCTGGCGAAAAGTGAGAATAAATACTACCGAGCGAAACCTTTTGCTGTCACGTCCTATTATGGACAGGCAATGGAACAGCTCGTGACATTTTTCGATCCAATGCAACAGCTAAAAAGGCTGGTGACCTCTGTAGGAGAGTATGGATCGCAGTAGGTTAATGCCACGTCTAAAGCAAGCTGCTTTCAGTAACAACACGGTCAATCTAGAGGAATGAGATCCGACAGAACATCTTGGTGGAGCTAGACATCATCATACTGTGCGATTTAGAAGCCACGAAATGGATGTGTGGACAGTAGTACTAAATGTGACACAATGAATAAGCATCATTTGCTTACAAGGATTATGCTGCAGATAATGATGAAAAGGGACATTTTAATCTCTCCAAACAAAGTACAGTAAACACAAGAAGCAATTATTTTCTACTCCGTACTAGATTCAGGACAGTGCTCCGTCGATAAGAAAACAACATATCCCAGCATGGTTAAATTCAAATGACCAGGACAAATCCACGTCAGTGTCCAACTCACCCCTCGGAGTCTGGTCCCAAAATAGCAGTATACCATTGTTCTCTTCTCTCCTTTTTAACCGCGCCAGCATGATTAGTCAGAAGCTCAAAGGTATGGGCAGTGAAGTGAGAATGGTCCACAACCCTCCAGTTATTAGGTTGGTGAAAGACCCGACCAGTGCATCAATGGCATCTGCCAAATGTATGAAACACCCCGGCTGAATCCAACTCGATTCAGATATACCAGACCGGTTGTCCCAACTCATGGCGTGAAGCAAACACGACATCTAATTTTTGTGATCTCGGAGAAGCTTACAGGTAAACTCAATGGTTATCAGGGAAAAGTGCCCATGAAGATATAATTTATGTGTAATTTACAAGTGCAAGTGGCCCCAGCACCCGTTCCACATGTCTGTCTCATGGTATTGAACAAACATCCTTTTTAATTGCTTATTTACTTACAATTGCACTTAGAAACAATGACCAATACTAGCCTACAACCACAGTGGTCGAAAAAGGAATGCGTTGGGAGAACTCACTTATTTTGATTGGATATTATCTAAATATACAATGTAGTATGACACCATAGATGGTTTACAGTTCACGAAGGATTTTACCTGCACTACTCCGATGATTTGGGAAAATCAGAAAGCTTTTCTCCAATGACATGTTGTGCTTCAGCGATTAGCCTTTTGACAACTTCACCTGCTGGTATGATCTCCGTGATTAGCCCAACACCCTGGCCAGCATACATGGCCATGCTATCGATATCGCCTGTTGTTGTCGCGTTGGGTACAGTACCAGCAAACCGACGTACATCCTTGTGCTGGAATTGGAAAATCATTGTTTAGCTGTCCATTATTAAGCTCCAGATGCAGAAGTACGAAATGTGCATTTAAAGTTGTAATGAGCGGTTTGCCAAACTCGCCCATCCCACCTTGTAAAAACAGCATAACAGGTGCCAATGATTCATCACAACTATCATACGGTTTTCGATCTTATATTTAAGTAACATGGGTCTACAATCATCTTGCAAGTCCAGGAAATAGGCCCAGGTTTGGTTATAAGGCAAAAACAAACAAATAACAATAATGACAGTGAAACTGTGAACGAAAAGCAAATATAAGTGAGAAAGCATTAACAACCCAAAGCTACTGTCATGCAATCAACTGTAGAATTCTACAAGTACTAGAAAACAGCACTGTTGATGGTCCAGTTTTGTTTGAAATCAAAGCAATTAACGGCAATTGCTACCATGCCCTAAAGCAAAGAGCAAAATGATGTCCTGGAAACAAGGGAGGGAAATGGGTAAACACGGAACATTTTGGGATGTATAATACTCTTGTTACTGAAATAATCCCGAGCTGTGATGGCCATTTCAAATCTGAATGTCTGGGCTCTAGGATTCCAGTTCTCCAGTTTGATGTAGCTTGCGAAGTAGCTAAGTGAAGATATTGAGGGAGGAGAAAGCCCGAGAGCTAGCTAGGGTTCCCACCGGAGCCGCCGCCGCCCCGCCGCCTACCTCTCCTTCTCCTCGCTTCCTCGGCGCGCGCCGCGCGCGCCGCGGTCGGCCCCTCATCTCCCTCGTCGCGCGCGACCGCCGTCCCCCGTGGCGGCGGCGCGCGAAGGCCGGTCAGCTCTCGTCTTCCTCCTCGTCGCCGCCGCTGGCAGGGGCCGCCGGGCGTGGCCCGGGCGACGCCGGCGGCGGCGGTGCGTCCTTCCCCACGCTGTGGACGGTGGAGACGGGGCTTCCCTCCATGGCGGCGGTGCTCCTCGGCAGATGTAGGTCCGGCGCCACGGCGGGGTCCCCCTGGTGCTGCGTGGATGGTGGATGTGGTGGTGGTGTCGCCGTTGGTGGCGCGGGAGGCGGTGGAGCTCTGTCGACCCTGCAAGCCCAGATCTGGGCCCTTCGGGCCCGATCTGGGTCTGTGCGGGCCTAGGCGGGTTTGACCTTCCTGTCACCGGCTGGTCGGATGAGCGGCTCGTGACGGGGATGACAGCGATGACGCCACGCCTGCTGCAGCTTGGCGACGAGAGCTTCACGGGCCTGTTTGGGTCCGGCCGAGCCTACGGGGCCGAACGAGGGTAGCGGCGGTGGTGGCCTACGTGCAGCAGCATGGCGGCGGGGACTTTACGAGCCCCCAGGGCTCGGCCGGGCCTGCTTGGCCTGGTGTGTCCTGCTGCCGTGTCCGGTCGGCACCCGCCGATGGCGGTGGAGGACGTCCTCCGGGTGGCTCTACTGCTGCCGCCCTCCGGTTCCAATGGCCGGGTGTGCTCTTATCGTTACGTCCGGACGGCTACCGTCTCTGATGGTGGAGGTTGTTCCCTCCCGCGTGGTGTGATACTGTCGGATCGTGTTTACGACTGCTTCGTCTTGGCCAACCGGCCATGCTACGTCTGCCATGGTGAGACGACGATGGTGACTCAAGACCGTGGTGGCGTGTGTTGGTAGATGGCAAGGTTGGTGGAGCGCTTCAGATTATCCGGGATGTGGTTTTTTGGGGTCGGGAGAAATCCCTGCCGTTCGGCACCGACGCGGTGACGCTTGAGAGTGTCACCGTTCCTTCCTGGAGGGCGTCGGGTATACCTCTTCCTCACACCTCAGAGCGTACCGGGGGAAACCCTAGGACTAGTCCGGGCAGCAGCGTCGTCGTCGTCGCTTTTCTTCTTGGAGGTGCTGTTTGGTACGCGGTGATTCGAAGCGCTAGGATCATGGTGGGAATATTTTGGAGAGAACGCAGCGGTTGCAAGTCATTGTCGTTTTCGTTGATCCGCCGATGTCGGCCTTTTTTCTCTTTCTTTTCTTTTGGGCTCGGTTGTGCTGTTTGGCCCCAGCAGTGGACTCAATGTTGTATCGGGTGGTTGCTATATTTATATAGCGGGGCGAAAGCATATTTCTTCCTGCGAAGTAGCTAAGTTTTGTTGTGGGGCTTGTTTGGAGCAGCACTTCCGATGCCCAAAGAGCTCCAAAAGTTACCTGGCAAGTCTAAATTTTTACAAGAAATAAAGGTCTATTAGATCTGCAACTCATGAATTGTGATCCCCAGGAAGCAGCTAGTCAAAGAATTTCAAGTGTACAGCTCAATGGCTTGTGCTTTTCGTTGGGAATTAAATTTCCTCACATTAGAAGCCAGAGAGTTGCAGTTTAGACAACCAAAGCCCTAAAGATAAAATTGCATTCACTTTTCGTTGTGTCTAGAAGATACCGGATAAGACTTCTAAAAAATGAAGTACTTCGCAATACCGATCAAAATAAGAATAGCTGAAAATGTCATAACAAAGATTGTTGCAACTTCCAAATGCAAAATGAGGGAGCAAATTCAAGAAACAGCCAATACATACCACACCATGGATGATAGATTGGCCTATAATAGGCTGAGTTTCCTCTGTTTCATTATCTGGGAGATTCTTGCACTCAACATAAAAGGGTGTCTTCAAGACACGTTGTGGAGCATCAGGCCATCTAGCACGCCCGAACACATTTGTATAGTCCGTGCAGTTCATTTCGACTAGCCTTTTCTTATACAGAGGATGCGCAAAGCTTTCCTCAGTAGCTGTGAACCTGAATGTTAAGAAATTTTATAATATGAAAACCAGAACATGCAAAGGTATAAAAGAACGCTTTGCTTGAAATAATCATACAAATATAAGACTGAGACTTGATAGAATACCTGGTTCCTAAGCAAACACCATCAGCACCAAGTGCCAATGCGGCAGCATAGCCACGGCCATCTACAATTCCACCAGCAGCGATAACCGGAATGGTACTATCCGAAACTAGATCCACTACTCTCGGCAGCAACGGTAGCAGACCCTCCTTTTTTCCAAAGAAAAGATGTTTGAGATGAAAGTCCACAAAAAGTTTAAATGGACACAGGCTTGGAAGGCATGTTATGCCTCCGGAGATAACCCCACAAAAGGGAGCCCAAGCTAAATCATAGCCTGACTTATTGCATGGGGCAAGGTGTATATTGCTATTAGTGCATGTGTGTGCGCTTCTTGCAAGACTACCTAAGAGCATTTCACAAGGTTGAAGCTAGATAACAATGTGGAATAGTGAGTCGTGACTTTACTTGACCAATCACATGCCCCCCTGCTTCACGGCCTTGAACAATAATTCCATCTACTCCAGCTTCCTTAGCTTTCGCTGCTTCCTCAAGGTTACCAATCTGTCCAAATCACCAGGAAAAATCTAAATGTCCATAATCCATGAAACAAAAGCAAGAATGTACACGTTCATATCATTATCGCAGAACACCAAATCCTTCATTACAGAGAATGTACTGGTACTTGTTGTGTAATTCTAGGCACTAAAAAGTTTATAAAAACTAATGCTCTACATCTGATGCTAGTGCTAGTTGTTCATCAATATCATCTATTATCCTTCCTATAACCCCATCGGTCCTATCAACTGGAGACAAATGAGTAACAAAGATTTTCTTCTTAACTCAACTTTATGTTCCCTACCAGTAAGAAGTATTTCTTTCATGAAAAGAATCATGTTCTATAATTCACAATAACATGAATGTAGTGCTTCCGTGCTACACCTTAGAAAATGTTTACAAATTTTAAATGTACTGTGATAAAAGGGGCAAGTATGAACTGATAGTCAACAGCTCTGTGTCCTTACATATTGGCTCAATTCGGTGTCCATATAAAAACTCTAGCCCCTTTTTTTTCTTAGTCCAAATATCATTGCCTGAGATCAAGTTCTGCTGGAAGACTCCATCTTTCTTGTTCCTTTTGTTCATAATATTACATTTGCCCCAAAACCATTGTAAGAAAACAGCACCTCTCCGAAGCTAGATATATACACAATAATGCCCAATTGCCCATTGACCACTGCCAATGCCCTTTCCCAAGTTTTGACTATTTAACAAAGTGTTAAGCAACCATCCAAGCTAACAGCCAACAACCACCAATGATTTTGCTCCCTCCATCGATTCTCAAGAACAACAAAATGATTTTGCTCCAGTGAATTTTGGCTAATAAATTTCAATAAAAGTGAGTTTATTCCTTTAGGTCTTGAACCAGTATATATTGAGCTTTTCTCTGATATTTCCTATTAAATACCTCGGGGGCCCTTTCATCATGAAAAAACTTTCTAGGGCTGATATCCAACCTTTGATTGAAAAAATCCTCAAATGGATTGCTGGAAGGAGGGGAAAGGTGCTATCTTATGCTGCTAGAGTGATTCTCATTAGAACTTGTCTAGCAATCATCCCTGTTTACCTTTTGTTCTTTTTAAAATTCCCTAAATGGGCTCTAGAGTTAATCAACACCCAGATGGCAAACTGCTTCTGGAATGCTTTTGAAGGGCAGCGGAAAATTCATCTTGTTAATTGGAAATTGATTTGCAAGAAAGGAATTTGGAGGGCTTGGCATTCCTGATTTAGGTAATGTAAACCTCTGTCTCCACAGCTTCTGGGTCAAAAGATATAGTGGATAGCAAATACGACACTGGGGATCATGGAGCTCAGGTTAGATTCTGAGAGGATACCTGGTTTGGTACCTCTCCCTTGGCTTTCCAATTTTTCACCAAATCTATGAAATTTGTAATGAGCAAGAAAAAACTGTGATACAGGTTTGGGATGGCTCAAACTTGAGGCTTATATTACGAAGGAAAAATTTCCAGTGAGATGATGCAATTGTGGCATGAACTACTGCAATCTTGGGATGCTCTTCTCATTATGCTGCGATCAACTTTGTGCCAGCTGTTTGGAAGCTTTATGATCCCCTCAGAGTCAACATTTTCCTTTGGCTTCTACTCCCTCCGTATCAAAATGTAAGATGTTTTAGCTTTTTTTGGTCCACGCGTATCTAGACATGTTTTAGTTCAAGGTTCACATGCATTTAAACATGTCTAGATACATGTGGACCAAAAAAGGCTAAAACATCTTACATTTTGATACGGAGGGAGTAGCACAGAACAAACTAATGACCAGGACAACCTCAAGAAAAGAAATATGAATAAACCTGAAGACTATATTTTCTGCACTGAAAATGAGTCTGTGCTTCATCTTTTCTTTGAATGCACACTACTAGATAAATCTGGCAGGAAATTGCTCTGTTTTTCCAAGTTAATCCTGGCCTTGAGTTTTTATCTATTGCCAGGTTTGGTTAGCTAATAAAAGGGAAAAGGCATGTTGTCCTTAATTCTGTTTGTGCTTATGCTTTGTGGTGCCTCTGGAAAACTAGAAACGGTTTGATCTTTCATGGTCAAACTTGGGTTGATGTTCAGCAGGTCTGGAGGATATTTCTGAACTCTGTGAAAATCTGGGAGCTGATCTTCAAGGAGGGCTGATGAACCAAGATCTCCAGATCAGAAGAAGATTGCAGGGGCAGGGACAAGGTCGACTCCTACTTTGACCCTGGAGTTGATCTTTGCGACGTCTCGTGAGATGGCCATGGCTGGGGTTTGATCTGCATGGTTTTCCTGTACGGAGAATTTTTTTGTCTTTTGGGCTGGTGTATGCAAACTTTCTGGCTGTTGACCTCTATCTGTGATCCGTGCTGGGGCTTTTGTAAGTGAGAAAACGCAGTGCGATGTAACCAGGCAAACCGTTGGTGGTATCATTTTATAAAATGGAACCGCCGGGTGATCCCTGTTGCTCTAAATTTTTGGCTAATTAGCTCGGCACTATCATTTAGGACTGAGTGTAAACACGAAATCTATTACAATGACACAAATGTTAATTTGCGAAATTGGAACAAACATTGGCTAAGCAAACATACTCTGGCAAGGATTTGGTACTAATAATGGCACAACAAGTGTCCAACAAGCACAACACAGTTGTCATCCATTCCTGTGAAATATGCAACCAACGTTCTCACCTGATGCAAGACCTTGACGCCGGCGCGGTGGGCCTCGTCGACCCGCTCCTTGGGGAACTCGCCCCAGTACACCTGCAGGACGGCGAGCTTCTCCTCCAGCACAACCCTCAGGTTCTCCTCGTGCGGGAAGGCCAGCACGATGGCCGCCCCGAACGGCCTCTCGGTCAGGCTCCTCGTCCTCCGTATCAGCTCCCGCACGTGATCCGGTGCCGGCTGCAGGTAAGGGCGGCCAGCGATTAGCCACCACAGCACACCGGCACAAGCGCTTCCAAATAGAGAAGGGAAGGAAATCAAGGTACCCAGTCGGGGAGGCGGAGGAGGCCTATGGCGCCGGCGTTGGCGACGGCGGCGGCGAGCTCCGGGCCGGAGATGTCGGGGCCGAGCGGCGCCTGCACGACTCCGTAGTCGAAGCCCAGTATGCCCTTCCACCCCATCTTCTCCAGTCTAGCAGCGCAGTTCACGGTGGCCGGTCGATCCTGATACCTGATGGGTTGTGACAGGTCGGAACTGCCGGGTGGTAGTGGCGGCGGCCGGTGGTAGGCGGCGGTTCTATAAGTAGGACGTGACGAGTTGGACGACGAGCCGTGCGACGATTGGTGTGTGTGCTGAGTTCCGGGTCAGTCCGCCGCGCCGGCGTCAGGGGGGACGTCACGACGCGCGCCGCTGGTCCTTTTCGCCGCCACATGGCAGGTGGGTACGGGGCGGGGTTTTTTTTTAATGCAGATAAGGGCAACTCCAACCGAATACGAATAGTCGCGTTGGCTCCCGGGCGACAGGGAGGCCGTTTTTAAACTTTTGAAAACGTTTCAAAAAATTCAAAAAGAAATACCTGGATGTAGCCAACCACATGAACTACGATCCTGGATATTTTCATTCCGAAATACATTGTATTTTTTGCTCAGGAAAAAAGACAAATCGAACAAATTTTAGATTAAAAAAAGTTGATCTGATCATGTCCTAGATCTGTATTTTTGTCTTTTTTACTGAGGCTAAAATACATTGTATTTCACATAAATACTTTTTCACAGTCGTAGTGCATTGTTTTGTCTCCATCATGGTATTTTTGTTCGAATTTTTCCAAAACTTTAAATTTAAATGTTTTAAAAATTCAAATACCGGCCTTCCTGGCGCCCGGGCGCCATATCTCCGCCCCCCCCCCCCCCCCCCAACTCCAACGGACTTTATTTAATTGTGAATACTTGTTAATCGTGCAATTACAAGGTTGTGATGATCGGACTCATTTATCCCACTTATATTTCAAAAAATTACACTAGTTATGTACAAAATGTAATATAAGTGGAACAAACGGGTTCCGCTTTTGCATCTCTAAATTACAATGTCGGTTTTTTTGTGTCTGATTAGAAAGTTGATAGATTAGCTTAGATTTTTGCTGCTTCTGCGGCCTTATGAGTATATATTTTTGTTTAACTATTTACTAACTTTTATACACGTATTATAGCAGAAAGAAATTCAACTACGGTGATGGCGGAGCAAAGGCAACCAATTTTAAAATTTCAAAAGATAAAAATCAAGCAACATGGGGACATGATAGAGCTAAACGCAATAACTTGACAGACGAGAAAGAGACAAGATTAATGCACATAGAAGAGCAACCCAACAAAACAAATCGCTAGATAAAAAACCCACGACAAAGCTCTACCCGGCATAACATCCATGGAAGAGAAAACACGAGGACTTGCATTAGGCAAAGTTCACTGTTTGATAAAAGGAATGCCCGTCAAATGCAGTACATGAAAGTTCTAGCATGAGAAAGAAATCAAACGATAAAGGCTAACAGAGGAGCACGCAAACCGAGCGTACTTGAAGAGGGGAGGGAGGCCATATGCTAGCTCAGTGCAAGGTAAACAATGAGAGACATAATACCGGAAACTCCATTTGGAGGCCGAGCTATATGTAGCTCGGTATCTCAGCTGTCCGTGCGTGTCTCATCCTGACTTCTGACACACTTTCCTCTCGTATTTGCGGCAGTATATGCCTTGTATTAGTTTGTGCTCCCACGGTGCTGCCCAGAAAGCCTAGCTTGTCTGGCCCATGTCTCTGGCAACCTCTGACCCAGTAAATGGATCGGCTGTGCTACTCTCCCTCCAACCATGTATCTTTGACCATTAAAAAGGTTGACACAAATACGCCCAAATTTGCATAGGTCCTATGGTTTAGACAAAAAAATGCACAGTCGAATCCATCAACAAAATATAGGTAGAAAAAAAATCTGATTCATCTCAATCACGCCTCTTAATTGCAAAAAAAAAAAGGCATTGGTTGACATGGCCAGCAGTTATGTTTTTTCCATGTTTAACTTCAAAATAATAGTTCCAATCACCTTCAAATAAATCAGAATACAATTATGTAGATAGTATCATTTCATTAACAATGAAAACACATAGTCTCAATTAAAGCCAGATTCATCACATATTTTCAGGCGTTGATCAAGCACTATACATAATTAGCAATTATTTATCATGATATAATGCCTAAGAATGAATTCGGATTTGACACCCAAAGGTCACACAAATAATGAGCACTTTGCATGATGTTGATGAAAAAATACAACATTTTAAGTGAGGAACATAACAGAATATAGACTACCGGAACTATCTGCAGATGAAAAAAAAATCAAAGAAACATAATTAATTGGGTCAAAGTTGGACAACCCTGCATGATTCACACCAAGACCTTTGCAACTATACACAAATTTCTGTTCAGATTTGGACAAACAACTTGCAAAAAAAATCTATACAAATTAACAAGATGTAAAAGAGCACATATGAACAGAGGATCCCCTTGAATCAACGACACTGCACTAAAAAATCGAAACAAAAATCATGTACCCAGGCCGGCAGCACCCCTTCAACCCCTACGACACCATACCGTGAAGGTTGACCCGACCCAAACCAGATTCTCGCGACCTTTCTGCCTTCAGATCTCGTGGCGGGGACGTAGCATAGGGTCCGGTTGATCCTACCAGCCTGCTCCGCCATGGCCATGGCCATAGGCCGGCTCCATCCACCGATCTGGAAAGTGGGGGCATGCCTCACTGCCGGTAAGCCGCCGCCTGCTTGCCATCCATGAAATAGCGAGAGAGAGCAGGGGAGGGGGAGGAGGAATATGAGTGATGAGAGATACACGCACTGGAGAGAAGGAGCTGTGGCTCGATGGTTGTGATTGGCAGTGGCCACACAACCCATCCCAGGTTCGAGTCCCATGGTGGCCGAATTTCCTGGGATGTCTCGCTGAGGCTTTGCCTCTTTAATAAATCTCCTCACACGGATGTGCGCTGCATACGACTAACGATCTTTCGGGACACTGGGTAAACTTGCGTGCTGTGCCTATAGTTATAGGATCTAGGCTTGTACACTAGGGGTGTGGTGTTGAGTTGGTGTACGAGTTCAGCTACAGCTATAACATAGAACGAGGAGTATAAAAAAAAAGATACACGCACTGGCACACCACGAAATAAATTTGGCCCGGGCGGTGGCAGGTGGCCCATGTAGAACACTGGTTCTACTTCTCTGTTCATACGATGGCCCAGCTGCCTTTATTTCGTGTATCACTTTCGTATTGCCACAGAATATGGGTTGGCGCATATCATGGTGCTCCGATGGGCTGTTGGGATACCGGGCTACATATAGCCCGGCCTCCATATCGCTGTTCTCGACATAATACCTCATATATCAATATGTACGTGCATTTATGAGAACGCCCACTGACAAATACTTGGGGCTCCCCTCCGGAGTGGATAGGAGCGACTGCTTCCAAAGATATATGATACTTGCCGTATGCGGCACATAACTTACGGCTTTCCTGCCTGTCAATTCATGCCAATTTGGGATTCCTATTGCCCTTATTAAGGAAAAGAAAAAAACAAGCTGGTAACGAATTCTGGCAAATCCTCTAATTGAGCATTCCTTGAAAGGCAAAACCTTTTATGTATACCCATGATACATGTGTAATAATGCTTTAAAAAAATTCAAAAAATTATCTCCATCTCCACTAATATAAAAAGACAGAGTCTGTCAGATCCAGAGGATCTGAACCGTCCACCACGTCAGATCCAACGTCTCAGATTTGCCCAATGTTGTATGATGTGCATCTTTTTCTAAAAAACTCCACTCCCCGAAAAAGAAATCGTCTAATCCCACGAGCCGATTTTGCCCACCCACCCTTCCTCCGCTGTCGTTCCCCGCCTCCCCGCCACCGCACCGCTTTTCTCCGCTCCGACGGTCGCCGCTGCCGCCCATCCACACACGCGCTGTCGCGCGTTCCCCGCACTCACGAGCCGCAGCCGCCCACCCACCCACGCGCCGCGGCCGCTCCCGCACTGCCGCGACTGGGGGGCCCGTTGGAATCTCCCCGGCTGGGGTTGAGGGGCAGGGGCGGCGACCTCACGGATGGATCCGTCGTCGGCGACTTATCCAGAGGAGAGCGCAGCAAGAGAAGGCCGTGGGCTGTGGTGATGCCGGCTCGGGGCGGCGCTGCTCCGTTCGCCTTGGGGCATCCTCCTTCCCATTCCCTGCCGCTAGCCACGACGGATCCCCGGTATTGCTTGGCGTTCAGGTGAGGAAGACGCCAGGGCGCCAGGCAGAGGAACTTCGACCGGCGCTGGGATGCGCTCGGCCCGACACTGGAACAGCGGGGAGAGCGAAGCGGCACCACCGACAAAGTAGGACAGAGGTGCAGGGTTGGGGCGCCGAGGTCCAGCGCAATTCACGGGAGGGTACCACCACCGCCGGCAGAGCGCGTGGCAGGGAGGACGGACGTGAGGTCGAGGCCCAGCCTTTTACACAACGAGGAAGACGACCAATGCTCCGCGCACCGTCCCAGGTCGACACAAGTTGAGGATGAAGAACCCTGTTTGGCTGAAAATCTGGTAGCAATTTGCCTTATGTCTGCAAGCATTATCGATTTATACTGTAATGTTATTAAGCGAACTAGGTTGCTTCTATTTCAGCATAGACTGGTATTGTATTTCTTGGACTGATGCTAACATGTCGTACAGAAAAATGATTAAGTGATTGCTAATTGGTGATAATTTGGAGTATCTTGCCTGAATGATCTGAATGTGTTCATACCTTTTCTCGGCATGTTGCTTCTTCCGATTCATCTCCACTAATATAAAAAGACAGAGTCTGTCAGATCCAAATGATCTGAACCGTCCACCACGCCAGATCAAACGTCTCAGATTTGACCAATGTTGTATGATGTGGACCCTTTTTCTAAAATAAAAACTCCACCCACCCTCGCTCCGCTGCCGTTCCCCGCACCGCCGACGCGCCGCTTTTCCCCGCTCCGACGGCCGCCGCTGCCACCCATCCACACAAGCGCCGTCGCGCGTTCCCCGCACCCACGAGCCGCAGCCGCCCAACCACCCACGCGCCGCTGCCGCTCCCGCACTGCCGCGACTGGGTGGATGGGCCCCGTTGGAATCTCCCCAGCCGGGGTTGAGGGGCAGGGGCGGCGACCTCACGGATGGATCCATCGTCGGCGACTTATCCAGAGGAGAGCGCGGCAAGAGAAGGCCGTGGGCCGTGGCGATGCCGGCTCGGGGCGGCGCTGCTCAGTTCGCCTTGGGGCATCCTCCTTCCCATTCCCTGCCGCTAGCCATGACGGATCCCCGGTACTGCTTGGCGTTCAGGTGAGGAAGAGGCCAGGGCGCCAGGCAGAGGAACTTCAGGCAGAGGAACTTCGACCGGCGCTAGGAGGCGCTCGGCCCGACACCGGATCGGCGGGGAGAGCGGAGCGGCGCCACCGACGAAATAGGACGGAGGTGCGGGGTTGGGGGCCGAGGTCCAGCGCAATGCACGGGACGACACCGCCACCGCCGGCAGAGCGCGTGGCAGGGAGGGCGGACATGAGGTCGAGGCCCAGCCTTTTACACAACGAGGAAGACGACCCAATGCTCCACGCACCGTCCCAGGTTGACGCAAGTTGAGGATGAAGAACCCTGTTTAGCTGAAAATCCGGTAACAATTTGTGTTATGTCTGCAAGATTTATCGATTTATAACGTACATGAATCTGTACTGTTATTTTGCGAACTAGGTTGCTTCTATTTCAGCATAGACTGGTATTGTATTTCTTGGACTGATGCTAACATGTTGTACAGTAAAATGATTAAGTGATTGCTAATTGGTGATAATTTGTAGTATCTTGCCTGAATGATCTGAATGTGTTCATACCTTTTCTCGGCATGTTGCTTCTTCCGATTCAAGGTCGTTGGTACTTGGTCCCTAAAGATATTAACTAGGTAAGGGAACTTCTACACTCCTGCAGCTTTGAAGGCACTTCTGAATGTTACTAACAGTCCGAGAGAAGTGAAGCAAGTTTCTGTCAGGGAAGACAATGTTTTATTCTTTCCCCTTTAAGTTAGTCAATCAAAATATAAAGTGTGCGTACTGAAAATAATGATGTCACTTTTCAGGTAGTGCATAACACCACCGAATACTATGGCCTAATCTCTCAAAAAAGATTTGGTCATCTCTGTATTAGAATTTCATCTCAAACTGCAGTTTTCTGGGAGTTATCAACCCAATCAGATGCATGTATCTTCTGGAACCAAATGCAATCCGGTTGACATGCCATATATTTTTGGTGATGTATGCGATTCTTAAGAGGGAGCATTTTTAGAGATGGGCCTTCTTGGCCACCATTTTGGTGCGCCAATGTCCATGCCATGCGCATGCCGGCGCAGGCAGCAATGCAGGAGCTTAATGTTATCAGGTATTGGGGAAATTCGCTTTGGCACCCGCGTGCATATGCTGATATGCACCCGGTACTTGAAAAACATATTTGAAAATGTGAAAAAAATCTGAAATAAAATTTCACGGATACATCTTCATATTCTATGTGTTTACAAAGCAGTTTCACCAAAACCCGATATATTTTGTGCCTTGCATAAAGAAGACAAAAAAAAGTGCCGTGAAAAGCCTTATTTTGGCTCCAAATTTTGTCTTTTTTATACAAGCCACAAAAAATGTCGGTTTTTCGTGAAACGACTTTGTGAACACATAACATGTTCAGATCTATGCGTGAACATTTTTTTTCAAAATTTTTGACATTTCAAAATATGTGCAAAATGTATTTTAAATAAAGGGTGCATATGCACCCGGGAGCCAAAACACCACTCCGAAATTCACTTTGGCACCCAGTACTTGAAAAACATATTTGAAAATGTGAAAAAAATCTGAAATAAAATTTCGCGGATAGGTTATGAACTACTACATCCGTTTCTAAGTAGATGACATATTACATAGCGTGAAGTTTAAATTTTGTTCATATCATTTTTTTAGATAAAGATTTGGTCCATATCATACAAATGAGTATCCAGATTGATTTGACCAGAAAATGAGAATTTAAATAGATTATATTGCTCATGAAAGAATATTTCAATACATGCAGAAATTGACGTACAAGATTATATTTAGGAGGCCATGGTCGTGTCCAAAACATCTATTGTTTACGAATAGATGGACTACAGTGCACTAATGTAAGGCACATCATCATTTGTGCTATGCAGGCATTGTTATATCTCAGTGAACCTAAATGTTATGAAGGATATAGTTCCCTCCTAATGGTCTCCCATATATTATTTTATTTAAATGGTTAGCAGCCTGTTTAATGTGTGCGCCTGCCTTGTGAAGAGTGGTTCCGTGAGGCTCCTGATTTGAACCTTGTAATATTGTGAATTGGTGCTTTGGTTTCATTTAAAATGGAAAAGGGGCTATGAGCTATTGGAATCTATAAAGGGTGCAAGTTCAGTTTCAACTTAGACATGTGATGTCTTCACAGTTGAGGTTTCCTAGCTGTAGTATCTTTCCAGCTTTTTCAGATTTTATTTTTGTAAATAGTCGGTTTGTTCATTTTGATTTATACCCAGGTAGATGTTCACCTTGGTTGTCTTCATAATCCAAAGCTTAATGTTTTTGTGTACTACGCCTTATTAGGTGATTGACTGGATGAAAAAAACTTGCCATCAATCGTTTAAGGTGCGTTTGAGTTATGAAAGAAACTTTGAGTCATGCAGGATTGATTGGCAAGGTGTGTTTGCTATTGAACATTTCTCCATGTAGTTGAATCCAGTTACTCTACCTGCTTATGCCTATAAATAGTGCATAACACCACCGAATACTATGGCCTAATCTTTCAAAGAAGATTTGGTCATCTCTGTATTAGAATTTCATCTCAAACTGCAGTTTTCCGGGAGTTATCTTCCAATCAGATGCATGTATCTGCTGGAACCAAATGCAATCCGGTTGACATGCCATATATTTTTGGTGATGTATGCGATTCTTAAGAGGGAGCATTTTTAGAGATGGACCTTCTTGGCCGCCATTTTGGTGCGCCAATGTCCATGCCATGCGCATGCCGGCGGAGGCAGCAATGCAGGAGCTTAATGTTATCAGGTATTGCACATATCCTGGTTATGAACTACTACATCCATTTCTAAGTAGATGAATATTACATAGCGTGAAGTTTAAATTTGGTTCATATCATACAAATGAGTATCCAGATTGATTTGACCAGAAAATGAGAATTTAAATAGATTAGATTGTTCATGAAAGAATATTTCAATACATACAGAAATTGACGTACAAGATTATATTTAGGAGGCCATGGTCGTGTCCAAAACATCTATTGTTTACGAATAGATGGACTACAGTGCACTGATGTAAGGCACATCATCATTTGTGCTATGCAGGCATTGTTATATCTCAGTGAACCTAAATGTTATGAAGGATATAGTTCCCTCCTAATGGTCTCCCATATATTATTTTATTTAAATGGTTAGCAGCCTGTTTAATGTGTGCGCCTGCCTTGTGAAGAGTGGTTCCGTGAGGCTCCTGATTTGAACCTTGTAATATTGTGAATTGGTGCTTTGGTTTCATTTAAAATGGAAAAGGGGCTATGAGCTATTGGAATCTATAAAGGGTGCAAGTTCAGTTTCAGCTTAGACTTGTGATGTCTTCACAGTTGAGGTTTCCTAGCTGTAGTATCTTTCCAGCTTTTTCAGATTTTATTTTTGTAAATAGTCGGTTTGTTCATTTCGATTTATACCCAGGTAGATATTCACCTTGGTTGTCTTCATAATCCAAAGCTTAATGTTTTTGTGTACTACGCCTTATTAGGTGATTGACTGGATGAAAAAAACTTGCCATCAATCGTTCAAGGTGCGTTTGAGTTATGAAAGAAACTTTGAGTTATGCAGGGATTGATTGGCAAGGTGTGTTTGCTATTGAACATTTCTCCATGTAGTTGAATCCAGTTACTCTACCTGCTTATGCCTATAAAATAGTGCACAAATCATTTAAGATCATTCGTTAAATAGATCTTCAGAAAATTTCATGTGCAGGAGAACTGACTGTTTCAAATCCTGATTTGCCAAGTTATAACCGTATATGCAATAAGCCTGGTGCAACTGCCTCCAGCCATTCACCTTGCAAGATATTGTCTCCTCCAGAGATATGAGTTTTGTACTCTTCTGATGTAATTAACCCCATGTGGCGGTTCTTCGTGAGTTCATGTCAATGATATATAGAAGCTTGCGCCATCTCAGAACAGTTGTGTTCTGCTTATTGTAGTCGCTTAAACGTATCATTCCATTGGTTGTAAGGATTTCGGAAAATCTACCAACTTTCTGTGCAAAATATTTGTTGATTGAATCCTGCTTAGACTTGTGATGTCTTCACAGTTGAGGTTTCCTAGCTGTAGTATCTTTCTGTGCTAAATCCAACATACAAGTTTAGAAAATTAAAAACAAAATGTCGTCTAGATACTAGATTGATATATACCATCAAGTTTTCGTGCAAAAACAAAAAAGGAATAAATGATATTTTAGCCTCAATAAGGAAAACATGAATGTGGAGCTAGAAGGCCATTTTTATAGTTTCTCCAAAAACATGTTTTTCCTATAGCCCACAAGATTCAAAATCTGAATATGGAGAATATTATGGAATTTTTTGGAATAAAGCAATGGTTTTGTGAAACAAGAGCAAGTGCTCCCAAGCACAATTTGGCATTATCCATCATATGTTGGAACTTTTTTATTGCTTTTTATTTACTTAAACGTGCATGCACGTGCAATATTACTAGTGCTTAAAAAAAGGAGACCGTGGCACACAGCATTCAAAATCAACTGGTTCTTTTACTCCTAAAAAATGAATTATAGAGTACCAACTAGGGCCGCCCGGGCTGAATCCCTTTTATTCCTCACGGTGGGGGGGGGGGGGGGGGTGGGCGATGACCTTCCGGAACAGTGTTCTTGTCGCTTGAGTGTGGTTTGGCCCGGTGGATCGTAAGGCATTGAGCAGTGTTGTGGCATGCCTTCGGACACGTAGATTGGACCAACATATTGGGCCTTGCCGGCCGCTGGTACTCGCTCTGCTCCATCTCTATTCTCCTAACTCATTAACTCATAAGTACTCCCTCCGTAAATCTCAAAAAAAAAAAGTACTCCCTCCGTTTCAAAATAGATGACTTCATCTAGACTTGTTACATATCTAGATATGTCCGCATGTAGATAAATGAAAGTCATCTAATTTAGAACGGAGAGAGTATGTCTCTTTTGGCGGATCTTCATTAATTCCTTAAGCCGCCGAACTAATCCACGAGACCATGACGCGCCCTTATTTTCATGTCGGTGTTTCGTTTCCTGCACCGTTTTCGTTATTTTTGCATAATTTGTATTTGTGTCTCCCAAAACGAGTTCTTAACCCGGTGTTTGGTATTCATCTGTGTCCCATATAGTTCCACGTCTTAACTCATGGTGATCTTACGTCACATTATTTTTACCGCCTCATGTCACTTGTACCGCCGGTGATGAGAAGGACAATGGTATGATGCGGTGGCGGTACGCTGGCAGAGGTTTGTGACGGAGTGGTTCACAGCAACGAACAACAGCGATGGAGGTTGAGAAATATAGTGTACACTAGCTGTAGTCTAAACACGTACATAGCTCAGTACAATATCTACTCATATACGTCTGTCGAAATAGAAAAGTTAAACATGAAAGTTTTCTGAAACAACGATTTTAATCGACTCGTCAAAGTAAATTTCAAAGGTTGACAGAGTGCGACAGATTTGATAAATTCGTCCAAAAGAGGGTCCAAACAACAGTCCGAAATTGAAAAGTTACAGTCGACGAAACTCAAAACCGAGAATAGAAATGGAACCTACTCGTCGACGCGCATATTTTCATGTACACTTTATTTTAACTCCAAATATATTTGAGTAGATTATATAGGCACTAAGTAGACCCGTTTAAGATAGATGAGCAGCGTGCACCTGCACTGCAGCTAACAGTTCGCAAAATTTGAAGGTGGCTCCTAAAAAACGGCCGAGTCGAGCATTTTTTCGAGGACCTTTCCCGAGAATGATTTAAGATTTGCGGTAGGCAACAACGTGCTTAACGGTGAACGGTGAAAAACAAGTAACCAACCACACCCTAAACGTTTGCTCGATTGATGGCCTGGACACGCGTAGTACCAGCCATCGAGCATAATCGATGTAATGGCAACTCATATCCACTCAAGGTTCCCTCTGATGGATGCATTCCGGAAAAAATTATGTAAAAAATCTAGATGTATCCAATGGTACGTTCTACAAATGTTTAAAAAATTAAATTCAAATAATTTGTATTCAGAGTTAGAAAAATATAAAAAACTGATAAATATTTATAGATTTGAAAATGACAATACTCAGATCCACACTTTTGTCATTTTGTGTAGATCAGAAGTATTTGAAATAAAAAATCACATTTGTGAGATACACGGTTGGCTACATCCGGGTTTTTCTTTTTCATTTTTTTAAAACTCGTAGATTATTTTAGAGCCTAGAGCACGAAATCTCCTCTCCCGGATACCCTCAATTATTTCCACGAATCCACGGAGTGTACCAATTCTTTGGGAGGAAATGCATGCGCATCCACAGCTTCATCCATCATGGATGCAGGGCAGGGCATTGTTCTTCTTTGCACTTGTTCGTCTGGAGGACCACCCACAGGCCACAGCAATGGATGGAGAATGATTACCGTGCCTCGCGCGGATAGCACCGCATCGCACTTCAGCAGCCTGGTACAGTGCAATGATTGAGGCCGGGCTGGCTCACATACTCCCTCCGTTCCCTTTTACTTTGCGTTTTGAGCAAATTACGCATACCAAGGCGAGCCTCCGATCAGCCAATTTAGAGTAGAAATGGACTAGTCTGCCCCTAATGAAGTCCCACGCTCGCACGCTGCAATTAAATTCACAAACATGCAGCAGCCATTAATCCATGCATGCATTGGTCGCGTAAGTTGCCGTCGCCTCGTCTCCAATGTGAGGAAGCATGCATGGCCAGCTCTGCGCACCTCTCTCAGTTTTGCATGCGAGGAAGCGGAGAAAGTGGAGGAAGGAACGCAGGCACTTTATTGCATACGAAGGTTAATGTGGGGGTATATTGGGGAATCAAGTAGAGAACGCAAAGTAAAATGGAAAATATTGAAAAAGCTAGAACGCAAAGTAAAACGAAACGGAGGGAGTATTCTTCCACGGCATTTTAACTTCGGGTACTGGCTAGCGCAATGAGAGGCTCCCTCGCGTGGCAAACACCAGACATCTATCAACTATCATGTCAAGTCTCGCCATCGACCATGCCCATTTAAGACGGCTGAGGACTTGTGCCGTAGCTCATAAATTCTAGCTCCGCGCATGTTTATCTTTTGCGAGACCCCATACATCAATGTTGGATCCATACATTTCCTCGGACAATTCAACGGGCACCCGCGAAGTAAGGATGACGAGTATGCGCGGCTCCGTTCGTGTCTGTATGGGCCGAAAACATGGTCCAACGGGGCGACACAAACGGATCGCTGTCTGTTTTTCTGTCCGCCGCGATGCATTCTTGGCTCAAATTTGGGTCACCGATATGTCGGCCCCGGACGCTCGCGGACCGCTTTTGTGTCCTCCTCCAGTCCGCCCCTGGCCCACGCCATCAGACCATTCCCCACCCCAATCTCCTCCGCCTCTCTCGCCCCCTCCCGCCGCCACCCCGCTGTCGCTCCCTCGATTCAGCACTGCAGGCCATTCCGGGGACGCCGTCTGCTGCTCCTCTTCCCCGCCGTCACCGGAGCAGCTTCCTCCCCGCGACGGCCGGTAATTCTTGCGGCCATCTCTCTCGTAGCGCCCGCGACACACACGCCGCCCACAAGGTGTTCGGCCGTTCGCCCCGGCAACAACTCAGGTACGAACTCGGCCATGGATAGCTCGGATGAGTGGTACTACAAGAACTACATCCTGTACAATCATCGGACGATTCCTCCGACGATGAGTGTGACGGCCTGGTTGCCACCCTCATCGTCAACGAGTACATAGAGAGGATGCGGCCGGTGTTCCGAGGGTCGTTGCCGGGTCATTCTCCTGCTCTGGACCGAAACCGGAGAGCTGGCCAAATCCAGCTCTATGGGGACTACTTTCGTCCCCATAAACCCATGTATCCTCCCAAGATTTTCCGGCGCCGTTTCCGGATGAGAAGATCTTTGTTCAACCGTATCCGATTGGGGTGATGCATTTTGATGACTATTTCATATACAAACCCGATGCATGTGGTACCCTCGGCTTCTCGTCGTACCAGAAGTGCACCGCCGCCGTGCGCATGCTTGCATATGGAATTGCCGGTGATCTTGTGGACGAGTACGTGCGGATGAGTGAGTCAACGTGCCTAGAAGCAATGTACAAGTTTTGCAGGGCCGTGGTGCAGGTGTTCGGCCCGGAGTACTTGAGGGAGCCCAATGCCGCGGATATGACCCGGCTCTTGTCCATCAACGAGGCCAGAGGCTTCCCTGAGATGATTGGCAGTATAGATTGTATGCACTGGGAGTGGAGAAAGTGCCCATTTGCTTGGCAGGGGCAGTACAAGGGCCATGTTGAGGCGTGCACGGTCGTGCTTGAGGCCGTGGCATCACAAGATTTGTAGATTTGGCACTCGTTTTTTGGCATGGTCGGCTCGCACAATGACATCAATGTGCTGCAGCGGTCTCCGGTGTTCAACAGGCTCTCCAATGGCCTGGCACCCCAGGTGACCTATGAGATCAATGTTCAAGAGTATGACAAGCCTTACTATCTTGCTGATGGGATTTACCCTACATGGACTACATTTGTCAAGACCATCTCCAATCCCGATGATGAGAAGAAGAAGAGGTTCGCTAAGGAACAAGAGAGTGCTAGAAAGGATGTGGAGCATGCATTCGGTGCCTTCCAGTCACGATGGGCTATTGTTCGCCACCCTGCTAGGACATGGGACAAGGACACCCTATGGGAGGTGATGACTGCTTGTGTGATCATGCACAACATGATCGTGGAGGATGAACACGACGAGGGCATGCATGATCAGGCATGGCAGTTTCAGGGTCAGTTGGTTGAGCCCCAGGGTCCGTCCACATTTGCTCAGCTCCTCGACTTCCACCGTGACGTTCGTGAGAAGTCGTCTCATCTTCAGCTCCAAAATGATTTGTTGGAGCATGTCTGACAGCACTACGGTAACCAGTAGTTCCATTTGATGAACTATTGGTCTTATATTTATTTGGTTTGTATGCATGAAACAATTTGGTATTTGTGAAACAATTTGTATTATTTGCTGAACTATTTGGATTGTAATAATTATTTGATGAACTATTTAGATTGTATTATCTGGATTGTATTATTTAGATTGTTGCAATGTGGTTGAAAATGAAATGATCAAAAATCATGGCCGGGTGGACTCAATGCGTCGGCCCATTGGGTGCAGTGGCCGAAAAGGGACGGACATGGGCCGGACCCGCGTCCGTTTGCGTCGCCTCGTTGGAGTCATCCTAATGTCTTAGAACAGCCTCCACATTGTGTCCGTTTTGTGGTGGCAAACACATGTATGTGGAAGTGTTGGACGCGTCCCACAGCGGCACCCCAAACGCCCACCCCGATCCAATTTTGATCAATATTTATATTTCTATTCAAAAATCGCATAAAAGTTACAGTAGTTCAATGATAATTGAAGCATTGAAAAATATAGCTATTATAATTTAAATCCTACAAGCATTACAACACTACTCGTGTGCTCTGAGCGTCCCCAAGTGCGCAACAAGATGCTCGTGAGTTGTTGAAAGAGCATTGTCGCTCTTAATAATATTTTGGTGTTGATGATAATACAAAGATGGCCAGCTAACAGTTTATATAAGTTTAAACAGGTTACACATTCATGTTCATTGCATTCGCACCGCGAAAGTCTACCCATTGAAGGAAAATTGGCAGGGGCGGTAGTACCGCTGGGATAAGCGGTAGTACCGCCAGCTCCCTGGAAAAGCTGTTGCGGAGGCGGTACCGCTGCGGGTACCGCTGATCTCACGTTCTGGCCGCTCATACGGTAGTACCGCTGGGATAAGCAGTACTACCGCTAGCCTCTTTGCAAACCTGCTGAAGCGGCAGTACCGCTGCGGGTACCGCCGATTTGACGTTCGGAGGCGTCTTCCGGTACCACCAGCGGTACCTCGAGCGGTACCAACTGGTACCGGGGGCGTGGGTTCGCGCGAAGACAAAGACCGCGTGTTGACTGCCGTGGGCGCTGCGCAGAAGACCACAGCGGTACTACCGCCTATTCCAGCGGTAGTACCGCTGGCACTAGAAAAATGCTCCCAACGGGCAGATTTTGAAGTGGGGGTATTTAATGACCTTCTCCTACATTGAGAAGGGTACCACGACCAGAATAAGCTCCCCCACCATTGTTGAAAGCTTCAAACCTATAGATCTCTCTCCCTACCCACTCAAACACCTTGTCCTTCTAGGACTTGGGAGAGTTGACCTAGATCTACACTTCCACCCAAGTGATTTGATTTTCCCCTCCATTCTTGAGAGGGCTTGAAGCTTGTAAGTTTGTTGATACTTTGGATTGTCGTTGGTCGTTCTTGTGGCTTTGGGAGCCGCGGGGACTAGCCGGGAGCCTCCAATTAAGTTGTGGAGTCGTGCCCCGGCCTTGTGATTCTTGTGGCTTTGGGAGCCGCGGGAATTTGGTGAGAGCCTCCAATTCGGTTGTGGAGTGTGTCTCATCCTTGTAAAGGTTTGTTGCCGACAGGGGCACGTCGGGCCTCGTGAGGACCCGGAGTCCGCGGCGCAGGGGGCGCCAGCCGAGGGCGATGAGGAGATGATGGAGACGCCTGCGGAGTCTGACGCAGGCGCGACAGGCGCCTCGGGAGGCCCCGCTTCTTCGGCGGAGAACTCGAGCACCTTGAAGGGTGCGCCATCTGATGTCGAGATCCACGAGATCTCCTCGGGCAGCGGCGACCGGTTCGTGGTCGCTCCCTCGCGGCATGTCGAAGTTCACTTTGTGACTCCGCACCGCTCCAACGGAGACGTAGCTTCCATTGGGAAGTGAACTTCGGTAGAACATCTCCGCGTCACCGTGTGGTTATCTCTTAACCTTCCTTTACTTGTATTGCTAGCTTATCTTGTGTAGAATATCTTGCTAGCTTGTTTATTGCTCATCATATAGGATTGTTCACCTAGTTGCATATCTAGAAAACTTATATTTGAGCAATTCCCAAATTTGTATCAAAAGAAAAAGAAAATTTGTAGTTGCCTATTCACCCCCCCCCCCTCTAGTCATATGGATGATGAATGGGTCAAAGCCAAGTTCCTCAAGACTATTGTTCCATACAATGAAAATATGGTGATGAATCTCCATACAAGAGCGGACTACAAAACAATGTCTCCCAATGACATATTGGCACAATTCGTCACTTATGATACCTTGAAGGCCACTTCCAAGTCTTCCATCAACCAAATTCGTGGCACAAAGAACCTTGCCTTGAAGGCTCATGTGGAAGAACATCCAAGATATGAAGAAAGCACAAGTGGTCATCATGAAGAAGATTTTGTGGTGAACTCAATGAGGTGCTTGCTCTTGCCGCCACCAAGTATTGGAACAAAAAGAATATCAAGAGCAACTCCTCCTAGAAGCAACTTCTCCCCACAAATGAAAAGAATGTGCTTTAATTGTGGAAAGGACAATCACCTTGTGAAGGATTGCCCCTATGAGAGAAGAGAAGATTTTGGAGGCCAACTCATCTTAAAGAAGAAAAGTTCTTCACCAAGCCATCAAGTACCTCATCAAGAGAGAACCTCAAAAGGCTCTTGTCACCGCAACACATGAAGAAGAGTATGAGTCCGGTGGCGAAGAGGAGGATGATGATACAAGTGAGGAAGTGGGGATGGCGGCTCTTGCAATGGGCAACCTTCCTCCTTCATTGGCACCCCTCTTCTCCGCTCCAAATGACAACAAGATCCCCAAGCCTATGTGCCTCATGGCCAAGGAAACCAAGGTGAATTCCCCACCTAAAATTACTATCTCCTCTAAACCATCTCTCTTGGATTGTGTTGAGGATGTAGGGAAAAATGAGGAGAAAGAGGATACAATTACCCTCTTTATAAACAAGCTCCAAGGTCCAACCAAGAAAATGGTTGAGGCTCTCATGTACCAATATGGAGAAGCCAAACACCTCCTTGAGGAGAAGGAGAATAGGATTTATGAGCTTGAGGGGCATGCACGTGATCATGCCGATAAAATTGGTGAGCTAGAAGATCAACTTGTTGAGGAACAAGTGTTCCGGGAGCAACTTGAGGAGACCCAAGCCAAGGATTTATCCAAGGCAAAAGAAACCCGTGAAACCTCTATTCAAGTTGCTAGTGATCTAAAAATTAAAAATGATGAGCTTGTAGAGAGTCATAACAAACTCCTTGAGAATTTTGAGCAACTTAGGGAAACCCACAAGGTGACCTCAAGTGAGCTCACCAAGCTCAAGGGGTCACATGCTAAATTACAAGCTCAATTTATATATGCTAGCTTCACCACTCCTCATAATGATAAAGATGCCAATGCTTGTGCTACTAACCCTTATGTCTTAAAGCATCTCTCATGGAGGAGAACACTAGGTTGAAGGCCCAACTTGAAAAGGGCCTAGCCACTTGCATCCAAGGGGAAAAGAACCTCAATGATCTTTTGACCAATCAAAAGGGAGTGGTTGGCAAGGAAGGGCTTGGGTTTGCTCCCAAGTCCAAGAAGGCAAACAAGAAGAAGATGCCTACCTCCCCTTCAAAAGATATTATTTTTGTGAAGGAGGGGGAGTTGGGCAAGAAGAATGTTGAACCCATTGTGGGTGGTAAAGCCACAAGGGGCAATGCCACTCACAATGACTTTGCCGGAAAATATAACCCCTCATATGTGCTTATGAAATCTAGAAATGGTTATGTTTTTGCTAAATATGTTGGTACCTCATATGGAGATGATTATCACTATGCTATTTGGGTTCCAAAGACCCTTGTGACTAACAAAAGAGGACCCATTCCAAAATGGGTACCTAAATCAAAGACTTGATTTATTGTAGGGCTTTTCTTCCGGTGGATCTTCATGGCTCATTGATAGTGGGTGTTCATCTCACATGACCGGAAGCAAAGAAGTAGTAAAGGGCTTATTGAAACAATTACTCTCATTCTCTCATGTCACCATTGGGAACAATACAAGACTTAAGGTATTGGGATATGGCAAGGTGGTGATCACACCGGAGTTATCAATTGAGAAGGTCCTCCTTGTTGAATCCCTTTCATATAATCTACTTTCCGTTGGTCAATTATGCGATGCCGGTTACACCGTTATCTTTAATAAATACCACGTGACCATCCTTTTCACAAAATCTCTTAAAGTAGCCTTTGTTGGATTTCGTGAGAACGGTTTGTATGTGGTCGATTTCTCGAAAGAGACCACTCAAATTGCCACGTGTCTAATGGCTAAATCCGACAAGGGTTGGCTTTGGCATCGCCGGCTAGGCCATGTCGGTATGAGAAATTTACAAACTCTTGTAAAGGGTGGACACGTGGTAGGACTAACCGATGTTAATTTTTCCAAAGATCGTCCTTGTAGTGCTTGCATAGCCGGAAAGATGCATGAAAAGAATCACCCCAAGAAGACCATTATCTCCACTAAGAGGCCTTTGGAGCTCCTTCATATGGATCTCTTTGGGCCTCCCACATATGATAGTCTTGGTGGCAAGAAATATTGTTTGGTGATTGTGGATGATTATTCAAGATATTGTTGGACTTTCTACATCAAGAAGAAGAGTGAAACTCAAAAGATATTCATTGACTTTGCAACCCTAGTTCAACGCCAATATGACTCCAAGATTTTGGCAATTAGAAGTGACAATGGTACGGAGTTCAAGAATTACACTATGGATGATTTCCTAAGTGGGGAGGGCATTCAACACCAATATTCCGCTGCATATACTCCCCAACAAAATGGTGTCGCCGAAAGGAAGAACCGCACTCTTATTGATATGGCAAGAACTATGATGGCCGAATTTCATTCCCCATACAACTTTTGGGCCGAAGCCATCAACACCGCTTGTCACTACTCAAACCGGCTCTTCTTCCGTCCTCTCATGGAAAAGACACCATATGAACTCCTCACCGGTAAAAAGCCAAATGTATCTTACTTTCGAGTCTTTGGTTGCAAATGCCATGTTTACATTAAAGGTTGCAAAATTGCTAAATTTGAATCTAGATCTTTTGATGGTATACTTGTTGGATATGCCGCAAAGTCTCATGCTTATAGGGTCTACAACATATCCACCGGGTGTGTTGAAGAATCTATGAACGTGGAGTTTGTCGAGGATAATGGCTCCCAAGTGGAGCATATTGATCATGATGATGTAGGTGATGATGCTCCATCTCAAGCCATAAGAACTATGGGGATTGGAGAACTTATTCCTATTGAAGGACCTATTGATGATACTCAAGAAGAAGGAACAAGTTCTACTCAAGTTGAGCCATCCACCTCAATAGTTGATCAAGAAACTATCAAGAACAAGAACATGATATTCATTCACATGATCAAGAAGATGGTCAAGACCCACCCAACTCTAGTGGTGAACAAGAACATAATGAACCCACAACCCAAGAACTCCACTTCGGGTTGACCATGAGCAAGATGAAGGCAATGATGAAGATATTTGTGTTGGTGAAACAATTGGTCAAGCCATGGAACGCCGGGTCATCCGGCGTGCATCAAAATTGGATCATCTTTCCCACTTCAAAGAAAATATCCTTGGGAGTATTCGTAGGGGTGTGTCCACACGCAAACAATTATCTAACTTTTGTGGTCATGTCTCTTGTTTGTCTAGCTTAGAACCTCTCAAGGTATATGATGCTCTTGAAGATATGGATTGGGTTGCGGCTATGCATGAAGAGTTGAACAACTTCGAGCGCAACAAAGTATGGTCATTAGTTGAAAAACCCAAAGACACATGCCATAATGTCATTGGAACCAAGTGGATATTTAAGAACAAGCAAGACTCACATGGTCAAGTCATCCGCAACAAAGCAAGATTGGTTGCACAAGGCTACACCCAAATCGAAGGAGTCGACTACGGTGAAACCTATGCCCCCGTTGCTAGACTTGAATCCATTCGCTTACTAATTGCTTATGCATCTACTCATAATATTGTCTTATATCAAATGGATGTTAAAAGTGCTTTCTTAAATGGTCCACTAAATGAGTTGGTGTATGTTAAACAACCTCCGGGTTTCGAAGACCCTAAATTTCCTAACCACGTCTACTTACTACATAAGGCTCTTTATGGGCTCAAGCAAGCTCCACGTGCTTGGTATGATCATCTCAAGGAGTTCTTAGTAGACCGTGGCTTTGAAATTGGGGTAATAGATCCCACTCTTTTTACAAAAAGGGTAAATGGAGATTTTTTCGTATGCCAAATATATGTTGATGATATTATCTTTGGTTCCACTAACCATGAATTTAGTGATCAATTTGGCAAGCTAATGACCAAGGAATTTGAGATGTCCATGATGGGAAAGTTGAATTATTTTCTTGGCTTTGAAATCCACCAATTTCGAGAAGGAACATTCTTATGTCAAGCCAAGTATATTAAGGACATGCTCAAGAAATTTGACATGAACAATGCCAAGCCATATAAGTTTCCCATGGACTCCAAGGCGGATCTTCACTTAGATCCGGATGGTAAGGAAGTTGATCAAAAGCTTTATCGTTCTATGATTGGATCTTTGCTTTACCTTTGTGCATCTAGACCGGATATTATGTTTAGTGTGGGTATGTGTGCAAGATTCCAATCAAGTCCTAGGGAAAGTCATGAAACCGCGGTTAAAAGGATTCTAAGATACTTGATGGATACTCCTAACTTTGGTCTTTGGTATCCCCAAGGCACAAGCTTTGATCTTGTAGGTTATTCGGATGCGGATTGGGCGGGTTGCAAAATGGATAGAAAATCAACTTCGGGTACTTGCCAATTCCTTGGTAGGTCCCTTGTGAGTTGGTCTTCTAAGAAGCAAAATTGTGTGGCCTCGTCCTCCACCGAAGCCGAATACATTGCCGCCGGAAGTTGTTGTGCACAACTATTATGGATGAGGCAAACTTTAAAGGATTATGGTGTCATTTGTGACAAAGTGCCTCTTTTATGTGATAATGAAAGTGCCATCAAAATTGCTCACAATCCGGTTCTTCATGGGAAGACCAAGCATATTGAGATCCGGTATCATTTTATTCGAGATCATGTTGAGAAGGGTGATATTGCAATCAAATATGTCAACACCAAGCTTCAACTCGCCGATATGTTCACAAAGCCTCTTGGTGAAGCAAGATTCAAGGAGTTGAGAGGAGAACTTAATGTGGTGGACATAAGCAATTGGATTTAGTGGACTTCTTGCATACCTACCCATATTAGACAATAGTTATTTGGTTTGGATGTCGGCATAGACATAGGGGGAGTGTAGCTCAATTCATGAGTCAACACTCACTTTATAATGCGCAAATAGACAAATCTTGCATGATAGTCACCTATGTGACAAATGTGCTTCAAAGATGAGTTTTGATTTTGAGCCCAAGATATATCTTCGCGGCTTCAAGTCATACATACTCAAACATGGTGGCCTAGGCCACCGCCCTCCTCCTTATGAGGAGTTGGATCTTAATTGATTTTATTTGGGTATTTTTAGATTCTCATCTTTTACTTGTGGGAAATGTTCAATTTTCCCACCCTTTTTCAGTTCATGAACTATCCTAAACCCAATTCTCATCTCAAAAGACACTTCATTCCAAACATGCTTTTGGTTTCATGCTCTCGGTACTTAGAAGGTCGGATCCGGCACATGGCATTGTGTTTACCCTCTTGGGCTTACACAGCGCGGTGCCCCTAGGCGCCGGTACTGCTATCCCACTTTTTCGCTATTTCCCTTACCATGGTGCGAGAGCCCTTTGATCAGGCAAATAACTTAAATTTGGGCTGTGCAGAAACCAGCCGGCGGTACTACCGCTGGGTTAAGCGGTAGTACCGCTGGAGCAGATCTGGCGAGATTAAGGCTCGGGAGGGCACGGGAAGAAGTCAAACTACTTCTTTTTCCCTCACCCTCCCACTGCCTCTCCTCAGATCCGCCGCCGCCGACCTTCTCCGCCGCCGGGACGGAGCCCTCCGGCCTCGGGACCTCCCTCCCTTGCTCCGGGGACGCTCCGGCACCGCTTCCTCACCCTTGACCCTCGCCATGAACACCGGTACGCCCTCTCCCTCTCTTTCCTCTAGTTGATGGAGGAAGATGATAAGATGGAGTATTCCTTGTGTTCTTGACGAAATGGTTTGGTAGAGATGCACTTTAGGTAACCTAGAACCTTGTGTAGAAGTGTTGTGATGAATCATTGGATAGCTTTGTAGTTCTCCATCTAGATTTGTTGGAATCACCTCGGGATGGTGTCGTTGTTCTTCCCCGAATTATCTCATCAAACTTGGTGATTCCACCCCTCCTAGTTGTTGTACTCACCTCTAGACATTGGTTTCTCCAATTTTTGTACACCCGTGTTCTTAGTTTCCAAAGCATTTCTCATCCCCATGCTTCCTATCCATTGCTATTCACAGGAGAGGATGTTGGTCCGGGAGGTTCTCGTCGTCGGGCATACAAGAAAGCTAGAAGTGATGAGCCAACGGATGAGATCGAAGAAGAACTCCATCCGTCGGAACCAAGCAAATCAAAGAAAAAAGTGAAGAAACCAACCTCGAAGGACCTTACCGCAAGCAAGATGCCTGAACCGCAATTCCTTGACATGAGGAAGAGGGATGCCTATGCCACTGACCGGGGAAACTTGCTTCCCAAATATCGAGGCAATGATCCCTATTTTCACAATGTCTTTCAAGCCCAATGCTACTCCGAGATCCTTCATAGGAAGGCAGATAGAAATGTGTGCCTCAACGTTGGATTGATATTAACCACATGACAAGGCACCCGGACTATTTTGGAGAAGCCATGGCCATTTGTGAAGAGTTTGGGCTTATTCCTCTTATGCAACTCAAGCAAGATTATGATGAATAACTTGTTTGTCAATTCCTTGCCACCGTTCACTTTGGGACCGAAGTGGAAGAACCATACCTCACTTGGATGACCAAGGACCAACAAATCTCTGAAAATTGGGCTGCCATCACTGCTATGCTCGACTTTGAAAATCATGGAACTCAAACTATACTTCCCTCTCATTTGTCCAACACTTGGTTCCGTGTTCATGAAGCCCCAAGACCTTTGGAGAATGAATCGCTTCGCCCTCTATATTCTTGGAAAAAGTTCACAGTTGGGAAATCGGAGGGGCTCTATCCTCCCTATGACATCATGCATCGCATCTACCGCATGGTCCTCAACCCCAAGGTTGGCAACTTGGATGAAATTCATGGGTATCTTCGCACATTGATGGTTATGACTCATCAATTCAAGACTCAAGGGAAGAAGCTGGACATTGCGGATTTCATTTGGAATGAGCTTTTTGGTGTGTCCTCAACAAGAAGAATGCATGTCATGGTCCGATCATTATGAAGATTATCTTGTGGGCTTGGAACCTTCGTTTTCCTGCTCAAGGTGTTAGTAACCCCAAATCTTGGATTGAACACAAGGCCAAGCGCCTCCTCATCAAGGATCATACCGAGAAGCATAAAGATGACAATGCCAAGGGCAAGACTGCTGAGACTGCTGGCCCCTCACGGGCTCCTCAAAAGGAAAGTGGATTTGAGTGGATGGGCAGGCAAATGAAGAAGCTTTTCTGTTTGTCCAAGGCTGTGGAGGTTCGCACTTGGCAAAATCATAAGGAAGACAAGTTGGCACGTCAATGCGACATTCAGCGCCGCCGTGATCTCGGCGAGGATGTGCTTTCGGGTTCGGAGAAGAACATCACTTCTTTGAGCAAGTGGCAAGCAAAGGATGAAGACGGTAACATCATCACTTGGTCCGATTATGAGGGTGAAGAAGAAGTCTCTTCTCGCTGCCGTCCTCGCCCCGGAAGCAATGAGAACCTCTCCGACTAAACTTTGGGACGTTAGCATCGATTTCTCCCTTTTTGGTGTCTTGATGCCAAAGGGGGAGAGATATCTATTAGGTCTCTCGGGGATTTGCATGGGTTAAGTTACAAGCTTTGGCGTTTCTCTTTGTTTCTTATAAGCTTGTGAACTTTGTTTATTATCGTCTCTAGTACCTTGGTATGCATGGTGTAAGACATGTTTAAACTTCGTTTGTTGGTATTAAACTTCCTATGGTAGTTGCAAGATTTATGCTTTTTATGATATATATACTTTATCTTGCAAGGCTTGAAAAATCTAGGGGGAGTGTTGATCCTAGTTGATGTGCATTTTGGATCTTCAAAGTCTACTCTTGAGTAGTGCACATATCTAGGGGGAGCTCCGTCTAAATTTTTTGAACCATTTTGTAGCAAATCTTGGTATTGTCATCAATCATCAAAAAGGGGGAGATTGAAAGAGCATTGTCGCTCTTAATAATATTTTGGTGTTGATGATAATACAAAGATGGCCAGCTAACAGTTTATATAAGTTTAAACAGGTTACACATTCATGTTCATTGCATTCGCACCGCGAAAGTCTACCCATTGAAGGAAAATTGGCAGGGGCGGTACTACCGCTGGGATAAGCGGTAGTACCGCCAGCTCCCTGGAAAAGCTGTTGCGGAGGCGGTACCGCTGCGGGTACCGCTGATCTCACGTTCTGGCCGCTCATACGGTAGTACCGCTGGGATAAGCGGTACTACCGCCAGACTCTTTGCAAACCTGCTGAAGCGGCAGTACCGCTGCGGGTACCGCCGATTTGACGTTCGGAGGCGTCTTCCGGTACCACCAGCGGTACCTCGAGCGGTACCAACTGGTACCGGGGGCGTGGGTTCGCGCGAAGACAAAGACCGCGTGTTGACTGCCGTGGGCGCTGCGCAGAAGACCACAGCGGTACTACTGCCTATTCCAGCGGTAGTACCGCTGGCACCAGAAAAATGCTCCCAACGGGCAGATTTTGAAGTGGGGGTATTTAATGACCTTCTCCTACATTGAGAAGGGTACCACGACCAGAATAAGCTCCCCCACCATTGTTGAAAGCTTCAAACCTATAGATCTCTCTCCCTACCCACTCAAACACCTTGTCCTTCTAGGACTTGGGAGAGTTGACCTAGATCTACACTTCCACCCAAGCGATTTGATTTTCCCCTCCGTTCTTGAGAGGGCTTGAAGCTTGTAAGTTCGTTGATACTTTGGATTGTCGTTGGTCGTTCTTGTGGCTTTGGGAGCCACGGGGACTAGCCGGGAGCCTCCAATTAAGTTGTGGAGTCGTGCCCCGGCCTTGTGATTCTTGTGGCTTTGGGAGCCGCGGGAATTTGGTGAGAGCCTCCAATTCGGTTGTGGAGTGTGCCTCATCCTTGTAAAGGTTTGTTGCCGACCTCGAGGGCATCATATAGTGGCTCGTGGAACTCCTCATCGGAGGATAACACGAGGGAGATACGGTGTGCCATATCAAGGCTATTCGGAGTTCACTTTGTGACTCCGCACCGCTCCAACGGAGACGTAGCTTCCATTGGGAAGTGAACTTCGGTAGAACATCTCCGCGTCACCGTGTGGTTATCTCTTAACCTTCCTTTACTTGTATTGCTAGCTTATCTTGTGTAGAATATCTTGCTAGCTTGTTTATTGCTCATCATATAGGATTGTTCACCTAGTTGCATATCTAGAGAACTTATATTTGAGCAATTCCCAAATTTGTATCAAAAAAAAAGAAAAATTTGTAGTTGCCTATTCACCCCCCCCTCTAGTCAACCTATTCGATCCTTTTAGTTGTTCCATCTCAAATTTGTAGATGCATGGCCAGAAAATCAGCAAACTCGGCCGACACGTCCCGGTGTGGGTCGACAAGAAGGTCCTCATAGTCAAATTGCTCATTTAACACCATCCTCACAAGAGTGAATCATGTTACACATGATCACACAAGAATTAATGATCTCAAAATCTGATCTAGCGAACAATATAGAAGGGTCGGACAACCGCAAACCGGATTGGAGCACACCGAATGCCCGCTTCAAATTTTTCCGGACACCCTCTTATTTCTTTGCAAAATGACAGTTTGCCTCACCAGCCGGGTTGCAGATTAATTGCACAAAAATCGACCAAGTAGGATAGATGCCATCCGCAAGGTAGTATTCCTTGGTATAGTCATGGTCGTTGATCACATAGTTGCAAGGCCGGAACTTGGCGTTCAGCATGTCTCAAAAAAACCGTAGAGCGTTACACACGTTGTTGTCATTGTGAGAACCGTTCATTTCCAAAAGTGCGTGCCAAATTCATAGATCATAAACTACCACAGCCTCTGGTACAACACTGCATGTTCTATGGTGTCCTCATTTGTACATCCCACGAATCAAATGGGCAATTCTTATATCCAATGCATGCAATCGATGATCCCAACCATTTCAGGAAATCCTCTCGCCTGACATTGTGCCATGAGACAAGCGGGAGTTGGCAACGACAAGCGTGACGGTGATGGTGTGAATTGGCGGCCGAAAGAAGCACCAGAGAGCGATGGGACAAATGAACTACAAGAACAGGCAGCTCGGGGGCACCGGTCAAAAAATGGCTCGACCCGAATATTTGAGGTGCCTCTATGAGCTTCCCGTCCCAAACAGTCTTTGTGTGTTTGATGGTCATTTGTCGGGTGCCGCTGAAGATACTCTCTTTTTTTTAGAAATGGAGGCATCGCCCCAGCCTCTGCATCAAAATGATGCATACGGCTTATTTTCATTAATAAAATCCCGAATCCAGATCCAACTGTATCAAAGTATCGAATTATTACAAATCACTGATCGCACAGTGTTGAAATGAAAATGAGCCAGATGAATAAATTAAGCCTAGCCATCTTTCTTCTAGAATGACACCAGCCATTGTGGGAAAAGATAGCCCGAATGACCGCCATCATTCGAGTACATCCGGAATCCATATGCTCCCGCTGGGCTTCCGGGAGTAGGAGAGACCACTGCTGAATCCAGTGAGTAGACCTTAGCACAACCTGCAAAAAATGAGGAGTTTGTATCTTATCAAAGACGATGTCATTCCTGCAATTCCAAATTGCCCATAGGAAGGCTGAAACACCGATGCGAATTCTAGCCTTAGTTTCCTTCTCAACCCCATTTAACCAGGTTCCAAACAGATTAGACACACTGGTTGGAGGTGTAATGTTAAAAGTAAAATGAAATAGTCTCCAAATATTTTTAACAAAATTACAAGATATAAATAAGTGTTCTACAGACTCATCTGTATCGCAAAACACACATTTTTTACATCCTGTCCATCGTCTTTTGATAAGGTTATCTTTGGTTAACAAAACACGTGTGTTTAGGAACCACAAGAAAATCTTTATCTTCAAGGGAATTCGTAATTTCCATAAGTACTTCCGTAGGAAAATCGTATGACCATTCATATAATCAGCGTACATGGATTTAACCGAGAAAGATCCATTCGCTGTTAAATTCCATTTAAAATAATCCTCCTCATTTGAGATCGTTACTCTCATGAGACGTTCAACAAGATGTAGCCACGCTATCCTCTTATCACCTAGGATAGCTCTACGAAATTGTAAGTTTAGTGGCACCGTATTTAAAACTTGTGCAACTAAAACGTTTCTATGTCGCACAATGTTATAAAGTGTTGGATATTGGGAAGCCAAGGGAGCCTCGCCTAACCAAGTATCCTCCAAAAATCTGGTTCGTAAACCATTTCCTACAACAAATGAGCCACGAGAGAAAAAGTCCTGCTTAACCCCCATAATACCCTTCCAAAAGGGTGAGTCTGTTGGTTTTACTTGGACTTGTGAGAGTGTTTTGCCACCTAAATACTTATTGCATAAAAGTTCATGCCAGACCCCTTCTTCCGTTAGAATCTTAAACGACCATTTTGCAAGTAAACTCTTATTTTTGGTTTCCAAGACCTCAATTCCGAGCCCCCCCTGCTCTTTAAGTCTACAAATTATATTCCATTTGGTAAGCCTACACTTTCTTCTTTTCTAATCACTTTGCCGAAAGAACCGAGATCGATAAAAATCCAATCTTTTCCGTACCCCGATAGGTACTTCAAAGAAAGATAGAAGGAACATCGGTAAACTAGTAAGGACCGAATTGATTAGAACTAAACGATCTCCGTATGAGAGCTTCTTCCCAATCCAGGCTCCTAGTTTCTTTTCAAATCGATCTTCTACCATTTTCCATTCCTTATTTAAAAGCTTTCTATAATGAATAGGAATACCAAGATATTTAAAAGGTAGCGAGCCGCTCTCACATCCAAAAATATGTTGATATTCAGCTTGCATTTCCTTTGCTTTTCCGAAGCAATATATCTCACTTTTGTGGAAGTTAATTTTTAGACCAGAATGTTCAAAAAAGGATAGAATTAATTTCATGTTCACAGCCTTCGCTAGGTCATGTTCAAGAAATAAAATAGTATCATCCGCATATTGAAGGATTGATACGCCCCCTTCGACTAAGTGAGGTACCAAACCACCGATCTGACCATCCTCTTTTGCTCTAGAAATCAAAATTGCCAACATATCCGCAACAAGGTTAAAAAGGATAGGTGAAAGAGGGTTCCCTTGACGCAACCCTTTCAGGGTTTGAAAATAATGACCGATATCATCATTAACTTTAATCCCAACACTCCCACCTTGAACAAACCTAGCAATCCATTCGCACCACTTTGGTGAGAACCCTTTCATACGTAGCGTTTGTTGTAGAAAAGACCATTTAACCTTATCGTATGCTTTTTCAAAATCAATTTTGAAAAGCACCCCATCCATTTTCTTCCTCTGAAGCTCGTGGATGGTTTCATGGAGTACGACTACTCCTTCCAGAATATTTCGTCCTGGCATAAAAGCGGATTGGGATGGTCTTACTACCTTGTGAGCTACCGAAGTGACTCTATTTGTGCCCACCTTGGTAAATTTTTTGAAACTTACATTTAGCAAGCAGATAGGCCGATATTGCTCTATTCTACTTGCATCTTCTTTTTTGGGCAGAAATGTGATTACCCCGTAGTTTAATTTGTATAAAGGCATCTCTCCCAATTGTAGTTGAGCAAACAGTGCGATTAAATCATTCTTGATGGCTCCCCAAAAAATTTGATAGAACTCCGCAGGAAACCCATCTAGTCCCGACGCTTTGTTATGCTCCATTTGGGAGATGGCCTCAAAGACTTCCTTTTCCGTAAAATTGGAAGTCAAAATATCATTTTCCGCTTCAGAGATTTGAGGCATATCCTCATTTCTCTCCTCCTCCATCAAGAAGAAATTTGGTGCCGGTGCACCAAATAACTTTTTATAGTACTCCGAGATAAACACCTTCAAATTTTCTTGACCAACAATAGTTCCCTCATCTTGTTCAAGTTGAAAAATTCTCTTTTTACGGTGCTTACCATTTGCGATCAAGTGAAAGTATTTTGTGTTTGCCCCTCCTTACCTAATATGTCTAACTTTAGCACGCTGAGCCCACTTTGACTCTTCGTCACGTCGCAAGTTAGCTAAAAAAGTTTCAGCTTGTTTTTTTGCCTCCACCTCGGCCACACTAAGAGGGGACGTTTCAGCTTTGATGTCGAGTTCATCAATAAGAGCTGACAGTTTTGCTTTGTTTTTCTTATATTCTCCAGCCATATTCTTAGCCCAACCTCGTAAGAATTGTCCAAGTACTTCACTGATTATACTCTTTGACGCAATTCTTGGGTTTAACACCCGAAGATGCTCTTACTTCACTGGTTATACTATTTGACGCAATTCTTGCGTATAATTAGGCTCATTGGGACGCATGAATCGATCCACAGGTACGAACACGCGGGTTGTAGGAGCAATTAGTAACACTAACAAGTACTGTAACTGTACTAGTACTAACAAAATGCACGTGACTACTCTGTAAAAAGCAGAAAGATTCCTTGTCTGAGGCGTTCGCTTGAGCACACACCTTTTGCTTTACACTTTGTCAATGGGAGCTCTGTCCTCTGCCGAGGTTTATCCACGAGCATTGGCATTCCTGATTTCTGCAACTATTCTTCAGATAAATTAGAGGAATTTAACGAAGAAACACGTGACAAATGAGAGTGAAATAAGTTTAAACCATCAGAGACAGCTCCAAAGAGCACGGCATCATATTTGTGCAGAACATGCAATATCACAAACACAGATGCACAAAAAAAATTATGGTTTGGCATGGGGATGCTAATCTTCGCATGTGCGAAGAGCCGAAGACTCACATGAATTCCGACACCAAAATGACAAGGTCACGAGTGTCGTCTTCTTCGGCGAGTGCACCTCCTCTTCAGCCACCGTCAGTCGAACAGTCGTCCGCCCCGTCCGCGACCGACGCCCTGCCTTTCCCCTAACTCCTCCGCTGGTCCACCGTCACCCAGGCCATTCACTCTAAATCACCTACCCTCCCCCAAAACATATCTCGCCGCCAGCTGCCACCCCACTCCCACCGTTAAGTCCATCGCTCGCATCCGCTTGTTCTAGTCTCGATGACGCCTTCTCCGCCTCAGCTTCCTACTGGTCGCGACAGCCAAGGAAGGAGTAGACGCGCGTCGTGTCGAGGCTTCGCACACGCCTAAACGAGCATTTCGGGTTTGGCATTGTCGTGCGAAATACTGGTGCTCCAAAGTTTTCGACCCAAAAATCTCACGCCTGCTCCCAAAGGCATTCAAAAACCCCATCCCTTCTCTCGGAAGGAAGCAGGAACCCTTCCACTGACAAAGACTTTCGCAGGCCATCGAACTTTTCATCATTAAAAAATGCTAAGTCTCCAAAAAACACGTCCTCAAAAGCCCCGCACAGCCCAGTAGATTACCGTCCGCCATATGGGCCACGTCATGGCCCACTCCGCCCTAATCCCTATATAAACCCCCCTCACGCCATTGGGTACCACATCCCTTCCACAGCCACTGGAATTTCACTGCCAGCCATGGCCCACCAGCACCACAGCCTCCTCGCCCTCGCCTTCCTCCTGCTCCTCGCCGTGGCTGGCGCCGGCGCGGCCACACCACGGCAGCTGTTTCTCGTCACCCAGGCGCCCGTGACGCTCACCAACTACCACGGCCAGCTGCTGACCGGCAACTACTCCGTCAACCTACTCTGGTATGGCCGCTTCACCCCGGCGCAGCGCGCCACGGTGGCCGACTTCGTCGCGTCACTCTCCTCTCCTGCACCCGCGCCGTCCGTCGGCTCGTGGTGGGCGACCACCGCGCGGTACCACCCGGGCGCAGCGCGGCTCGCGCTCGGCCGCCAGGTGCTCGACCCGTCGCTCTCCCTCGGCAGGCGGCTGTCGGAGGCCGACCTCGCGTCCCTGGCCGCGCGCCTCTCCCCGCACCGCGGCTCGTTGGCCGTCGTGATCACGGCGCCCTACGTCCTCGTGGACGGCTTCTGCCTCTCCCACTGCGGCCTCCACGCCTCGGCCGCCGCCGCCGCGCCCGCGAAGGGAAGCCGCGGCGGGCGCGGTCGGTTCGCGTACGTCTGGGTCGGCGACTCGGCGGAGCAGTGCGCCGGGGAGTGCGCGTGGCCGTTCCACCAGCCGACGAACGGCCCGCAGGCGCCGCCTCTGGTGGCCCCGAACGCGGACGTGGGGATGGACGGCGTCGTGATCAACCTCGCCACGCTGCTCGCCGGGGCCGTGACCAACCCGTACGGCGGCGGGTACTTCCAGGGCCCCGCCGAGGCGCCGCTGGAGGCCGTGACGGCCTGCACCGGAGTGTTTGGTGCCGGCGCCTACCCGGGGTACCCTGGGCAGCTGTCCGTCGACGCCGCCACGGGGGCCAGCTACAATGCCGTCGGAGTCGCCAGCCGGCGTTTCCTGCTCCCGGCAATGTGGGACCCAAAGACCTCGCAGTGCTCTACGCTTGTGTAGCTGCAGGCGTCAGGATCAGCACTCGGGACGAGGTGGAAGTAATAATAATCGAGATCCATGGTTAGTGTAAGGAAGGTTGGGAGGTGTGACTAGAGAGAGTGTCTCTGTGTTCGTGTGTTCGTGTCCTTCGTCTTTGTTTTGTGAATATTTCGTGGTCAGAATGAAAAAAGAAAAATGTAGTGGAGGGCTGTACTAAAACCAGGCTTTAATCATCGTGTTCTGTACTGTGGCATTGTTCCTCGCGATGACGCGATCTTTGTTGGCTCGTGTTATGAATGATTGGTCTCGTTTTGGACAGCCGTACCACACCATGTACTCTGCTTTAGTTAGCAGAGAAGTGAGAAGAGCATCGAGAGAGGCATCAAATGAGGCCATTCTGCACAATGAACATTGACTTTGCCACATGATTTGCAAAATTACGCTACTTTCAGCTTAGATGAGTTCCCCATAGCACATTTCACCCAGTTTTAATATTGTACGAAAAGTGCTAAAAATGTGGAAGCTGAGAAGCGCATGGATGTTATGGTTTCTACTCCCTCAGTTTCATAATATAAGATATTTTAAATAATATTTGTAAGCTATTTTAGATAAAGTGAAACTTTTGTGCTACAAGTTCCTGCCATAAGGAGATATTTTCTTCTAAAAAATGTTGTAACACAAAAATTCTAAAAACATCATACGCATAGATATGAATGTTCATTACCGTAGGAAAACGTTCTAGAAACTGCTGTAGTATTTGGAGGCTGTACGAAATAAACAAGCATCAGGCATCAACAATGCAAATTCAAAAACGTAGAAACATGATCGGACTTCTTATTTTCTACATATCACTTTCTTTCAATTTAATTTTTGCAAATTTACCGGTTTTTTTTCGAAATGGGTATCCGAGCCTCCGCATCGTGAACACACACTGCGCAAGGAGCAGCGGTGCCAGTGATCCAAAGAGACAATTTTAGTTTTAGACATTCCAGTACGGAGCAAAATGAGTAAACTATCCACTAAAATGATATGAACGGATAGAAAAAATGAAAAGATATTATATTTAGAGAAGGAGGGAGTAACATTTAGGGCTCATCTGATTCAAAAGAAATTCATAACATTCTTGGAAGATTTTATCCTATAGGAAATTTTCCTACATTAGTCATTTGATTCATAGGATTAGTTCCTATAGAAATTTTTTCATAGAAATTTTTGTACTACATCCTATAGTAATTCTAACATTCACTCCAATCACTTTTTACAATTCCTTTATCATCAAACACAATTCAACTAGACATAACATTCTAATCTTATGGATTTCCTATTCCTACACTTTTTCTTATCCTATAAATAAAAGAATCCCTTAGAGCATCTCCACCGGCGCGCCTAACTGCGCTCCCAGTAGGCCTATTGGGCGCGCCGGCACGAAATCGGCCACCAGCGGCGCGCCTAATAGTCCATTTGTTGCCGGCACGCCCCAATACAGCGTCCGGCAACCCCGCTTCGTGCCCAGGTTCTAGGGACGCAAACGGACGCGCCGGCAACCGCGGCAACACGCGCCTCGTCCAATCCTGAAGGGCGGGGCCGACGCGTCAGTGACAGTTTCCCGTCCTTATCACTTTCCCCTCCCTCCCGGCTATTTTCAGTCTCTCGCCATTTGCCTCCCCCGCCCCCATCTCCTTCCCGCCTTTCCCACCTTGGGCGATCCACGTCCAGGCAACCGATGTCTCCCATCAAGCGCAACTGCGGCGGCGCTCGTAGCGGAGGAGGACGCCGGGGCGCTGCTCGCGGTGGCGCTGGTCGCGGTGCCACCAGCGATCACGCCGCCCCTCGCAAATCCCGCGGGCGGCCGGAGAATATGACGGATGAGGCCTGGGAGAAGCAGCGGGAGCGACGGTCGGCGGCCACCATCGGCAGGAGAGGGCGGCGCACGAGTGTTGTGGCGATGCAGAAGGAGCTCGAATTTTTGCAGGCGTCACTCTCGTACGCTGCTGCTGCCGTCGCAAGTAAAGGGAGCACCAGAGCACCGGCGCCGGGGGGCGTGTCGCCATCAAACCCGGCGTTCTTCGATGCCTGATGTGGACCTACCCTTCAGGTGCCCCCACTATGAGGATACCTGGTGCACGTATAGGCTTAGGACCCGCATGAAGGCCTACTAAGGGACCAAGACCAAGGCCTACGAAGGAGGCCCATGGAGAAGAAGTACGCTCCAAGTCAATCATAGATTAGGTCGGTAGAGGATTACCTTGCATGTAAACCCGATCGGATGCGAACTCCCGGGACCCAGCCTCCTATATAAAGGCTGGGAGGGCCGCCGATCTAGGTCACGCAATACCAGAACCACCAAAACCCTAGCAAGATCGACATCTTGCCGGGACTTCATTGTAGCTCCATTGTTCACAACCATCAATAATCAGACAAGCAGGAAGTAGGGTGTTACCCTCCGGGGGCCTGAACCTGGGTAAACCTTGCTTGTCAGCCGTAGTTACTACCAGCACCATCTTCTTCTCTCGATCTCAACCCTAGGTGCCTAGCCATGGGATTTGCCGTGGTACCCGCACGGCAATGCCGGTGGTGTGGCGGGCTGCGGATCTCACCAGGTTTTGGTGATAGAAGCCGCTCCGACTTGCCAAAAGTCCGCATCCACGTCGAACTCAACCAGGCGTTCACCGACTCGCCGGTTCTGCAGAGGGGCCGACCACACCCAAGCGTCAATGCGTGCGGCCGTCAACGCCTCTTTGCCGATGGACACGGCGTCGGCGATGGGAATGGCGGCCACATGTTTGGCGGAATGCCGGCCGGAGTAGACGAAGAAATGGTATGAAATCTATGTCCTTTGCCTCATGCACATTGCGTCCATGACATGAAACCGACGTGCGCCTTGTTCTTTGCAATAGCTCGAAGGATCGTAGGTGTTGTGTGGCATGATCCGTGACGGGACGGACATGCCCGGCGCTCCGGAACAAGAAGAACAAGGAATGGAGCAAGAATGGTATGAAGAGGAAGAGGAGGAGGGTGAGGGTGAGGAGGAGGATTGCGAAAGCGAGGAGGAGGAGGGCGACCCTGACATCGAGGAGGTCGAGCCCGACGTCGAGATCAGGAGGAAGGTCCGCAAGACCAGGAAGAAAGGGACGAAGGGCAAGAGGTGGAAGACCAAGGAGGACGAGTGCCTCGTTGATGCATGGAAGCTTGTGTTGAACGACTCCATCGTCGGCTCCAACCAAACCTACGGACGGTATTGGAAGAGGGTCGAAGAGCAATTCAATGAGACGATGATCTACGACGACTATGCCAAGGTGTCAATGGATCGCAACTGGAATGCAATGTCGCATAGGTGGAGGGCCATCCAAGACGAATGCAACAAGTTCCACGGCGACCTCGAGCAAATCCAAAGAAGGCAGGCGAGCGGCAAGACAGTGAAGGACTTGTTGTGCGACGCAATCATGTTCTATCGCGAGAGCAACAACCATACGGACTTCAAGTTCATGCATTGCTTTGTGATGCTCGAAAACAACAAGAAGTGGGAGAAGACGTGGATCGATCTCAAGGGCGGCCATGGCGCCCAGGGGCCTAATGATCTGGCGTTCCCCACGTCGGAGGGGCACCCTGTTGGACAGAAGAGGGTCAAGTCCGATAAGAAGCGTTGACGATGTCGGTGCAAGCGTCAATTGACAAGTGCCTTGCCGACGTCACAAACATGTCCAAGCAAAACGCAAGCACCTTCGCCGAGAGTTGGACATCTTTGATGAGCAAGCATGACGAGAAGGTCGCCGTCGATAAGAAGAAGGTCGCCATTGAGAAGGAGTAGGTCGCCGTCGAGAAGGACCGGCTCGTCATCGAGAAGGACAAAGCGCAGACAACTATCATGTAGGCCGACATGGCAAGAATGCAGGCGATGGCGGAGGCGGCGCAATCCGTCACTTGGAAGATGACGGAGGACGCCAAGATCTTGACCACTGACCTCTCTGGCTACACACCGGAGGTGAGGGCTTGGTTTTAGCTCTCCCAGCAGTGCATCTTGCGTGATCCGGGTCTTCTGGCGCCGGAGCCGACGCCGATGATGACCACGGCGACGCCGATGGACACGACCTACTCCGATGCAGAGCCAAGGCCGCGCCTAGGCTAGGAATACGTCGAGACACAAGAGGAGTCACTCGAGCCGGTATTGACGATCGATTGATTTGCATGATCGACGTTCTATAATATGATCGCCGTACCTGGCGATGCTTTGCGTGTGATCACCGGACCTGGGGAAGCTTTTGGTTGTGCGAACCGACTCTATTCGATCTTGTGGGGTCGTTTTTATTTGAATTTGTGGGGCCGGTCTATTGGGACAGTCTATTGTGAGTGACCGGTCGAGCGCGGCGCTCCCAATAAGCGACAACGCTTGCCGGCGTCCAATAATAATTGTCCGACAACTTTGTCAGATGCATTGAGCGCACCCGGTGGAGATTCTCTTATGTATGCTCTTAGAGCATCTCCACCGACACCCTCCAAATGACCCCCCAAAGGCCCATTGGGGATCCGGACGGCCAAAAACGCCTCCAACGGCACCCCCCAAAGGGTCACCCCGACCAAAAACATGTCCGGCACCCTCGAACAGGCCTCCAAGTTTGGAGGCCCTCTCGGGGTGCCGGACATGCAAGCGGACATGGTTGCATGCCCACTGGCCCACATGCAGTGACATACATCCAAATTTGCTCTCATTCAGCTAGCCCGTGCGTAGCTCGCCGGCCGCAACCTTGTCTGCACCTTGGCCATGGAGACGGAGGAGCGACAGGCCATATTCCGCTCGTATTTCGTGCCAGAGGAACTGCACCGTCGACCTCTGTTGTCTCCTGCAAGCACGGCACCCGGAGGAGCTTCGAAGCCACCGCGACGACCTCGTCTTCAATCTACGGCCGGACGCGCCGTGTTGTCGTCCGCGCTTCTCCAAGCAAAACCGTCATGTCCTAGAGGTGCAGCATCGTTGAATATGTAGGGAACCGGAAGGATTCGAGCTAGAACACGAGGAATCATCCTCGACAAGGTTGTCTTCCTTCTACGGTCGGACGCGCGGTGTCGTCGTCCCTGTCAGCCTGCGCTTCTCCAAGCCAAGCGGTCATGTCCTGGAGGTGCACCGTCATCGACTTCTTCCAGAACCGAATGGACCCGAGCTAAAACGCAATAAAGGAGACACAAGACGAGCAGCCGGAGCGGCACATCGGCCTCGCGGGAGCGGCCGCGGATGCCGCTGCTGCTCCTGAATTGTTGTTGCTGCTGCTCCCCGTGCTGCTCCATGACGCTGCTGCTCCCGTGCTGAGCTTCTTTGCTGCTGCTCTCGTGGAAGGACACAGACGCCAGCTGGCCAGCTCCCATGTTGTGTTGAGCTGAATGGTGATGTTGTGCCATGACGTTGTTGCTCCCGTGCCGAGCTTGTTTGCACTGAAGATGTATCAGTTAAATTACAGAGCTGTCCCGTGGCAGCTAGAGCTGTCCAGAGGCACGTCCACTAGATCCCCTGGCGCGGCTTGCCGCGCGCCACCCGCCGTTGACACTGGTTTTCAATTTGTAAAACGCTTGATGAACATTTTTAATATGACACTGATCAGGGCAATATATTATAGTTTTAGAGGATAGCACAATGCTCTTACATACATAGTGTCTACACAATAGGTCTCCGGGATAAATAGGTTCTTCATTACAACATTATAGCAGGAGCACAGAAATATAGTAGGTAGTTCGATAAGTTCACATTAATACATATATACTACTGGTACTGATAGTCAAGCAGGACTGGTTGATGGAGGCATGACATGATCATCTACAGATAGAGATAGTCCATAGCGCAGAGCCCATAACTGACATAAGATGCTAACATCATCACAGCTGCTCTTCATAGATGTTCATAGATGCATGTTACCATCATCATAGTTGCTCTCTGTGTCATACATTGGTGAGGGAGAAGGGTTTGTGCAGTAACCTGGGAACTGATACTTGCCCATTTGTGTTGGCAACATCTGTTAGATCTCGATCTTTTGATCCTTTTCCTGAGGTCCTCCTATTATTTTCAATAATTTGGTTGATGTGGCAATCTTCTTTCAGTGTTTTCTGGTCAAGAGCAACACCAACCTGGTACCACAGTAAAGCAAATCATAAAAAACATAGACATAGTCTAAATTATTAAGACGATTAGATGCAGCATGTAGGCACTAACCTTTGCATCCACAAACTCAGATGTCTCACCAGTTACAACCTCAGGAGCAAAGTTCCGGAAAGGAGGACTCTTTAAATTACAACCTCAGGAGCAAAGTTCCGGAAAGGAGGACTCTTTAAAGTTGAATCCTTAGTATCTTTCATTCTGTTACACAAACGATATAGCATATATGCATTAGGAGTCATGCAAATAGTAAGAAGGGCGCAACATGCCACACGCCAACCAATTTGACAATGGTAATCAATTGCAAACGGTATTAATAAGACACGATAGTCTACATGGTAGTGGCATTATAGTTTAAGAGCAAAGCACAATCCTCTTTCAAACGTCAACTTTACACCTATTAGAGTCTTCAGGATAAATAGGCAACAACCTTGGTATCGAGCACTCAAAACTTTCAACTGCAATCATACTGATCATATCCGGTAATCCACGGGCTATGGATTTTGTAAAGAAATGAGCTCATATTGATAGTAGTTTAGTAAGTTCTCCAGTAGAACCAAAAGCAGTAAAACCGAGGTCAGTTGGCATGTATAATGTGGAAGAAACACGAAAATATGAGAAGGTAGCGGCAAGCCCCAGACTGAAACATATCACATATGCATAAGTTAGGTTTCAAATACATAAGTTTTGGGTAGACAGTAACATAGGCGAGTTTACCGTTACACACTCTTAAGGGTATAAACAGTTGACGTAGAGTTTACGGGCTTTTACCATTAACATATGAAAATCAATATAGTAGGTAAGGTAACTAACTGACGCATAGAGAAAATATAGGTGCTGGCGGGAATGCAGAGCGTAGAGCTGTTTCGTCTGAAACCGAGACCATGTACAGGAATTTTATCTATCAGCTCATCACCAAGTGCACTGTAGGATCTCCTTAGTTGATTGAATAATAAATCGCTGAAGGTCAGTCAACCTTATCAACTTCAATAAGGGAAGAGTCAAGATTTCTCTCCGATATATAGGCCTCCTCCAAATAATATATTCCGAATCTGTTCATCGGGCTCGTATACATCGCATGAAAGAATCCCAGCCTATGAAGCAATCCCAAATGGCAAAAGTAAATACATCGCATGTAAGTCATGAAAGTAAGGAAATATGTTGCATATAAGCACAAATATATGGTTCCGAGATGACGCAGCCAAATATAGAGATTGGAAATCAAGAAGTGGGTAGTATTTTAATAGGAGGGGAAAACAGGAAGTTCAGACATCATGAACAATAGGAATTAAAAAATGATGAATGAACTAAAAAACTGGAAAAATGCATTCAATGGCATGTACATTTAAGAACACCTTCGTTCTGAAAAATAGAAGGTTCCAACAATAGTACAAAGAATATACAAACAGTCCAGCAATAAATGTCCGTGTCACATTCCTTTCCAAAATCTAGAGTTGCACAATGGTTTCATCCATTTGTTATTTGACTGTATATTGCACAAATACAACAAATAACGATCATGGTATTTGCAAAGCTAACGGATCCACCATTCTACTGACCTTCCTAAGTGAGCCCCCATGTGCAATAAGAATGTGCCTTGAGTATTCAGATATATTGTACATGTTTATTTTCAAGGATGAAGGATCTGCGCAGTAGTTACTGACTTCTGAAGTTCGCATGTGATGCTAGAAGTTTAACGACTGCTATACATGCATAGATAGGGATATGTATATCTATTTCATTTTCAAAAAATTATGTGCACCTACCACAAATAAAACTACATCCAAGGATTAACTGCCCCTCACTTCGTAAGCAGAAGAACTATAAATTATGTGCACCTACCACAAATAAAACTACATTCAAGGATTAACTGCCCCTCACTTCGTAAGCAGAAGAACTATAAATTATGTGTTGAAATCAATATTTTGTTGTTTCAATATGATGTCCCGGTCAAATACTAAGCATAGCATTTGGAGATTCAATGCCATAAGCTGAAGGTAAAATTCATTTACCTGCTGCATCAGTGCAATGGTACACTTCACTGAGCTCGACTTTGACTAATACATGAAGACAAAGCCCGAATATGTGAGAAGGGAATAAACATATGCCAAAAGAGCTGAATATTATGCTCTGGACGAATACGCATGAGGCACAGGCACAGGACCTTCGCTTGGCACAATAATAAGTAGGAAGACAATACCTGCACCTGGACATCAAAAACAAAGAAATCACTGCTTAAGTTAGCTGTGCAAACAAATCATTGTTGATTCTTCTTTTGGGTCAACCAAAAGATCAAAATGTAGAAAAACAAAAAATGAGGACAGGCATATGCATGATAGCATTTTAAACATTCATATATTGTGTCGAATGTTAGGTTCCCATGACAAACATGATTAGATTAGTTCATCTCATATCCAAATATGTGCATCACACAAGCAGCCCCATATTTCTGAACTAATAAATGGAGACACAAAAGATAAGTGATGGAATCCAAAGGTGTGCATCACACATGCAGACCTCTGATCCGATTGCAAATAGCTAGTGTGCCATCTCAAGTTGCTATTGTTAATTGGGGTAAATTTTCAAATTATTGAGTAAACCGCAGTGCAAATATATGACATAGATTAATCTTACCCTGCAGGGTTTTTCAAATACCTTGTAGGCATAGATAAACAATAGAATCTGCACAAACAAAGATGATAATTTGTTGGTATTAAATAGATTGAGAGAGAAAGAGGAGGCAGATCATGAGGGAGACAAATTACCATCGCATGTTGTCCTCATTCATCTCTATGGTGGCGGCCTTTGGGTTAGCATGTACTCCTAGATGTGTAGCACCAACGATACAAACGGTGGCCCTAAACAACCTGCCTAGAGCTTCTGCCGCTGATTCCACTGCATGTTTCGCATAAAAAATAATCAGAAAACTACGAAAATTGTACCCCACGTAGGTAGGAATGATCACTGGGAAGCAACAATCTCTAGCAAAGCAACAGAGGAAGAGCACAAGCAAATATCCTGTGGTAGATAGGCACGAAAAATATAGAGGAAAACACACCCCAAAATGTAAAAACACCTGTAAGACCGCACATATTGACAACACGGTATTAACACAACCAGGCCATAACTAATCGAAGGTAAATATGTAAGCAGAGGATAAGAATAAAAAAATATAAGCCGGCAACAGTACTACACCTGACAGAAATCTTCAGGCAGCAATCACCAATCGTTGAACCAGAGGCAGTTATCTTCAGACAGCATGCACCAACTGTTGGACGACCTAAAAAAACAAAGAACACCCCAAACGTGTGAGTCAAAAACAAAGAAAACGGAACAACTTAGACTGTAAGAACATAAAGCGTTTGTCCCCCAGAGCTCGGCCTGACCAGCAAAAAAAAGATCACAGATGAAGCGGCGGCAGCGATCTCCACGCAGCAACCATGCGACGACCTGCCAAAAAAAGAACACCGCGGCCGTGTGAGATAAAAAGAACGAAAACGAAATAGAACATCTTAAAGAAATTACGGAACAAAGAAATAAAAAGCAACCAAGCAAGAAGAGGCAACAACACAGGAGAGACTAAGGCATATGCATAGATTTAAGAAGGATGGCAATTACAGTAACCAAAATTCAGGTTTTGGATTTAACCAGCAGGAGTTCAGTGAAATATAAACAGAGAACAAAGAAGAGAGGTAAGAAATTTGTGCAGCTCAAAACTTACGATGGCAAGGCTGGTCTTTGCCGGTTCCCCAAAGAATGTCATGGACTCATGGTAGCCGTGCAGCAAGCTCTCCACGTCTGAATCAATCGTGGCGGCCATAGCTCTCGCTGTCCACTGAATCGAAGTCGCCCTCCAGGTCAACGCCGAAGATCTTGAGGTTGGGGAGGCGCAGATCTTGAGGCGTGGTTGAAGCATAGATGTAGTCCACGGCGAGCGGCAGCGTGAAGGACGGCGAGCAGATCGTCAGCCGCCGCGGCAGCCGGAGCGGACAAAGAACGGCTCGATCTGCTCGATTGCGAGCTTCCCGGGACGCGATTGTCGCTACACCAGCGCCCTCCGTTCTGCATCAGAGTCACCAACATAAGAAAAAATCGATGGTGAGAGAGAGCTAAAAGAGATCTGAGATGTAGCTCATGGTCTACCTTCTAGCTACGAGGGACGACGGTGACGGGGACGCGCACGCATGGCAGACCCACCTCGGCGGCGGCCCCTCGTGCTTCCGTCTGCTTAGCATGACGGCGGCGGCCCCACCGAGGAACTGCATCGCATCTGATCCGGTGGCGAGGCCGCGATGGATCTGGAGCTATGACGGCGGCCCATGCTCTCCCGGCGAACTCCCAGCGGCGCCACGCCACGGCAGCCCGTGCTCTGCGACGCGTGGTCGGCGGTGGGAGAAGAAAGCTGCGAGGAGAGCGGAGTGAGCGGAGGAGAGGAAATCGAGGAGGTGAGAGAGACGCGAGACAGGAGAATGGAGCGCATGTTCTCCTCTCCCCAGTGCACGTAGAGAGTAGGGCGACCGGCATGGCCCGTCCTGTAGAGCTGTACCCGCCGGCGAGGCAGAAGTCGACAGCGAGGAAGGAGCCTTCACTTCAATGGGGAAACCCCGTTCTACCCTTCGAACCCGTGTCCGCAATGACGCGCCTGAAAGCAAACACCAGCAGACCACCGTATGTGGGGCGGGACCAACGTCTTTCGTGGGCCCGGCCATCTCCTGGGCACAAACACTGGTGTACCAGGCGCAGAGGGAAAACAGAGACTGACAGGTGGACCAGCCAAAAAACAGGGCCACAAGTCGGTGGCTCAACATGCACGCAGACCGGTCGATCGGAGCACCCCATGGGCCAGAAAAACACTCAAGGACGGCAGGGAAAAAAGTGAAGCAAAAGGACCCGAAGTAACTGAACCATGTACACCCTTTAGACACCAACCAGCGCACCCTCTCCACCTCTACGAAGCGGGGCCGCGCACATTGGGGCCCAGCGGCAGCCTCTACGCGTGGAAGTAAAATAGTAGGCAAAAAATTGGACGCTCCAGATTGTTTCGATCTGACGGCCAGAAATCCAAACGAAGGAGAGAGCTCCTTGAGGTCTCCCGGTTTACCTCTTTAGATGTGTGACAGCCCGACGTCCTCCCAGCTCGCCGAGGGCAGCGTGGAGGAGCGCGTCCACGTGCGACAGCCCATACAGCTTCCCCCCAGCTCGCCGAGGGAAGCGTGGAGGAGCGTGTCACAGCCCGCGTCCTCCCAGCTCGCCGCGGAGGCGGAGCCGTCTTCCTCTGTTGAGACATAGTTGTGGGTGGCTGACTTGGTGTGGAACACGGCATATGCCACAGAATGGCTAAGATAGGAAAGGGGGCAGTGTTCTGCAACATCGGTACCCGCAGGGATTGCGCCGTAGCACGGACACGGGAAGTACCCAGGTTCGGAGCCCTCCCGGAGGAGGTAACACTCCTACTCCTGCTCGATCTCTCTATCATCGGTGGACATAGTACAGAGTTGCTCCTTGAGCTGTTCGATGAGCTCTCCATGGCTCGGGAGTGGGGAGGAAGAAGTATCCGGCGACCCCTTCTACTTGGGCACCCATACAGCCTTATATAGGCCTGGCTGTCTGGCTTACAGGTGGGGCTGGCCCGTGCCAGCCGGCCGATGTCGGCTACAGAGGTGAATGTTCGTGACGCCGTTTGTCCGTAGCACAGTACGCTATGCTTCGCACAGTTGAACTCCATAGCCGCGTAGGAGGTGTCGGGGTAGGCCTGTCGTCGTGGAGGGCTGACCGGCTGCGGCGCCGGACCCCGCCGACCGGGCAGGCGGCGCCTAGGGTCTTGTCGGGCGTTGGGCAGTGCTCCGTGTCTCCCGCCTGTCGAGGCTGCTGGGCACTGTGGGAGACGTAGGGCTAGGCCTTGCTTTAACCCACGTCTGGGCGACGTGGAGGGCCGACCGGGCACGGCCCCGGCATCCGCCCAACACGGGCCCTTGTCTTCCGCTCGTCGTGAGAGTGCGGCAGCCGGTCATCCGGCTGGCGAGCAACCGAGTCCGGCTGCTACCGTTGACCTCGGTCGCATAAGGCGGACGATGCTTGTCGTTATCTGTTTGTCTCTGGGAACTGTGCTGATGACGAGTCTGCAGTTCCTCTGGCCCGCGCCGCTCGGCTGTGCATCGACAGGCTAGGCGGAGTCCGGCTGCGCTCGGGGCAGACGGGCTCGGCTTAGCCGGACAGCTGGAGGCGGCCGGGCACTTGAATTCGCGTTTCACTCGGGATCTTCTGTGGGCCTTTGGGTACCCGGATTTTATCCCCATGTCAGCGGCCGAGAGAGGTCCAAGCGTGGCAGCGACACATGGAGGTTCAGATTTTATGGTGTGCGCGTTGATCGCGTCATGAGCACAAGCGGCCGGGCATGCAGATGGTGCACGCGTAGCGGGGCGGGGTGGGCTGCGTCGTGTGCATCCTCGTCGAGCAGCGGGAGCTGCATCCTCGTCGGGTTCAGGTGTAGGTTCAGCTAGGGAACTACTTCAAGCAGAGAAGCTAGAGAGCGGCCTCCAAGCTTGTTACGGTGTCAAATCTGCTTCTGTTTCTGTTCTGAAAACTGATCGATACCTGTGTTTGCTCTGTCTCCTGAAGCAAGTGTTTGTCTAAATGCAGGCGGCTGCTTGCCGAGGCCATCGACCACGTCCGCGACTCCATGACCACGACCGCGACTGCGTGCCGAGGCCAGACGCGGGTGCTCTGCCGTCGTAGCTGATGCCCATAAGGTGTTTGTCTAAATGCAAAAAATTTGGGGGGTCAATTTTGGAGGGTGCCGCTGTGGGCGGCCTCCAAATTTCGAGCGGACATGTGTCCGGCACCCCCAAAGGAAGGACAATTGGAGTGTGCCGGACACATATTTGAGGGGTGCCGGTGGAGATGCTCTTAGGGTGAAGATTTCATCACACCATGGTTTCTCCGGTACATCGTGTAGTTATGAAATGTGGAAAACGCGCACGGTAGTTGCGAGTTGTGGCAAGTGCGTCCGCAACACTATTGGCAACGAACTGACGACGAGCAGTAAAATGTAGGCGTATGGCGCAAGCGAGAGGGGGGAAAGCGTAGGGTAGGGCAGGGGAGGAATCCAGGATAAGGTGCAGTATCCACAGAGGTAAATGGGGGTACCCAAGGAGGCTCCTCAGCGCTCAGGGACTCTCGGCCGTCCGATTGTCTCCTAGAGCGAATCCCAGCCGTCCGTCGTTTTTCACCCGTTCCTGCGTCGTCGTTGTGTGTGTTTCTTGGCTATGGTCTTCCTTGGCTTACTTTATTTATTGGGTACATGTCTCACTGACGCTGGGTCCAGAAATTGCCGGTCCCGCTTGGCAGAGGCAGAGCGTGTGGCGTCGTCGGTGACCATTTCCTCGCGCGCTGTGATGTGGGCCGGTCCTGGGTGTGGCCTGCGTGTCAGCCGGCGTGGCTTCGTCCGCGCACGGTGTAGATGTTGCTGCCCCGTGGGGGTAGTATTGACATTTCGCGTCCTATCCCTCGCGTCCGTCGGGGAGATGACCTCGCATCGACATTTCGCCCGATCCCCTTTCTCTCTCACCCCGCCGCCGCTCTCCCGGCCTCGCCACACCTCTCGGAGAGCAGGACGGAACTAGCGCCGTTGTGCTTCTCCTTACTCAAGGCTGGCCGCACCCGGCTGCCCTCGCCGCCGCCGGCTCCGGCTGCGCCTGGCCCCGAGCTCCTCCGTCCGCGTCGCCTCCGCCTGTGCCGCCCCGACCTCGCCTCAACCTCACCCGCACCAGTCCCTCGCCTCGCCGTCTCCACCTCGGCCCAGGCTCCCCGCTCTGCCTCCCGCTTTCGCCTCGCCGCGCCTCGGCCTCGGCTGGTCGCGGTCGGCAACTCCTCCCCTGACCTGGCACCAGAGGTCGCCCTCTCCTCTCTCTTCCTGCCTACCGTGGCCCCCTGCCCCGTTCAATCCCTTTTCTCGACCCTGCTTGGCTGAGGATGAAGCGAGCAGGAGGAGGGAGGCGGGGATGTGCGTACCGGCAGAGCAGGTGGCGGCGAAGAGGCCCGCTAGGATCTAGCCCCTTTTCTCTCACCGGCACCAGCGGTTGCATGACCCCGCTCGAGATCCTTCCCTTTCCCAAGGCCGGGGACCTCCTCTCTCTCTCCCTGTCCGCTGTGCTCCCCACTGCCTCAGCTTCTCCCTGTTGCCAGGAGTACATGACCTCAAATCTCACCAGCCGTTGCACCGCTTCAAGCGCGTGGTTGGATCGTTGCCCCTCAGCTGGAGTCCGGTAACATGCTACAACTCCCGGTTCTTCCGTATCGTGATTGGTCTCTCTGATGTTTAGATTTTTTCGTTCGTACGGGTACTTGATTTGTTTTGTTGGCTTATCCTAGGAAACGCTGTCATCCTGCTGCTCTGGCTGCACGGCCGGAAGATCTCGCAACTACTGTCAGCCGTGAGCCTCCCGTTAAATATTAGGTTTGTTGAGTTTCTTTTGTTGTTCTTGGTGTAAACAGATTCCTCTGTCTGATCAAAACAAGTCCCTTCAGTTCATCCTTGATGTCTTTTTCTGTTGATTTGGTCCTGGATGGTGCAGGAATGACAACATTGTACTGGTGCTTTGCAGATGCTACATGACTGGATTTAGGTGGACAATGAAATGATGAAGGCCATAAGCTAGGAGCTGCACGACCTGGATAATGTTAGGTTTTGTGGTATAACATTGCACCATGATTTGATCTTTGGCTTCCCCAAATTTTCAGCATACGAATGTCTGATTATGTTACCGTAATCTTTAAAATGGAAGGAGATATATACCAGAATTGAAAAAATTATATTTACTCCAAGACAAGACATGATCTAAATAGATTTGGTGTACTTAGAGGTCGTTGATTACTACGTCTTAATACAATCTTTAATGATTTAAGCACCACTAAACCAAACTGCAAAATATTGCAGTATGTATATCCAATCTGTAAAATATTGCAGTAGCACAGTTCTTCAATCAAACGCTTAGGAACCTGGCATCTTACCACATTTTATCACCGGTTCTTCTTCTACTGTGTTATACTGCAACTGTCATCACTAGATTATCTGTCTTTTATTTTTTCTAGGTTACTGGTTCCATACTTAATAATTTATGGGTTTGCAAGCTTACATGGTTTAGTTGCGGTTGTTCAATTTTTTTTCTATTTCAGTGTAATAAATTGTTGGCCTTGCTGATGCTATCATCGTTTTTTTATAGGCGAGCCTTTATTGAATGACTTGAATATGCCTAACTCTTTTTAATTCTTCTGTTGTTGTATAGTCATTTTGTTCTCTTTTACAATAGTTTTGCGGATGGAATTTCTGCAGGTTAGGGTATGCCAAGCCATCGTCACAAGCCGTGGCCGTCGCTCCTAGCCACCATGGAGGGCTACTACAGCTCAACGGAGGTACGGAGCGCCGGCCTCCAACAGCCCTACCTGCTCGCCTTTCGCCGCCAACGGGTCGACGACGACGAGGCTCCTGCTAGGCTGCTGGAGCCCTACCTGCTCTCGGCCACCCCATCCAAGGCCAGTCGCCGCCCACCTCCAAGATCGTCGCCGCCATGGACATGGCCGGAAGATCGACCAGATCCGCCGCCTCCTAGGTCTAGCCCTCCTCCGCCCTCCCGACAGCGCGTCGTCCTTCCATTCCATTTCTCACGCCTTCTTTATTTTCGCAGGGCGTCTCCACAGGGAGAGCCGACGCAGCCACGAGGAGGAGGAAGAGATTTGCTATATTGGATCGGACGGTACTGGAGAGCTCTTCTCTCTCTCAGTTCCGCATCCCTTTTTTTCTGCAGCTCAGTACGGCGGAGATTGACAGTGGGAGCTTGCCATCTCGATCATTTTTCAGGTATGAACTTCTCTATGCAGTGTGCACGTATGGTTTGAAGTGACCAACCTAGGATGGCCCTTTTAGTTGGATTTAATACTAGCTACAATTTCTGCCACTGTGACGAATGCTGTTTAGTTCTGCAGCATATAGCAGCCATTTGGAAAATTTAGATCTTTTCCTTGCCATTTTTCATTGTAAAATTAAATTTGTGATGATGAATCTGATGTGCTTAATCATGTTGTCGTTACCAGCTATTTAGTGCTTGGTAGGTATTGGAGGCTGATGTATAAATTATATTACACGAGGAAGATGACTACAGTCAAGTGAAACTAGAAAGACCTGTTCAAGGAAAGCAATCAATATGAAATTCTACAAAAAAGAGGTTGTCGTTCAGGTATATTTATCTGCTATATATGGAAACTGAGACATGATTAGATGATAAAGAAGCAGCTCCCCAATTAGTCAATACACCTCTAACATTCTAGAGTTAATACACCTGCTTGAGATGTCGTCTATGTTTTTTATTTTGGTTTGCTGTTGAGTACATTTTTATATAATAAGTGCAGTACCATTTATAATAGTTTGATATGAGAGTGAAACAATGGTGTCATTTTCCCATGAGTAGTCTTCTTTTAAGCAAGAGAAAGACACCGATGATTTAGTTCTCATCCTATTGACTACTGTTCAGTTCCACTCCTACTGATTGCTATCAAACCTAGAAATGTAAGGCGTTTTACTGCTGTGTTCTGTTGATGCATGGTAAGTAATATGCAAATAGCAAAAGACATGTTGTGGTTATGAGTAGCGACCTCTATTTAGCCGCAAGTTTCTTTTGTGTTAGATGCATCAAGGATGTTAATATTTGATCTGTTAAGAGAGCTCTGTTCCAAGACTCACTGTCTTGGGTTGCATCTGGAGAGGGTAATCCTTGCATGCTAGATTATCTGGAAAATGTTTATAGGGGCAGGCAGCAGTCCACTAAACGCATGGGGGATACCTAGAGCAAGAACAAAGTTGAATATACAAGCCGGTCAGGAACCTTCTTATGTCCATGCTTTGGATTATGGTACATGATTCAGTAAGTAGTATAGCGTGAATGAAGTATACCTTCTGTTATACCTATAGAGTAGATACTACTAATTAAGCAGGAAATGTATGTTAGTGACATAAGTGCTCACCTTGCCATGCCTTTGTTCTTTGTTTGTTCTACCTTCTAAGTGGTCAGCACCAAATTCCTACTCTGTTTTTTCAGGTGTCGATTTTTGGTGATACAAATTGCAACCGAATGTCCTTCTCCTGTTATCTGCACGACTTCAGAAACTTGATTCACTTTTGTAAACCGTTCTGTCATGCTTAATTTGCCTTCTTAGTAGTATAGGTACTCGCTGTGTGATGTGACTCATTCTGCATTCTTAGTAGTATGGGTACTTGCTTTGTGCTTATCGGACCGTGCTACATATGCACTATGCCTTTCAGTATCTATATTTGGCTTCGGCTTCCTGATGGTTTGTATATATTGTAGTGAAGGAGCCATCTGTGCAAAAGACTCCTACCTATGCAAACCTTATGTATGAATGAGCAACGAGCTTTGCTCCAACGTAAACCACCAATATTATTTATTTCCATGTATTTTCGGCGTATGCTTATTTACTGAGTACAAAAGTTCATTTCATCAAAAATTTATCATAGCATTTTACCAATTGATTATCAACTCGAAATGTGGGTGGCGCGCGGCAAGCCGCGCAAGGGATTCTAGTGGGTATGGCCCGGCAGTGACTCTGAGTGCGCAACCTCGCTGACGCCTGCTGTGCTGCTGCTGCGGCGTTCAGAAGAAGAAAAAACTTGAAGGGCACGGTACGGAGGGCGTCCCGTCGCTGCACGGACTTTGCCCATCGGATGGATGTGACCCCTCCTGCGCTCTCTGCTGCTTCGCTGCTCACGATGTCTCGTCGCGTGGGTGCGCGCGCAGCACGGTGGTGAGTGCCTGATTGAGCTCCGCAAGCCTGCGGCGCGGGATAGATGGGGAATAGGCGCAATATCCATGCAATTCCCAAACACTTCTCCAGTATAGTACTCGTATTAAGCAAGCTTGCACGTGATGAACATTCAAATTGAGCAATACTACTACTCCGGTATCTTTTGTCTACGCACTACAGTACTACCATTACTGTTTCGGGTTTACTGCTCCAACGCCACGTCCGATGGGCGGAGTGCTGTAACCAGGTATAATTAGATATCGAGCAACTTTCCGATCTAAAAATTAACTTTCATAAAATTGAATTGTTTTGCTTCGGCGACGCTCAAGACGAGTCTACCTAATACGCTGAGTTATTTGGCTACGGGCTATGCCAGTTTCCAATAAGCTATTATTTTCGATCTAGATTCTTTTGTCAAGTGGACAACGGAAAAAAAAAGGCTAACCAAATGGGATCTAGTGTGCCGCCCTAAAGATCATGCCGGTCTTGGGATTCATGAGCTTGAGGTTAAGAATATAGCCCTTCTTGGTAAGTGGTTGTTTAACCTTATGACTGAAGAAGGGGTGTGACAAACTCTTCTTAGGAGGAAATATATTGACTCAAGTGCCGTATCACAGGTCTCTTGGAAACCAGGATAGGTGGTTAGGAACTACCTCGCTCCGAGAACAATATTCAGCTTTATACAATATAGTCTTTGGACGTCATAAAAGCAATACGCTCGTTCAAGTGTTGGTGGATAATCCTCCAAATGTGACGTTCAAAAAAGATCTTGTCGGTACTAGACTAGTAGCTTGACACGAGTTGCTACAGCGTCTAGCTTCTGTTAATTTGACACAACGGTACGATGAGTTTCGTTGGAATTTACAAAAGAGTGGTAAATTCTCTGTGAACTCCATGTATACAGATTTAATCCAACCAGATATGCCGATAGACAATAATAAGAGAATATGGAAGATGAAGATTTCACTCAAAAACAAAGTATTTGTGTGGTATCTTCGTCAAGTGGTTATTCTTACTAAATACAACCTTGTAAAACGCAACTGACATGTAAGTAAAAAGTGTGCCTTCTGTCACAAGGATGATGAGACTATCAAACACTTATTCTTCGAGTGCAAATTTGCTAGTTCTATATGGTCAATCATCCAGATAGGTTCTACTCTATACCCACTCAAAAGCATTATCAATATTTTTGGCAATTGGCTGGACGGGGTGGATAATAGGTTTAGATAACTTATTAGGGTGGTAGCGCTTGCCGTTATATGGTCGCTTTGACTGTGTAGAAACGACAAGGTTTTTAATGATAAAAATTGTTCTCTTACGCAGGTTATCTACAGGAGTACAACTACGCTCTGTTTGTGATCTCAGTTACAACGTGTGGGGCATCGAGACCTGTTTATAGAGGTGTGTACCAGATTGGAGGATACGGCGAGAGACTTTTTATCCCAACATGGATGGCAGCATAATTTGCGGATTGTCCCTCCACCATCATAGACCTTTTTACAATCTATCTATTATATTATTAAAACAACAAATAATAGACGGTAAAGATTAAACCGTTCAACGTTAAAAAGATTTTAAGCGGTTAAGATGAATCGGTAGGAACTCGCAAAAAAGATGAATTGGTAGATCAAGCTGTGCCATACCGGGACTCTCTCTCCGTCTCCAATTTAACACGAAGATTGCTCCCCTCAAGAAAAAAACAAAAAAGACTCCATCCGATCAATCAACAGGACACGCATCCGGCAACCGGTGAGCATGGTCCGCGATGATACGCCAGCACTCACGGGGCTGAGCTGGGCAATCGCCGTGCCTATTGCTGCCGGTCGATGCGTCCTGGGATTCTAGCTCCGCGCCGCCGTTTTTTGTGTGGCTGCTGGGAGATGATGTCCATCAATATTGCCCCTGTGAATTACCATCATTGCTCCAGATCGATTCTCCAGGCTTTTACCATGGAGTATTTTTTCCCGGCCGTCAGCGTTGTCGACAGATATAATTGAATATGCGGCGGCGCTTCGCAGCAGCCGAGATCGCCGTGCAAGACGGATTGATCCATGGAACAAAGAATTGACGCATGCACACAGCCGGGCAGCCGCCGGGCAGCGGAGACGCTGAGTCTATCGTATAAAAGGAGCAGCATCAGAACGTCATACAAATCCACGTACGGCCCCATGCAAGCCACGACAAAGCGGCTGGATGAATTAATAATTAGCAGCATAGCATTGATCGATTCATGGTGAGCGCCCTAACCAGCAACATAGATAAGATCAGGTATGTATTGATTGTGTTTGCGTTACACACAGCAGTATTGATGCATGAAACCCATAGCTAGGTACGTACTCCAGTACTTTTTTGTTCATTAGGTACGTATTGTTGCATGATGTGTATTTCATGCAAGATTCTGGTGGTTTTTTGTCACCAACATCAGCGATATAAAACATGAGATGTGCAAGAAGTAGGCTGCATGCAATTTTAAGATCAAAGTTTGCTGCCGCCCTCTCCCCTGCCTCAGTTCACTTCAACTGGCCAGGAAATCAGTATATACACATACGTGCATGTTCATGTTGAGGTATGTAAAATCATCTGATAGGCACAATGTTATTTCTAACGTACAGCGTCAAACACGCACCCGCAATGTGAAAAGAATAGGACACAATCGGCAGCGCAATGCAACTCCAAGCCATGACAGAGAGGAACCCCACGATAGATCGAAGGCTCCAACAACTCTCACTTCCATCGTCAAATCAATGTCACGGCAGGGAGCGGGATGGCAACAGGTCAAAGGCACGGCAGCAACTTCAGGCAAAACCGCAATATTCAGGTAACATCTGCAATCTTCGTGTGTGTTCAGTTTTCTTACGAACAACCTGCTTCCATGTAAATTGTTGCCTAGATAGATCACTTATTTGAGGGCAGGCATGGGTTGGATGAGAACTTTTCGCAAGGGATCGACGCATCATGAAAGAAAAAAGATTGGCCACACACGTACGTATGCGCCATCCATGATCCATCCATGCCCACGGCACCGCTAATCGAGAGCAAACCGACCAGTATTTTATTTGGTTCTCATCCGAGGCTGACATATGCAGTCAGATCAGCTGTTGCCAATTCTACAGGGCACCGCACATATACATCTCAGATAAAAGAAACACATCGTTGATCTCAGTGTCTAGCCGGAGCATCATCGTCGTATGAGTCTTCTGGAGTACTATAGTGCGCCGCTGGAGGCTGGAGCAGATCACCCGCTATTTTGCAAGGAGTGTTGAATCTATACATGTATCTAAACCGAGTGCGGCGTTATGGCTCCCAGCCATGTAACCCTTTTCTGAATTGTTTGAAAAGTTCAAATTTAATGCTTCACTTTTTTAAATACCATTATGTAGTCAATACTATGAATCACCATGTGTGAAAATTTCTTATATTTTAGACGCAGCAAAAATGAGAAATATGCAGATCATGGGGTGTGAATAGTGTTATTTTTTTCTCAAACATTGTTGGATATGTCTTTTTTGCTGACCCCAAAATACGACGTACTTGACATTGAAAATTTTCACGATGGTAGTGCGTATAGTTGGCTACATCCAGGTATTTGTTTAGAATTTTTCTCCATTACGACAGTCAATATCTAAACCTTCTTATCTCCTATACACATTTAGTTCTAGCCTACTTTGTACAACCACAAATAAATAATTTCGCACTGCCCTTACTTATAGTTTGCTTATTAAGACTTTGGTCAAATGATATTTTCAAGCATACGACAACTCTATGTTTTTCTTTGAAGTGACAGATGGATTTGAAGTATTTTACAAACTAAACTATGGCTGAAACGAAATTCGTATTTTTTTTGGGAAGGTCAGAGTTTCGTTGTATCCAACTTGATATAGTAATTGTTGTTTGTTTCTTCATTTTGTAGGTGCCGGATCCTTAAGGAAACGTTTGTGGAATACATGACAATATAGTGGTAATTCAACTGGATGTCGGGTAGATTTATTTCTTAGTTTTTTGTTTTCTCAAAATAATAGATACATCACAACAGAGGCGGATGTAGAACCAGGCCAGGCCCTAACATGTTTCTACACACTAATAACTATGTTCATCAATTCACCATATGTATGAAAGTCAATCTGAAATATCTAGGTTCATGTTCAGACTACCACAGTAATAAATATATATCACATTATCCTGCTTGAGATAATATAGTTCGCGTGATTTATCATGGAGCATATAGGTACGGGATGGCTAACGTATAAAGTACATCGCCCATCTTTGTCAATGTTTTCATAGATGGAAAATTCACTCCATGGGCGAGGAGTCCCAATGATTTTTTGGATCTTGAGAACAAAATATAACTTGAAGTGGGTCCACTCCTGCATAATAAAACTTTCAAGTATAAACAATGAACTTACTCAAGTTAAACGTTTATAAAATGTGATTTTTTCATGTAGCCGCGCAATTGCGCGGGCCACCCAGCTAGTTTCTCATTATGATAGGTAATTCGCCTTTTTATGTTTCGAACTTCTGAACTTGTATTGGCTGTGTGCATCTTTATTATGCAGAGTCTGGGTGTAATAATTAAACTTTTTAAGTAATAAAGCTCACTTTATTTAAAAAGATACCGATACACGAGTCAGCACGTGCAACACTTTAAACAATAGTTTGCCTCTTCACGGTGGTGACTAGCACTTGTAATTGACTGATTGGTATCACATGACAACCACGGCACCACGCGCCTTGGCATCATGCGCGCTGATCAGCTCGGTACAGTGATCACACAAATTCGCTTCACACAGCCAACGATGGAGTAGAAACGCCCGTTGCAACGTCGCACACACGCTACTACGAGTTGGTACAGTACTGGGGTACTAGCTAGGGTTTATGGAATAGGCTGACGAGCCACCAGTTGTCTTCCACGATGCCCTACCTCTGCCTGCCTGCATTCAAGTGATAGAGTACATCTGCACGCGTACGCCTCGGTGTTGCTGATAGATGGATGGATGGATGGATAATGAGTGCTGTGTTCTCGAGGGCATTCTTGTCCCCCGATCCATCCTTGTGCTCGCTCGCTTCAGCTGAGAGCATCTCGGGCCGCACCCTCCAAATTCATGTTTAGCACGACTTAATTCGAATTAATTGGAAGGTGCTGTACACATGTCACGTATATTGGGGTGCAACCCACAGGCCACACAGTGTTAAAAAAGAGCCGAATGCAAAAAAAAAAATGAAATCATTTCAAAAGTTTATTCAAATTCGTTATATATTACAAACTTTTGAATGAAATTTCCGCAAAGGCCTAGGTGCCCTAACCCTAACCTACTCATCGTCGTCCTCATCCCACCAAGGTAGGGGAGGAGGCGGCACGGCTGGTGGAGGCACCACGCACGGCTTTGCGGAGGCGCCGCTGGATCAGAGGAGAACGATGCCGCCGTTGCCACCAAGGTGGCCATTGTGGCCATGTACCTGGCTTGTCGTGCTCGATGGTGGTCACCGAGTCGGCGAGCGCCGCGCCAGGAACCCGGGCGTGTCGTCGTTGTGCTTGTTCCGCAGCGGGACGACACGTGGTATCCCGCTGGGATCACCTCCACCGGCAGCGGCAACGTCCTGGGGCGGCGCAGGTACAATCGGCCGCTCAGTGGGGATCGGGCCTCGCGGTCGCGGATGACGATGTTGATGCCGCCTTCTCCTCCACAACGCGGCGTGGCGCAGGACGCTTCTCGTCGACGCGGTGCAGTGGCATCAGACGCAACGTGTAGGGTTCCATGTTGCGGCATACTAGCGGGTGGCCTCGACGGCCGAAGCCACCGTGTGGCCGGTCATGTCCCACAAGCGGTGTCGCCCATCCGCGTTCCAGCCACCTGGCAGTGTTGGGCCGTCACAATCTTCACCACCTCCCGGCACTCCCGCTGGAAGCGCGCAATCCACGCCGTCCAATTGTTGTCGTCGTACTCCGGGTCAGCGTGCTGCTCTCGTTCGAGCCAGCTCCGGCGCCGAGAGATGGCTCGCGCGATCTGCTCCGAGGTCTCCGGCAGCGCAGGAATGGGGAACCCGTCGTTGAACGACGTCACCCAGTTCTTGGGGAGGCGGGAATCCGACGGGGCGAGGAGCCCATACCCGTATAGGTCCCAGGCCTCCTCAGTGCCGATGGTGTGCCCGCCTCAGCTGCTGCCCGACTCATCATTGTTCGCCATTGCGCGACAACGGTGGTGAGCGACGTGGACGAGGTGGGGGTGTGGGGATGCAGGCAAGAAGGTGAGTGAGACGAGGTGGGTGCGGCGAGTGGGCTTATATGCGCAGCTAGGGAGGTGAGCGGTGCACGAGTATCCGCCCGGCATAAATGCATTGCGTGAGAACGCAGTAATACCGGCGCGTGGGCTGCCGCGCACGCGGTTGCCAGCGTATTGCGACACATGGTGACAGGCATGTCACTGTCTCGTCGCCTCACCTCCGTCCTGTCGCGTCGCCTCCCGTCCTGTCGCGTATGGTGACACATGGTGCCCTGCGACTACGCGCCATTAACACGGCGGAACGCCTCCTGCGCGTCCTCATTAATACGGGCGCTTGCGCCCTGTGGGCCAGACCCGTCGGAAGGAATGTCCGCCAGTGTTCGGCACCCGAGAGGGTCTCCAAACTTGGGGGCCCTTTCGGGGGTGCCCGACACAAGATGACTCGGGCCTAGCACTTGGAGGGTACCACTGTGACCGAATTTTGTGTTCGAACTTCTATTGGGCGTTTTGGGGGGGGGGGGGGGGGGGGGGGGAATTTGGAGGCCGCCGCTGGAGATGCTCTCATCGACACGTGCCCACTTCGCATTGTAGGACTGACTGAGGATTTTTTAGGCCATGAACCAAACCCCTCTGATCCTCATTAGCATCTTCACCGTAGCCTGCGAAAAATAGCCCAACGTTATCTTCGTTTGAAGTTGTGTGACTAAATCCTTCAGGAATGGTTAGCGAGACAACATTGCGGTTTAGAGCATCTCCAGCGGCACCTCCAAATTCGTGTCCGGCACACCCCCTCCCCCATTTGAGGCCCAATTGGGGGGGGGGGGGGGGTTTCGGACATGTGTCCGCCCATGTGAATGGTGCAGCCCAAAGAGACGCCCCCCAAAGGCCCACCCCCCAAACGGCCCGAGAACTGGAGCAGCTGATCGAACACTTTGCGCGCACAGGAACCGCCGCCGGTTCAACTTCATGTCGTGTGGGAACACGGAGGTTGGTACCGAGACGCAACCGCCGCCGTGTCACTTCGAGATGGCGTTCGCGCGCTTCGCATCATATAGCCCTCCTCCCGGCCGCACGTCACTCAAATTCTCTCCGTGCACCACCGCCCACAACTCGCTGGAGATGTCGATGCCAGAGAAGGAGGTCGTGGTGGCCGATCAGGAGCAGGAGAAGGAGGCCGTGGTGGCCGATCAGGAGCAGGAGGCCGAACAGGATGCCGATCAGGAGACGGAGGCCAGGTCGCAACAGGAAGACGAGCCCGCAACTCCATCGTCGGCACACCCTGCTTCCTCACCGTGGGAACTTTTGTCCCCGTGGACGTCCCGTGTGGCTGGTGCACATGCAGCACTGGGCGTCCTCAGGCACCAGATCGGAGTAGCAGCTGGGAACTCCGGACGCGGCGTCGGCGGACGAAGGGCCTGGAACACCGCCACCCAAGGCCAAATCATATGACGATGAGTAGTGGTTAGGGTTTCTAGTTGTAATTGTTTCTAGTTGTAATCGTACGTCAATGTCATGCATGCATTAATAAAAGTCTACAATAGTTTCGGCTACCAAATTTTGGCCATGACATTGTTTTGGCCACGCCGGAGAACTAGTCTCCAAGGTCGGCCATCAAAATAGTTTCAGCCGCGCCAGAGAACGTCTCCAATGCGGCCATCAAAGAGCTCCCTCCGGCACAATGATGTATGCCAATCACGCGTCGGCACCATCTTCCTCTTCCTCATCGGCGTCCTCCTCTTCGTCTTCCTCTGCCGCCGCCGCCTCTGCCGCTTCTCAGCCTGGATGCACCTCCGTTCGGCCACGAAGTAGGCCCTCCACATCTTCGGCCTGGCCAAACTGATCGACATGTCCGAACTAATCGGCATGTCCGGCGCCTTCGTAGGCATCACCGGCGATCAGTTGAGCCATCGTTTCAGCGCTGGTGTCCTACGCAACAAAGACGTCGACACACATTGCACAAACAAAATAGGTAAGCAAAAAAGCATATTTCAGCGGCCGGCCGCCGGCAATAAATGCACATACAACAACATTTTGCATCCGCCGGGCATCTCAATAAATGGCCACAAACACAAGATAAATAGCACGCACCTAGCCGAGAGGGTGGGCCGCGTTGGCGCCTTCATTTTCGAAGAGGTGGCCGTGGGATGCCGTCGCGTCGCCACTTTTGGATGTTGTCTGCCGCATCGTCGGCGAGTCGACGAAGACGGGTGCCTCGTTGAGGTCAACGGCTGGCTCGTCGGGCGAGATGGACAACCGCGACTACTGCGTCTGGTATCCATATAGGGGGCAACTGTGGTAGATTTTGTTTGGCTCATGGCGATCATCAACTCGGCGGTTTCTTTTGACTAGTACTCGTTCACCGCCTTGTCCTTCGCCTTCAGTCGCTGGATTTGCCGAAGTTGGGAAGCGGCCTTGCGTAGCTCGGCCGCGGTCATCGGCGCCTTGGCCACCGGAAGGTACTGCGGCTCTCGCTTCATGGACTTCTTCTTCGGTTGCGTCGCCGCCGACGGCTTGCGAACCCCCTTGGGTTTCGAGAGGCCGACGGGTTTTGGCGCACTAGTAGGAAAAGGCCTACTAGTGGCGAACCAAATTCAGCTACCGTTGGCGAATGGCCGTGCGCCAGCGCTGCCCCGCGAGTGGTAATAGTTACTGCTGGCGAACATCGGCGTTCGCCAGCGGTAAGGAACATTACCGCTGGCGCACCTGGGCAGCACTCGCCAGCGGTAGTTCACCTTACCGCTGGCGCACCAGTTCGTTCGCCAGCGGTATTGCAGGAAGTTCGCCAGTGGTTGTATTTTATGTACTCCTGCCGTTCGCCAGCGGTAAGTCCATGGTTTGCCAGCGGTAGTTTTTTCTGGAATTAATGTTTTCCTGTATATTTCATATTTTAGCATTATAAACAGTAACATCAGCGGTATATTCAGGTATATTTGAAAAAAAAGTACAGATACACAATTTCAGAAATATAAATAGACATGTTACCAAATTGGTGGTTCATTTTTTTTGAACATAAAACTGTGAGGCAAAAGCCCCACAGCAATTTATTACCTCACTGCACAATAATTACAAATATTTACAACGTAGCCAAAAAGTATATACTTACACTAAGCTGCCTATCCATGCCTTAAGGGATGCTATGTGTTTCCTCTTTATCCTATGCTCAAGCATAGAGATATCATGTACAAAACCCCTCTTCCAACCATGGAAAGTGGGTCTCTCATTCTCAAAGATGAGTCCATTCCGTTATTTCCATATGTTCCAGCATGCTAGTATAATACCTCCATGAAAAAAGGTTTGGCAAAATCCGCTCTAGCTCTATTCGTAGCTGTTTGCAAGTCATCACTTTGAGTCCAGTCAATTTGCAGATAATTCCAAACTCTCTGACTAAAGTTGCATTGAAAAAACAGATGCATCCGGTCTCATGCTGCCTAGTAGGGCATAGGACACAGTGGAACTCATCAGTGACATGCCAATGTCTTCGTTGCAAAAGATCACGAGTGTTAAGCCGATCATTAAGAAGAAGCCAGGCAAAGAACTTGGTTCTCAACACGCAGCAGGATTTCCAAATCCATTTGGATAATCCGAGAACCTGTATATCAGCATCTAGATATTTGTAGTATGCATTTGGGGTATAAGTCAACCCCCACACATATGTCCATTAATCTCGATCCAGTGACAAAGGCTGAAGATGCATGGCTGCAGTAACCTGCTGCATTTGTTCAAAAGCTTGCGCTGATAAAGGCAGGTGAAACAAAGTAGTAAAATCCTCCTGTTCATATATGTCAGCTGCCGACTTTAGAGGATCCAAAACAGAGAACAATCTAGGAAACCTGTCCGACAGCGGTACAGAGGATCCATCAAACAACCACTTATCTTTCCAGAATAAAAAGGAGGATCCATTGCCAGGTTTTATCACTGCAACACTCCTGAAGTCATCTTTCAACTTCGTTATGTCTCTCCACCAGAAAGACCCACACAGATCTTCAGCATGTGGCACCTTGTCCTGGTAATAGGTAGACCAAACCAGTCTCACCCATGGCACATAAGCAAAATTATAAAATTTGTCTAGGTGCTTCATCAGCAAAGCATCATTTTGTTTCTTGAAATTGAGTATTCCAACACCTCCTTTCATATTTGGCTTACAAAGCATGTCCCATGCTGCAAGAGCCTGCTTCGGTGTGTCTTTGTTGTCTCTCCACAAACACTGTCTCAGTATTCTGTCCAGCTGCTTGATAATTCCAGGAGACATCTGTAAAGTGCAAAGCCAGAAGATGGGCATAGAGGACAATGCAGAAGTAATTAGCTGCAGTCTTGCCCTTGATTCAGAAAACACGAAGTTGAGCATAGTCTCCTGTCAAGCCTTGTAACCACTGGTACCATATCAACCACTCGTGGCCTAGTTGTCCCATTGGCAAACCTAAATAGGTGAAGGGGGGAGGCAACTGACAACCAAAACATGAAACCAGAGCTTCCAACAGCTGCTCATCGACATTAATCGGTATCATGCTTGACTTATGGCAATTTATTTTTAGTCCCGTGGACATAGAGAATTTCTGCAACAAACTCTTGATAGCCTGTACCTGTGCAATATCAGCCGGCATCACTAGCAATGTATCATCCGCGTACTGCAAAATTGGGAAGTCTGGGTCATGTGTTTGTATTGGCAGAGAAATGTCGCCTTGTTGCATCAGATCATTGACCACCACTTGCAGGAGCTCAGAACCCAGCACATACAACAAAGGAGAAAGCAGGTCTCCTTGTCTAACCCCTCTTTTGCAATGAAACTTCTTGCCAGGCACTCCATTCAACAGGATGGAAGAGGTACCAGAATCTAGGACTCTTTGTACCCATTGGAGAAAAAGAGCATTGAAACCCATGCACTTCATTATTTTCAGAATTGATTCATGCTCAATGGTATCGAAAGCCTTTGCAAAATCCAGCTTAAGAATTATCACTGGATTTTTTGATGCATGGCATAGATGAATATATTCAAAAGCCCAAGACACACAGTCCTGAATGGATTTTGCTTTCAAAAAACCATATTGGTTCTTATGTATACACCTCAGAATGTGCTGCTGTAGTCTGTTTGCTCTAGCTTGGTCAAAAATTTGAGGCATACATTAGTTAGTGAGATTGGCCGAAAGTCATTCACACCATTAGGGGACTGTACTTTAGGGACTAGAGTAATGTAGGATCCATTTATATTTTGCAAATTTAACTGTCCCGAATGGAAGTCTGCTGCCAATTTGTAAAAGTCCTCTTTAATCATAGACCAACACCGTTTAAGGAAAAGCCCACTGAAACCATCAGGCCCAGGTGCCTTATCTGGGGGCATTTGCTTTATGACCAGGTCCATTTCTTCCTTAGAGAAAGGCAAGGTTAACTCGTCAAGACCCTCCACTTCATGGATTAGGTCTCTGATTGGAAATTGCATATCAATGCCTTCCGATAACCCCATCCTAGCTTTATATGAGGCCCACAACAGCCCAGCCATCTCATCATGCCCTGATACCACTCTGCCATCTTCAGCCTTAAGCATTGCAATGGAGTTTCTTCTAAATCTGGATGTCCCCATAGCATGAAAGAACTTAGTATTATCTTCAGCCAATTTAATCCATATGATTGTACATCTCTTCCTCCAGTAATTGCACTCAATCCGAAGCAGATCCTCAAAATGCAGCTTTACAATTTTCCCGAAATTGAACTCTGTAGTGTAAAGACTTCTATTTTCCTCTAGCAGATCTAAGATTTCTATCACCTTGTTGCAATTCTGAATTTGCAATTTCAGCTTGGACAAACTCATATGCCAATGCTTCAGAGCGTATCTCAGACTTTTAAACTTTCCTGATAAGACTGTAGCACTAGAACTCTCGACAGATGGTTCTTCCCAAACTGCAGTAACACACTCCATAAAGCCAGGTTGATCTGCCCAAAAAAATTCAAACCTAAATAGATTAGCTTTAGGGATGACAGTGCTTACGTTCACCACACATGGGACATGATCCGAGTCAGTATTATTGAAAGTGTAAGCTCTGCCTTTTAGAGGTAACACCACTAAATCCAGCTGACCAATTATATCATTGAAAGTGAACATGTCATTTACATCTTCTCCCGGTTTGTTTCTATTTTCAGTCGATCTGATGAAGTTGAAATCCCCCAGCAACAGCCAATTACTCATGGTTGGAATCTGTAGGTTATATAGCCAGTCCACAAAGTTGTCACGTTGGGTGTCTTGATGGGGCCCATAAACCGAAACCATAGTCCAACTTTCCCCAGAGTGTGCGGAGGTAAATTCAATAATTATACGAAAATCATCTATAGTGATAAGCCCGCCAGAGAAAACCACAGAATTCCACAGGACTAGGAGACCTCCCGAAGCTCCTCTCGAAGGTGAATAAGCAAAATTATCGAATTGTTTGGGACAGAATTTCCTTATGAATTTATGATCAATATATTCACATTTAGTTTCATGTATGCATATTATGGAAGCCTGACTCTCTTCCAATTTAGATCTTAAAGCCCTCTGCCGTGCATTAGCATTTAAGCCCCACACATTCCAGCATAAAACCTTCCAAACCCTAGCTTGTTTTAGACACATAATTAAACCTTGGTGGTCCTGGATTTCCTCACAGGAGGAGTAGCCCTAAGCTTCTCCTCAGTCAGCTTCTCTGCAGCAATTCCAAGACTGGTTCCGACCTTCTGCATCACCTTTACAGGAGTCTCCGGAGCTACTTGTATGTCCTCATCATGGCTTTCTTCTGTGCTCTGCGTGGTTACCACCGGCTTCTTCTTGCATTTCTTCCTTGGCCTGGACTCAGTATCAGCCAGTGAATCAGGACGGAAGCCATTGTTTTGCACACGACACCTAGCTGAGCGTCGAACTACAGTTTCCACTTTAGGTGTATCAACCTTCCTTAGCCTTCCCCTGCGTTTCTTAGTCACTGGTGGTGAGGAGGGTGACACAAAGATGCAGGGGTGGCAGCTGCACCATCCATATAATTGTCATCGAACTGTAGTGCCCCAGCCACTGGCTTGCAAGGGGTTGCAACAAACTTCCTCTGTTCAGGTACAACATTCAGCAACTTCAGCTGCAAAACACTATCAGAAAAAGCCAACTCCCAAGTCCTCTTAGTGAGAGCAACCACAGGTGCTATCATAATCTTGTTCGGCCTGGGTATGTTTCTTGCTAATAGTTGAGGAATAGCCACATCCAGAACTCTCTCCCACTGAATATCAGGTAGAATAACCGGCCCAAAAACCGGCATAACATAACCCACATGAAGCACCTCATTGATAACAGGCTATACTTGGGCAGGTACAAAAAGCACAACTTGTAGCTGTTGATCTAAATCTGGATCCACCTCAGCCTGATGTACAATTTCCCAGTCAATGACATTCTGAAACCCAGGCTGAACTTCGATACCCTACATCAGAGACCGAACCTCAACAGCATGCGAGGGCGGCTGCAATATTTCTTGATTCTTCTCAATATTTCCAATGTGGTTTTCAGCATTATGCACCAATTGATGATATTGAACCGCCAAGTCAGCCTGTATGTCCTCAATCTGAACAGACGAGTCAGAGTTGACAGGATGGTCCAAGACCATCGAGATTTCATCCTGCTCAACACCATCTTGGTTAGCATTATTCTCAACATTTCCATCATTATGGTGTGGGTCATCCTGCTGCTGATCCGCTTGGTGATGTCCTATGTTCCCACCAATCTCCGGGAAATGGTCTCGCCATAGGTCCTCTTTAGCCAAAGGCGGTGCCGAGTCAAGGAGAGCAATGCAGTAGCTGTCGTGCATCTGTGGCGAAGCCTGAGCAGAGAAATAGTACGTCCTCGGCAGACAGGTTGGACCATCATCAAAGATCTGATGGCCCAAGGTAGCCAGGGCACTGGATCGAGCTCATACCCCACCCTGCCCACCGACTTAGTTTCGCCAGGTGATTGTGATTTTCCTTTTTTAGGTATCCACCTGTGAACCAAAAATGTTTTCTTTCCAAAGCAATCCTTCTCTTTGTGTCCATATCGATAACAAGCTCTGCATCTTTTTTTTTTTGTATATCCCAAAGCAGAGTGGCCCATACTAAGACATCGGCTACAATCCCATAAGCAAAAAAGCAATGTCATCTACAACCAGGGGCGGCGCCACTACCGGGGCGAGGAGGGGCGGTTGCCCCGGCTCCCCTGGGGCGGAGCAGGGACCCCCTATTCAGCGCATTAGCGGCGGCGGCACCATTGATACTCTGGAGAAGCTCGTTTCGTCGAACAGAGCAGACGAACAGGTATTGGGCCGTTGGGCCGAATCGAGGGGACGAGAAATTGGCCCAGTTTGGGCTTTAGCGAACCGAGCGGACGAGAAATTGCCCTGACCCTCACTGCCGACCGCCCGACCCCTGACCTAGCTGCTCGATTCGTCCCAAATTCCCCACGCCGCCACGCTCCCGTCGCTCCTCTTCCACCCAGGCACCGCCGGCCCGCCGCCCGCACCAGGCCGCCGCCGACCCGTCGCCCACCCCTGGACGCCGTCGACCCGCCGCCCGCCCCTGGCCCGGCCGCACCAGGTCGGAGTCGTTTGATTGGCCACCATTTTACCAAAACAAAAATTGGGGCAGATTGGCGATCATTCCTTGAAGCATGGTATGATAAATTTGATTGGTTAGAATATAGTGTGGAGAAAGATGCAGCATATTGTTTCTTCCTCCTTATTACACTTGCCTTGACATTGCCGGTGGCAACAGCATCAGTTGAGAGATTTTTCTCAGCCATGAACATTGTAAAGAGAGATCTCCGAAACAAGATTGGTGATGACTGGTTGAATGATTTGATGATTTGTTATGTTGAGAAAGAGATATTTGCAAAAATTGACGACAAACAGATTATGCTACGTTTGTTGGAAATATGCCCTAGAGGCAATCATATTGATGATGATATTTCCACATGTTTATGAATCTCTGACAAAAGAATAATTGTCATTCTGTCCCTTGAATAAACTATCATGATATTGGTTAATGAATACGTGATTCATTTGTGAAACCCATTATCTCTATGATGTTATTCTAAATAGGTTCCTGGTCAACAATCATATGAGGGAGGCATATGATTTAGTGACTAGCACATGTATTAATGGATGATCATGTTTCACGGATCATTGACATGGAGATGTCGATCAATAATGTGGACTCATGCTACGAACATGGAGTTGGACTGACCCACCATGAGACACTGTGAGAATATCTATTCTTTCATGTCATCAGCTGATCTCATACAATGTGTATGCTGATTCCTTAGACCTGAGATCTTCGCGTGAGTTTGGGATGTGTAAGGCCTTTAATTTGGGGCTATCAAACGCTACACCGTGAAAGAGTAACTATAAAGATAGCTTCGGTTTTGTCACGAAACATGCTGCGAGTCATGGTTGATCAAGATGGGATTTGCCCTCTGTTCAACGGATAGATATATCTTGGCCACTCGAATGACCGGATCCAGAAAATGTATGGCCGTACTCTCGGTTAAGTGTTAACCGTGTTTCAGGGATTCCGTGTCATGGACATCGAGAAAGATGATCGAGCTATTACAAGGATGACAAGTTCTCACCTTGAGCTTAATCAATATCGTGAGGCAAAACGAACAAGTGTACAATATTGTGGAAGGTTCGTCCGATATGATCTTTACGTGTATTTGGGAGTCGACACGTCTTGCTAGAGGCCGCTACCGATTATTGGTCGAGTAGTGTACTCGCGCCATGTCCATCTATACGTGAACCTATAGGGTCACACACTTAAGGGGTATGGAACAGAGATTGGATACGATCCATCTCTTAATGGGTTTATAGTGCTAATGGGCCTCTATTGTAGCAGCCCATTAGGAGGACTATATATAAGAGAGGAGTGGGCAGCACAAGGATATACCAGTGCAAACCCTAGCCGCCGCACTCTCTCCACCAGATCGCGCCATCGGTGCTAGCACCCCGACCGCGATGTTCCATCCCTATATGTGTGGATACCTTGGAGGCGCCACACTTGGGGCGCTTGGACGAATCGTTCATGAGATCCGCGAGGTGCTATTCGTGGGATCGCGAGGAGGAGGAGTAGTACGACTACACGGCATCGACGCGCGACATCGACAGTCTTCCGCTGCACTGCGCGTCGAGAGGTAATTCGAGCTCCGTGATTGATTACTTGCAGGGGTTCCCGGGATGAACGCGGTAGAAATTTTGATTTGTTGCTAGTGTAGCCTACCCCAATTCCCTACAGTGGTATCAGAGCCTTCCTATCAAGTTTTCGATTCGGAGCAGCGCATAAAGAGTTATGCGGTAGCGGCACAAGGAGTTGTGCGGGCCGCGGATTTGATCCGTGGCGCGGTAGATGCGATCTGCTGGTTAGTCCGTGGTTTTTTCCGTCGGCCATCTAAACCTGTAGATGCGATCTACTAGTTCTTCATGGCTGTAGATTTGGTTGAAGTGATCTATCGTTCTTTTCAGAGATCGGTCGATCTGTGCAATATGCACGCGCGGATGTGATCCGCTAGTTCATCCTCCGATGCTGGACTTCTGCGAACCAGGAGATTTGATCTGCTGGTCGTTCTTGTCTGTGGACTTGGATTTGTGACAAAGGTTGTCAGAGAGTTCAGACTTTGATATCGAAACTGCACTAGCAACAGATGCGATCTACATGTTAGTGTTGTTTTCTCTATCTATACTGCAAGATTGCTGTCCTAGGATGCTACAGGTTGATGCATACACAATACGGGTTAGATGTTCCAACTGATCCATGTGATGGACTTAAGTTTTAATAGCCACTGAATTCATCCGATGAAAATATTCTACTGGACTACTGGTATTGTACAAGTAGATGTTCCGTTCAGTTCCTGTTACAATTGGACAATGATTCATGTGATGGATCGATGTATCCTTTTGCCTTGTGTTGTACATATGATCTTCCGGCCGGACGGCGATACGTATACTGATACGTACTAGTAAAAGGCAGGAAGCAAATTAATGTGTCAAGCAAATAACCTTCTATTCTGTACATGAACTAGTAAGAGTACTAGTTTATTCTGGTTTTGGCCGCACTGACACCTGAGCTTATGAAGCTCGTGGTCACTCATGCTCCCAACTACAGATGTTTTCATGGCCGTCGTTGGCCGAAGGCTGTGAGGCGAACTAATCGAATGAAATGTTAATAAGATGTTAGTTGTCGATGTGATCGATAAGCTGTGGCATTGATTGTTTCGTGAAGTATTCCATGTGATGGACTACTGTCAAGCTGAAAGTTGATAAGATCAATTTTCTGGTGACTGGTTGATTGGGAATACTGTGTAATGCATGACAGACGATGATCAATTCATGAGATGAGTTGATAATGGGTTACGTACAAGTAGATAGGATCTACTGATGACATCTATAGTTTTTCACTGTATTGTCATTCAACCGGCCAGGCGTACGGTCTTGCTTTCTTATACTCTATGAGATACGTGTTGGAAGAGGACATGGACATACTGCAGTTTTATTTTTCAATAGGATGTGATCTTAATCCTAGTGCATAATAAAGAGAGAAATCAGCCCATACGATGGACTAATTCTAGTAGATATGATCTACGTGCTCTTCTGGTATGCAGCACTTATATTTGATATGGGTTCAGGAGGCATACAAGATGTATTTAAATTGGCTAGTCTTGGAAAGTTTCAGATTTGATCTGTGGACATGAGGTGATATTCGGTCACTTCTTGAACATTATTCAGTCGTGAGACGACGGATGTTTACAGACTTTGCAGGACACTTATTTTGTCGAAATTATCGGTCGAGTAACTCTGTAGTTGGATACTTGTCGATTTGATCGACTAGTTTATCGACTCCTGAGTACTTTTGTCAGCTTGGTTGGAAAAGAGTTTCCGAAAGTCGAGTAAATGTTACTCGTGTATTTACTGGTTATAAAGTGTTATAACGCAGTGCCAAATATATTGATGCTTATTGATTGATAAGATTAATCGATAATTCCTTTTGCATACTAGCCGGTGAATTTGTTCTCGCGTTCTTTTGCGATTGGACGTGGTTTTTGAAAATTGTTTTCAAGTGTAATTCCTGGTGCATTATATATGTTAGTAATTCACATTATAGAATTTGATTCTATGCAAAATTGTTTGCGATAATTGAGGTGAATATGGTTATGTCCATTTATGCACATATGATGTGCATTGAGCGCATGCCACTATAAAGTGTTATGGTATGGTATTCGCACTCGGATGCATACGATGTGTCGTGATGGTGGCAAGCGGTGAAAAATGTGGCGACAAGATCGTCATTGCAAAAGGTGCACACATTTACAGTTAATTTGATTATCTGCAAATTCTTTATGTTCCTTTGCTAGTTCTACTTCTATTATTGTTTTGTTGCTTGCCATGCTTGTTACATAATAGAGTAGATTCCCTCACAAATGTTAAGTTAAACATATGCCCTCCCAACTAAAACTTGCACCATCCCATGTCTTCTACAATTGATGGTGGGACTGTTGCCGCAGACGCCTCAGTTTTCGTTGACTAGATGGGTTTGTATCGGTTAGATGGTATTTTCTGTTGCCGCAGTGTGCCATCTGCGGTAGCTTACGCGCATAAGGGGTTGGTTAACTTATCAAGGTAATCTTAACGGTTAAGCGCCTTGGGGCATAAAGGTTGGGTTTTTAGGCATAGAGATGTCGCCCAACAACAAGAGTCATATGTGATATGATTAGCAAGTGTTGCTTACCGATCTACCTTGTCTTCTAGCAGTGATGCATACATCACTAGTTGACTTGTTCGTTGCGGATCTTGAATCGCTAAAAGTCGTATGAGGGATACGAATTTAGTGGGAGTATCTTTTATCAAATAGTTTAATGCAAGATACTTCTTCATAAACATACATCTCAGCTTTGCATGAATATTACTGTTGTAGATTTATTTTGATATGGCTACATTCAGTTTTATAGTTTTATGTGTGTTCGATTATTGTTGAACTATTAGTTGGCTGAAATTTTATTTGTAGAATTGTTCTCAAGTAGAATGTAAAATGGAATATGTTTAGGAGTGTACTTATTCATTTAGCTGTGTCTTGATGCTGCTCAAGAAATGCTTGTGAAGCATCAAACTTTCCTTGTTACTTGCGTTCTTTAATTGCCGCAAACTACTCTGAGCTTTTGAAGCAAGATGAGAATTTGTACGTCTACAATATGATTGTTAGACTAAAAGGCATATATGAGAATAAAAAAAACGAGATGTTTGACATCTTGGGGATATTGTTGATGCAAGATAGCGGAAGGAAAATTGGTCGATCTCCATGTAATTAAATTGTTTAGTTACATTGAGAATTTGGAAAATGTTTCCGTTTGTCAAGTGTTGACAATGTTGATTCCCTCATTCATCTTGATTGTCAAATGATTGTCGTGAATAAATGGTGGACCAAAGTGCATTAGATGCATGTGATAGATGAGTTGAGCATTAAGAATAGGCATTGATCATGTGATGATTATGCCGAGACAAGTGCTTTAAAATGATAGGTTAGGACTAAAGCATGTTTTGGGATATGATCCTGAGCATGAGCTTGTGTCCAATGATCCGATCGCTGTTCTAACTCATGACGATGAGTGGCACTTAGTCGTTCGCAGTTATTGAAGGAAAGAGGTGCATGAATTCCGAGGACTAGAAAGTGGGCAAGGGAAGTGTGACTTCATTGTCCGTGATTTTTGTTGTGAATATTCTCATTGTTGATTGTCTAACAAGCTCTTTAGTATTTGATACTTAATCGATTGCTTCGGGCAATGCGATGCTTGAGCTGGTTTTGACGAAAGGTTAAGCAGTGATCGAAGATGGTCTTCGTAATAGCAATGCGGCAATAGTTGCTACATTGGCTGTTTACATGCTGCAATTGTTGCTATTGTCAAACCTGTGAATGGAACTAGATAAATGTTATTATGTTTCTACCCTCATCACATGCATAACTTATCTTGTTTGACAGAAAGTTATAAATTCTAAATAGAGAACAAAAGTTGTTCGATATTATGAATGATGTGTTGAGTGGGAGTACTCCATTAGCGAATGGACTACTCGTCTTAGTTATGACAAAGTCGCATAGTTTCACAACATTAGATAAAAGTATGGCAAGAAATTAATATTCTATGATTTGATCATAGACATATATAATTGAGCTATACACGGTAACCATGTGTAGCAATGTGGAATTGTTCCACTATTGCTATAGCCACCGAAGCATCCAAATGTTGGACCATTCGGATGGTATATATATATGATCAAACCTTGTTAGACATGGTTAGATCAATGGTAAACCTTTCTTGTCTGAAGTTCTTTTTCTGTTGCACATAAGAATGAGTTGTTCTAATGTAGAATTGGGTTCTGCTATATGAGACCATATGAAAGACACCGTATATGATATGGATCAGGAGGCGTCCTGAGTTTCGTTTCATGAGGTCATCATAGCGTTATGAAGAGGGCAAAATGTTTGCCGTTCGAAATGTCTTTCTAAGAGAAATTGTTTCTCTAATAGAATTAGTGGGAGCACGACGCGACTCAAATTTGTTTGAGACGGCCTACCCAGAGAGCGCAGGTCATGTACTCGTCGGTAATACGACTTGTACATGAAGGAGCGTGATGGACCCTGACTCAAGAAAATGGTTTTGAACCATTACACTCGTAATAGATTTATGCATGTCATTAAGGTTATGAACCTGGCTGACACAAGTAGTGGTGAAGTTTCTTGAAGTTCAAATTGTTGAACATAATGAAATCTTCTAGTCTATTGTGATGCTAAAATCTTTTGTGAGTGAACGTTATTGTTTGACATAGTCAAAATGTTTGATTTTGCCAATACAATAAGAAGTCTTGTTTTGCAACAAGATTAGTGGGAGTACACTCGTATTGATCATGCATGTGGAGACATGAAGATCAGGATAATATTCTAATAATTGAATCCTTATAATCTTCATAAGAAAAGAGTTTCTTGGTGAAGTAATGATTGTTGAAGTGTTCATCAATTAGTATGTCAGCATGATTTTCATGATGAATACCAAAGGATGTATAATTTGTTCTGAGTGTCATGAACAAATATCAGTCAAATCTGAGTGAAAGTCACTCGACTATGGTTTAAATCCTCGGGTGCTTCAGAAGCACAAAAGGATTGTTTCTAATGGTTAGTGGAGCTGTTCGTAAAGAGTTACGTTACTGCTCATTACCAAGTTCATAATCGTTCATATTATGTTTGAAAGACGGTAAGCTGGAATTGTTCCATGCGAGAGGCCGACTTTCGTTATATGCAATTTATGCACGGGCAACAAATGTTATTGCGCCAGCAAAGCGTAAACCACAATCTAAGTGTTAGATGCACAGATGAGTAAGTGTTACTCGATTCTTGTATAGTGATACATGATTGACTCTAGTGCAAGTGGGAGACTGTTGGAAATATGCCCTAGAGGCAATCATATTGATGATGATATTTCCACATGTTTATGAATCTCTGACAAAAGAATAATTGTCATTCCGTCCCTTGAATAAACTATCATGATATTGGTTAATGAATACGTGATTCATTTGTGAAACCCATTATCTCTATGATGTTATTCTAAATAGGTTCCTGGTCAACAATCATATGAGGGAGGCATATGATTTAGTGACTAGCACATGTATTGATGGATGATCATGTTTCACGGATCATTGACATGGAGATGTCGATCAATAATGTGGACTCATGCTACGAACATGGAGTTGGACTGACCCACCATGAGACACTGTGAGAATATCTATTCTTTCATGTCATCAGCTGATCTCATACAATGTGTATGCTGATTCCTTAGACCTGAGATCTTCGCGTGAGCTTGGGATGTGTAAGGGCTTTACTTTGGGGCTATCCAACGCTACACCGTGAAAGGGTAGCTATAAAGGTAGCTTCGGTTTTGTCACGAAACATGCTGCAAGTCATGGTTGATCAAGATGGGATTTGCCCTCCGTCCAACGGAGAGATATATCTTGGCCACTCGAATGACCGGATCCAGAAAATGTATGGCCGTACTCTCGGTTAAGTGTTAACCGTGTTTCAGGGATTCCGTGTCATGGAATCGAGAAAGATGATCGAGCTATTACAAGGATGACAAGTTCTCACCTTGAGCTTAATCAATATCGTGAGGCAAAAGGAACAAGTGTACAATATTGTGGAAGGTTCGTCCGATATGATCTTTACGTGTATTTGGGAGTCGGCACGTCTTGCTAGAGGCCGCTACCGATTATTGGTCGAGTAGTGTACTCGCGCCATGTCCATCTATACGTGAACCTATAGGGTCACACACTTAAGGGGTATGGAACAGAGATTGGATACGATCCATCTCTTATTGGGTTTATAGTGCTAATGGGCCTCTATGTAGCAGCCCATTAGGAGGACTATATATAAGAGAGGAGTGGGCAGCACAAGGATACCAGTGCAAACCCTAGCCGCCGCACTCTCTCCACCAGATCGCGCCATCGGTGCTAGCACCCCGACCGCGATGTTCCATCCCTGTATGTGTGGATACCTTGGAGGCACCACACTTGGGGCGCTTGGACGAATCGTTCATGAGATCCGCGAGGTGCTATTCGTGGGATCGCAAGGAGGAGGAGTAGTATGACTACACGGCATCGACGCGCGACATTGACAGTCTTCCGCTGCACTGCGCGTCGAGAGGTAATTCGAGCTCCGTGATTGATTACTTGCAGGGGTTCCCGGGATGAACGCGGTTGAAATTTTGATTTGTTGCTAGCGTAGCCTACCCCGATTCCCTACAACGTTTTCATGCCAAAAGGAACCGTCGAGGTCATCTACCTTGGCAATTTCATCTTGCTAGTACAACTACAACTTGATGGTATGATACTATCCTATGAAAAGCTAATAATTTTATTATACATGTGCTCACAAATTTGTCATATGTTGTAGGTCTCTCTTACATATTGGGATATCATATGGTGGCTGTGGCTGCCAATTGTGCAACTCAAGTGACATGAGTCATGTTAGTATGTTACTAGCTTTTAAGTTGTTTTTAGGTTATTTTTATGTCATTGGTAGTTGTACTTGATGAGTTATGAAACTGAATCTTCATTCACCCTTTATTTTCTTGAATAGACTCGATTTTGTGGCATAAGTTTTTTTATACCTCGCGTGTTCGCCCCCCCTCATCTCAATTCCTGGCTCCGCCACTGTCTACAACGGCGCTGAGACCATCAAGCCCATCATCAAGAGCAGCATGTTCGACCGAATTACACTGGACCTGAACTTTCTGCAGAACATAACTTGAATTTGTTGTTGCCACCAATTGCGGATCCCAGAAGCCTGTGAATGGTTGTGCGACATTTTCCAATGGTACCAAACTGAATTACGGGCTCTGCCTCTTCTGTTAAAGATTGCATATTATCTGAATTTTCAAACCAAGGGAACTCATACCCTGAACAAGCTTCATATGCGAGAACTGATCCAAAAGAAATGTTCCTTTTAGCTTTATAAGGTGTAGACTTTCTATGCAGAATAGACCGCCTAGGGACATTCTGTAGTGCCCGCATAGCTGCAGCAGTTCTGCTTTTCCTGGGACTTACTAGGGTCCATTCATTAGAGCACTCTTGCTGCCAAATCCGAAACTCCCTCTGCCAATTAGGTCCTCCATGACCCCAAGTATGAAAAAAGCACTCAAATGCATGGCAAGCAAAAGATTTCAGAGCAACAACGAGAAAGCCCACATGTCTCGAAGAGACTAAAAACCTGAAGACTCGATCATGAAGACGTTGTACATTTAAATCATCACATAACCCTCCAATGCAGGATTCTAAAGCCATGCTCACTGTATCTTCAGAGATTTTGAAAGTAGATCGTCCAAAGGATACCACTAACAAGAAATGATTTGCTTTGCCCAGAGGATGAACAGTGGATCCGAACTTATAGTTCATTTGAGAACTAAACTTAAGACCATGAGAGAAATCCAAGCCAATTTTTGGGCAGATGATGTAGCCCAACCTAGGACCATCACCATATCAAGTACTCCAACACTCCACAAGTCACAATGGACCTCAAAGGTGAACTAATTCCACTATGTGATTCACCATATGTCACCTTTGGACATTATACTACTTGACCATTATTCCCATTGCATTGTTAGGTGTGTCACCAAGGGTACAAGACCACGGGAAGATGGCCAAGGCGCAAGAGGAACGAAGGCCGACAAGACGGTGGCTTGGAAGAGAAGAAGGAAGAGAAGAAAAGACCCAGGCGGCGGTAGTACCGCTGGGTTAAGCGGTACTACCGTCCGAGAGCTACCGCCACTGCTACCGCTGCAGCTACCGCCAGAACCGGCTTCGGAGTGCTTCAGCGGTACCAACTGGTACCGCTGGCGGTACCGCCGCCGGTACCGCCGAGGTGGGAAAAGCGAAACCTGCCCGCACCAGCGGTACTACCGCTTAACCCAGCGGTAGTACCGCCGCTGCGTGAATCAGCACGGGTTGGAGGCCCATGTAACCTCCCCCACCTACCCCCTTGTTGGTCAACACTATAAATAGGAGTTCCCCATCTCAGATCTAGACATACTATGTTTTGAGATTAGAGTAGAGTTTGACTCCTTCTTCTCAAAGGTCTCCTTCCTCCCCTTGAGGGATGGTTCCTCCCCTAGTGGAGAAGATCCCCTTATGGATTCAAGACCTCTACTTGTAGTTTGACTACTTACCAATCTTTCATCTTCGGGTGACTTTATTGGAGCGGTTCGGTTGACCGTTGGAGAAACAACCATCTAAGATCCTTCTTATATCTACTTGCCGATCTCCCACCTTCGTGTGGATTCTATTGGGCTGGTTGGACCGACCGGTAAGGGAAACGGTTCTTGTATCTTGTGTGTGTTCTTGTGTTCGGGGCGTTCTTCTTGGTGTTCTTTGTGTTCCTCGTGTTCTTGCGTGCGTTCGTCCACATCCTCCGTCAATCCGTGAAGATCGGGCCACCCTAGAGGTCCAAACCTCATCATTTGGTATCAGAGCATGGTTGCCACGGATTTGACTTTGTTTCCCCCCACAAATCCCCAAATTTTTCTTTGATTTTGAGAAATTCGAAAATTTCCACCAAACATAGCCCCAATTTGCTTTTGGACCAATCTGAGATTCGAGTGCATTTTTGCAGGTTTTGATCCATAGATCTATTGCTATATGAGTTGATCTAACTTCCTTTGCGTTCCCATGGCCTAATTCCATCATTTGCCCCTTCGTTGAGGTTTTTCGGCGAGAATTTCCGCCAAAATCGTGAAAAATCGCGTTCTCGGGCGTGTCCTGCGACCCCCGGCGGTACCGCCAAAATTGCCCTTCGGACCGCTCGAGCGGTACCACCAGCGGTACTACCGCTGGGTTAAGCGGTACCTCCAGAAAAACTGAAAATTCTGAAAATTGTTTTGGCCATATCTTTTGATTCCGGACTCTTTTTTTGGTGTTCTTCGGCTCGTTTACGATCAAGGCATTTATCACCATTGCGGAAGATCCATCATCTACCACCACCAAAATTCGTGGGCAAGCACGAAGCTTCTACATCAACGGGTGAAGAACATCGACGAAAGGTATAACATTGCCAACCTTCACCCCTTGCCATTCCTTTGATAGCCATCATACCATTGTGTTTATCTTATCCTATTGAGGCTAGCTCTTGATGATTGCTTGGGCTTTGCACATTTGCACCATGTAGTTTCCGAGCAAAATTGCAAGCGCTAGTTATCATATATCATATATCTTGTTGTTGGCATAAAAACAAGTGAGTGAGCAAAAGAGAAAAGAGAAAAGAAGCAAAAAGCGCCAATAAGAAAGAAAAGAAAGAAACACCACTTGCCATATCTTGTAGGAAGCGCGCAAGCTCGATGAACATCTCGTAGGTGGTGCATTTTTGTGCAAATCTTGTAGCCCACAAATAAATTACAATCGAGCTAGTAGCTCTCCTTGTACTTGTGCAACACGAGCTCATAGTCTTCGCTAGGATCATATGGTTCTTTAGCTCACTTCTTGGTTGCATAAGTCTCATTTATCTCTCCGCGCGTGTGTTTCCTTGAACTACACTCCTATCTTTTGAGATTGACTTGTTTTGCTTTGTGATCATCGTGGTTCTCTACTTGCTTTGACAATATCTTGGTTTCTAGTTGGTTCAATTGGCTTTCCACCTACCATACCTTCCTACCAACTTTTAAGCCGTGTGTGTTTTGGAGTTTGCTTTGGATACTTGAACACAAGCATTTTACTTTGTGATCGTTTCCCTTGGTTGTCCACGACGTCCAATACTATCTACAAGGTGAGAGGTTGTGTTCTAGTTCCTTTCCACTCCACATATATACAATTGTCTTGTGAGTTGACATGTCTAGGGAGAGCGAATACGACTATGGAGGCCAAGATGATAACGACTACATGATGAGTCACGTGGACTATGATGCCTCAAACTTCGAGGACATGGGGGACTACTACGACTACTACACCGACAATGACCCCCATGACATGATGGATCATCACCAAGACTTCCGCTACAACTACTCCGACTACGACTCCGAATATTGCTCAAGCTTCACCGACATGGAGAACTACTACGACTACTACTCCAAGTACTCCGACGAGCACTTTGGTTCTACCATGGTCAAGAGCGGCACCACCAAACATCATGACACAACCTTCTATGGTTCAAGCCCAAGACGGTGCTCCCACGAGCCCACCATGCACTCATCCTTTGGAGCTCCACGGTGCTCCTACAAGACCACCATGCACTCAACCTTTGGAGCTCCACCTACTTCAAGAAGGCGCCATGAGATGGACATTGCAAAATGTGCCAAGTGTCCCAAATCTCCATCAACTTCACGAAGGCGCCATGAGAAGGATAACGCCAAGAGCGCCAAACCTCGCCCCTCTACATCGACAACAAGACGGCGTCCCAAGAAGTGCATCGACAGGGCCAAGCCAAGTCAAGGCCCATCTAGCTCATCAAGGCGCCACAAGAAAGATGACAAGGTCGACCACAACTTGTCCAAGCTCCAAGACGACATCTCTTCACTCGCCAAGCTTCGGAACATATCACCAAGTTCGAGTGGGAGCTCCAAGTCAAGGTCACCAAGGCAACAAGCACGCCGTCGTCTACATGAGGAGAAGCATCCAAATGACTTTCGACGACATCCTTCCACTCAAGAGCGCCAACGTCGACATGAAAAGAAGACGGCGACAAAGGCGCATCATATGGTGTCCCCTAGTGCTACCACTCCCATCACTAACGAGATCATGGCCAACTTCGACATCTTCATCGAGCAACTCCAACGTCGACACCGGAAGAAGCATGGTCACACACGTGAGGCCACAACTAGGACAGCGCCCTTCTCAAGCACTTCTCATGATATGACGTCTACACCAAGTGCCAACATCACATTGGCCCCCATATGGCAAGAGGAAGACCTCACATGCGACATTTGCCAAGGCCAAGACCATGATCGACGAGAATGTCCCAATCTCTTGTGCCCCCTATGCAATGTCCATGGTAACATGATGTGGGATTGCCAAGTTGGTGACCAAGATGGTGAGAAGACGGTCGAGCATGGGATTTTCCCTTTGACCAAGGAGGCGAGCATGGAGAATGCTATCACCTTTGACCATGGGTCAAGTGATGATGATGCCGAGCATGGGATGTTCCCTTCAGTAATGGAGTCAAGTGATGAAGCGGAGCATGGGATTTTCCCTTCCGCAAAGGAGTCGAGTGATGATGCCTACTCTATGGCATTGACCTTTGGAGGCGAGATGGTTGAGGAGGTTGAGCATGGGAGTTTCCCTTCAACCTTGGAGGCGTATGGAGATGAGGAAACCGAGCCTATCCCTATGAGCTTGAGTTATGAGATGGTACCAAACCCATGTGAGCATGAGAGCCACTTAGCCCACTTGAGTGAGAGTGAGAGTGAGTTGAGTGCCTCCACCATATGTGATTTTGAGTGCTTTCACTTTGACGGAATGAGTGATATACCACTTGAGTTGAGAGAGGTAGTTGATAGGTCTTGTGATTCCATTTCGATTTCTAACAACTTAACCTCTACCTCTAGTGTGTTTTATCATTGTGTGCTAGGTTCCATGGATGATGAGACGCCTATCCTCGACTTGACGGTGCCTCAAATGGAGAAGATGTACATGGAGGATGATGATGATGCCACCCCATGTCTACTTCAAGATGAACAAGTTGGATACATGGAAGCCCCTAGTACTTCAACACCTACTTCACATGAGCGGGAATACAAAGGTATGGGTGTTGATGTGACCATGTTCCCGCTAGTGGACATGATGAACTATAATTGTTTGCATGCTATGGATGATTCTATTGATGTCACATATGATTCGTTCTTATTACCATGTGATACTTTGTTTGAAACCAATGTTGATCATGTGGAATCACCTATTTGTGATGATTATGCCATGAGCATGCCTTGTTTTGAGTGTTTCCACTTCTCTCCCGTTGTTGCTTGCAACATGTTGAACAATTTCTCTTTCACATGTGTTGCTTGCAATAATGTTGAAATTCTTGCTAATGAGATTGCCCCCATAGCTTTCTCACTTTTTGGAGATGTTTCGTTTTCTCTTATGGACCTTGTTCCATCGTTCACTTTGCATAGTGACCATTCACATACATCATATTTTCCAATTGATTTTGATGTGTTTGGTGATGTGCAAATGAAGAGACACTTCATGATGGATGATGTGTTCATATACCGTGCACACAATTTGTTTCTTTGGCTTTTCGTGTGCATTGAGCCTCATGCTATAATGTTAACCTCAATTGAACATGAGTTGACAATAAGAGCTCTTGAGAGCATACATGTGAGTTGTGAAACAAATCCAACTCTAGAATCTTTCTCATGTTTTGCATCAAACAAGTTAAACAATTTCTCTTGGTTTTGGTTTGTTTGCAAACATGCTTGTGATGTTGGTTTCTCCGATGGCCAGACAAATTTTCCCATCTTTTATGTGAATAATTTATGTGTTGCAACAAATATGATGAACAATTGTTCTTTCCAATGGCTTGTTTGCAACCATAATGACATTTTGTGCATGTCTTGTCATGAGTATAATGGTTCCTACCAATTTGGTGTTGCAACAAATATGTTGAAAACTTGCTCTTTCATGTGCTTTGTTTGCCACCATGATGATATTTTGAAGATGTTGCATTGGATTGCTTGCACTTTGACCTTGCACTTGCACTTCCTTTTCATATTCTTGTGTTGTGCTAACAGTGCTATGACAAAGAATGGACATGTCATTGTTGATATGCTCCTCTTTCTTGCACACACATGGTTTGCTTGGTCTTTAGTGTTTGTAGGCATGGTGAATTCCAATTCTTCGACAACACATCTACCTCCTTTGCTTGGTGATGAAGAGCAAGAGTCGAGGACGACTCTTATTAAAGGGGGGGGGGGGGGGAGATGATGTAGCCCAACCTAGGACCATCACCATGTCAAGTACTCCAACACTCCACAAGTCACAATGGACCTCAAAGGTGAACTCATTCCACTATGTGATTCACCATACGTCACCTTTGGACATTATACTACTTGACCATTATTCCCATTGCATTGTTAGGTGTGTCACCAAGGGTACAAGACCACGGGAAGATGGCCAAGGCGCAAGAGGAACGAAGGCCGACAAGACGGTGGCTTGGAAGAGAAGAAGGAAGAGAAGAAAAGACCCAGGTGGCGGTAGTACCGCTGGGTTAAGCGGTACTACCGCCCGAGAGCTACCGCCATTGCTACCGCTGCAGCTACCGCCAGAACCGGCTTCAGAGCGCTTCAGCGGTACCGCCGCCTGTACCGCCGAGGTGGGAAAAGTGAAACCTGCCCGCACCAGCGGTACTACCGCTTAACCTAGCGGTAGTACCGCCGCTGCGGGAATCAGCACGGGTTGGAGGCCCATGTAACCTCCCCACCTACCCCCTTGTTGGTCAACACTATAAATAGGAGTTCCCATCTCAGATCTGGACAGACTATGTTTTGAGATTAGAGTAGAGCTAGACTCCTTCTTCTCAAAGGTCTCCTTCCTCCCCTTGAGGGGATGGTTCCTCCCCTAGTGGAGAAGATCCCCTTGTGGATTCAAGACCTCTACTTATAGTTTGACTACTTGCCAATCTTTCATCTTCGGGTGACATTATTGGAGCGGTTCGGTTGACCGTTGGAGAAACAACCATCCAAGATCCCTTCTTGTATCTACTTGCCGATCTCCCACCTTTGTGTGGATTCTATTGGGCCGGTTGGACCGACCGGCAAGGGAAACGGTTCTTGTATCATGTGTGTTCTTGTGTTCTTGGTGTTCTTCCTCGTGTTCTTCGTGTTCTTGCGTGAGTTCGTCCACATCCTCCGTCAATCCGTGAAGATCGGGCCACCCTAGAGGACTAATCCTCATCAGCAGTCATGGACCGAAGAGGAATTGGATTTAGGTTCAATATGGCCAGGAGATCCATAACATCCAGATCCATCGGAGTACGAAGGGAAACCAGACAGCTCCCAGTCGAGGCGAGGTGATCGGAGAACCTAATCTGGTATCCAGGCTTTATCATCGTACCAGGATCAAGATACTTACCGGTGATCGGCTTTCCTTTGGTGTTCCTGAGGACGATCCAATCCTTCAGCGCATTGTTTGGCCTCCATAACCGAAGTTCGCCATCATAGGTCTTGGCACGTCCACGATCTTGATCTTTGGCCATCGTGTACGTGGCCTTCTAGCTCCACAGGGGATCGATCATCGTTGGGAGAGAGAGGGGTGGGGAGGGTTTAGGTGGAACGATGGGAGGTTGCCGGCGCCAGAGTGGCGCCGGCGGTGGTGGAGGGTGGCTAACCTTGATCTCCATCTCAGTCGCCCTAAACCCTGGATTCAAGAGGTAGAGAAGCATACATAAATTGGTGGTTCATCACATGCATTACAAACCGAAATAGACAAGTGATGACCAAAAAAATTCATACACATGCACGAATACATCTCGATGGAGTCGCGCGATTAGGTCGGAAGTTTTCGAAATAAAAGTAGTCATCAATCTAAACTAAGAGTAGCATATTACAAGAGAATCGCAAAGACGATGAGCAAGAAGGGGATGTGTTCTTCATAGCTAGCTTCCGCCTCCGCTTTAATCTTGTAGTCCTTGTAGTTGTCCTCGAACCACTTCTTCATCTCTATGTACACACAAGACAAAGAAAAAAGCCTTAGGCAAAGAAAAGCAAGAATTGATGCACACAAATCAAATAATAGTCAAATAATAGATTAATGCATGCCTCATACGTAGACTATTGGACACACACAAGCAACCCTGATAGCTCTGTTGAGCCAAGTAGGATGCACACAACTTATACTTGTCCATATCACAAGGTTCAACAGACCATCAGGGTATCACGTAGTGAGCCACAACATTTTAATCATCGACATTTAAAAAACACATATTACAGAGACGGTGCCTCATACTTAGAAGTGACACACACATTTCAGAGCTGGAGCAAGCGAGCGAAGTAGGATGCACAAATATGTGTACTCGTGCATATCACAAGGCTCGCTAGCGCCATCCCTGGATCACACAGTGTCACAACATTTTAATCATCGGCATTCTCAAAGAAATACCAAAGCAAACGGAAACGAATTTGGGTGCACAAAGATGTAATTAGACACAAATAAAGTACGGCCAACTCAAAAGCATGCCTCATATATATTTAGATTGGACACACATATTTCAGAGACGGGGCTAGTGAGCCAAGTTGGATGCATAAGATGTGGACTTGTGCATATCACAAGGCTCACTAGCCCCGCCTCCAGATCACACGGTGTCACAACATTTTAATCATCGACATTGTAAGAAGGAAGACAAAACAAGATTCAAAAAGATTTATGCCTCATACTTAGAATATTGGAAACACAAACAACCCAGACAGTTTGTTGAACCAAGTAGGATGCACATAGCTTATACTTGTACATATCACAAGGTTCAACAAACTGTCAGGATATCACGTAGTGCGCCACATTTTTTAATCATCGGCATTCTAAAAATGAAGTAGGGTCAACTCAAAACATTGTCTGAAATAATCGTTGATCACTGATTCTTGCTCACCTTCTTCTACAGCATGGGCAGGAATGGCCTATCATCACCCGCCAGTGTTATGCGCATTTCTATCTCCTCGTTAGTTGGTGGTACAACGTCGAAGTGGAACCACCCGGCGGGAGGTAAGACGTCATAGCAGATGATTTGCGCGATCGTCTCCTGGATGCGACGGAACTGTTCTCTGATTTCATCATTAGTGGCCTCTGCCATGATCTTGCACCATTTGTTGAGATCAGACGGAAATTGTTCTCGTTGTTGATCCTTTAAGAACTCTCGCAAGTGAAGGACAGAAATTCTGCTTTCTGTGGCGCATCCAGCTCAATGCGCCACAAAAATGTCACCATATTTTTGTGGAAGCGGGACCCACCTTATTTCTGTGGCGCACTAGGCATGGTGCGCCACTGAATTTTTTTGTGGCGCATGGGCAGTTTGGTGCGCCAGAGATAGTGAATCCACAGAAAGGCAGTTTCCTACTAGTACATCCTACTGCCTAGATTCTGCTTGATGCTGGGGAAGTACAGTCTGTGGGAGAATACAAAATTTCTTTTATGTTTCCTTGTAGTTATCATCGGGCCGCCCCTTAAGATGTAGGCGTTGAGAGAATCATTCAGAACCGCCATGATGCCGGTGTAGTCCTTACTGTCCTCCCCAAAACGATTCCGCTGTCGATATACACGGTAGTCGACTTTTGCAGGTCTAGAACAATGAGGATGCCGTGTTGGTTACTGCGCAAAACAGTTCAAAGAGACCATCATACTCAAAATCACCATTGTAGATGCGAATTTAACGATGGAAATCTACGAAAGCATGTTATATATGGCGGCTAGGAATGACTTACTCGGGAAAGTAAGGCAGGAGAAAGTTGCGCTTGGGAATATTCGCCATGAAGGTGTCTTCGAGGTACTGTGTCGCGTCTACCTTATGACTAGAGTCATTCACGAGCATTTCTTACATGTAGTAGGGGTCAACTATCACGATGTCCGGGGTTTTGTCTTGTTGGATCTTGTACGCCATACTGAGCGCAACCAGGCGGACCATGGATGGGTGGAGCGGTTGCATGTGGTACATTCTGAAGATGTCATCAAATCTCGTGAAGAGCAGGTCTGCGTGTTTTGCTTCACCGACAAAGCCCAAGCCATCTGGTACCTTTGCAATAAAAAGCGGGTATGATGGATCTTTTTCCTTAAGAAGATCCTTCTCCAAATGATGAACAAGATCATGGAGGTCCTTCCTATCCTTAGTCAATGTTTTGACGCACTTCGGCGGCAGGATCGGTTTACCCAACTCATGCATCCCATGCCAGCTGCGGATGGGTATCCTGTCCACAAACCGGCGCTGCAGTGGCTGGCTGTTGGAGTCGTCAAAGTTACATTTCTTATTTCTTTTACGGAACTTCTTCTTAGGCTTATTCACCAGCGCATCTTCTGGCATATCATGGTCGGGTATATATATGTGTCATCTCCGTCATTGTAAGGATCAACGGTCTCCGACGGGCAAGAGATGGAAGGGCTGCTACCAAAATTAGGGTTGGCGGATGGATTGTCCACAATAGGTGCCATATTGATGATCGAGACACCATAGCCAAAGCTGATCATGGGGCGAGGCCCTTGTTGGCCTCCCTTCATCCAAGTCCCAACGGACTCACAGAAGGTAGGAAAGAGGGAGTTGAACGCCCTTGTCAGTGCGTCTTCAATGGACGCCTCCATCGAAACATATTGATTTTCCTCGATCGGATCCTTGCCTCCTGTCCGAGAACCCTCGGCCTTGTTGTTGTTAGCCATATTCACACTAACGAGGAAAGTCAAAGTTAGTACAACGAATATAAGGGAAAAATTCACTTAATTAAGTACTAGGATACCCCATGAGTCCAAATTTGCCGAAATGCCGATAAACTTCCGTGTTGGCAAATCCGGGCACTCAAATATGTCCTATTTTCAGCAAAGTCGTGTCAAAATTTATGGAACATTTCGGCATGACCTTTGGTAAGAAAAGGACATATGGAGTACCCGAAATTTGCCGGAACGGAAGTTAATCGACATTCCGGCAATCTCAAGGGCCTCAGGGGTACCTGCAAACATTTCACAAATCTCACAAATGGCTATTTCAAACCCCGGCCGACATCTCTGAATGGCAACATACACAAAATTTGGGCTAGGCATTTGCACCACCACAATCACATCAGCACCACCACAAACATGTGTGAAATAACTTCCGTCCCGGCAAATCCGGGCACTCAAATATATCCTATTTTTAGCAAAGTCATGCCAAAATTCACGGAAAATTTTTGCATGACCTTTGCTAAGAAAAGTACATATGGAGTACCCGAAATTTGCCGGAACGGAAGTTAATCGACATTCCGGCAATCTCAAGGGCCTTAGGGGTACCTGCAAACATTTCACAAATCTCACAAATGGCCATTTAAAACCTCGGCCGACATCTCTGACCGGCAACATACACAAACCGACACAAGGGCCATTTCAAACCCCGGCCGGCAACAAACACAACATCACCACATGCATCAATCACATCCACCGCCACCAAATCCTAACTAAAATGGCAGAAAATTAAACCTAACTAAAATGGCAGAGGCATTTCACCAAACACTTTCTGTGCACGGCGGTCATCGGGTGGGGGGGAGGGAGGAGGGGGCAGGTGAGCTCACCAGGAAGGGGCGCCGGCGTAGGAGGGGGAACGTCGGCGTGGATGATGGCGTGGTGTGGCCGGGGCACGGCGGCGGGCGGCGGGCGCTCGGGGCCGAGAGGGAGAGAGAGGGGCCACGAGAGGGAGAGAGGGGGCGCGCGAAGAGGGGTGGGCGCTCGGGGCGGCGCGTGCACGGGCTCGGACGACGGGGGTGGCCAGCGGCGTGGGTGCGGACGGCGGGAGTGGGCGGCGGCAGTGAGAGGGAAAAAAAGGGGCAGGCGGGCGCTCGGGGCGGCGCACGCATGGGCGCGGACGGCGGGGTGGGCGGTGGCATGGGTGCGGACGGCGAGGGGTGGGCGGCGGCGGCGATTTCGGGTGGCCGAGAGGGAGAGGGAAGGGGGCGACGCGCAGGGGGAAGTGAGAGAGAGAAAGAGGAAGAGGGCCCACCCGTAAGTGCCCTAGGGCACATTACCGCTAACAAACCAGCCTAACTGTTCGCCAGAGGTATTTTTTTCATTTTTTCTTCTTTGTTTTTGTTTTCTTTTTTCTTTTTTCTGATTTCCTTTTATATTTTCAAATACATTTGCAAAACACATTTCAAATACATGTGTGCATTTCAAAAAAAAATCAAAAACTTGTGTGCATTTCAAAAAAGTGTGTATATATGACTTTATAAAAACACTACTGTCCAAGTCTCAAGAATATATATATTATGCAAAAGAGGTACATATAATTAAGTGTGTAGTTATACAAAATAGAGAGAGTACACATAGTTTCTTCGCACACATATCGCGCGTCTTTCTCAGCGTTTGCCATTCTTCTTTCCATTCTTGGTCGCAGTTGCATAATTTAGCCCCACATCGCGACTTCGTCTTTTGAATGGAAGACCTTTCCTAGGTAGCGTGGTTCTGTTTCTTCTTAGGGTGTATGTTGCCTTATCATCATCTTCATCATCGTCAATATTTGGGTCGCCGAACTTGTCGAACTCGTCCTCGTTGGCGACCCCATCCATTCCGATGATGTTTCTTTTCCCTCTCCTAGCGACAACACGACTAGGCTTTGATGGGTCAGTTATGAAGAAGCATTGGGACACATGCTTAGCCAATACGCATGGCTCATTTTGCGTGGTGACGTTCGCGCTTGATGAAGTGCCGGCTTCGGGTATAACCATGGTGGTGAAGTAGTTGTCCTCTTTTTTGACGGTCGATATCCTAGCCCATCTGACCCGGAACATCGGCACCTTCTCTCCAGAGTAGTTAAGCTCCCAGATCTCCTCGATCCTTCCATAGTATCTTAACTTTTTATCACCGGTCTAGGATTCCATCGTTACCCCTGAGTTTTGGTAATCAGAAGTTTTGTCCTTTTCCTCCGTGTAGAAAGTGAACCCATTGATATCATATGCTTGAAATGTCGCGAGGTTGGGGGCGGGGCCACGTGACAAGGCGTATAAGAGTTTACCGTATGCACAATCTGTTGGCGGAGCGACAAGCTCATCTTTGAACCAACGCAAGAAAGAGGAGTTGTGCTCCCTAATTATTTCTTCTTCAGTCCTCCGCCTGCCCTGGTCAGTGTACTTCTTCTTAATCTCGCTCTTGTGCTTTTTCACCCAAGTATCGACCAGTTCAAGGTGTTGGAGAGCTACTAAGTTTGCCCTGTTAAAGTTGGTGCGTCGCAAAGCATAGTCCACATGCAAATCCTTCCGGCCATTTTTGTGACCTGCTCCATCGAGCTTGCCAAGGTGCTTGTTTCCGGGCAAACCAACAGGGTCCTCCACGTCCATAAAATTCGTGCTGAAAGAGATGCACTCTTCGGTGAGAAAGCCCTGAACGATGCTTCCATCCGGATGGGCTCTGTTACGAATGAATCCTTTGATGACCCCATTCATCCTTTCAAACGACATCATGTTGTGCTGGAACAACGGCCCGAGATGGATGATATCATCCACGATATGGACCAACAGATGCACACATATGTCAAAAGAATGTGGGCGGGAAGTACATCTCAAGCTCGCATAGTATCACGACGATCTCTTCCTACAACCTTGAGAGACGCTTCCCGGTGATCAACTTTTGAGAGATCACGTCGAAGAAGTTACGCAGGACAAAAAGGGTATCACAGACGTGCTTGTCCATTATCCCTCGGATCGCAACTGGAAGTATCTGCATCATCATCACGTGACAGTCATGAGACTTCATCCCGCTGAACTTTTGTTTTTACGGGTCCAGAAATCTGCTGATTAGTCCCGAGTAACCTAAAGGCACTTTGACTCCTAGAAGGCACTTGATCAATTGTTCGATCTCGTTCAGACTTAGAGTGAAGCAGGAGGAGGGCAATAATAGTCATTCCTCTTAACCCTTTTGCCCTTGTGATCGTCCGTCTCCTCATCCGACTGATCGTCATGATCCGGGCGTCCCCCGTGAAGGTCTTTCCTAATACCCAGATGTATCAGGTCGCTTCTTGCTTTCGGCCCATCTTTGGTCCAATCAGCCATGTTGAGCAGAGTACCAAACAAACTCTCGAACACGTTCTTCGTGATATGCATTAGATCAAGGCAGTATGGCAAGTCCCAAAACACAGACCTCGTCTTCCATATATCCAGGAGCGGTTTTGGCGCCTTTCGTTTCTTTCCCGGCTTAGGGCACTCTTTCCAATTATTCAGCAACTCGTATATTGCTTCGCCGCACCTCTTACGTGGAGGTTCCCAGAGCTCATCTTTACCGTTGAAATGTTCTCCACGCCTTCTCCACGGGTCTTTATATTTTAGCCACCTTCGATGGCCTATGTAGGCGGTTTTCGAAGACCCAGGATCTCTCTGAAGCTGGTAAAACGTTGGGTCATCCATGCACCTCACGCATCCGCTATGTCGGTGGCACACCTGACCTGAGACGACTCCATAGCCGGGCAAGTCGTGCACAGTACACAGTAAGGCAGCTCGCATATTGAAATATTCTTCTGCGTATGTGTCCCATGTGTGGACCCCTTCCTCGGCCCATAATGTTTCTGGCTCATCTTTTAGTAGCTTCAAATACAGATTGATGTCGGAGCCCGGTTGTTTCGGCCCTTGAATGAGCATGCTCATGTGTATGTACTTCCTCTTCATGCACAGCCAGGGGGGAGGTTGTATATCCATACAAACACGGGCCAGGTGCTATGTGTGCTGCTCTGGTTGCCAAATGGATTTAGCCCGTTGGTGCTCGCACCCAACCTGATGTTCCTTGACTCTTACCCGAAGGTTTCATATTCATCGTCTAATGCCTTCCACTGGCTTGCATCTGAAGGGTGTGTTAGATTTACCTTTTCAATCCGATTTGGATCTTTCAGGATTTTCTCCTTTCTTTCCGCGTGCTAGCGCATGAGCTTTGCTTCCTTGCGGTCCGTGAAATAACGCTGCAGACGGGGAATGAGCGGAAAGTACAACACAACTTTTCGAGGAGCTTTCTTCCCTGTCTTGTATCGAGCCGCGTTGCACACTGGACATGTGGTCCTGGCCGCGTCCTCTTTCCGATAAATGTAGCTGTCGTTGATGCACAATGATATTTCTCGTGCGGTAAATCAAAGAGGCACATGACTTTCTTGGCCTCGGACAATTTTTAGGACACGTGTTGCCCTCCGGAAGGATACTGTGCAAATATTGCAAATTTGCGTCGACACTTACGTCGCTCCATTTGTGTCTTGAATTCGTCTGCAAAACATCAAGCGCTACTTTCAAGCGGGACTCCTCGCAGCCTGGATACAACAGAGTACTCGAGTCTATCTCAAGTTGCGTCAGCTTAGAATTTTCTTTAGAAGTCGCCTTGTTCAGAAGCAGTTCTTTGAGATGAGGGTCCCGCACAGCTGAAGTTAGCGGTGTTCACGTGTCGTTCTCGTCTTCTGTTATGTGTTGTTCACCGTCTTCTCCAGCATCATGTGTGGGATCAGGCTCTTCGTCTTCTCCAGCATCATGTGTGGGATCAGGCTCTTCGTCTTCTTGCTCCTCGTTGTTATTGTCCTCTTGCCGATTATTTCCTCCCGCCGCCTCATGGACATCATCATCTTCATCATCTCTTATCCACTGAGTGTGCCCATCCATGAAACCACTCCTGAGTAGGTGCGCCTGCAAATCTCCGGTAAAGGGGCTGAGCAAGCCCCTAGTTTGCATCTTCGACACGGACATCGTATCCATTTGCGCTTATTTTGGAACATGTCTTCCGTCGCGTGTCTCAAGTATCTATTCACGACACGTTCACTCATAATGACCATTGTCGCCTGCACGGTACATGTAGAACCTAGACAATTATTAGAACCATTTATATATATATCGTGTTTCACGAAAAAATTCGGCATGACCTTCCGACATATACGACCTAAAGGGAGTGCCAAAATTTGCCGAAATGGAAATGAATCAACATTTTGGCAAAACATTGGAACTCATTTTCATGTCAAATTTCAATTCACACATCCACAAACACAATTTCACCTGCACATATAGATTTCATTTCATCGCCTTGCATGCACGCGCGCAAATCTGCTCAAATTTCACAAAAATCATTTTTATATATAGTTTATCTCCACACCTTAAATAGATGAGGACACGAGATCGAGAGGCGAGTCGACCGAAGAGTGTTGTGGGATTCTGATGATGTGGAAACACATGTTCGTTGGGAGACCCAAAGAGAAAGGTATGAAGTAGTGCAGCATCAATTTTTCCTTAAAATCTACCAAGGTTATCGAACCAAAATTGAAAGAGCTTCAACACGTTGTCAGCGACGCCGTTACGATCACTGACGTGGACCTGCACACAACACAATCAAAGTACTTTGCCCCAACGAAATAGGAAGGTTGTCAATCTCCCCGACTTGCTGAATACAAAGGATTAAACGTATGGTGTGGAAAGTAATGATGAGTGCAAAAGGAACAACGAGGAAATAAATGCAGAGCGTGGTGGAAACGGTGTTTTTATCAGTGTGTGATTGCATGGATCACACGTTCGTTGGGAGACCCCAAGAGGAAGGTATGATGCAATATAGCAGCAGTTTTCCCTCAGTATGAAACCAAGGTTTAATCGAACCAATAGAAGCAAGAAATCACTTCGGAAGGTTGTCAGTGGCGCGCTGACGTGGAACCTGCACACAACACAATCAAACTACTTTGCCCCAACGAAACAGTGAGGTTGTCAATCTCGGCTTGCTGAAAACAAAGGATTAAACGTATGGTGTGGAAAACAGTAGTAAATTGCAGAGAATGAAAAGGAACAGTGTTTGCAGTTGGTTGTATTATCAGTGTAAAAGAATGGACCGGGGTCCACAGTTCACTAGTGGTGTCTCTCCATAAAAGATAACTAACATGCTGGGTGAACAAATTACAGCTGGGCAATTGACAAAATATTGAGCGCATGACAATGCATATATATGACATGATGATTACTATGATATTCATGTGGGCATTACGACAAAATACATAGACCGTTATCCAACAGCGTCTATGACTAATAATCCACCGCCAGGTTGTCATACCGAGTTCCCCGTTGGTATTAAGTTGCAAGCAACGGATAATTGCATTAAGTAATGTGCGTAATGTAAACAAATGCATTAGACCTAACGGCGTACCCTTAAGCTAAGCATCGGTTATTTTATCCCTAGTGGCAACAGCACATCCACAATCTTAGAAGTTATTGTCACTCTCCCAGATTACCGGAGGCATGAACCCACTATCTAGCATAAATACTCACTCTTGGAGTTACAAGCATCTACTTGGCCAAAGCATCTACTAGTAACGGAAAGCATGCAAGATCATAAATAACATATAAGATAGATTGATAATCAACTTGACATAGTATTCAATATTCATCGGATCCCAGCAAACACAACATGTAGCATTACAATAAGATGATCTTGATCATGATAGGCAGCTCACAAGATCTAAACATGATAGCATAAAGTGGAGAGACAACCATCTAGCTACTGCCATGGACCCGTAGTCCAAGGATGAACTACTCACGCATCACTCCGGAGGCAGGCATGGTGATGTAGAGCCCTCCGGTGATGATTCCCCTCTCCGGCAGGGTGCCGGGAAGAGCTTCTGAACCCTCCCGAGCTAGGGTTGACGGCGGCGGCGTCTCTGGAACTTTTCGTGGATAATGGCTCGGGTTTTAGGGTTTTCGCGTCGGGAAGAATAAATAGGCGAAAGGGCGGCGGCTGCGGAGCCACGAGGGCCCCACACCACCCCACGGCGGGCAGGGGGGCCCGCGGGCCCCATGGTGTGGGTGCCACGTGGCCCTCCTCCGTCTCTCCTCTGGACTCCGTCTTCGTGTTGGAAAAATAGGAGGTTCTGTCCAAGTTTCGTCCAATTCCGAGAATATTTCCAGACTAGCTTTTCTGGAATACAAAAACAGCAGAAAACAGGAACTGGCACTGTGGCATCTTGTTAATAGGTTAGTCCCAGAAAATGCATAAAAATGCTATGAAGTGTATATAAAACATGTAACAATTGGTATAATATCAACATGGAACATCAGAAATTATAGATACGTTTGAGACGTATCAAGCATCCCCAAGCTTAGTTCTACTCGTCCTCGAGTAGGTAAAACGATAAAAACAAAATAATTTCTGAGGTGACATGCTACAATCATAATCTTGATCAAATAATTGTAAAGCACATGTTATGAATGAAGTGATCCAGGTCAATGGTCTATAGTTTGCTAGCAAGTAGATAATGAGCAAACAACTGAATCATATAAGCAAAAACTTTTCATGAATAGTACTTTCGAGACAAGCATCAAAGAGTTTTGCATAAGAGTTAACTCATAAAGCAATAGATTCTAAGTAAAAGGTATTTAACCAACACAAAGGAAGATTTAAGTTTCAGCAATTGCTTTCAACTTTCAACATATATATCTCATGGATATTTGTCAACACAAAGCATATAATAAGTGCAATATACGAGCATATAAAAATTGTTGCACCAAAGTTGACACTAGTGTTTGCTTCTAAGATAGAAAGAAGTAGGTAAACTGACTCAACATAAAAGTAAAAGAAAGGCCCTTCGCAGAGGGAAGCAGGGATTAAATCATGTGCTAGAGCTTTTTAAGTTTTTGAAATCATATAGAGAGTAAAAATAAGTTTTGAGAGTGTTTGTTAATTGTCAACGAATCAGAAAATGGAAAGTACAATATGACCCCTGCCAACCAGACTTTTAAGAGCGGCTCCCATGAAGGACGTTATTTCTACCAGCAAGGCAGATCATCCCTCTTTCTCTTTTGTTTACACATGCAGATATTTCACTGTTTGTCATTGCTTGACTGATAAATCAGGGCAAAAATGTGAAGAGAATTAAGCGGTTAAAGTTGTAATTAATTGGGACTGGGCACCCCATTTGCCAGCTCTTTTTGCAAAATTAATGGATAAGCGGATGTATATGCCGCTAGTCCGGTGGTAAAGTCTGTTTGACAGTTGACATAAAGACATCCACCCCGTCCTCATGAGCTTGGTAAACATTGACACAAAATAGGAGTAATAAAGTTTGAATAGTTTAAAGGTAGCACATGAAAAATTTACTTGGAATGGCAAGGAAATACCACATATAGGTAGTTATGGTGGACACAGATGGCATGGATTTTGGCTCAAGGTTTTGGATGCACGAGAAGCATTCCCTCTCAGTACAGAGTTTAGGCTAGCAAGGTTATTTGAAGCAAACACAGGATATCAACCGACACAGCAAGCTTATATGAAAACATATTGCAAGCATTATAAGACTCTACACTGTCTTCCTTGTTAACCAAACCCTTTTACTAGAAAATATCTAGACCTTAGAGATACCAATCATGCAAACCAAATTTCAACGAGCTTTACGGTAGTTCTTCATTAATAGGTTTTAACTACATGATACAAAAGCTTAAACATGAACTACTTGATAACTCAAAACAATTGACAAGTATCAAATTATCCAATACAATGATCTACAAGAATATGTAAGCTTTTTCCATTATACCATCTACCACATGCAACATTTTCTGTTCCAACCAAACACCAATCAATTTATTTCAACATAAACTCTCCAAACAATTATAAGTGAAGCAAGAGAGTACTTTCTTTAAAAGAACTAACAGCTCTGAATAAGAGATGCATGCAAAACAGGAGCTAAAAGCATAGCAATAGCTAGATAAGAATACTCAACAAGTATAAGTGAAGAATAGGAGTATTCATATGAAAAAGCGGAGCGTGTCTCTCTCCCAATCAAGAATGCTGGGGTCCAATCAAGTTGACCATAAGAAAAATAAAATACTGAAAATAAAAGCACACAGACGCTCCAAGTAAAGCACATATGATGTGAAAGAATTAAAATATAGTTTCACTAGAGATGACCTGATAAGTTGCTGATGAAGAAGGGGATGCCTTGGGCATCCCCAAGCTTAGACGCTTGAGTCTTCTTGAAATATGCTGGGGTGATCCATGGGAGCATCCCCAAGCTTAAGCTCTTCACTCTTCTTGATCACATTATATCATCCTTCTCTCTTGACCCTTGAAAACTTCCGCCACACCAAACTCAAAGTAATTCTCATTAGAGGGTTAGTGCACAATCAAAAACTCACATGTTCTATAAGGACACAAACATGACCGTTACTTTTAACATTAGCTACTGCCACTGATGTTATGTGAAGCTCTTCACCCTAAAAAAGAATTCCACTCAACACTAGTAAAAGAGAGAATGCGAAAAATAAAAGACAGAATCTGTCTAAACAGAACAGTCCCAAAGACGAATTTTTTCGAGGCACTTACGTTGCTCAGATCGAAAAACTTTAAACTAACGAAAGATGCGTACATATCTGAGGATCACGCAAAAAATTTGCAGATTTAAATAATTTTTCTGTGATTTTACAGAATTAAAACGGTGAACAGCAGAAATCTGTTCCTGCGCAGAAATCCAAATCTAGCATCATCTTCCTATTAGAGGCAATACTTGGCACAACAATGCGATAAAATAAAGATACAAAGGAATTGTTACAGAAGTAAACAACTCCTTGACTCAAAAAAAGAAAAATTGCAGAAATAAAATAATGGGTTGTCTCCCATAAGCGCTTTTCTTTAACGCCTTTCAGCTAGGCGCAGAAAGTAAGAATCAAGTGTTTCCAAAGACATTAAAATCTCCCAACCTTTCGGTGGGGTCATCTTTTTTGATCGGGAAGAAGAACCTCCGATTGATAGGAGCATTAAATTTCATAAACCCATACTTTGCATTGATAAAACCCCCATTACTCTTTAAAAAGGATCTCCCTAAAACAATATGGTTGGGAGATTTTGCAAGGATCATGAAATTCACAGGGATGGTCTTATTTTGAACAGTGACCATAATATCATTAATAATCCCCATTTTCTTGTGATTGTTCCATCAGCATGAAAATGAAAAACAGGGTAATCAACCATATTATCAAATTTTAATAGATCATAAACCATTTTAGGCATGATGGACATTGTTGAACCAAGGTCACAGTAGGCACGAAACTTTTCATTACCAATATTGATCTCAATGAATGGTTCCCAATCATTTTTTAACTCAACTAAAGGTTGTTCTTTAAGATTATGGCTCAGAGTTAAATTATCAATTGACTTTTCTATTTTATCTAGCTTAGTGAATATCCCAGTTTCGTCCACCATTGGGAAGATTGACAAACCACTCAAAATATTATGAGCTTTTGTTGTATCAAACTCAGAAAAGGTTTCCCCTACCATGGTATCTAGAGCATGCTGATAAACAGAAAATAAACCATAGTAGAAATTTTTTATAAGAACTCTCAAATCCATCTTATGTTGCACCTTCTTGTGCAATTCCAAAATTCTCTCCCAGGCATTCCTAAAGGATTCCCCACTTTTTTGTTTAAAGGTAATAATTTCTCCCACAGGTGGCACTACGGAAAAAGGAGCAGAGCTAGACATGATAACAAGACTGAAAAATAACAATTCAAAAATAAAAGTAACTAATTTTTTTGTGTTTTTGATAAATAAAGCAAACAAGACTAAATAAAAATAAACTAAGCAAGACAATAACAAAGTAAAGAGATTGGAAGCGTGAAACTCCCCTTGCTCCCGGCAAAGGCGCCAGAAAATATGGCGTGTGGAAGGGGAAGCAAGGAGATTTCTGAACCGAAGTGCTTCTGCTCCCCGGCAACGGCGCCAGAAAATATGCTTGATTGCGTGGATCACACGTTCGTTGGGAGACCCCAAGAGGAAGGTATGATGCAGTATAGCAGCAGTTTTCCCTCAGTATGAAACCAAGGTTTAATCGAACCAGTAGGAGCAAGAAATCACTTCGGAAGGTTGTCAGTGGCGCGCTGACGTGGAACCTGCACACAACACAATCAAACTACTTGCCCCAACGAAACAGTGAGGTTGTCAATCTCACCGGCTTGCTGAAAACAAAGGATTAAACGTATGGTGTGGAAAATAGTAGTAAATTGCAGAGAATGAAAAGGAACAGTATTTGCAGTTGGTTGTATTATCAGTGTAAAAGAATGGACCGGGGTCCACAGTTCACTAGTGGTGTCTCTCCATAAAAGATAACTAACATGCTGGGTGAACAAATTACAGCTGGGCAATTGACAAAATATTGAGCGCATGACAATGCATATATATGACATGATGATTACTATGATATTCATGTGGGCATTACGACAAAATACATAGACCGTTATCCAACAGCGTCTATGACTAATAATCCACCGCCAGGTTGTCATACCGAGTTCCCCGTTGGTATTAAGTTGCAAGCAACGGATAATTGCATTAAGTAATGTGCGTAATGTAAACAAATGCATTAGACCTAACGGCGTACCTTAAGCTAAGCATCGGTTATTTTTCCCTAGTGGCAACAGTACATCCACAATCTTAGAAGTTATTGTCACTCTCCTAGATTACCAGAGGCATGAACCCACTATCTAGCATAAATACTCACTCTTGGAGTTACAAGCATCTACTTGGCCAAAGCATCTACAAGTAACGGAAAGCATGCAAGATCATAAATAACATATAAGATAGATTGATAATCAACTTGACATAGTATTCAATATTCATCGGATCCCAGCAAACACAACATGTAGCATTACAATAAGATGATCCTGATCATGATAGGCAGCTCACAAGATCTAAACATGATAGCATAAAGTGGAGAGACAACCATCTAGCTACTGCCATGGACCCGTAGTCCAAGGATGAACTACTCACGCATCACTCCGGAGGCAGGCATGGTGATGTAGAGCCCTCCGGTGATGATTCCCCTCTCCGGCAAGGTGCCGGGAAGAGCTTCTGAACCCTCCCGAGCTAGGGTTGATGGCGGCGGCGTCTCTGGAACTTTTCGTGGATAATGGCTCGGGTCTTTAGGGTTTTCGCGTCGGGAAGAATAAATAGGCGAAAGGGCGGCGGCTGCGGAGCCACGAGGGCCCCACACCACCCCACGGCGTGGCAGGGGGTGCCCGCGCGGCCCCATGGTGTGGGTGCCACGTGGCCCTCCTCCGTCTCTCCTCTGGACTCCGTCTTCGTGTTGGAAAAATAGGAGGTTCTGTCCAAGTTTCGTCCAATTCTGAGAATATTTCCAGACTAGCTTTTCTGGAATACAAAAACAGCAGAAAACAGTAACTGGCACTGTGGCATCTTGTTAATAGGTTAGTCCCAGAAAATGCAAAAAATGCTATGAAGTGTATATAAAACATGTAACAATTGGTATAATATCAACATGGAACATCAGAAATTATAGATACGTTTGAGACGTATCAGTGTGGAATAAAGGACCGGGGTCCACAGTTCACTAGTGATGTCTCTCCATAAAACAGATAAATATGTTGGGTAAACAAATTACAGTTGGGCAATTGACAAAGTGCAAATGCATGACAATGCAAGATATGATAAGAACATGTTCATTGTTAGCTCTGCATTACATCAATATAAATAGACCGCTTACTAGCTGCATCTACGACTAATAATCGACCCCCGGGATAGCTTCCGTGTCTCCTGTGAGTATTAAGTTGCAAGCCACAGATAAAAACATTAAGCAAAGTGTGTAATATAAACAATGCATATGACAAATAGACACATCAAAGTTGTTTTCTCCCTAGTGGCAACAACACATCTACGGCCTTAGTCATTTCTGTCATCTCGAGCCCAGACTTCTAGAGGCATGAACCCACTATCTAGCATAAATACCCCCTCTTGTAGTCATTAGCATCTATTTGGCCAAACCATCTACTAAAAACGGAGAGCATGCAGTAACATAGATAAAACATGGATATAAATAGATGAACAAACTTGATCATAACTTCACAATTCATAGGATCCTAGGAAACACAACATATAGCATTACATAAAGATGATGTTTGGCAGCTCACAAGATCTAAACATGATAGCATAAGGTGGAGAGAGTACCAACTAGCTACTGCTATGGACCCGTAGTCCCGTGAAGAACTACTCACGCATCACTCCGGAGGCAGGCATGGTGATGAAGAGCCCTCCGGTGATGACTTCTCCTCTGGCGGGGTGCAGGAAAGAACTTCAGAACCCTCCCGAACTAGGGTTGACGACGACGGTGACGGAACTTTTCGTGGATTTCTGATCGGGTATTTAGGGTTTCCCGAATAGATGTAATTTATAGGCGAAAGAGGGGCGCCAGGGGGCACTAGGTGGGCTAGGCGGGGTGGCCCTTAAGATGTTTCCTTGTAGTTATCATCGGGCCGCCCGTAAGATGTAGGCGTTGAGAGAATCATTCAGAACCGCCATGATGCCGTGTAGTCCTTACTGTCCTCCCCAAAACGATTCCCGCTGTCGATATACACGGTAGTCGACTTTTGCAGGTCTAGAACAATGAGGATGCCGTGTCGGTTACTGCGCAAAACAGTTCAAAGAGACCATCATACTCAAAATCACCATTGTAGATGCGAATTTAACGATGGAAATCTACGAAAGCATGTTATATATGGCGGCTAGGAATGACTTACTCGGGAAAGTAAGGCAGGAGAAAGTTGCGCTTGGGAATATTCGCCATGAAGGTGTCTTCGAGGTACTGTGTCGCGTCTAGATTATGACTAGAGTCATTCACGAGCATTTCTTACATGTAGTAGGGAGTCAACTATCACGATGTCCGGGGTTTCGTCTTGTTGGATCTTGTACGCCATACTGAGCGCAACCAGGCGGACCATGGATGGGTGGAGCGGTTGCATGTGGTACATTCTGAAGATGTCATCAAATCTCGTGAAGAGCAGGTCTGCGTGTTTTGCTTCACGACAAAGCCCAAGCCATCTGGTACCTTTGCAATAAAAAGGGGTATGATGGATCTTTTTCCTTAAGAAGATCCTTCTCCAAATGATGAACAAGATCATGGAGGTCCTTCCTATCCTTAGTCAATGTTTTGACGCACTTCGGCGGCAGGATCGGTTTACCCAACTCATGCATCCCATGCCAGCTGCGGATGGGTATCGGTCCACAAACCGGCGCTGCAGTGGCTGGCTGTTGGAGTCGTCAAAGTTACATTTCTTATTTCTTTTACGGAACTTCTTCTTAGGCTTATTCACCAGCGCATCTTCTGGCATATCATGGTCGGGTATATATATGTGTCATCTCCGTCATTGTAAGGATCAACGGTCTCCGACGGCAAGAGATGGAAGGGCTGCTACCAAAATTAGGGTTGGCGGATGGATTGTCCACAATAGGTGCCATATTGATGATCGAGACATGATAGCCAAAGCTGATCATGGGGGAGGCCCTTGTTGGCCTCCCTTCATCCAAGTCCCAACGGACTCACAGAAGGTAGGAAAGAGGGAGTTGAACGCCCTTGTCAGTGCGTCTTCAATGGACGCCTCCATCGAACATATTGATTTTCCTCGATCGGATCCTTGCCTCCTGTCCGAGAACCCTCCGACTTGTTGTTGTTAGCCATATTCACACTAACGAGGAAAGTCAAAGTTAGTACAACGAATATAAGGGAAAAATTCACTTAATTAAGTACTAGGATACAGTATGAGTCCAAATTTGCCGAAATGCCGATAAACTTCCGTGTTGGCAAATCCGGGCACTCAAATATGTCCTATTTTCAGCAAAGTCGTGTCAAAATTTATGGAACATTTCGGCATGACCTTTGGTAAAAAAGGACATATGGAGTACCCGAAATTTGCCGGAACGGAAGTTAATCGACATTCCGGCAATCTCAAGGGCCTCAGGGGTACCTGCAAACATTTCACAAATCTCACAAATGGCTATTTCAAACCCCGGCCGACATCTGAATGGCAACATACACAAAATTTGGGCTAGGCATTTGCACCACCACAATCACATCAGCACCACCACAAACATGTGTGAAATAACTTCCGTCCCGGCAAATCCGGGCACTCAAATATATCCTATTTTTAGCAAAGTCATGCCAAAATTCACGGAAAATTTTTGCATGACCTTTGCTAAGAAAAGTACATATGGAGTACCCGAAATTTGCCGGAACGGAAGTTAATCGACATTCCGGCAATCTCAAGGGCCTTAGGGGTACCTGCAAACATTTCACAAATCTCACAAATGGCCATTTAAAACTCGGCCGACATCTCTGACCGGCAACATACACAAACCGACACAAGGGCCATTTCAAACCCCGGCCGGCAACAAACACAACATCACCACATGCATCAATCACATCCACCGCCACCAAATCCTAACTAAAATGGCAGAAAATTAAACCTAACTAAAATGGCAGAGGCATTTCACCAAACACTTTCTGTGCACGGCGGTCATCGGGTGGGGGGGAGGGAGGAGGGGGCAGGTGAGCTCACCAGGAAGGGGCGCCGGCGTAGGAGGGGGAACGTCGGCGTGGATGATGGCGTGGTGTGGCCGGGGCACGGCGGCGGGCGGCGGGCGCTCGGGGCCGAGAGGGAGAGAGAGGGCCACGAGAGGGAGAGAGGGGGCGCGCGAAGAGGGGTGGGCGCTCGGGGCGGCGCGTGCACGGGCTCGGACGACGGGGGTGGCCAGCGGCGTGGGTGCGGACGGCGGGTGGGCGGCGGCAGTGAGAGAAATGAAGGGGCAGGCGGGCGTCCTCGGGGCGGCCCACGCGATGGGCGCGGTCGGCGGGGTTTGCAGGTCTAGAACAATGAGGATGCCGTGTCGGTTACTGCGCAAAACAGTTCAAAGAGACCATCATACTCAAAATCACCATTGTAGATGCGAATTTAACGATGGAAATCTACGAAAGCATGTTATATATGGCGGCTAGGAATGACTTACTCGGGAAAGTAAGGCAGGAGAAAGTTGCGCTTGGGAATATTCGCCATGAAGGTGTCTTCGAGGTACTGTGTCGCGTCTACCTTATGACTAGAGTCATTCACGAGCATTTCTTACATGTAGTAGGGGTCAACTATCACGATGTCCGGGGTTTCGTCTTGTTGGATCTTGTACGCCATACTGAGCGCAACCAGGCGGACCATGGATGGGTGGAGCGGTTGCATGTGGTACATTCTGAAGATGTCATCAAATCTCGTGAAGAGCAGGTCTGCGTGTTTTGCTTCACCGACAAAGCCCAAGCCATCTGGTACCTTTGCAATAAAAAGCGGGTAGATGGATCTTTTTCCTTAAGAAGATCCTTCTCCAAATGATGAACAAGATCATGGAGGTCCTTCCTATCCTTAGTCAATGTTTTGACGCACTTCGGCGGCAGGATCGGTTTACCCAACTCATGCATCCCATGCCAGCTGCGGATGGGTATCCTGTCCACAAACCGGCGCTGCAGTGGCTGGCTGTTGGAGTCGTCAAAGTTACATTTCTTATTTCTTTTACGGAACTTCTTCTTAGGCTTATTCACCAGCGCATCTTCTGGCATATCATGGTCGGGTATATATATGTGTCATCTCCGTCATTGTAAGGATCAACGGTCTCCGACGGGCAAGAGATGGAAGGGCTGCTACCAAAATTAGGGTTGGCGGATGGATTGTCCACAATAGGTGCCATATTGATGATCGAGACACCATAGCCAAAGCTGATCATGGGGCGAGGCCCTTGTTGGCCTCCCTTCATCCAAGTCCCAACGGACTCACAGAAGGTAGGAAAGAGGGAGTTGAACGCCCTTGTCAGTGCGTCTTCAATGGACGCCTCCATCGAAACATATTGATTTTCCTCGATCGGATCCTTGCCTCCTGTCCGAGAACCCTCGGCCTTGTTGTTGTTAGCCATATTCACACTAACGAGGAAAGTCAAAGTTAGTACAACGAATATAAGGGAAAAATTCACTTAATTAAGTACTAGGATACCCCATGAGTCCAAATTTGCCGAAATGCCGATAAACTTCCGTGTTGGCAAATCCGGGCACTCAAATATGTCCTATTTTCAGCAAAGTCGTGTCAAAATTTATGGAACATTTCGGCATGACCTTTGGTAAGAAAAGGACATATGGAGTACCCGAAATTTGCCGGAACGGAAGTTAATCGACATTCCGGCAATCTCAAGGGCCTCAGGGGTACCTGCAAACATTTCACAAATCTCACAAATGGCTATTTCAAACCCCGGCCGACATCTCTGAATGGCAACATACACAAAATTTGGGCTAGGCATTTGCACCACCACAATCACATCAGCACCACCACAAACATGTGTGAAATAACTTCCGTCCCGGCAAATCCGGGCACTCAAATATATCCTATTTTTAGCAAAGTCATGCCAAAATTCACGGAAAATTTTTGCATGACCTTTGCTAAGAAAAGTACATATGGAGTACCCGAAATTTGCCGGAACGGAAGTTAATCGACATTCCGGCAATCTCAAGGGCCTTAGGGGTACCTGCAAACATTTCACAAATCTCACAAATGGCCATTTAAAACCTCGGCCGACATCTCTGACCGGCAACATACACAAACCGACACAAGGGCCATTTCAAACCCCGGCCGGCAACAAACACAACATCACCACATGCATCAATCACATCCACCGCCACCAAATCCTAACTAAAATGGCAGAAAATTAAACCTAACTAAAATGGCAGAGGCATTTCACCAAACACTTTCTGTGCACGGCGGTCATCGGGTGGGGGGAGGGAGGAGGGGGCAGGTGAGCTCACCAGGAAGGGGCGCCGGCGTAGGAGGGGGAACGTCGGCGTGGATGATGGCGTGGTGTGGCCGGGGCACGGCGGCGGGCGGCGGGCGCTCGGGGCCGAGAGGGAGAGAGAGGGGCCACGAGAGGGAGAGAGGGGGCGCGCGAAGAGGGGTGGGCGCTCGGGGCGGCGCGTGCACGGGCTCGGACGACGGGGGTGGCCAGCGGCGTGGGTGCGGACGGCGGGAGTGGGCGGCGGCAGTGAGAGGGAAAAAAAGGGGCAGGCGGGCGCTCGGGGCGGCGCACGCATGGGCGCGGACGGCGGGGTGGGCGGTGGCATGGGTGCGGACGGCGAGGGGTGGGCGGCGGCGGCGATTTCGGGTGGCCGAGAGGGAGAGGGAAGGGGGCGACGCGCAGGGGGAAGTGAGAGAGAGAAAGAGGAAGAGGGCCCACCCGTAAGTGCCCTAGGGCACATTACCGCTAACAAACCAGCCTAACTGTTCGCCAGCGGTATTTTTTTCATTTTTTCTTCTTTGTTTTTGTTTTCTTTTTTCTTTTTTCTGATTTCCTTTTATATTTTCAAATACATTTGCAAAACACATTTCAAATACATGTGTGCATTTCAAAAAAAAATCAAAAACTTGTGTGCATTTCAAAAAAGTGTGTATATATGACTTTATAAAAACACTACTGTCCAAGTCTCAAGAATATATATATTATGCAAAAGAGGTACATATAATTAAGTGTGTAGTTATACAAAATAGAGAGAGTACACATAGTTTCTTCGCACACATATCGCGCGTCTTTCTCAGCGTTTGCCATTCTTCTTTCCATTCTTGGTCGCAGTTGCATAATTTAGCCCCACATCGCGACTTCGTCTTTTGAATGGAAGACCTTTCCTAGGTAGCGTGGTTCTGTTTCTTCTTAGGGTGTATGTTGCCTTATCATCATCTTCATCATCGTCAATATTTGGGTCGCCGAACTTGTCGAACTCGTCCTCGTTGGCGACCCCATCCATTCCGATGATGTTTCTTTTCCCTCTCCTAGCGACAACACGACTAGGCTTTGATGGGTCAGTTATGAAGAAGCATTGGGACACATGCTTAGCCAATACGCATGGCTCATTTTGCGTGGTGACGTTCGCGCTTGATGAAGTGCCGGCTTCGGGTATAACCATGGTGGTGAAGTAGTTGTCCTCTTTTTTGACGGTCGATATCCTAGCCCATCTGACCCGGAACATCGGCACCTTCTCTCCAGAGTAGTTAAGCTCCCAGATCTCCTCGATCCTTCCATAGTATCTTAACTTTTTATCACCGGTCTAGGATTCCATCGTTACCCCTGAGTTTTGGTAATCAGAAGTTTTGTCCTTTTCCTCCGTGTAGAAAGTGAACCCATTGATATCATATGCTTGAAATGTCGCGAGGTTGGGGGCGGGGCCACGTGACAAGGCGTATAAGAGTTTACCGTATGCACAATCTGTTGGCGGAGCGACAAGCTCATCTTTGAACCAACGCAAGAAAGAGGAGTTGTGCTCCCTAATTATTTCTTCTTCAGTCCTCCGCCTGCCCTGGTCAGTGTACTTCTTCTTAATCTCGCTCTTGTGCTTTTTCACCCAAGTATCGACCAGTTCAAGGTGTTGGAGAGCTACTAAGTTTGCCCTGTTAAAGTTGGTGCGTCGCAAAGCATAGTCCACATGCAAATCCTTCCGGCCATTTTTGTGACCTGCTCCATCGAGCTTGCCAAGGTGCTTGTTTCCGGGCAAACCAACAGGGTCCTCCACGTCCATAAAATTCGTGCTGAAAGAGATGCACTCTTCGGTGAGAAAGCCCTGAACGATGCTTCCATCCGGATGGGCTCTGTTACGAATGAATCCTTTGATGACCCCATTCATCCTTTCAAACGACATCATGTTGTGCTGGAACAACGGCCCGAGATGGATGATATCATCCACGATATGGACCAACAGATGCACACATATGTCAAAAGAATGTGGGCGGGAAGTACATCTCAAGCTCGCATAGTATCACGACGATCTCTTCCTACAACCTTGAGAGACGCTTCCCGGTGATCAACTTTTGAGAGATCACGTCGAAGAAGTTACGCAGGACAAAAAGGGTATCACAGACGTGCTTGTCCATTATCCCTCGGATCGCAACTGGAAGTATCTGCATCATCATCACGTGACAGTCATGAGACTTCATCCCGCTGAACTTTTGTTTTTACGGGTCCAGAAATCTGCTGATTAGTCCCGAGTAACCTAAAGGCACTTTGACTCCTAGAAGGCACTTGATCAATTGTTCGATCTCGTTCAGACTTAGAGTGAAGCAGGAGGAGGGCAATAATAGTCATTCCTCTTAACCCTTTTGCCCTTGTGATCGTCCGTCTCCTCATCCGACTGATCGTCATGATCCGGGCGTCCCCCGTGAAGGTCTTTCCTAATACCCAGATGTATCAGGTCGCTTCTTGCTTTCGGCCCATCTTTGGTCCAATCAGCCATGTTGAGCAGAGTACCAAACAAACTCTCGAACACGTTCTTCGTGATATGCATTAGATCAAGGCAGTATGGCAAGTCCCAAAACACAGACCTCGTCTTCCATATATCCAGGAGCGGTTTTGGCGCCTTTCGTTTCTTTCCCGGCTTAGGGCACTCTTTCCAATTATTCAGCAACTCGTATATTGCTTCGCCGCACCTCTTACGTGGAGGTTCCCAGAGCTCATCTTTACCGTTGAAATGTTCTCCACGCCTTCTCCACGGGTCTTTATATTTTAGCCACCTTCGATGGCCTATGTAGGCGGTTTTCGAAGACCCAGGATCTCTCTGAAGCTGGTAAAACGTTGGGTCATCCATGCACCTCACGCATCCGCTATGTCGGTGGCACACCTGACCTGAGACGACTCCATAGCCGGGCAAGTCGTGCACAGTACACAGTAAGGCAGCTCGCATATTGAAATATTCTTCTGCGTATGTGTCCCATGTGTGGACCCCTTCCTCGGCCCATAATGTTTCTGGCTCATCTTTTAGTAGCTTCAAATACAGATTGATGTCGGAGCCCGGTTGTTTCGGCCCTTGAATGAGCATGCTCATGTGTATGTACTTCCTCTTCATGCACAGCCAGGGGGGAGGTTGTATATCCATACAAACACGGGCCAGGTGCTATGTGTGCTGCTCTGGTTGCCAAATGGATTTAGCCCGTTGGTGCTCGCACCCAACCTGATGTTCCTTGACTCTTACCCGAAGGTTTCATATTCATCGTCTAATGCCTTCCACTGGCTTGCATCTGAAGGGTGTGTTAGATTTACCTTTTCAATCCGATTTGGATCTTTCAGGATTTTCTCCTTTCTTTCCGCGTGCTAGCGCATGAGCTTTGCTTCCTTGCGGTCCGTGAAATAACGCTGCAGACGGGGAATGAGCGGAAAGTACAACACAACTTTTCGAGGAGCTTTCTTCCCTGTCTTGTATCGAGCCGCGTTGCACACTGGACATGTGGTCCTGGCCGCGTCCTCTTTCCGATAAATGTAGCTGTCGTTGATGCACAATGATATTTCTCGTGCGGTAAATCAAAGAGGCACATGACTTTCTTGGCCTCGGACAATTTTTAGGACACGTGTTGCCCTCCGGAAGGATACTGTGCAAATATTGCAAATTTGCGTCGACACTTACGTCGCTCCATTTGTGTCTTGAATTCGTCTGCAAAACATCAAGCGCTACTTTCAAGCGGGACTCCTCGCAGCCTGGATACAACAGAGTACTCGAGTCTATCTCAAGTTGCGTCAGCTTAGAATTTTCTTTAGAAGTCACCTTGTTCAGAAGCAGTTCTTTGAGATGAGGGTCCCGCACAGCTGAAGTTAGCGGTGTTCACGTGTCGTTCTCGTCTTCTGTTATGTGTTGTTCACCGTCTTCTCCAGCATCATGTGTGGGATCAGGCTCTTCGTCTTCTCCAGCATCATGTGTGGGATCAGGCTCTTCGTCTTCTTGCTCCTCGTTGTTATTGTCCTCTTGCCGATTATTTCCTCCCGCCGCCTCATGGACATCATCATCTTCATCATCTCTTATCCACTGAGTGTGCCCATCCATGAAACCACTCCTGAGTAGGTGCGCCTGCAAATCTCCGGTAAAGGGGCTGAGCAAGCCCCTAGTTTGCATCTTCGACACGGACATCGTATCCATTTGCGCTTATTTTGGAACATGTCTTCCGTCGCGTGTCTCAAGTATCTATTCACGACACGTTCACTCATAATGACCATTGTTGCCTGCACGGTACATGTAGAACCTAGACAATTATTAGAACCATTTATATATATATCGTGTTTCACGAAAAAATTCGGCATGACCTTCCGACATATACGACCTAAAGGGAGTGCCAAAATTTGCCGAAATGGAAATGAATCAACATTTTGGCAAAACATTGGAACTCATTTTCATGTCAAATTTCAATTCACACATCCACAAACACAATTTCACCTGCACATATAGATTTCATTTCATCGCCTTGCATGCACGCGCGCAAATCTGCTCAAATTTCACAAAAATCATTTTTATATATAGTTTATCTCCACACCTTAAATAGATGAGGACACGAGATCGAGAGGCGAGTCGACCGAAGAGTGTTGTGGGATTCTGATGATGTGGAAACACATGTTCGTTGGGAGACCCAAAGAGAAAGGTATGAAGTAGTGCAGCATCAATTTTTCCTTAAAATCTACCAAGGTTATCGAACCAAAATTGAAAGAGCTTCAACACGTTGTCAGCGACGCCGTTACGATCACTGACGTGGACCTGCACACAACACAATCAAAGTACTTTGCCCCAACGAAATAGGAAGGTTGTCAATCTCCCCGACTTGCTGAATACAAAGGATTAAACGTATGGTGTGGAAAGTAATGATGAGTGCAAAAGGAACAACGAGGAAATAAATGCAGAGCGTGGTGGAAACGGTGTTTTTATCAGTGTGTGATTGCATGGATCACACGTTCGTTGGGAGACCCCAAGAGGAAGGTATGATGCAATATAGCAGCAGTTTTCCCTCAGTATGAAACCAAGGTTTAATCGAACCAATAGAAGCAAGAAATCACTTCGGAAGGTTGTCAGTGGCGCGCTGACGTGGAACCTGCACACAACACAATCAAACTACTTTGCCCCAACGAAACAGTGAGGTTGTCAATCTCACCGGCTTGCTGAAAACAAAGGATTAAACGTATGGTGTGGAAAACAGTAGTAAATTGCAGAGAATGAAAAGGAACAGTGTTTGCAGTTGGTTGTATTATCAGTGTAAAAGAATGGACCGGGGTCCACAGTTCACTAGTGGTGTCTCTCCATAAAAGATAACTAACATGCTGGGTGAACAAATTACAGCTGGGCAATTGACAAAATATTGAGCGCATGACAATGCATATATATGACATGATGATTACTATGATATTCATGTGGGCATTACGACAAAATACATAGACCGTTATCCAACAGCGTCTATGACTAATAATCCACCGCCAGGTTGTCATACCGAGTTCCCCGTTGGTATTAAGTTGCAAGCAACGGATAATTGCATTAAGTAATGTGCGTAATGTAAACAAATGCATTAGACCTAACGGCGTACCCTTAAGCTAAGCATCGGTTATTTTATCCCTAGTGGCAACAGCACATCCACAATCTTAGAAGTTATTGTCACTCTCCCAGATTACCGGAGGCATGAACCCACTATCTAGCATAAATACTCACTCTTGGAGTTACAAGCATCTACTTGGCCAAAGCATCTACTAGTAACGGAAAGCATGCAAGATCATAAATAACATATAAGATAGATTGATAATCAACTTGACATAGTATTCAATATTCATCGGATCCCAGCAAACACAACATGTAGCATTACAATAAGATGATCTTGATCATGATAGGCAGCTCACAAGATCTAAACATGATAGCATAAAGTGGAGAGACAACCATCTAGCTACTGCCATGGACCCGTAGTCCAAGGATGAACTACTCACGCATCACTCCGGAGGCAGGCATGGTGATGTAGAGCCCTCCGGTGATGATTCCCCTCTCCGGCAGGGTGCCGGGAAGAGCTTCTGAACCCTCCCGAGCTAGGGTTGACGGCGGCGGCGTCTCTGGAACTTTTCGTGGATAATGGCTCGGGTATTTAGGGTTTTCGCGTCGGGAAATAAATAGGCGAAAGGGCGGCGGCTGCGGAGCCACGAGGGCCCCACACCACCCCACGGCGGGCAGGGGGGCCCGCGGGCCCCATGGTGTGGGTGCCACGTGGCCCTCCTCCGTCTCTCCTCTGGACTCCGTCTTCGTGTTGGAAAAATAGGAGGTTCTGTCCAAGTTTCGTCCAATTCCGAGAATATTTCCAGACTAGCTTTTCTGGAATACAAAAACAGCAGAAAACAGGAACTGGCACTGTGGCATCTTGTTAATAGGTTAGTCCCAGAAAATGCATAAAAATGCTATGAAGTGTATATAAAACATGTAACAATTGGTATAATATCAACATGGAACATCAGAAATTATAGATACGTTTGAGACGTATCAAGCATCCCCAAGCTTAGTTCTACTCGTCCTCGAGTAGGTAAAACGATAAAAACAAAATAATTTCTGAGGTGACATGCTACAATCATAATCTTGATCAAATAATTTGTAAAGCACATGTTATGAATGAAGTGATCCAGGTCAATGGTCTATAGTTTGCTAGCAAGTAGATAATGAGCAAACAACTGAATCATATAAGCAAAAACTTTTCATGAATAGTACTTTCGAGACAAGCATCAAAGAGTTTTGCATAAGAGTTAACTCATAAAGCAATAGATTCTAAGTAAAAGGTATTTAACCAACACAAAGGAAGATTTAAGTTTCAGCAATTGCTTTCAACTTTCAACATATATATCTCATGGATATTTGTCAACACAAAGCATATAATAAGTGCAATATACGAGCATATAAAAATTGTTGCACCAAAGTTGACACTAGTGTTTGCTTCTAAGATAGAAAGAAGTAGGTAAACTGACTCAACATAAAAGTAAAAGAAAGGCCCTTCGCAGAGGGAAGCAGGGATTAAATCATGTGCTAGAGCTTTTTAAGTTTTTGAAATCATATAGAGAGTAAAAATAAGTTTTGAGAGGTGTTTGTTAATTGTCAACGAATCAGAAAATGGAAAGTACAATATGACCCCTGCCAACCAGACTTTTAAGAGCGGCTCCCATGAAGGACGTTATTTCTACCAGCAAGGCAGATCATCCCTCTTTCTCTTTTGTTTACACATGCAGATATTTCACTGTTTGTCATTGCTTGACTGATAAATCAGGGCAAAAATGTGAAGAGAATTAAGCGGTTAAAGTTGTAATTAATTGGGACTGGGCACCCCATTTGCCAGCTCTTTTTGCAAAATTAATGGATAAGCGGATGTATATGCCGCTAGTCCGGTGGTAAAGTCTGTTTGACAGTTGACATAAAGACATCCACCCCGTCCTCATGAGCTTGGTAAACATTGACACAAAATAGGAGTAATAAAGTTTGAATAGTTTAAAGGTAGCACATGAAAAATTTACTTGGAATGGCAAGGAAATACCACATATAGGTAGTTATGGTGGACACAGATGGCATGGATTTTGGCTCAAGGTTTTGGATGCACGAGAAGCATTCCCTCTCAGTACAGAGTTTAGGCTAGCAAGGTTATTTGAAGCAAACACAGGATATCAACCGACACAGCAAGGCTTATATGAAAACATATTGCAAGCATTATAAGACTCTACACTGTCTTCCTTGTTAACCAAACCCTTTTACTAGAAAATATCTAGACCTTAGAGATACCAATCATGCAAACCAAATTTCAACGAGCTTTACGGTAGTTCTTCATTAATAGGTTTTAACTACATGATACAAAAGCTTAAACATGAACTACTTGATAACTCAAAACAATTGACAAGTATCAAATTATCCAATACAATGATCTACAAGAATATGTAAGCTTTTTCCATTATACCATCTACCACATGCAACATTTTCTGTTCCAACCAAACACCAATCAATTTATTTCAACATAAACTCTCCAAACAATTATAAGTGAAGCAAGAGAGTACTTTCTTTAAAAGAACTAACAGCTCTGAATAAGAGATGCATGCAAAACAGGAGCTAAAAGCATAGCAATAGCTAGATAAGAATACTCAACAAGTATAAGTGAAGAATAGGAGTATTCATATGAAAAAGCGGAGCGTGTCTCTCTCCCAATCAAGAATGCTGGGGTCCAATCAAGTTGACCATAAGAAAAATAAAATACTGAAAATAAAAGCACACAGACGCTCCAAGTAAAGCACATATGATGTGAAAGAATTAAAATATAGTTTCACTAGAGATGACCTGATAAGTTGCTGATGAAGAAGGGGATGCCTTGGGCATCCCCAAGCTTAGACGCTTGAGTCTTCTTGAAATATGCTGGGGTGATCCATGGGAGCATCCCCAAGCTTAAGCTCTTCACTCTTCTTGATCACATTATATCATCCTTCTCTCTTGACCCTTGAAAACTTCCGCCACACCAAACTCAAAGTAATTCTCATTAGAGGGTTAGTGCACAATCAAAAACTCACATGTTCTATAAGGACACAAACATGACCGTTACTTTTAACATTAGCTACTGCCACTGATGTTATGTGAAGCTCTTCACCCTAAAAAAGAATTCCACTCAACACTAGTAAAAGAGAGAATGCGAAAAATAAAAGACAGAATCTGTCTAAACAGAACAGTCCGCAAAGACGAATTTTTTCGAGGCACTTACGTTGCTCAGATCGAAAAACTTTAAACTAACGAAAGATGCGTACATATCTGAGGATCACGCAAAAAATTTGCAGATTTAAATAATTTTTCTGTGATTTTACAGAATTAAAACGGTGAACAGCAGAAATCTGTTCCTGCGCAGAAATCCAAATCTAGCATCATCTTCCTATTAGAGGCAATACTTGGCACAACAATGCGATAAAATAAAGATACAAAGGAATTGTTACAGAAGTAAACAACTCCTTGACTCAAAAAAAGAAAAATTGCAGAAATAAAATAATGGGTTGTCTCCCATAAGCGCTTTTCTTTAACGCCTTTCAGCTAGGCGCAGAAAGTAAGAATCAAGTGTTTCCAAAGACATTAAAATCTCCCAACCTTTCGGTGGGGTCATCTTTTTTGATCGGGAAGAAGAACCTCCGATTGATAGGAGCATTAAATTTCATAAACCCATACTTTGCATTGATAAAACCCCCATTACTCTTTAAAAAGGATCTCCCTAAAACAATATGGTTGGGAGATTTTGCAAGGATCATGAAATTCACAGGGATGGTCTTATTTTGAACAGTGACCATAATATCATTAATAATCCCCATGCTTCTTGTGATTGTTCCATCAGCATGAAAATGAAAAACAGGGTAATCAACCATATTATCAAATTTTAATAGATCATAAACCATTTTAGGCATGATGGACATTGTTGAACCAAGGTCACAGTAGGCACGAAACTTTTCATTACCAATATTGATCTCAATGAATGGTTCCCAATCATTTTTTAACTCAACTAAAGGTTGTTCTTTAAGATTATGGCTCAGAGTTAAATTATCAATTGACTTTTCTATTTTATCTAGCTTAGTGAATATCCCAGTTTCGTCCACCATTGGGAAGATTGACAAACCACTCAAAATATTATGAGCTTTTGTTGTATCAAACTCAGAAAAGGTTTCCCCTACCATGGTATCTAGAGCATGCTGATAAACAGAAAATAAACCATAGTAGAAATTTTTTATAAGAACTCTCAAATCCATCTTATGTTGCACCTTCTTGTGCAATTCCAAAATTCTCTCCAGGCATTCCTAAAGGATTCCCCACTTTTTTGTTTAAAGGTAATAATTTCTCCCACAGGTGGCACTACGGAAAAAGGAGCAGAGCTAGACATGATAACAAGACTGAAAAATAACAATTCAAAAATAAAAGTAACTAATTTTTTTGTGTTTTTGATAAATAAAGCAAACAAGACTAAATAAAAATAAACTAAGCAAGACAATAACAAAGTAAAGAGATTGGAAGCGTGAAACTCCCCTTGCTCCCGGCAAAGGCGCCAGAAAATATGGCGTGTGGAAGGGGAAGCAAGGAGATTTCTGAACCGAAGTGCTTCTGCTCCCCGGCAACGGCGCCAGAAAATATGCTTGATTGCGTGGATCACACGTTCGTTGGGAGACCCCAAGAGGAAGGTATGATGCAGTATAGCAGCAGTTTTCCCTCAGTATGAAACCAAGGTTTAATCGAACCAGTAGGAGCAAGAAATCACTTCGGAAGGTTGTCAGTGGCGCGCTGACGTGGAACCTGCACACAACACAATCAAACTACTTTGCCCCAACGAAACAGTGAGGTTGTCAATCTCACCGGCTTGCTGAAAACAAAGGATTAAACGTATGGTGTGGAAAATAGTAGTAAATTGCAGAGAATGAAAAGGAACAGTGTTTGCAGTTGGTTGTATTATCAGTGTAAAAGAATGGACCGGGGTCCACAGTTCACTAGTGGTGTCTCTCCATAAAAGATAACTAACATGCTGGGTGAACAAATTACAGCTGGGCAATTGACAAAATATTGAGCGCATGACAATGCATATATATGACATGATGATTACTATGATATTCATGTGGGCATTACGACAAAATACATAGACCGTTATCCAACAGCGTCTATGACTAATAATCCACCGCCAGGTTGTCATACCGAGTTCCCCGTTGGTATTAAGTTGCAAGCAACGGATAATTGCATTAAGTAATGTGCGTAATGTAAACAAATGCATTAGACCTAACGGCGTACCCTTAAGCTAAGCATCGGTTATTTTTCCCTAGTGGCAACAGCACATCCACAATCTTAGAAGTTATTGTCACTCTCCAGATTACCAGAGGCATGAACCCACTATCTAGCATAAATACTCACTCTTGGAGTTACAAGCATCTACTTGGCCAAAGCATCTACAAGTAACGGAAAGCATGCAAGATCATAAATAACATATAAGATAGATTGATAATCAACTTGACATAGTATTCAATATTCATCGGATCCCAGCAAACACAACATGTAGCATTACAATAAGATGATCTTGATCATGATAGGCAGCTCACAAGATCTAAACATGATAGCATAAAGTGGAGAGACAACCATCTAGCTACTGCCATGGACCCGTAGTCCAAGGATGAACTACTCACGCATCACTCCGGAGGCAGGCATGGTGATGTAGAGCCCTCCGGTGATGATTCCCCTCTCCGGCAAGGTGCCGGGAAGAGCTTCTGAACCCTCCCGAGCTAGGGTTGATGGCGGCGGCGTCTCTGGAACTTTTCGTGGATAATGGCTCGGGTCTTTAGGGTTTTCGCGTCGGGAAGAATAAATAGGCGAAAGGGCGGCGGCTGCGGAGCCACGAGGGCCCCACACCACCCCACGGCGTGGCAGGGGGGTGCCCGCGCGGCCCCATGGTGTGGGTGCCACGTGGCCCTCCTCCGTCTCTCCTCTGGACTCCGTCTTCGTGTTGGAAAAATAGGAGGTTCTGTCCAAGTTTCGTCCAATTCTGAGAATATTTCCAGACTAGCTTTTCTGGAATACAAAAACAGCAGAAAACAGTAACTGGCACTGTGGCATCTTGTTAATAGGTTAGTCCCAGAAAATGCAAAAAAATGCTATGAAGTGTATATAAAACATGTAACAATTGGTATAATATCAACATGGAACATCAGAAATTATAGATACGTTTGAGACGTATCAGTGTGGAATAAAGGACCGGGGTCCACAGTTCACTAGTGATGTCTCTCCATAAAACAGATAAATATGTTGGGTAAACAAATTACAGTTGGGCAATTGACAAAGTGCAAATGCATGACAATGCAAGATATGATAAGAACATGTTCATTGTTAGCTCTGCATTACATCAATATAAATAGACCGCTTACTAGCTGCATCTACGACTAATAATCGACCCCGGGATAGCTTCCGTGTCTCCTGTGAGTATTAAGTTGCAAGCCACAGATAAAAACATTAAGCAAAGTGTGTAATATAAACAATGCATATGACAAATAGACACATCAAAGTTGTTTTCTCCCTAGTGGCAACAACACATCTACGGCCTTAGTCATTTCTGTCATCTCGAGCCCAGACTTCTAGAGGCATGAACCCACTATCTAGCATAAATACCCCCTCTTGTAGTCATTAGCATCTATTTGGCCAAACCATCTACTAAAAACGGAGAGCATGCAGTAACATAGATAAAACATGGATATAAATAGATGAACAAACTTGATCATAACTTCACAATTCATAGGATCCTAGGAAACACAACATATAGCATTACATAAAGATGATGTTTGGCAGCTCACAAGATCTAAACATGATAGCATAAGGTGGAGAGAGTACCAACTAGCTACTGCTATGGACCCGTAGTCCCGTGAAGAACTACTCACGCATCACTCCGGAGGCAGGCATGGTGATGAAGAGCCCTCCGGTGATGACTTCTCCTCTGGCGGGGTGCAGGAAAGAACTTCAGAACCCTCCCGAACTAGGGTTGACGACGACGGTGACGGAACTTTTCGTGGATTTCTGATCGGGTATTTAGGGTTTCCCGAATAGATGTAATTTATAGGCGAAAGAGGGGCGCCAGGGGCACTAGGTGGGCTAGCGGTGGCGGCGGGGGGCACCGGTTAGGTGGGCTAGGCGGGGTGGCCGCGTCGTTTTCCTCCTCTCTCGGGCTTCTCCTTCGGATGGTGCTTCGTTGAGAGAATAATTCAGAAATTGGCGTGCCTTTTGGAGAATATTTCCAGAAGAGAATTTCTAAAACAAAAAGGCAGCGATAACACGGTAGTCATCTTGTTAATAGGTTAGAAAATGAAATGCATGTCGGTTATAAAACAGTTAAATAGAACATCATACTAAAATAACCATTGTAGATACGAATTTAACGATAAATCTTGACGATCTTCTATATGGCTCTAGGAATGACTTACTCGGGAAAGTAAGGCAGGAGAAAGTTGCGCTTGGGAATATTCGCCATGAAGGTGTCTTCGAGGTACTGTGTCGGTCTACCTTATGACTAGAGTCATTCACGAGCATTTCTTCATGTAGTAGGGGTCAACTATCACGATGTCCGGGGTTTCGTCTTGTTGGATCTTGTACGATACTGAGCGCAACCAGGCGGACCATGGATGGGTGGAGCGGTTGCATGTGGTACATTCTGAAGATGTCATCAAATCTCGTGAAGAGCAGGTCTGCGTGTTTTGCTTCACCGACAAAGCCCAAGCCATCTGGTACCTTTGCAATAAAAAGCGGGTATGATGGATCTTTTTCCTTAAGAAGATCCTTCTCCAAATGATGAACAAGATCATGGAGGTCCTTCCTATCCTTAGTCAATGTTTTGACGCACTTCGGCAGGATCGGTTTACCCAACTCATGCATCCCATGCCAGCTGCGGATGGGTATCCTGTCCACAAACCGGCGCTGCAGTGGCTGGCTGTTGGAGTCGTCAAAGTTACATTTCTTATTTCTTTTACGGAACTTCTTCTTAGGCTTATTCACCAGCGCATCTTCTGGCATATCATGGTCGGGTATATATATGTGTCATCTCCGTCATTGTAAGGATCAACGGTCTCCGACGGGCAAGAGATGGAAGGGCTGCTACCAAAATTAGGGTTGGCGGATGGATTGTCCACAATAGGTGCCATATTGATGATCGAGACACCATAGCCAAAGCTGATCATGGGGCGAGGCCCTTGTTGGCCTCCTTCATCCAAGTCCCAACGGACTCACAGAAGGTAGGAAAGAGGGAGTTGAACCCTTGTCAGTGCGTCTTCAATGGACGCCTCCATCGAAACATATTGATTTTCCTCGATCGGATCCTTGCCTCCTGTCCGAGAACCCTCGGCCTTGTTGTTGTTAGCCATATTCACACTAACGAGGAAAGTCAAAGTTAGTACAACGAATATAAGGGAAAAAATTCACTTAATTAAGTACTAGGATACCCATGAGTCCAATTTGCCGAAATGCCGATAAACTTCCGTGTTGGCAAATCCGGGCACTCAAATATGTCCTATTTTCAGCAAAGTCGTGTCAAAATTTATGGAACATTTCGGCATGACCTTTGGTAAGAAAAGGACATATGGAGTACCCGAAATTTGCCGGAACGGAAGTTAATCGACATTCCGGCAATCTCAAGGGCCTCAGGGGTACCTGCAAACATTTCACAAATCTCACAAATGGCTATTTCAACCCCGGCCGACATCTCTGAATGGCAACATACAAAAATTTGGGCTAGGCATTTGCACCACCACATCACATCAGCACCACCACAAACATGTGTGAAATAACTTCCGTCCCGGCAAATCCGGGCACTCAATATATCCTATTTTTAGCAAAGTCATGCCAAAATTCACGGAAATTTTTTGCATGACCTTTGCTAAGAAGTACATATGGAGTACCGAAATTTGCCGGAACGGAAGTAATCGACATTCCGGCAATCTCAAGGGCCTTAGGGGTACCTGCAAACATTTCACAAATCTCACAAATGGCCATTTAAAACCTCGGCCGACATCTCTGACCGGCAACATACACAAACCGACACAAGGCCATTTCAAACCCCGGCCGGCAACAAACACAAAACATCACCACATGCATCAATCACATCCACCGCCACCAAATCCTAACTAAAATGGCAGAAAATTAACCTAACTAAAATGGCAGAGGCATTTCACCAAACACTTTCTGTGCTCGGCGGGTCATCGGGTGGGGGGGAGGGAGGAGGGGGCAGGTGAGCTCACCAGGAAGGGGCGCCGGCGTAGGAGGGGAACGTCGGCGTGGATGATGGCGTGGTGTGGCCGGGGCACGGCGGCGGGCGGCGGGCGCTCGGGGCCGAGAGGGAGAGAGAGGGGCCACGAGAGGGAGAGAGGGGCGGCGAAGAGGGGTGGGCGCTCGGGCGGCGCGTGCACGGGCTCGGACGACGGGGGTGGCCAGCGGCGTGGGTGCGGACGGCGGGAGTGGGCGGCGGCAGTGAGAGGGAAAAAAAGGGGCAGGCGGGCGCTCGGGGCGGCGCGCATGGCGCGGACGGCGGGGAGGGGGGGGTGGTGGCATGGGTGCGGACGGCGAGGGGTGGGCGGCGGCGGCGGCGATTTCGGGTGGCCGAGAGGGAGAGGGAAGGGGGCGACGCGCAGGGGAAGTGAGAGAGAGAAAGAGGAAGAGGGCCCACCGTAAGTGCCCTAGGGCACAATTACCGCTAACAAACCAGCCTAACTGTTCGCCAGCGGTATTTTTTTCATTTTTCTTCTGTTTTTGTTTTCTTTTTCTTTTTTCTGATTTCCTTTTATATTTTCAAATACATTTGCAAAACACATTTCAAATACATGTGTGCATTTCAAAAAAAAATCAAAAACTTGTGTGCATTTCAAAAAGTGTGTATATATGACTTTATAAAAACACTACTGTCCAAGTCTCAAGAATATATATATTATGCAAAAGAGGTACATATAATTAAGTGTGTGTTTATACAAAATAGAGAGAGTACACATAGTTTCTTCGCACACATATCGCGCGTCTTTCTCAGCGTTTGCCATTCTTCTTTCCATTCTTGGCAGTTGCTAATTTAGCCCCACATCGCGACTTCGTCTTTTGGAATGGAAGACCTTTCCTAGGTAGCGTGGTTCTGTTTCTTCTTAGGGTGTATGTTGCCTTATCATCATCTTCATCATCGTCAATATTTGGGTCGCCGAACTTGTCGAACTCGTCCTCGTTGGCGACCCCATCCATTCCGATGATGTTTCTTTTCCCTCTCCTAGCGACAACACGACTAGGCTTTGATGGGTCAGTTATGAAGAAGCATTGGGACACATGCTTAGCCAATACGCATGGTTTTGCGTGGTGACGTTCGCGCTTGATGAAGTGCCGGCTTCGGGTTATAACCATGGTGGTGAAGTAGTTGTCCTCTTTTTTGACGGTCGATATCTCTAGCCCATCTGACCCGGAACATCGGCACCTTCTCTCCAGAGTAGTTAGCTCCAGATCTCCTCGATCCTTCCATAGTATCTTAACTTTTTATCACTACTTGGCACAACAATGCGATAAAATAAAGATACAAATGGATTTTTACAGAATTAAACAACTCCTTGACTCAAAAAAAGAAAAATTGTAGAAATAAAATAATGGGTTGTCTCCATAAGCGCTTTTCTTTAACGCCTTTCAGCTAGGTGCAGAAAGTAAGAATCAAGTGTTTCCAAAGACATTAAAATCTCCCAACCTTTCGGTGGGGTCATCTTTTTTGATCGGGAAGAAGAACCTCCGATTGACAGGAGCATTAAATTTCATAAACCCATACTTTGCATTGATAAAACCCCCATTATTCTTTAAAAAGGATCTCCCTAAAACAATATGGTTGGGAGATTTTGCAAGGATCATGAAATTCACAGGGATGGTCTTATTTTGAACAGTGACCATAATATCATTAATAATCCCCATTTTCTTGTGATTTTTCCATCAGCATGAAAACGAAAAATAGGGTAATCAACCATATTATCAAATTTTAATAGATCATAAACCATTTTAGACATGATGGACATTGTTGAACCAAGGTCACAGTAGGCACGAAACTTTTCATTACCAATATTGATCTCAATGAATGGTTCCCAATCATTTTTTAACTCAACTAAAGGTTGTTCTTTAAGATTATGGCTCAGAGTTAAATTATCAATTGACTTTTCTATTTTATCTAGCTTAGTGAATATCCCAGTTTCGTCCACCATTGGGAAGATTGACAAACCACTCAAAATATTTGAGCTTTTGTTGTATCAAACTCTGAAAAGGTTTCCCCTACCATGGTATCTAGAGCATGCTGATAAAAAGAAAATAAACCGAAGTAGAAAATTTGTATAAGAACTCTCAAATCCATCTTATGTTGCACCTTCTGTGCAATTCCAAAATCTCTCCACGGCATTCCTATAGGATTCCTCACTTTTTTGTTTAAAGGTAATAATTTCTCCCACAGGTGGCACTACGGAAAAAGGAGCAGAGCTAGACATGATAACAAGACTGAAAAATAACAATTCAAAAATAAAAGTAACTAATTTTTTTTGTGTTTTTGATAAATAAAGCAAATAAGACTAAATAAAAATAAACTAAGCAAGACAATAACAAAGTAAAGAGATTGGAAGCGTGAAACTCCCCTTGCTCCCGGCAAAGGCGCCAGAAAATATGGCGTGTGGAAGGGGAAGCAAGGAGATTTCTGAACCGAAGTGCTTCTGCTCCCCGGCAACGGCGCCAGAAAATATGCTTGATTGCGTGGATCACACGTTTGTTGGGAGACCCCAAGAGGAAGGTATGATGCAGTATAGCAGCAGTTTTCCCTCAGTACGAAACCAAGGTTTAATCGAACCAGTAGGAGCAGGAAATCACTTCGGAAGGTTGTCAGTGGCGCGCTGACGTGGAACCTGCACACAACACAATCAAACTACTCTGCCCCAACGAAACAGTGAGGTTGTCGATCTCACCGGCTTGCTGAAAACAAAGGATTAAACGTATGGTGTGGAAAATAGTAGTAAATTGCAGAGAATGAAAAGGAACAGTATTTGCAGTTGGTTGTATTATCAGTGTAAAAGAATGGACCGGGGTCCACAGTTCACTAGTGGTGTCTCTCCATAAAAGATAACTAACATGCTGGGTGAACAAATTACAGCTGAGCAATTGACAAAATATTGAGCGCATGACAATGCATATATATGACATGATGATTACTATGATATTCATGTGGGCATTACGACAAAATACATAGACCGTTATCCAACAGCGTCTATGACTAATAATCCACCGCCAGGTTGTCATACCGAGTTCCCCGTTGTATTAAGTTGCAAGCAACAGATAATTGCATTAAGTAATGTGCGTAATGTAAACAAATGCATTAGACCTAACGGCGTACCATTAAGCTAAGCATCGGTTATTTTTCCCTAGTGGCAACAGTACATCCACAATCTTAGAAGTTATTGTCACTCTCCTAGATTACCAGAGGCATGAACCCACTATCTAGCATAAATACTCACTCTTGGAGTTACAAGCATCTACTTGGCCAAAGCATCTACAAGTAACGGAAAGCATGCAAGATCATAAATAACATATAAGATAGATTGTTAATCAACTTGACATAGTATTCAATATTCATCGGATCCCAGCAAACACAACATGTAGCATTACAATAAGATGATCCTGATCATGATAGGCAGCTCACAAGATCTAAACATGATAGCATAAAGTGGAGAGACAACCATCTAGCTACTGCCATGGACCCGTAGTCCAAGGATGAACTACTCACGCATCACTCCGGAGGCAGGCATGGTGATGTAGAGCCCTCCGGTGATGATTCCCCTCTCCGGCAAGGTGCCGGAAGAGCTTCTGAACCCTCCCGAGCTAGGGTTGATGGCGGCGGCGTCTCTGGAACTTTTCGTGGATAATGGCTCGGGTCTTTAGGGTTTTCGCGTCGGGAAGAATAAATAGGCGAAAGGGCGGCGGCTGCGGAGCCACGAGGGCCCCACACCACCCCACGGCGTGGCAGGGGGGTGCCCGCGCGGCCCCATGGTGTGGGTGCCACGTGGCCCTCCTCCGTCTCTCCTCTGGACTCCGTCTTCGTGTTGGAAAAATAGGAGGTTCTGTCCAAGTTTCGTCCAATTCTGAGAATATTTCCAGACTAGCTTTTCTGGAATACAAAAACAGCAGAAAACAGTAACTGGCACTGTGGCATCTTGTTAATAGGTTAGTCCCAGAAAATGCAAAAAAATGCTATGAAGTGTATATAAAACATGTAACAATTGGTATAATATCAACATGGAACATCAGAAATTATAGATACGTTTGAGACGTATCAGTGTGGAATAAAGGACCGGGTCCACAGTTCACTAGTGATGTCTCTCCATAAAACAGATAAATATGTTGGGTAAACAAATTACAGTTGGGCAATTGACAAAGTGCAAATGCATGACAATGCAAGATATGATAAGAACATGTTCATTGTTAGCTCTGCATTACATCAATATAAATAGACCGCTTACTAGCTGCATCTACGACTAATAATCGACCCCCGGGATAGCTTCCGTGTCTCCTGTGAGTATTAAGTTGCAAGCCACAGATAAAAACATTAAGCAAAGTGTGTAATATAAACAATGCATATGACAAATAGACACATCAAAGTTGTTTTCTCCCTAGTGGCAACAACACATCTACGGCCTTAGTCATTTCTGTCATCTCGAGCCCAGACTTCTAGAGGCATGAACCCACTATCTAGCATAAATACCCCCTCTTGTAGTCATTAGCATCTATTTGGCCAAACCATCTACTAAAAACGGAGAGCATGCATAACATAGATAAAACATGGATATAAATAGATGAACAAACTTGATCATAACTTCACAATTCATAGGATCCTAGGAAACACAACATATAGCATTACATAAAGATGATGTTTGGCAGCTCACAAGATCTAAACATGATAGCATAAGGTGGAGAGAGTACCAACTAGCTACTGCTATGGACCCGTAGTCCCGTGAAGAACTACTCACGCATCACTCCGGAGGCAGGCATGGTGATGAAGAGCCCTCCGGTGATGACTTCTCCTCTGGCGGGGTGCAGGAAAGAACTTCAGAACCCTCCCGAACTAGGGTTGACGACGACGGTGACGGAACTTTTCGTGGATTTCTGATCGGGTATTTAGGGTTTCCCGAATAGATGTAATTTATAGGCGAAAGAGGGGCGCCAGGGGGGCACTAGGTGGGCTAGGCGGGGTGGCGGCGCGGGGCACCGGTTAGGTGGGCTAGGCGGGGTGGCCGCGCCGTGGGCCCGCCTCCTCTCCTGGGCTTCTCCTTCGGACTGGTGCTTCGTTCCCGTGTAGAAATAAATCAGGTAAATTGGCGTGCCTTTTGGAGAATATTTCCAGAAGAGAATTTCTAAAACAAAAAGACAGCAGAAAACAGGAACTGGCACTGTGGCATCTTGTTAATAGGTTAGTTCCAGAAAATGCATAAAAATGATATAAAGTGTAAATAAAACATGTGGTATTTAATATATAACAGGCATGTAACATAAAAAATTATAGATACGTTTTGGACGTATCAGATTCTTGTAGGATCTTGGAGCTAATTTGGATCTTGTTGGAGAGAATGAGAGGAGAGGGATGTGTAGACGATCTAGATCTAGCTAGTGTGAGGACAAATCTTTTGGTTGGATAGGATGTAGGGAGGGAGATAGAGCTAAATCTATCAACTAAACTAATTTTATTTGGTTGTAAAGAGTGTAAGAGATGGGGGAAATGGGCAAAAAATGGAGGAGCTTGAACTAGAGAGAAGGGGAGAGTGAGGTGCAATAAGTGAGGTAGGTGGGTGGCTGGTTGGGTTGAAGACGACTCCAGGTTACCGCTGGCGAACGCCGCCATGCTTCGCCAGCGGTAGTAGGCGCACCATCGGGTCGGCACGCCAGCGGTAACTTGGGGCTGCGACGCTACATACGCCTGGCGCAGTGGTTTGCGTGCTCGCCACCGGTACGTATACTACCGCTGGCGCACTTGCCATCGAGCTTCGCCAGTGGTATGTCTTGGCGGCGCTAACTACTGTCGCATGGTTGTTGTTACCACTAGCGAGCCGCTTTTGGTATGCGCCAGCGGTAAACCAACTACCGCTGGCGAGTGCCATCGTTCGGTTCGCCAGCGGTAATAGCACTGGTGCACGTCCTGGTTTGTTCGCCAGCAGTAGCGTGGTGGCTATAAGCCTTTTCCTACTAGTGGCGGCATGGTGGCGGAAGGCGTGGACGTCGCGGCGGCGGCGAAAGGGTTTTGGAAATGGAGGGAAGATTAAGAATATTGGCGCCGGGGGCGGCAATGTAGAGGAAGGGGAATTGGGCGCGGCTCGTTGTGTGTATGACGGGCGGGCCAGACCTGTCGGAGGGCATGTCCGTCCCATGTCCGGCACCTGAGAGGGTCTCTAAATTTGGAGTCCCTTTCGAGTATGCCGGATATGATTTGACTCAGACCGAGCCATTGGGGGTGTCGCTGGAGCGATTTTTGGTATTCAGACCGCCAATGGACATTTTGGGGTCATTTGAAGGGTGCCGCTGGATGGGCCGGGTTCCCGTCCATCCGAATGGTTCAGCGCATGGAAAAGTTGAGCTTTACGTATAAGCTCGTCCAAGTCACCGTGTGTTAAGCCTCCGACTATTAGATTTACTGGATGGGTGATCATTCAATAAACTGCTCCTAAAGTTAGGCTACAACAAAGCATGCATGGCATGGGTATAGGATTCTTTCGCAGCAATTAAACGAGGACGTACAGTATAGTTGTACTACAAATGTTGAATCCCGCAGGCAGATCTCAGCACATATTAAATACCAGTAAATGTAACAATTATGAACTGTCTGCAGGCACGCACGCATCATTGCAAGCTCTGCTGAGGGAGACGCGGCTGATGCATCATATATTGGCGTACCGCGTGACATGGATGGATTTGCCTTGAATACAGGCGCAGGAGCGAGCAGCAGATCGAGCGGCACAGCACAGCCATCATCGGCTGCCAACTGAACACTCCGATTCCATTGCCAATAAATAATACCCTGCATTCATCTGTCATCCTTACGCACATACAGTACGTAGAGCATCCCAAGCTCTCCGTGTCCAAGTAGTATTCAGGCTGCTGTTGCGTTTAGTGGGACTCTAATAGTCTAATTTCCTTGCATTGCATGCTCATCTACACAGAAGAGAGGAAATGGTGTGGAATCTGTCTGAAGCAACATGTGAAAGAAGAAACTGGCCTGAAAAGCTTGGCCACGCTTCCCTTTTATTAAAGTCGTAATAGTGACGCCACATGATGAAAGAAACCAACAGAGACGGCCACATCTTTACTTTTCTTTGCTCTGGCAAAAACTGGCGTCAACCTGGGATGGGAACTGTGGCTTTCTTGGCTCCCCTCCTGGCCACCACTGTTCTAGCCCTTGATTCTCGCTCTGGTGACGTTGATGGCCCATACGCATCTTGGCGGCATGGCCATTGGTAGCTGGGGAGTGCTTCTGGATAGTGGTTATCAAGACCTTGCTCAAATTAATGGTGTGGTACAGTAGAATGCCATTAGGTCTTCGTGGTACTATTGCATGGTCAATTTGCCAAAATTCGGGTCAAGTATACAAGTTTGAAGACAGACTATATCACCAACCTAAAGAAATGTAAATGAAATGGGACGGACATATCATTATGTCAAGGAAGAAGAGCAGCATAACAGACGAATAGTATCCCCATGACTTTGGTACAGGTGTACGACACTCGAAATAATAACACCGAGTTAGCACACCATACACACTTAGAGGACCGAGGGAGTACTTGCGATTCATCTGGCAGCAGGTTTCATGTCTTTTAACATGTCGATGTATTCAAAGAACATTGCCGGCAGCTTCCCAGATAAAGAAGTGATTATCTTCTTGCGTGACCAGACATGTGTGGCGGCATCTCGTAAACACACCAGCACACCCTGCATACATCACATAATATGATGGAGTTATTCTCTGTTAGCGAACCAGCGATACCTGAAGAAGAACGGGAGAAGGACAGTGTCAGGCCACGAAGGACCAAGAAGGTGCCGAGCTCTCTTGCTGCAGGCCATATTTGGGCCAGTGGTGGCCCTTGTGACTAACAGTAACACACGAGAGCTATTTGAGCGCGAGAAGTATGTATATATCGCTAGTGGCGAGCTGGTGCACGCCACGCCCGCAATAGACTCCCGCATGGGCCAGCCAATTCGGGCTGTTTTTTTTCGTTTTCGTTTTTTCTGTTACTTTTTTGTTTTCCTTTACTTTTTTATTCTTTTGACATTCTAAGATTTAAACATGTTTAAATTTTACAAAATTAAATTTTAAATGTCCAAATTTGATGAATGTTTAAGTTAAAAAATGATTTTAAAATGGTTCAGATTTTTAAAATATACATTTGTGAAAATGGTTCATATTTGAAAAATAATCATTTTTAAAATGTTTCTTATTTAAAAATGGTTCAGATTTTAAAAAGTTCATATTTGACAAAAGTGTATATTTCAAAAAAAATAGTTTTTAAAAATGTTCATTCCTGAAAATGGTTCAGATTTTGAAAAATATCCGGATTCCAAAAATTTCCATAATAAAAAAATGTTTCGATTTAAACAGTTCGGATTTAAATCTATTTGTATGGGCATACGCCTTGTGTATGGCGAGTGGCGACGCGAGCTCTAGGCTTGGCCCATTTAGGGAAGGTGTTGCTCACTAGTACCTAGTTTCGCGGGCGAGACAGTGGACATTGGACAGTAGTCGCTTCAAGCGATATATAGGGGGGAGCCCATATTTGACGGCGCTGGCGTGCTAGGTTTAACCTGGGCTTGTGACACTAGAAAGAAACAACAGTTCAACGAATGTTGGAACTGGCTCGAGAGTGGTGGGGAAGAAAGTTCCAATTCTCTATTGAGTTGAATTCGAGTTGTCGTTGTGGCTCTGACATTAGGTATAAGTCAGGTTAGATGCCCCCTCTGGACCTGGCTGCGCACAACCACTTCACACACCTCGCGCTTCGAAAATAGAATGTGAGATAGTCATGTACTAAGTGTTGACAGAAAATAGTTTGAAAATATTTTGGGAAGTGCTTGCTCATGAACGGTTAATCACAAAAGGGCATCCATTGCCCATATCAAAGCATCTTTAAAATCTAGATATTTTGTCTTTTTTCTCTCTCTCTACCACTCTTGAAAAAACAGGGTTTATGCCCTCACCTTTCTCGAAGACAAACTCTTTCTTTTCATTTTCTTGTCTTTCTCATACCCCCCCCCCCCCCCCCCCCCCCCTCCTGTTTGTCATTTTCCCCCCAGTTTAACGTAGGCCTACAAAATAACATTTATCCCCAGCCATACCGTCTCAAACAGGGCTAGCCGAATCCATGGCTGCCCACCAGCTTTCACATCCCATGGTAGTAATGCAATCCCATAGGTGAACACAATTTAAAATTTGAGAGACCATCTCTCTTATTGTTATTAAAGCACCTAACTATGTATAGGCAGTACCAATACTTGTTTATTTTTATTTCTTTCCTAAAGGGGTGTTGTGCCGTCAAGTTCATGTCACCCCTCATAGCCTGCTTCCCCATGAGTTGTGAACCTATGACAAAAACACACAAAGGAGGAAGTTAAAAGTTTTTTGTGCACAATTAGTTGCAGCAACGTTGAAGTACCACTTAAGATAGACTAGGGGAGTAAGCGCGGGCTCCGCCGCGCCCGTGGGCTTATTGCTATGTGTATAAATAAATAAATAAATAAATAAATAAATAGGAATTTTGTGACAGTGAGTACTTTTTTTGAATAGATAGAAAGTCGTCGAAGTTGTCGAACTGTTGAAGGCAGCATAAATAGCCAGTGGTTTTTTTATTCATGTTGATATGTTTGTCGTATTTGAATTTTTTTGCGTGTGCTAAACGCTCACATCTGAAATGCACTTAAAATTTTAAAATATTCGAATGAAGAATCTGTTCCTATGGCATAAATAGGCGACATTTTTTTTGTATTCATGTTGTTATATTTGCCATTTTTCCCGCCCGCCAAATTTAATTTTGAAATTGCTCACATTAAGAAATTGGGCAGGTTCGAGTTTGTTTGAAAAAAACTCGACCTGAGAATTTATCCAGATTTGAATTCGTTGAAATAGGCAAATTTGGAGCACGTTTGAAAATTTTAAAGTTTGAAATTTGTGTTTTTGATTGTACGTCATAAAAAGTCAACATTAATTTGCTCACATTAAGAAATTGGGCAGGTTCGAGTTTGTTTGAAAAAATTCCGACTGGGAATTTATCTAGATTTGAATTCGTCAAAATAGGCAAATTTGGAGCACGTTTGAAAATTTTAAAGTTTGAAATTTGTGTTTTTGATTGTACGTCATACATAGTCAACATTAATTTTTATGTGGTCACTTTGATATATTCATTATATTTTTGTGTTGGATATATTTGGTTTTATTAATTTTTCAGCATTTAGGAAGTTTTCAGTTTTTTTAAGGGAAAATCGGAAAAAGAAAGAAATCTGACAATGGGGCCCACCGTGACGTCACGGCGGCCGGATCTGCGGCGGCGACAGCGTGGATACCGGCGTCGACTCAGAGCGAGCCGGGACGCGCGGCTGGTCGCATCCGGCGCGCCTCGACGCGGGCTGCCAGAAAGTGGCGGCGTCGCCTCGTTTTGGCCGCCGGAGCGCCGGCGGCGGCGTCCAAACGTGGCGGCGGAAGCACGCACGGCCGCGACGATTCCGGCGGTGATAGATGCCGCAGCACACGGCGGTCGGCTAGAAGGCGGCGGGGAAGATGGCGGAGCCCCCCGTGTGCCTGGATTCGTGGGGGAGGAGCGCAACGGCGGCGCGAGGAGTCGGCGACGCCGACGGCCTCCGGGTCACGCGCGAGAGAAGGGGATCCGTCCGCACTTTTGCACGGCGCTCCCTGAAGTTTCCGCATTTTGCATGTAGGTCCAACCGCAGCGGAAAACATGGACTGCGGGCAAATTTACGAAAGTGCGGGGTGCTTTTTGGAAAAGTGCGCGGTGACCGGTGGGCGACCGACTGGCCACCGGGATGACCGGCCCGCGACCGGTCGACGTGGCATCGCCCCATTGGTAGATAATCAACTGCTACAGTGCCACGCGTTTCTGGGCCGACGTGGAGCCATCTGGGTCGTCCTTCGCGCTGATCGGACGGCCGGTAAACTCCTGCGACGTGGACCAATGAAAAGGTGCGGATCCTGCCAGCCAACGCGGCGGCGGAAGCACGCACGGCCGCGACGATTCCGGCGGCGATAGGACGCCGCAGCACACGGCGGTCGGCTAGAAGGCGGCGGGGAAGACGGCGGAGCCCCGTGTGCCTGGATTCGTGGGGGAGGAGCGCAACGGCGGCGCGAGGCATCGGCGACGCCGGCGGCCTCCGGGTCGCGCGCGAGAGAAGGGGATCCATCCGCACTTTTGCACAACGCTCCCTGAAGTTTCCGCATTTTGCATGTAGGTCCAACCGCAGCGGAAAACATGGACTGCGGGCAAATTTCCGAAAGTGCGGGGTGGTTTTTGGAAAAGTGCGCGGTGACCGGGTGGGCGACCGACTGGCCACCGGGATGACTGGCCCGCGACCGGGCAACGTGGCATCGCCCCATTGGTAGATAATCAACTGCTACAGTGCCACGCGTTTCTGGGCCGACGTGGAGCCATCTTGGCCGTCCTTCGCGCTGATCGGACGGCCGTAAACTCCTGCGACGTGGACCAATGAAAAGGGGCGGATCCTGCCAGCCTTTATATATAGTAGAATATGGTTGAGAAATATGAAAGATAACTTTGCCTCAAGGAAGTTGGATGTATAGCACATTATACATGCATAGTACATAAAAGCCTAGTAAGAGGAGAATGTTAACAACCAAAGAGCTTATAATAATGCCACAATACACTTTATATCCAATACCACAACATCAATCCACTACTACAATAGTCATAAGAATATGAATGAAAATTATATTTTTCATGACATTTGGAAGGAACTATTTCATCTTACAACAGAACAATCTAATGCATAAAGAAGATGTGGTCATATTTCAACCTCGTAATTATTTAACCCTTTTGTCATGTAAGTTTAAGCACAATTAGTTCCAATAGGACCTTGATCATCACTAAGGATATAAGCATTGAAATCAACAATATTGTCTCACTGTGAGAGGACGATCTGGGTCAGGGAGAAGGAGGGGGATATAGCTCAGCTGGTAGAGCTTTGCTCTTGCAATTGGGTCATTGCGATTACGGGTTGGCTGTCTAATTGTCCAGGCGGTAATGATAGTATCTTGTACCTGAACCGGTGGCTCACTTTTTCTAAGTAATGGGGAAGAGGACTGAAATATGCCACTGAAAGACTCTACTGAGACAAAAAGATGGGTTGTCTAAAAGGTAGAGGAGGTAGGATGGGCAGTTGGTCAGATCTAGTATGGATCATACATGGACGATAGTTGGAGTCGGCGGCTCTCCTAGGATTCCTCATCTGGGATCCCCGGGAAGAGGATCAAGTTGGCCCTTGCGAATAAATTGATGCACTATCTCCCTTCGAACCTTTGAGTGAAATGTAGCAAAAGGAAGGAAAATCCATGCACGGACCCCATTGTCTCTACCCCGTAGGAACTACAAGATCACCCCAAGGACGCTTTCGGCGTCCAGGTGTCACAGACCGACCATAGGCCCTGTTCAATAAGTGGAACACATTAGCTGTCTGCTATTCACAATTTCTTGAAGCTCGATCCCCCCCCCCCCCAAGATGAACCATATAGCCAAGAGAAACCATGAATCGGAATAGAAGAGCTTGCCCCACCCATGAGTAAATATTTCATAGTAGCCTCATTAGACCGTAGATCTCTCTTGGTATATCCAGACAATAGGTAGGAACATAAACTGAAACATTCTGGAGCTACAAAGATAGTAAGCCCAACGATCTATGAACTACCTCATGTTTGACTAGCCAATTCGATAACCAACCCTGTTGCATTGTCTTCATCTCTCCCTCTTTGTATAAATATTTATCATTTTGTATGCAAGTTTGAAAGATTGCCCGATTTTTCATTTTTCTACACAAAAAAGCCCCATCCCTCCTAATTCACTAATTTGTAGGAAGGTAATGACCCCGACGTGAAGGGCGATGTCAAACCTCGGTCCCCATGGAGACGATGGTGTGGTATGAACTGGTCTGAACCATCACACACGGCCTCGATCGCGCCCAAATGGCGTTGAAACCATCGGTGGGAGCTCCGGCGGGGACGAGGGTGGTGGCGGCAACGATGAATGGAGCGACAACGGTTCGGCGAAGAGATATGAGTGGAGTGGGGGGGGCAACAAAGTGAAAGGGAAATGACTAGGTGGGACATCGGTAGCTTCTTGTCGAGTGTCTAGCCAGCAGGAGTGTTCGGATACCTAGCTAGCCCCAAATGTTCATAGCATTCGGGAGGTTCGGATAAAATGAGTCCACATTTGGCCCGATGGAAGGCTCGTTGTAAGTCTGAATTTGTGTATGCTCCCTAACAAACTAATAGGGGACTTTTTTTTTTGCAAAACACAATATATATATTCTCACCCATTTAAACGCACACACACGCACCCTATCGCTGTGAGTATCTCCGAGAGACTGAGCTCGCGTGTTAGGTACTTAAATTGACGAAGTCACCACAACCACAACCCGCTATCGACCGAGAGAAATGCCAGTGTCAAACATGTAGTTTAAACTCTAATGGCCTGATACCACCATTATCTATTGGTTGGTTTAGGGAGTTTCCGGGCGCCATTAGAGATGCTGTCATGTTGTGCTTCTTGTTTTTTTGGGAGTAGCTTTACTTGCACATGCTATTTGGCAGGGAACCCAAGAAAACTGAGCATATATGTTGAAGATCGAATATTAAAAACGATCGAATTTAACTGGGTAGTACAAACGTTCAGCTAATAAAAAACTTTCAGGTTCGTCATCACGTGCCTTTTAACCTTATCCTGGTTTGCTAGAGTATGTTCGGTAAAATCAGGCATTGTCGAGAGGATCCTGGTTTGCTAGAGTATGTTCTCCTGTTTCATCAGAGCGTCGTGAGTGCTTTACAGGATCACAAGCACCATTACTTGCCGACCAATATTTGATGCCAAACGTACTTACTGCCAAATTGCACCTCGTTACCCAGAATCCCAGCTGTCACAGTACAGATGCAGAACATGTTGGCACTTCTCAGCTGGCAATTCACAAAGCAACGCATAGAGAAACTGCACCAGAAGAAACACAGGTGTTACTAAACTAAGCCACTACATTTAGTCTTGACCACTAGTACAACATAAGACTGTCAACTGGCTACTGCAAGTACGTTACATAGTACTCCTACTAAACACATCCTGGGGAGAGGATGAAGACTAAGAAGAATCATTCCCTCCCCTCACCATCAGATCATACCACCAAAATAAGCAGCTTCCAACCTGCACCCCTGATCGATCTAGCTTCCTACTACAAGCCGTCTGCACTGCCGCCATGGTCCCTCCTGGGCTTCTTCCCCGGCGCAGAGGCAGCTGCGAGGATGTCCTGGAGCTGTCGCTGAGCATCCTGGAGCATCCTGTTACTGCGGGTCTCCGTCTCCTTCCAGCCTCGCTCAATCTCCCACTGCACCTCCATTCGTCGCCTCTCGAGCTGCATGATCCCCTCGCCGAACTCCCTCAGCACCGCTGAGATCTGCGTGTTGGCCACCGGAGGCTCCTCGACCTTCACCTTGTCCGCAACGGACTTGGCGTGGAACGCCTCGTAGGCGACTCTCTTCCGCGGAGGCGCGGTAGACAGCGTCACGGCAGGCGGCGACGGCTGCCGCTGCCGTTGCGGGGACTGGCGAGGGGCGAATCCCCTAAACCCGCCGCCACCGTCCCGGAGGATGCCGTTGATGCTCCTGGTGTTGCTGCTGTTCCGTGGGACGAGCACCTGCTCCTCCTCCTCGTCGTCTTCTTCAGCTGCCTCGTCGCCCTCTTCCTCTTCGGAGGCCTGCTCCTCGTCGTCGGAGGCCGCAGCGGGCGGGGAGGCGGCGGACAGACCGCCGAAGGTGGCGGATGATACGGCGAGGGGCCCGCGCTCGAGGCGCTCCATGCGGCGGAAGAAGGGCCAGAGGGAGGTGACGGGGCGTGCGCCCTCGGTGCGGTAGCGCTTGCGTAGCTTCTCGAGCTTGTGGCGGCACTGGGTGCCCGTCTTCCGCTGTCCACCGCCGCAGCGCGCGGTGGTCTCGGTCGCCACGTCCTCCCACTGGTGAGCCTTGAGCTGCCCGCGGCGCAGCTTCGTCCACCGGTCCTCGTAGACGTCGATGAGGTGCATGGTCTCCGCGTCCGACCAGGGCTGCCCCGGCGCGCTCTTCTTCGAGGCGCCGGCGGCGGAGGGGCGCCGCGGGTCGTCGGAATCCATCGTGTGCGGGATGAGTTGTTACAGCAGGCGGTGGCGGTATAGATCTAGATCTGTGCGGGGCGAGGGTTGGTCTGGTGGAATAAATGATGGAGGAGGAGGGGGCGGCGGCGGCGGTGGTGGAGGCGGATTCGGGTGGGGGATAAGGGCGAGGCGAGGGTATGGGTGGTGGTGGGCGGTTCGTTTTTTCTGGGTGGGGGTTGGGCCATCGGCCGGGGGCGGACGGGCAGGCGGGCGGTGCCGTGGTGGTGGTGCGGGTCACGTGGACGTGGTGCGGGCGCCGCTGTGCCTGCGCCTGCGCCATCGCCGGTACCTCTTTCTGTACATTGCGGCTCGATTACCACAGGCGACATATTTCGGCTCGGAACGGCTCCGTGGCTTGGGCTCGTATGCGTAGACGGTCACTATAGGCCTCTTTGGAATGATTTCATAAGAATTTTTTGGAGGTCAATAGGATTCTTTCCTAAGAAATCTACTTGGATAAATAAATAAAAGGAATAACACCTCCAAATCTATATGGTTTACATTCCTACACTCCAATCTCATAGGAATTTCAACTTCCAGTCTAAACCTCTTTTTTACACTTATTCGCGTAGGATCGAGCCAATTTTTTTGTGTTCTATCCAAATGATCACTTCTGCAGTTTTACTCTTTCTGTCAAATTTTTGAGTCTTCTCAGTTATTGTGTTTTGTAATCCCATGATACAAAGAAGACATAAATTCTGAAAAAACGCATACACACATACCCTACACCGATTAGCATCTCGGAGAGACCATATAGGTTGTGCTTTTTTTTTCTCAAAGTACCTGATATATGATGAGTCATTAGAAGAGTGAAAGTCTTATCTTTTTTAACAAACCAACAAGAGCTATGCCTTTACCTAGAAGAAGAGAATTGACCAATTTATAGGAAAAATGACCCAAAGTCAATTAAAATGCTAGGGGTTAAGAACATATATGAAGTTAGAAAAAAATCTCAATGGGATCAACTCTATGTTATCTCTATTAGTACCACTTAGTGAGGACATTGCTAACGTTCAGATGACCCCAATGCATCCTTGCTAACCTAAGATTGTTGGTGTATGTGTGTTGGGGGATCTAAGATTTTGCTATCTTTTACCACTTTTTTGCCAAGGAGAGTTTTTTAAAACACACTGCAGAGTTTTTTGGCGCCTGAAGAAAACTATACAAGTAAAATCAGGCGATGTTGAAGATTACACGATGGTTATGATACTCAACTATAGAAGCTTAGGTGATGGTGAATTTACATGAAGGCTATGTGATGTAGCCCGACCTACGCCTCCTACAACAAGTGGCCCAATGACAAGAGCAAGAGTCAAAGACCTCCATGATAAGGTGAATTCACTCCTATCTATGTGTGATCTCGACACTCCTTTGAATGGTTTGCTACTTCATTCGGATACTTTGTGCATACTCAGGAACCACCTTGATGACGATCCTCAATGGAGTGAAGAAGATGACCAAAAGAAGACCCAAGAAGATGGCCAAGAAGAAGAGCGGGGAAAAGAAGCTGGAATTCCTGAAGAAGTGCCGGCCGGTACTACCGGGCCAGAGAGGCCGGTACTACCGCCGAGAAGCCAGACGGTACTGGAATCGGAGCAATCATAAGCGGTACTACCGGAATTAGTTTCGGTACTACCGGGTGTTCGCACGCCCGGTACTACCGGCCCCTTCTGTCCGGTACTACCGGCCTGGCGCGTGCCTGCGAGCAGATCTGGGTGTTGACCCATGTATTTCGTCCCCTTTGGGCCTAGACTATAAATAGGACCCCTCCATCTAGATCTAGGGTTAGACAATGATTTGGGAACTAAAGTAGAGTCTTGCTCCTTCTTCTCAAAGTGTCTCTTTCCTCCTATGGAGATGAATCAAGGCCTCCCCTTGTGGAGATGAACCAAGGCCTCATCTTGAGGAGAAGATCCCTGCATGGATACCAAGGCTTCCGCTTGTAGTTGCGATTACTTGCTAATCTTCCCTCTTTGAGTGGCTAGATTGGATTGGTTGGATTGACCAATTGGACAAGCAATTCTAAGAGTAAGGTGTGCTTGGGAGAGGAGGATTGGGGGCTGCCCACGGGGATTTGTTACCAATCGAGTCTTGCCGGGTTGCTACTTGCTATTTACCCTTGTGTGTTGATTTCCCCTCTTTTGTGGTCTTCGTTCATCGCGTGTTCTTCGTGTTCATCTTTCCCCCGCACAAATCCGTGAAAATCGGGACCAACCCACATCATATGGTATCAGAGCTCTAGGTTGACACGGATTTGATTTGTGTTTCCACCGAAATCCACCAAATTTTTCTTCGTTTTTGAGAAATTCGAAAATTTCCACCAAAAATAGCCTTGCCTTGATTCGAGCCGATCTGTCGATTCGTTGCGTTTTTGTAGATTTTGTCCATGGATCTGTTGCTTTAGGACCCCCTCCACCTTTGTTTGCGTCCCCTAGCCTTAATTTTGCCAATTTCCCACGAATTTGAGGATTTTTCGAGCTCAATTTCCGCCCAAATCGCGAAGAACAACTCCAGATTTCGAGTCCACCGGTACTACCGGCCAGACTTCCGGTACTACCGGAGCAGCGCGACCGACCGGTACTACCGGGGCAGAACGAGCGGTACTACCGCCGGGCAGGTTTTCAGAGCAAATTTTTCTTTCTTCCTCGGTTCGTTTTGGCATTTCCTCTTTGGTTTGAGTCCTTTCTTGGTGTGCCCTACGTCTACGACATCGACAAGCTTCCGCAGCCATGCATCATCAACGCCAAGCGACGACGCCACCAAGGACTCGACATTCCCCTACCACCATAATCCGTTGTGAGCCCTTCTTCCTTTCGTGTACCTTGACCTATTGGACTAGTTCGGTGATATTGCGAGGCATTGCACGTGTTGAGTGTTTGTCTTCAAGTATTGGCGAGTGTGTATCGTTAGAGAGCTTGGCACTAGCACAAGAGAAGGAATCATCGTCAAAAAGCAAAAATGAAAAAAAAAGAGAAAAGAAAAGAAAAGAATCAAGTGGTGCCAAGTATCATCTCTTGTAAGTTGCGACAAAGCTTGAACCGCCAAAGTGAGTGAGTGTGTAACTCTTGTGCAAATCCGTTGCCCATCAAAAAAGCAATTGAGCTAGCGTCCCTCTTGTGTTGGGTGACATTTGAGCACGTAGTCTTCGTTAGGTTGTCTATCTTCGAGTGCTCGCCCTTTGGTCGCCCAACCCCATTATTCGCTTTTGTGTGTGTTTCTTCATCATTTGTGGTTGGAGTTTCTTTGGTAATTTGATCATTGTGGATTTTCTCTACCTTTGACAATATACTTGTCGTTGGGTTTGCTTGTTTCGTTTTCCACATCATACCTTCCTATCCTCATAAGTGTGTGTGTTGGGTGTGAGAACCGGATTCTCTCCTCTCAAGCTACATTATTCTTGGGATATAGTTTGTCTTGATTTTTCTTTACCACATATCTCACTTGATCTTGAGAAAATGTTTAGGGGAAGTACAAACAGAAGCTCAAGCTCGGATGAGGAAATCCATGGTGGAGTTCGTGGTGATCATGGCTATGTCACACAATCAGAGCTTGTTGGCATGCGGCACTTTCTTCGTGATAACCTAGGACGCTACGAGCGCCGTCTTCAAAATCAAGAGAACACCTTCAATGACCGCATGCATGCTCAAGAAGCAAATATGGAGCGGTTGACCGAAACTATCATCAACCTTGTGCGACAACGAGCTTATTCGCACTCAAGCCGTACAAGAAGCTCCTCAAGGTCGACACAAGCACGTCATGGACGTCATGAACCTCGACAAGAACGTCAACATGAGCCAAGGCGCGACGCCCATGAACGACATCCTCCTAACGTTGAACAACCGCATGATCTTTGCACGAACAATGCCAATGCGCATCTAGAACAACCTCACCAAAATGATGATCGTCGCGAACGCATACCATCACCACCATCGCAACAATGTGATCGTCATGACCCATTGGCAAATGGCAATGGCGTTCCGGGTGCGAATGACTTTGGTGAACAAGGACGTCACCCTCGTCATCTTCCAAGGCCACGCCATCAAAATCATGACAATGCGAACAATGTCGAGCAACCCGTTCCTCAACAAGAGCTACCTCCTGGACATGATAATCGTCCTCGTCAAGAACTTCCACATGATCTTCCACAACACCACCGCTCCGAGTCAAGTGATAGCGTCAAGCCAACACAATGGTGATGGACTCAATCGAAGGAGATGTGGACGTGCATTCCCACGTGGTGGCCATAGTGACGACTATGATGACTTGACCAACGTCCGCTTTGACATACCCAAGTTCTACGGCACAAATAATCCGGAAGCTTACTTCTCATGGGTACTCAAGGTTGACAAGATCTTCCGCGTGCAACGCTTCTCCGACAACAAGAAAGTTGCCCTAGCCTCGATGGAGTTTGAAGAGTATGCCCTCTTGTGGTGGGAACAACTACAAGATGCTCGTGTCTCTAACCACCAACAACCAATTGACACTTGGGTTGAAATGAAAGAAACAATGTACAATCGTTTCATGCCAAGCCATTACACTAGAGACTTGTACAAGAAGTTGCAAGAGTTGAAGCAAGGTTTGAAGTCGGTTGACGAGTACTATAAAGAGATGGAAATCTCCATGATGAGAGCCAATGTCAACGAGTACAAAGAGCAATCCATGGCTCGTTTCATGAATGGCCTCAACTATCCAATCAAGAAAATCGTGGAGTTCCAACCATATACCTCTTTGGTTGACCTAGTACATCAAGCTTCCAAGGCCGAGCGCCACGTGCTTGAAGAGCTCAAATACCTCAAGACAAAGGCATTCTACGCCAACAAGCCTTCTTCATCACCTCCTACTGTAGGAGTTTGCGCGATAGAAAACAAAAATTTCTCTCACATGCGGAAGCAACACTCAAGATCCTATCTAGAAGATTCTAGTAACGGGGAGAGTAGTTCATCATACCCTCGAAGAACACGCGCGTTGAACGTTTAATTCAACGCAGCTCGGTGAAGTTGTTGACGATGTTCGATCCGATCAGCACCGCAAACGAGCAGCACCTCCGGAGGCTTGCACACGTACAGCTCGATGACGTCTCCCTCTTCTTGATCCAGCAAGCTAGAGGGAGAAGTAGGTGGGATCGATTCCAGCAGCACGACGGCGTGGTGGTGGATATGGTGGAGAGTTCCCGCGGGCAGGGCTTCGCCAAGCGGTGCGCGGGAGGTAGAGGAGCAGCAAGCCAGTGATGCGGCCAAGCCTCTGTCTCTTGGTGCACCTCTCCCTCTTCTTTATATAGGCAAGGGGCTGCAGCCACTTTATTTCCAAAGTAGAAACTCCCTCTTTCAATAGTGGTAACCCCTTCTCATTTAAAAGGTGGTAACCCCCTCTTTCAAGAGTGGTAACATCCCTTTTAAAGGGCTACCCATTGAATGGCTGCATGGACCAAGTAGGACTGGTCAAATGGACCAGTGGGCCACCCTTGGTCGTTGGGGACAGGTGGGCCCCACTATGGGACCCTCCGGAACCTTCTAGAACATTCCGACACTCTGCCGAAAAATCCCGAACTTTTCCGGAACCCTGAAATCAACTTGCCATATATAAATCTTTACCTCCGGACTCTTCCGGAGCTCCTCGTGATGTCTAGGATCTCATCCGAGACTCCGAACAATATTCGGACACCATTAACAAAATTATCCCAGAGCTACTCTAGCGTTACCGAACGTTAAGTGTGTGACCCTACGGGTTCGAGAACGTGCAGACATGATGGAGACACCTCTCCGATCAATAACCATTAGAGGGACCAGGATATCCATAATGACTCCCACACATTCAACGAAGATCTTTATCGGTTGAACCACTATGTCGTGGACTACTATAATCCGTATACAATTTCCTTTGTCACGCGATATTTTACTTACCCAAGATTTGATCGTCGGTATCACTATACCTAGTTAAATCTTGTTACTGGTAAGTACTCTTTACTCGTTCCGTAATACAACATTCTCTGTGACTAACTCATTAGTCACGTGCTTGCAAGCTTTACCGAATGTGCACTACCGAGTGGGCCCAGAGTATATCTCTCCGAAACACGGAGGGACAAATCCCAGTCTTGATTCATGTAATTCAACAAGCACTTTCTGAGATACCCGTAAGACACCTTTATGATCACCCTGTCACGAAGCGATGGTTGATGTCCCCAAAGTATTCTTCCAGTACCCGGGAATAACATGATCTCATGGTCTAAGAAATAGGATACTTGACAATAAAAGGCATGACAATAAAAACTTAATGAAACGATCAATATTGTTATGCTTAGTTGGGTCTGTCCATCACGTCATTCTTCTAATGACATGATCCCGTTAATTAATTAACAACTCATGTTCATGGTTGGGAAACCATAACCATCATTAATTAACGAGCTAGTCTAGTAGAGGCTTACTAGGGACGCAATGTTGTTTACGCAACCACACATGTATTATGTTTCCGGTTAATACAATTATAGCATGGAAATAAACATATATCATGAACACGGAAATATGATAATAACATTTATTTATTATTGCCTCTAGGGCATATTTCCAACAGTCTCCCACTTGCACTAGAGTCAATAATCTAGTTTACATTGGTAAAAATCTAACACCCATGGCCTTCTGGTGTTGATCATGTTTTGTCTGTGGAAGAACTTTAGTCAACGGATCAGCGATATTTTGATTCGTATGTACTTTGCTAATGGTAATATCTCCTTCATTGACATGCTCACGAATTTGATGAAACCGGCGTTTGATATGCTTGGAACTCTTGTGACATCTTGGTTCCTTGGCTAGAGCAATGGCACCAGTGTTGTCACAAAAAATCTCCATGGGATCCAGTGCGCTCGGAACAACGCCGAGTTCAGTGACGAACTCCTTCAGCCATATCCCTTCTTTCGCTGCTTCAGAAGCGGCCATATACTCCGCCTCTAATGTAGATGCCGCAATGACGGTTTGCTTGGAACTCCTCCAGCTAACCGCAGCTCCATTCAAGATAAAGACATACCCTGTTTGAGATTTCGAGTCATCTGGATCAGTATCGAAGCTAGCATCAACGTAACCTTTTACGGAGAGCTCTTCATCACCACCATAGACAAGAAACATGTCCTTAGTCCTTTTTAGGTACTTAAGGATATTTTTAACTGCTGTCCAGTGAGCCTCTCCAGGATCACTCTGGTACCTGCTCGTCAAACTAAGAGCATGGGACACATCCGGTCTAGTACACAACATGGCATACATAATAGAACCTATGGCCGAGGCATAGGGGATTTTCTTCATCCTTTCTATTTCTGTTGCCGTAGTTGGACACTGAGTCATACTCAATGGCTTACCTTGTAACATGGGCAAAGAACCTTTCTTTGCATCCTGCATATTGAATTTCTTCACTATCTTCTCAAGGTATTTACTTTGACTAAGTGCTATTAAGCGTCTTGATCTATCTCTATAGATCTTTATGCCCAATATGTATGCAGCTTCACCAAGATCTTTCATTGAAAAACTATTATTCAAATAATCTTTCACACTGTTAAGCAGCTCCACATCATTCCCAATAAGTAATATGTCATCTACATATAAAACCAGGAATGCAACCGAGCTCCCACTCACTTTCTTGTAAACACAAGCTTCTTTATAATTTTGGACAAATCCAAAACCTTTGATCACCTCATCAAATCGAAGATTCCAACTCCGGGATGCTTGCTTCAGTCCATAGATGGATCGCTGAAGTTTGCACACTTTATCAGCATCCTTAGGATCGACAAAACCTTCAGGTTGTACCATGTACAACTCTTCTTCAACGTTTCCGTTGAGGAACGCAGTTTTGACATCCATCTGCCAAATTTCATAATCGAAATAAGCAGCAATTGCTAGTAGAACCCTAACAGACTTTAGCATCGCTACGGGTGAGAAGGTCTCATCGTAGTCAACTCCTTGAATTTGTCGAAAACCTTTTGCGACAAGTCGAGCTTTATATACGGTGACATTACCGTCAGCGTCTGTTTTCTTCTTGAAAATCCATTTACATTCAACAGCCTTACGGCTATCAGGAAGGTCAACCAAAGTCCACACTTGGTTTTCCTTCATGGATTCCATTTCAGAGTTCATGGCGTCTTGCCATTTTCCAGAGTCTGGGCTCATCATCGCTTCCTCATAGTTCATAGGTTCATCATTGTCTAACAATAAAATGTTCAAGACAGGATTACCGTACCATTCAGGAGCAGTACGTAACCTTGTCGACCTGCGAACGGGAACTTTGACCGAAGCTGCATGATCACTATCATCAGCTTCTTTCTCTCTAGCTGGTGAAGGCGGTGCCTGAAGATCCAAATCTTCCTGCGCTGCGCTGCTCTCCAATTCGGGAGAAGGTTCAATAACCTCGTCTAGTTCTATTTTCCTCCCACTCACTCCTTTCGAAAGAAACTCCTTCTCAAGAAAGGATCCATTCTTAGCAACAAAAACTTTGCCTTCGGATCTGTGATAGAAGGTATACCCAATGGTTTCCTTTGGATATCCTATGAAGACGCATTTTTCCGCTTTGGGTTCGAGCTTATCAGGTTGTAATCTTTTGACATAAGCCTCGCATCCCCAAATTTTAAGAAACGATAATTTTGGCTTCTTACCAAACCACAACTCATATGGTGTCGTCTCAACGGATTTAGATGGTGCCCTATTTAAAGTGAATGCGGCTGTCTCTAATGCATACCCCCAAAATGACATTGGCAGATCGGATACAGACATCATAGAACGCACCATATCTAATAAAGTACGATTACGACGTTCAGACACACCATTACGCTGTGGTGTTCCAGGTGGCGTGAGTTGGGAAACAATTCCACAATTTTTCAAGTGCATGCCAAACTCGTAACTCAGATATTCCCCTCCACGATCAGATCGTAGAAATTTGATCTTCCTGTTACGATGATTTTCTACTTCACTCTGAAATTCTTTGAACTTTTCAAATGTTTCAGACTTGTGTTTCATTAAGTAAATATACCCATATCTACTCAAATCATCAGTGAAAGTTAGGAAGTAACGATATCCACCACGTGTTGGAATGCTCATTGGTCCACACACATCAGTATGTATGATTTCCAACAAATCACTCGCCCGTTCCATCGTACCGGAAAACGGTGTCTTAGTCATCTTACCCATGAGGCATGGTTCGCACGTATCAAATGATTCAAAGTCAAGTGATTGAAAAAGTCCATCAGAATGGAGTTTCTTCATGCGCTTTACACCAATATGACCTAAACGGCAGTGCCACAAGTATGTGGTACTATCATTATTCGCTTTGCATCTTTTAGCATCAATGTTATGGATGTGTGAAGTACTACTATCGAGATCCAACAAGAATAAACCATTTACGTTGGGTGCATGACCATAAAAGATATTACTCATAGAAATAGAACAACCTTTATTCTCTGATTTAAATGAGTAACCGTCTCGCAATAAACAAGATCCAGATATAATGTTCATGCTTAACGCAGGCACCAAATAACAATTATTCAGGTTTAAAACTAATCCCGAAGGTAGATGAAGAGGTAGTGTCCCGACGGCGATGACATCGACCTTCGATCCATTCCCGACGCGCATCGTCACCTCATCCCTCGCCAGTCTCCGTTTATTCTGCAGCTCCTGTTTCGAGTTGCAAATATGAGCAACCGAACCAGTATCAAATACCCAGGCACTACTACGAGAACTAGTAAGGTACACATCAATAACATGTATATCAAATATACCTTTGACGTTGCCAGCCTTCTTATCCGCCAAGTATTTGGCGCAGTTACGCTTCCAGTGACCGTCTCCCTTGCAGTAGAAACACACAGTGTCCGGCTTAGGACCAGCCTTGGGTTTCACAGGTGTGGCAACAGGTTTGCCGCCCTGAGCAGCAACAGATTTGCCACTCTTCTTGAAGTGACCCTTTTTGGCCTTAACCTTCTTGAAACTGGTGGTCTTATTGACCATCAACACTTGATGTTCTTTCTTGATGTCCACTTCTGCAGATTTCAGCATCGCAAAGAGCTCATTAAGAGTCTTATTCATGCCTTGCATGTTATAGTTCAGCACAAAGCCTTTGTAGCTCGGAGGGAGCGACTGCAGCACCCTGTCAGTGATTAACTCATCCGGGATCACACATCCCAGCTGAATTAGGCGTTGGATATAGCCTCCCATGGTGACAACATGTTCACTGACAGAGCTGTGCTCCTCCATCTTACATGTATAGAACTTATCAGAGATCTCATATCTCTCAGCGCGGGTCTGAGTCTGAAACATGGTTTTCAGCTCTTCAACCATCTCATAGGCGCCGTGATGTTCAAAACGTTTCTGGAGATCAGTGTCCAGAGATGTAAGGATGGCACAGGCAACTATAATGTGGTCATCTCTGCGCGTCTCAAAGACATTTTGTTCTGCTTCAGGCGCATTGTCTGCAGGTGGGTCACCTAGCGCAGCATCGAGCACATAATGCTTCTTACACCCAGTGAGGATAATCCTCAGGTTGCGGTGCCAGTCAGTGAAGTTTGAACCAGATGATTTCAGTTTTTCTTTCTCAAGGAATGCGCTGAAGTTGAACTGAGCTACGTTGCGGGCCATGATCTACAACATTTTAGCAAAGACATCTTTAGACTATGTTCATGATAAAGAGTTCATTTTAATCAAATTACTAACGAACTCCCACTTAAAACAACATCCCTCATAGTTGTCTAGTGGTACACGATCCAAATCCACTACACCAAGTCCGATCTTCACGAGAGAAGATGTAGTTTCAATGGTGAACATCGAAATGTTGATCATATCATTCATATGACTCGTGTTTAACCTTTCGGTTCGTCGTGTTCCGAGTCCATGTCTGTACATGCTAGGCTCGTCAAGTTAACCAAAGTATTTCCGCATGTGTAAAACTGGCTTACACCCGTCGTATGTGAACGTAGAGTTTACCACATCCGATCATCACGAGATGCTTCAAAACGACGAACTTTCGCGACGGTGCATACTAAGGGAGAACACTTTATCTTGATATTGTGTGAGGGATCATCTTATAATGCTACCGTCGAGCACACGCAAAATAAGATGCATAAAAGGATAAACATCACATGCATAAAAATATGTGACATGGTATAGCCCTTTTATTGCGTCTTGATCTCCATCTTAAACGCACCGGCATGATCTCCATCATGGCGCCATGTTCATGTGGCGCCTTGGTTGTCTCCACCACGTTGCATCCCATATATTGCTAACTCATAGCGATAAATAATGCAATTACATGGCGTTTGAAGTTGACACGCAGGTCATACAATTGATAATTAAGACAACCATATGGCTCCTGCCGGTTGCCGTACTCATCGACATGCAAGTCGTGAAACATTACAAAACATGATCATCTCATACATCACAAATATATCATATGAAACAGTTTGGGCTATACCATATCACAAGCACCCCTGCAAAAACAAGTTAGACGCCTCTCCCTTATTCTTTGCAAATTTTACGTGGCTTAGGGCTTTCGAAGAAAGAACCGTTCTTACCTACGAACATGAAACCACAACGGTGATAAACAAATTATTAACAACCCGTTGTAGATTAAATCTTAACTATAGTGGGAGAGACAGACACCCGCAAAGCCACTTATGCAATACAAGTTGCATGTCAGTCGTGGAACAAGTCTCATGTACGTGGACATGTAAAGTTAGTCCGGGCCGCTTCATCCCACTATGCCACTAAGATTCAAAATACACAAAGGAAGTAATAAAAAGATTATCAACGCCCACATACACATATGTGTTCTACCCGTACCAAAACATCTACGCATAGATCCGGCTCTGATACCACTGTAGGAGTTTGCGCGATAGAAAACAAAAAATTTCTCTCACATGCGGAAGCAACACTCAAGATCCTATCTAGAAGATTCTAGTAACGGGGAGAGTAGTTCATCATACCCTCGAAGAACACGCGCGTTGAACGTTTAATTCAACGCAGCTCGGTGAAGTTGTTGACGATGTTCGATCCGATCAGCACCGCAAACGAGCAGCACCTCCGGAGGCTTGCACACGTACAGCTCGATGACGTCTCCCTCTTCTTGATCCAGCAAGCTAGAGGGAGAAGTAGGTGGGATCGATTCCAGCAGCACGACGGCGTGGTGGTGGATATGGTGGAGAGTTCCCGCGGGCAGGGCTTCGCCAAGCGGTGCGCGGGAGGTAGAGGAGCAGCAAGCCAGTGATGCGGCCAAGCCTCTGTCTCTTGGTGCACCTCTCCCTCTTCTTTATATAGGCAAGGGGCTGCAGCCACTTTATTTCCAAAGTAGAAACTCCCTCTTTCAATAGTGGTAACCCCTTCTCATTTAAAAGGTGGTAACCCCCTCTTTCAAGAGTGGTAACATCCCTTTTAAAGGGCTACCCATTGAATGGCTGCATGGACCAAGTAGGACTGGTCAAATGGACCAGTGGGCCACCCTTGGTCGTTGGGGACAGGTGGGCCCCACTATGGGACCCTCCGGAACCTTCTAGAACATTCCGACACTCTGCCGAAAAATCCCGAACTTTTCCGGAACCCTGAAATCAACTTGCCATATATAAATCTTTACCTCCGGACTCTTCCGGAGCTCCTCGTGATGTCTAGGATCTCATCCGAGACTCCGAACAATATTCGGACACCATTAACAAAATTATCCCAGAGCTACTCTAGCGTTACCGAACGTTAAGTGTGTGACCCTACGGGTTCGAGAACGTGCAGACATGATGGAGACACCTCTCCGATCAATAACCATTAGAGGGACCAGGATATCCATAATGACTCCCACACATTCAACGAAGATCTTTATCGGTTGAACCACTATGTCGTGGACTACTATAATCCGTATACAATTTCCTTTGTCACGCGATATTTTACTTACCCAAGATTTGATCGTCGGTATCACTATACCTAGTTAAATCTTGTTACTGGTAAGTACTCTTTACTCGTTCCGTAATACAACATTCTCTGTGACTAACTCATTAGTCACGTGCTTGCAAGCTTTACCGAATGTGCACTACCGAGTGGGCCCAGAGTATATCTCTCCGAAACACGGAGGGACAAATCCCAGTCTTGATTCATGTAATTCAACAAGCACTTTCTGAGATACCCGTAAGACACCTTTATGATCACCCTGTCACGAAGCGATGGTTGATGTCCCCAAAGTATTCTTCCAGTACCCGGGAATAACATGATCTCATGGTCTAAGAAATAGGATACTTGACAATAAAAGGCATGACAATAAAAACTTAATGAAACGATCAATATTGTTATGCTTAGTTGGGTCTGTCCATCACGTCATTCTTCTAATGACATGATCCCGTTAATTAATTAACAACTCATGTTCATGGTTGGGAAACCACAACCATCATTAATTAACGAGCTAGTCTAGTAGAGGCTTACTAGGGACGCAATGTTGTTTACGCAACCACACATGTATTATGTTTCCGGTTAATACAATTATAGCATGGAAATAAACATATATCATGAACACGGAAATATGATAATAACATTTATTTATTATTGCCTCTAGGGCATATTTCCAACACCTACACCTTCACAAGCTCTTCCTCAAGTGAACACTCGAGGTCCTCCAAGAGTCTCTACATCGACACCTCAAGCACCTCAACCTTTCAAGAAAGTACCTCCCGCTAACAAGGCGCCTCAAGGATATTCGTCCGGCACAAGACTTTTGCAATGCTACAAGTGCGGCGGACAAGGGCACAAATCTTTTGAGTGCACCAACAAGAAGGTCATGATCATCAATGACATGGGAGAGTATGAATCAATGAGTGAAGATGAGTACAACGCTTTGAACAAGGTCGCCACAATGCAAAGTGCTCAAGACGAAGAAAGTGAGATATATTGTGATGGCGACAACAACCCTTCCTTGGTTGTGGCAAGAGCTCTAACCACCAATGTTCAAGTGGAAGAAGACCAAAGATGCAACTTGTTCCAAACAAGAGCGGGAATCAATGGAAAGTCCATCAAGGTCATCATAGATGGTGGAAGTTGCCACAACCTAGCGAGCAAAGAACTTTGTGATAAGCTCAACTTGAAGTTCCAGAAGCACCCACATCCCTACCATGTACAATGGTTGAGTGATACCGGAGCCGTCAAGATTCAACACATGGTGCAAGTATCCTTCAAGATTGGAGCCTATGAAGATACGGTTGATTGTGATGTTGTGCCTATGACCGTTTGTCACTTACTCCTTGGGCGTCCATGGCAATTTGACAAAGGTGCTATGCATGATGGAAGGACTAATTACTATAGCTTCAAGAACAACGACAAGACCTTCGTCCTTCGTCCCATGACACCAAGTCAAGTCATCGCCGACAACGCCAAGACTATTGCAAGGGTACAACAAGATCGTTCGTTAAGTGAGATGAGTGGTGAGCGAGAGACCCACCATAAAGTGAGTGAGAGCCACAAGCCAAATGAGTGTGACACTTCAAAGAGAGTTCCCACAAAACTTACACTATGTGCCACCAAAAGAGTGATAAGGGAGTTGAGAGAGAACACATCCACCCTCCACTATGTGCTCATATGCAAGGGTGAAGTTTCTATGACTAACACTTTCACAAACCTTCCTCCTTCTTTGTTGTCTCTTTTGAAGGACTTTGAAGATGTCTTTCCTCGAGAAGTGCCACCGGGACTACCTCCTCTACGCGGAATCGAGCACCGCATCGACCTTGTTCCCGGCGCACCGTGTAACAACCCAAAGTTTGAGAACCTAAAAACCTGAGTAAAATTTCCACTTTTGTGTTTCATGGCATCATGGCATCCATATTAATTTGCTAAACAACACACTAATTGGTTTGGCAACATTGAAAAACAAAATGCAAAACTTGCTCTAAAATCTCTAGGGTATTCTTCAAATTTTCAAATAACCAAAAATTCCTAGACATACCTTCCTAAACCAAAGTGGTACAAAAACATTTTGGTTTGAGACACCAAATTTTGTGGAGCAACTAAATGTTAAGGGGAGCCTCCCCAAATAATTTCATAAATTTTGGAGTGAGTTAAGTGCCTCAATTAAATGACTAAAGGTTGCAGGTTTTAAAAGGAAACTGAAAAGGACCTATCGGTGATGGAAGAAAAACTGCCACGGGAGTTTCTGCAAACTATCATCGTCTCTCTCCTCCGCACTGGCGCCATGCCGCCGTGCCACGCGACGCCCTCGACGGGGCCCCCTCCTCTGCCCTTCCCCTGCAAGGAGAGCGAGCACCACGAGCCTCACCTGCTCCCACTCCATCCCGGATATTTTTCCTCTCGTTTCCCCTCTCTCCGTTTTTCTCCCCACGGCTCTGAAACCGAGCCCGCCGTCGCCGACACATCGCCGCCATCTCCGGCCGCCCCACGCAGAGTGAATACCGCCATTCTCTTCGCCGTGTCCTCCTCTCCGACCTCGCCGAAGGAATCGAGCTGGGGCGCTGGAAATCGAGAACTCCGTCCACTACTTCGCCGCCGCCGTTCAGGAGCCGCCGCGGACGAGTTCGTCGCCGTCGTTGCATCTCTGGCCTCCCCGAGCACGCATACGCCTCTAGGGTGAGATACTGGTCCTCCCCATTGCTTCCGTTCCTCCCCTCGCCCTCCGTGTCGCCGGCGCACCGCAGGTCGCAGTGCGCCGCCGTGCCATCCCCTTTTGCTCGGATAATCCGAACCAATAAAATCGGAATATCCGGAGACCTCCAGTACCGGTTAGCTTTCGGTCCTTAGCGAATTTTCAAGACCCCTGTGTCGATCAGATATTCCGAGCTGTCCAAATTCGGATAATCCGAAATTATTCAGTACTCCAAACAACTGTTTGACCTGGAGGTCCTTAGCCGTTTTTTCGAACCAGTTGGATCGGATAATCCGAATCCGATTCTGATCAGTACCTGATGAATTTCCGGTTTCATCTCTCGCTTTCGAATTTGGGTAATTAATTCTATTGCTGATGAAAATAACTTATTAAAAGGACATGTTTAAAAGAAGGAGTTTATATATGTACTAACTTGTATTTGGCTCATCAGAAAATTGTGTGTAATATACCAAAATGCTCAGAAAAACGTGAACTATCCAGAAGCATCATCATCATGCATACTTGATCAAAATTACAATACTGTACTTTTAGTAGTATTAGAATCACTAAGTTAAATGTGGGGTACCTCTCTTCCCTAGTTAAAGTAGGTATCGCCGTACCCCATTTAAAATTGCTAGATAGCTTATAATAAGTTCAGTACATTAAATTGTCATGTCATCATGTTTGTGCATTGCACCTATTGTCTTCGTGGCATTTATTTGTCCCTTTCCGGTGTTCTTTGTGCATCGGTAGATCAAGGAGTTGAAGTGCCACCACCGTATCGTGACGATCCGTACTACCAGCACGTTGAACAAGGCAAGCGTAATCCCCCCTCTGAGCATGTCTTATCCTATATTTCCGTAAATATTTTCTCCACTATAATATTGCATGCGGTTCCAAATGTCAATTTGATTGGATTAGAGTATCCTATAGTTGCATTAAGTTTCCGATGCCGTTTCCTGTTTCCCTCCTACTATCCATAGGTTTGTATTGTTGGCCTGAGATACTTAACTATGCTATGATGTTGCTTAGCCATGCTTAGTTAAATGCCTAGTCGTCCGATGGATATTTCATGATAGAAACAGATGTTGAAATGTTCGGATGATGGTGGAGAAATTGTGGTGACAGGTAATAAAATGCTTAAAGGTGGGGATGAGAGGCCACTATGGTTTGGTGGTGCTTTGTCTCACTCTCGTCGCCTAGGTGCGAGTTCTTTACCTCTTGAACCAAGAATGAGCGCGCTTCCATTCGGTGGGGTATACGGAGCCCTCGTCGACCGACTAACTTGTGCGGGACTAGCCAGGGTCATCTAGTTTGAGCTTCCATTTGCGCGTGCGTTGAGATGGTGGCCAAGACAGAAATGAGGATGGTGGTGTTAGGAAAATGAGTGGCCATGGGGCAGGGTGTTGGAGGCACTGAACCTGTCCCGTCCTCACTGATGATCCTGGGTTAGTCTCAAGCAAGGTAAAGGTTGTAACCGTTCCCACTCAGCCGGCTTTCCCCGGAAGAGAGCTAAGCGTAGGCAATGGGCCGGGCGGTACCGAAGGTTAAACACAGTGCACCCCTGCAGGGTTAAATCTTTTCGAAAAGCCGTGTCCACGGTTATGGACGACTTGGGAAAGGACAATAAGATCATAGAATAACTTGAACGGAATGATTAAAACCTGAGTACTAAGGTACTACTCAAGAATGCAAGGTTAGCTTCCTCGAGGGTGATTCGGGGAGGTGCCTTTGTAGAACAGGTACAGTGATGATGGTGGTTGATGTTGAGAAAGGTGATCAAGAGAAAAGAGTTACTTCTTACCCCCTTTGAAAAATATTCTGATTAGTCGATGCCATGGAGTTATGTTTTATAAATAAAATCAGCTTTATGCAAAGACAGCCATAAAATTTTGAAAGCCTCATCGAGCTAAAGCTCTATATTTAATCTTGCGAGTTCGTCGAACTCAATGTCGTTTGTTTTGTTTCAGAGGAGGACTTCACCGACCTCGAAGGTGGGTTCTATGTGGACATCGACGAGTAGTCTGGGGTTCCCAGGTGGCAGCTTGGGACATCCCGGAACAGCTTGCGCTGCAATGTTTATCTGTAGGCCTCTTAGGCCATAAGTTGGATCTTGTTGTTTAGAACAACTTAATTTGCTTCCGCATGTTGTACTGTTGGGTCTGTGATCTCTGGTTGTAATTTGCTATCTTTCTCTATTATAAGAGTTGAACTATAATGATTTGTGTCGTAGAGTCTGTGATGTGCCAGTTGTTCCACAAGTCTTGATCTCTCTATTATGCTTTGATAGTTGTGCCTGTGTTAAGGCATCAATCGGGGTGTTGCGTTGCCGATGATCCATTCCGAGCAACGCCTGCCAAAGGTTTTGGCCGGGGATTGGTAAACCCGTAACCTCCGGTTGTATCGCTTAACCGGTGACACACAGCATAACGGTATAGCAGTCGGGTCGGGGCGCCACAAGTTGGTATCAGAGCAGGACTGCCTATAGGAAACCCTTCTACTGGTCGACTTGAGTCTAGTGTTTGTGAAAATATTTTTAACCTAAAAATGAGTTGTGAAAACCATCTTAGGATTCTTTTTACTCCTTATCTGGTTACATCCTAATCTCGGAGCAATCTTATCTTGATTTGAGTTAAAGGTTTTACTTCTCATCTGTTACTTCAAAATTATTAGTATCACGAGGTTGGGTTCTACCTTTAGTGTTATGTGTCCGGTGCTCCCGCTGCGTGGCAAACCAAAAAATCAACTCAGATGTTTGAACCTGTTATTCCCACCAAGACTGATCACTTATTCCTTCGTTGGGTTTTAACCCAAGGACTTGAACAGAAGGTCCCGGATTGTGCCAACTAGAGTGTGTTGAATCACGTGGTTTCTTAACTATTTGAATCCCACGCTAGTAGTACATGATGCTGATCTTTGACCCAAGTTCTATCTTGTTGGTCCCTTGTTAGTTGTTACACAATGTATTATCGTCCCAAGTCTGTGTACTGGAGTAGACGCAAATGCTATTATTTCAACCATTCGGAGGAAGATACTAACTGTGTCATTGTAAATTCTCCAGAATGGCTCGAGGAGGCCGTGGTAACCACAATGATGAGGAACCGCCGCCACCACCCTCGATGGCTCAGGTCTTGATGGCCATTGAGGAAAACCGCGGGCGAAATGAGCGGTTGCTTCTGCAGTTGGTGCAGCAGAATGCACAAAGGAATGGCTGCAACACTCTCACTGAGTTCCTGCGCTCGCAGCCACCCACCTTTGTTGATGCTAAAGAGACACTAGAAGCTGATGATTGGCTTCGCGCCTTGGAGCGCAAGTTCTCCGCGCTGCATGTCCCAGTGGCTGAGCAAGTCAACTTCGCCACCTACCTTCTGACAGGTGCGGCTGGCTGTTGGTGGGAAAGCCATGTGGCATTGTTCCCGGCCAACCATGTCTTCACTTGGGCAGATTTCCGCACTGCCTTCCGTGCGGCTTACATCCCTCAACCGATCATGGATTTGAAGAGGAGGGAGTTCATGGATTTGCAACAGGGACGTATGGACCTCCGCACTTATGGTTGTGAATTCAACCATCTCTCTCGTTACGCCCCAAGGGACGTGACCACTGATGCCGACAAGCAAGAGCTGTTCCGCAAGGATCTTGCGCCGCAGCTCCGCTATGAGTTACTGCCCTTCAAGTTCCAGACCTACCAGGAGCTGTTCAACCAGGCTCTTACTCTTGAGCAGGGAAGGAAGGAACTCGAGGCTTCTAAGAGGCCAGCACACGGGGACCAACAGAGTTCCTCGGGTTCTGAGAGCAAGAAGCGCAGGGTGTTTGTTCCCTACAGCTCTGTACCGCGTGCTCCATTCATGCCGAGGGCCGCGGGATACAAGCCACCACCGCCGCGCCCCACTACTTCGACATTTGGGTCAAGCGGAAGTGGGTATCGTCCTCAGCTACCTGCTCCACCTGGACTCACCTGCTACACCTGTGGCCAGGCTGGCCACTACTCCAGGGAGTGCCCCCAGAAGGCACCTCTCACGGGAACTCCTGCACGAGCCCCCGCCACTCCAGCTGGCAAGGCTGGACCTATTGTGCGTGGTCGCCTGAACCACATCTCTGCTGAGCAAGCTAAAGAGGATCCGGCGTCCTTATGGGTGAGCTACGAATCAACAACAATCTTGCTACAGTTTTGTTTGACTCTGGAGCATCGCATTCATTCATATCCATAGCTTTTGCAAAAGACCACAAAATACCGTTTGAGAAAATGAGACATCCCTTGGTGATCTCCACTCCTGGCTCCAAATGGCAAACCGATGGGGTTACTCCTGAGGTCCAGATTACCATAGGTTACTCGTCTTTTCCTTTTGCTTTGGTAGCTCTGAGGTCAAGTGGCATTGATGTCATACTGGGCATGGACTGGTTAGTAAAATACCGGGCTAATCTCGACTGTGCTGCCAAGACCATTACCGTGACCACCTCTTCCGGTGACATTGTAGAGTATTGGTCTGCACTCTCAAAACCCCCATCTTCAGTCATTCCCCTTTCATCAAAGATCCGCCTCTGCTTTATGGAAGGCGAATCCCCTCCGGAGATACACGAAATACACGTGGTGTGTGAATTCCCGGATGTGTTCCCGGAAGAATTGCCTGGCATGCCACCTGATCGAAGTGTGGAGTTTGTCATAGATCTGCTTCCCGGTACCGCTCCGATTTCCAAGAAGCCCTACCGTATGCCGGTGGAAGAGTTGGCTCTGTTGAAAGAGCAAATTGATCAGCTGTTAGCGAAGGATTTCATTCAGCCTAGCAGTTCACCTTGGGGTTGTCCGGTACTCTTTGTCAAGAAAAGGGATTCTACCGTGCCTCGTCTAGTCTCTGACTATAGACCGTTGAATGCGGTGACTATCAAGAACAAGTATCCCATTCCTCACATCAATGATCTGTTGGATCAATTAGCTGGTGCAACAGTATTCTCCAAGATGGATCTGAGGTCAGGATACCATCAGATCAAGATCAGAAAGGAGGATATCCCAAAGACGGCATTTGGTACTCGCTATGGCTCATATGAGTATACCGTCATGTCTTTTGGTCTCACCAATGCTCCAGCTACTTTCATGAGGCTCATGAACTCCATCTTCATGGATTATCTCGACAAGTTTGTCGTTATTTACATCGATGACATCCTCGTTTATTCCAAAACCGATGAAGAGCATGCCGAACATCTTCGGTTGGTTCTGACACGACTTCGAGAACACCGCCTCTATGCCAAGTTCTCCAAGTGTGAGTTTTGGTTGGATAATCTTGTCTTCCTTGGTCATGTGATATCCGCTAATGGTGTGGCTATCATTCCCGACAAGATTCAATCCATTCTGGATTGGAAAACTCCAATGTCAGTCAAGGACATTCGTAGCTTTCTCGGATTGGCAGGTTACTACCGCCGATTCATCGAAGGTTTCTCCAAGATAGCCAAGGCCCTGACTGACCTTCTCAAGAAGGGTACAAAGTTCGCATGGACGGACAAAGCTGAAGAGAGCTTCAAAATGCTGAAGAGAGCTTTAAAACCTGAGTACTAAGGTACTAGTCAAGAATGCAAGGTTAGCTTCCTCGAGGGTGATTCGGGGAGGTGCCTTTGTAGAACAGGTACAGTGATGATGGTGGTTGATGTTGAGAAAGGTGATCAAGAGAAAAGAGTTACTTCTTACCCCCTTTGAAAAATATTCTGATTAGTCGATGCCATGGAGTTATGTTTTATAAATAAAATCAGCTTTATGCAAAGACAGCCATAAAACTTTGAAAGCCTCATCGAGCTAAAGCTCTATATTTAATCTTGCGAGTTCGTCGAACTCAACGTCGTTTGTTTTGTTTCAGAGGAGGACTTCACCGACCTCGAAGGTGGGTTCTTTGTGGACGTCGATGTGTAGTCTGGGGTTCCTAGGTGGCAGCTTGGGACATCCCGGAACAGCTAGTGCTGCAATGTTTATCTGTAGGCCTCTTAGGCCACAAGTTGGATCTTGTTTAGAACAACTTAATTTGTTTCCGCATGTTGTACTGTTGGGTCTGTGACCTCTGGTTGTAATTTGCTATCTTTCTCTATTATAAGAGTTGAACTACAATGATTTGTGTCGTAGAGTCTGTGATGTGCCAGTTGTTCCGTAAGTCTTGATCTCTCTATTATGTTTTGATAGTTGTGCCTGTGTTAAGACATCAATCGGGGTGTTGCGTTGCCGATGATCCATTCCGAGCAACGCCTGCCAAAGGTTTTGGCCGCGGATTGGTAAACCCGTAACCTCCGGTTGTATCGCTTAACCGGTGACACACAGCATCACGGTATAGCAGTCGGGTCGGGGCGCCACACACCGCTACCAAACCGCGCTGCTTACCGCACCAACCCCGAAGAGACAAAGGAGATCGAGCGGCAAATACAAGAACTTCTTGCCATGGGACACATCCGCGAGAGTTTGAGTCCGTGTGCCGTGCCCGTCATCTTGGTACCCAAGCACGACAACACTCTTCGGCTTTGCATGGATTGTCGCCCCATCAACGCCATCACCGTTCGGTATCGCCATCCTATCCCTCGACTTGATGACATGCTTGATGAGCTTTGTGGTTCCGCTATATTCTCCAAGATTGATCTTAAAAGTGGATATCACCAAATAAGAATGTGTGAAGGTGACGAATGGAAGACCGCATTTAAAACTAAGCTTGGTATTTATGAGTGGCTCGTCATGCCATTTGGTCTTTCCAATGCACCTTCTACTTTTATGTGTCTCATGAATCATGTTTTGCGTCCTTTCATTGGAAAATTTGTTGTGGTATACTTTGACGACATCCTTATCTATAGCAAGTCTTTGGAAGAGCACACTTCTCATGTTGCTCAAGTTTTGTTGGTTCTTCGCGATGAAAAGCTTGATGCAAATCTTTCTAAGTGCACTTTTTCCACCAACAAACTTGTTTTCTTGGGTTTTGTTGTTTCTTCGAATGGTGTTGAAGTTGATGATGCCAAGATACAAGCAATTCGGACTTGGCCTTTTCCGATGTCACTTGAGGAGTTGAGACGTTTTCTTGGTTTTGCCGGATTTTACCGCCGTTTCATCAAGGATTTTTCCACAATTGCTTCCCCCCTCCATGAACTTACAAAGAAAAATGTACCTTTCATTTGGGGCAATGCACATGACTTTGCTTTCAATGAGCTCAAACGGTTGTTAACCGAAGCACCACTCCTTGCCCTTCCGGATTTCTCTAAGACATTTGAGATTGAATGCGATGCAAGTGGATTGGGCATTGGTGGAGTGCTTATGCAAAATGGTAGACCCATCGCATACCATAGTGAGAAATTAGATGGAGCTTGCTTGAATTACCCCATTTATGACAAAGAGTTATTTGCTTTGGTTCGTGTTTTGGATGTGTGGCAACATTACCTTCGTCCTAAGGAATTTGTCATTCATTCCGACCATGAATCCTTGAAAGATTTGAAAAGTCAAACAAATTTGAACAAAAGACATGCTAAGTGGGTTGAGTTCATAGAGTCTTTTACCTTTGTAATCAAATACAAGAAAGGCAAAGACAATGTGGTCGCGGATGCTCTATCCCGCAAGGCCAACCTACTTACACGTCTTGACATTAGTGTCTTGGGTTTGGATGAGATTAAAGAGTTGTATGCTACCGATGCTTTCTTTGGAGACATTTTCGCTCAATGTTCGGAGCACAAAGGAATTGGTGATTTCTATTTGCACAAAGGTTTCTTGTTTAAGGCTAACAAACTATGTATAACCGAGTCTTCGCTTCGTTTGGTCCTTTTGAAGGAATCTCATGGAGGAACACTCATGGGTCATTTTGGCCGCGACAAGACCTATGCCATGCTCTCCACCAACTACTATTGGCCACGAATGAAGCGTGACGTGGAACGCCTAGTTCGACGATGTTCTACATGTCTCAAAGCTAAGTCTACTCTAAACTCTCATGGCTTATATACACCTTTGCCTATTCCACATCACCCATGGTCCGATATAGCTATGGATTTTGTCTTAGGACTCCCACGCATTAAAACAAACAAGGATTCCATCTTTGTCGTCATTGATCGCTTCTCTAAAATGGCACACTTTATACCTTGCAACAAGAGCGACGATGCTTCACACATTGCTACTTTGTTTTTCAGGGAAATCGTCCGTCTTCATGGCGTGCCAAAGACCATTGTGTCGGATCGTGACACCAAGTTCGTGAGCTATTTTTGGAAGATTTTGATGGCCAAGATGGGAACCAAACAACTATTCTCCACCGCATACCACCCTCAAACTGATGGTCAAACCGAAGTGGTGAACCGAAGCCTATCTACACTCCTTCGTGTGTTGATCAAGCCCAATTTGAAGAATTGGGAAGAGTGCATCCCACACGCCGAGTTCGCCTACAATCGAGCACTTCACCGCGCAACAAAGAGAACACCCTTCGAGGTCGTCTATGGCTCCAATCCTTACACCGCGCTCGACATGCTACCACTGCCACTCTGTGAGCAAGTTAACATGGACTTCGACGAACGAGCCGCTTACATGAAGAAGCTCCATGAGGAAACAAGATCTACACTCGAGAAGCACAACAAAGACCATGCTACGAAGATGAACAAACACAAGCGCGCCATGATATTTGAAGAAGGAGACCTTGCTTGGCTACACCTTCGCAAAGATCGCTTTCCGGATGCAAGGAAGTCCAAGCTTCACCCTCGTGGAGATGGACCTTTCAAGGTTATCAAGCGCATCAACGACAATGCCTACAAGATCGACATCTCCCACTCCAAACAATTGGTCCATGACACCTTCAACGTCGCCGACCTATCGCCATACCTTGGAACATCAAGCGATGAGGATGACCAAGAGTCGAGGACGACTCTTTTCCAAGGGAGGGGAGATGATGTAGCCCGACCTACGCCTCCTACAACAAGTGGCCCAATGACAAGAGCAAGAGTCAAAGACCTCCATGATAAGGTGAATTCACTCCTATCTATGTGTGATCTCGACACTCCTTTGAATGGTTTGGTACTTCATTCAGATACTTTGTGCATACTCAGGAACCACCTTGATGACGATCCTCAATGGAGTGAAGAAGATGACCAAGAGAAGACCCAAGAAGATGGCCAAGAAGAAGAGCGGGGAAAAGAAGCTGGAATTCATGAAGAAGTGCCGGCTAGTACTACCGGGCCAGAGAGGCCGGTACTACCGCCGAGAAGCCAGACGGTACTGGAATCGGAGCAATCCTAAGCGGTACTACCGGAATTAGTTCCGGTACTACCGGGCGTTCGCACGCCCGGTACTACCGTCCCCTTCTGTCCGGTACTACCGGCCTGGCGCGTGCCTGCGAGCAGATCTGGGTGTTGACCCATGTATTTCGTCCCCTTTGGGCCTAGATTATAAATAGGACCCCTCCATCTAGATCTAGGGTTAGACAATGATTTGGGAACTAAAGTAGAGTCTTGCTCCTTCTTCTCAAAGTGTCTCTTTCCTCCTATGGAGATGAATCAAGGCCTCCCCTTGTGGAGATGAACCAAGGCCTCCTCTTGAGGAGAAGATCCCTGCGTGGATACCAAGGCTTCCGCTTGTAGTTGCGATTACTTGCTAATCTTCCCTCTTTGAGTGGCTAGATTGGATTGGTTGGATTGACCAATTGGACAAACAATTCTAAGAGTAAGGTGTGCTTGGGAGAGGAGGATTGTGGGCTGCCCACGAGGATTTGTTACCAATCGAGTCTTACCGGGTTGCTACTTGCTATTTACCCTTGTGTGTTGATTTCCCCTCTTTTGTGGTCTTCGTTCATCGCGCGTTCTTCGTGTTCATCTTTCCCCCCGCACAAATCCGTGAAAATCGGGACCAACCCACATCACTATGGCCCGATTTTGTGGTTGATTTACATTAGAATCTACTTACAAATGAATTTGCGCAAACTCAAATGAAATTTTACGATTACATTATTGAAATGGTCTTTAAAACTAGCTACATGTGTCCATAAAATAAGTAAATAGCTGTTACACCATAAATTTTTGGAACTAAAAATGCTTAGCTTTAATGAGTGAAAATATTAGAGTAAACACAAATTTTTCTTTGTCTTAAGCTCTACTTGATTGGAGGTTAGCGCTTTTTTTGATCTGGGTGAACAAGATTATGAACTCCCAACCCAACCAGTAAGTCATTAAGTCTTATCCTCATCTCTACTAACTACCCGTTGCTGCACTATGCTGTGTCTTACCATAGACAAGAGGCATATACACCTTCTTGACCAACTTTTAGTAGAATGGGACTCTCTCTTTGTCCTCGTCCGCTACACAACCAATATGCTCTATGAGATCATGTATCGACAAGAAATAATAAACCATCTTCTAAGACCTTATTTTGGCCAAACTCCTATTTCAAGGTTTTGATTTGGTAAAAGACCCAATAGCCTATTTTGGGAGCAAACGGGGTAAATGTTTAACTCTGAATCTATGGAAACGTAGGAGATATTTTTCTCCCCTCAACTATCCAACAAATAATTTTATAAGTATTTAAGTTTTTATCTTAATCATCTTCTTTCGAAAACAACGAGTGGGAAATATATTATCCCATATATTTTATTGTGTAATATTTTTCTGAAATATTTTGAAAATCATTTCAACCCTCTTATCATGACCAAGTTTGAGCATAAGATCAACCCCTTTCCTTATTGTGATGATTTTGATATCACTAGTTTAATTTTTCTTTGTCTTTATTTCCTCCCAACCTTGGGTGGAACTTTTTTTTTTTGGTGGAACTTAGGTTTTCCAAATAAAACCTTCTGAGAAATTTTATTCCAAATCGCAATTCATGACCACGCCTTAAGAGGGAAATAAGAAATATATTTTATTGCAATCTATTTTGTTCCTAAAGAATTTAAAGGTTTTTTTCTTTTCAAAACAGATAATTCAATCCTTTTGATAAAAGATTAGTTTGTGTTAGATGATTATTTTTATTTAATTTCTAAAAGGGCAGAAATAAAATTCCCACATCTAGAGTGTTTTTGGATTATACACACATTCAAACTATAATCTGTTGATCCCAAGATCATCATTCTGTTCATTTTAAATTTTCCCAAATAAACTCATTCTAGAATCCTGAGAAAATTCTTATTGGTGAACATGATCATGCTCTATCTCGTGAACATCGTCTTCCCTTGCAGCTCTATATATACTGGACATCTGGTCTAATAATTATGGCATATACACTGATGAGGCTCACAAATGACAACTCAGTCGTTGCGTCTCGTAATGGGTCAATTCGACTCGGCATGTTATTTATATTTCTGTTTTTTTTAGAAGATTTTATGAACATTCAATTCTCTTTTAGTGTTGAAACATGAAGAGTGTGATGAGCTCAAGGCCTATCATGCATAATGGATTTGTCCAATAAACGCACAATGAGAAAAATCTCACTGGGCAAACAGTTCTCATTTTATAGAAAACTTAAATCAAATAGCAAATCATGAGCATGTTTTCATACTAAAGCACATCCTATCCTATCCTATCCTATCCTACTATATATGAAAGTACGTCGGATTCACCCTCAGATTTGGGTTCCACGTCACCCTTTGGTCGCTGACCGTCCGATCGTTGCGTCGTACAGTCCAAATTGCGTTATGTACGCAACACTGTAGCTCCGGACTTTCTACCAATCAAAACCGGCCACGTCTGCGTTTATGCAAAAAACCTGAACTTTCCAAATTTTACGAAACCGTCCCCCCATCCTCTCACTCGCCCTCCTCCTGTCCCCTCTCTCTCTCTCTCTCTCTCTCTCTCTCTCTCTCTCTCTCTCTCTCTCTCTCTCTCTCTCTCTCTCGTGATTCCCAAATCGCCGCCGCCGTCGCCTTCCTTCCACGGCCGGCTCCGGTCGCAAGCGACGTACCTCGGTGCCCTCCTCCTTCCTGTCCAGCTCGATCTGGATTTCCGCCGCCCCCACCCGCCTCTCTCTCTCTCTCCCGAGACCCTCTGCCGAACCTCTGTTGCCTCGCCGCCGCCGATTGATTCCGGCGTCCTCCGGCCACCTCCGCCGCTGTGTTGTCGCGCGGTCGACGCTCCACCTTCTCCTCCTCTTTCGATTTGGTTTTCCCCGCCTGGCGCGGCCGCGCGCGACCCAACCCTAGGCTAGGGTTTCGGGCGTCGTCGCGGCTCCGCCATGCTCGCTCTGCTCCGGTGCTCCGCCACGGCTGGGTGCAGGGTTGCGACCCCTGTGCCGCCGTGGTGTTGGTGGCATGATGCACTACTCCTCTGACCCTTCTCCTCTGGCCACACGGGCACTGCCCCGTCGTCGGAGAGCTACGGTCAAAGGCGTAAGGTATGATCTTCCCTCTCCCCTCTCATCTCTTCCCCCTCCAGGCCTTCGGCCATGCTCTGAAATGCTTAGAGGAAAAGATGATTTAGGTTTTCTGTTGCTTAGGTCTCCAGCTTGATCTGCTGCTCCTGTGATGTTTACTGAATAAAAACCAGTGCCCTGAGCATTCCCTTGGTTGATGATCTAGCTCATGGCTTAGCTTGTGGTGGGAAAATGTTCTGTCCCTCGACAGAGTTGCTATCTGTCCTTGACAGTAGCAGATGGTGCTCTCTGAACCTATGTTCACAGATGTGCCTCTGTTATGTGTTGCTGTGTGTGCTGGAATTATACTCGCTATTACTGTGATGTGCAGGTGATGTTGTTCTGAACCTTGCGTTCAGAAAATGCTTCTGTTGATTTGCCCCTTTGTTATTATGCTCTAATTGTGCCCTGTTGTAGTGTAATTCATTTGTTTGAGCTAAATTATTTAGCTTTGCTTGCTGTGATGCCTCAATTGGGTTACACAAAAGTATCTAGCTAAGGCAAATTTGATTATACTGCTCAGTGGTGCTTTTAGTGCACATGTGTGCTTGTGGTGCCTCTCCCCTTTGTGGGTTTTGTGCCCAGCATCAAATATTGGATCTGTGCTTCACACATAGCTGTGAAAAGCAATATTTGCGTATGTTTTTGCTCAGAATTGTGGGTCATTTGCCCCTTGCCTATGGTGCATAGGTTGATGCTCAATTTATTAAGAACAGATGCTATGCTTGGTCTTTTTACTCCCCTGTGATGATTTAGCATAGCATCACTATGCTAGACTGAGGGCAAATACTGTTATGTGCTGCTGTGTGTGCTGGAATTATACTCGCTATTATTGTGATGTGCAGGTGGTGCTGTTCTGAACCTTGGGTTCAGAAAATGCTTCTGATGATTTGCCCCTTTGTTATTATGCTCTAATTGTGCCCTGTTGTAGTGCAATTCATTTGTTTGAGCTAAATTATTTAGCTTTGCTTGCTGTGATGACTCAATTGAGTTACACAGAAGTATTTAGCTAAGGAAAATTTGATTATACTGCTCAGTGGTGCTTTTAGTGCATATGTGTGCTTGTGGTGCCTCTCCCCTTTGTGGATTTTGTGCCCATCATCAAATATTGGATCTGTGCTTCACACATAGCTGTGAAAAGCAATATTTGCGTATGTTTTTGCTTAGAATTGTGGGTCATTTGCCCCTTGCCTATGATGCATAGGCTGAGGCTCCCTTTTTAATAAGAACAGATGCTTTGCTTGATTTAAATCCCTATGATGATATTAGCATAGCATCACTATACTTAGCTAAGGGAATAATCCAGTACACCCATTCCCGTGTATATAGCAAGTAATTTTGCTAGAGCATAAGTATCAACCTGTGCTCAGGTGTGCTTGATCTTATTCTTGTGTGATACATTTCTTTTGCATGCCAAGTGGATTTCTGTGACAATCCAGCCAATGAGGGTGTCCTGAGGCTAAAGGTGGTGATTTAAGAACATATACTATACTTAGTCGCCTAATTAAACTCGATGATGCAAATAGCAATACATCTTATTGCTAGACCGAGAGTAATACTAATCCTAACCCCATCTTTGTATTTGTTTTCTTTTGTTTTTTGCTTTTCTTTTGCTTTGCAGGAAAACAATATTGGAATAATGATCACCAAGAAGAAAAATAAATACATGACATTTTAGTTTAGGAAACAATTGTAATTTTCCTTTTTGGATTTTAGTTTGCTGTAATAAAGTTGTAAAGACATTGTAATTTGTGTTTAATCAGTAAAATGATTGGTTTGTCTTTGCAAGAATTCAATAAGCGCTCGCGAAGGTGTTGGGTACCTCCCCACCAGATGTTTCGTTCAGAAGAAGTTTACTTGGAACTAGACAAGCATCCTGGAATGCCTTGCTCATCCGATTGGATTCAGTCCAATTGTCGGAAGGTCCAGATAGATTTCAATAGAATCTTACGAAGAATGGTAAATTCTCGGTTAATTCTATGTATAGAGCACTAATTCTACCCGAAGTGCCAGTCGATATTAAGGATAATAACAAAATTTGGAAGATGAAGATCCCGCTTAAAACTAAAGTGTTCGCGTGGTATCTTCGTCGGGGTGTAATTCTTACAAAAGACAACCTTGCCAAGCGTAATTGACACGGAAGTAAAAAGTATGTTTTCTGTCAACATGATGAGACCATTACACACTTATTCTTCCAGTGCGAATTCGCCAGGTCTATATGGTCAGCCGTCCAGATAGGTTCTACCTTACATCCACCGCGTACTGTTGCAAACATTTTTGGCAACAGGTTAAATAACGTGGATCCTAGGTTTAAACTCTTCTGTAGGATGGACGCGATTGCCGTTATTTGGTCGCTGTGACTATGTAGAAATGACAAGGTTTTTAATGATAAAAATGATTCTGTTATGCAGCTTATCTATCGGTGTATAGCTACACTACGAGCATGGTCGGCCCTGCAGCGTGTGGAGCACCGAGACTTATTTTTGGAGGTGGCGTCGAGCCTGGAGGCTGCGGCCAGGGAGTTATTCTCCAGACATGGGTGGCAACATAGACTCCGGATAGACCTACCAGCATCTTAGGCGGATCTACAATTTCTCATTATGTTATGTAATTCTCCTTTTCCTTTTTGTTCTGATTTGGTTACTGGTGAACTGGTGGCTGTGTGCATCTTAGCTATGCAGAGCCCGGGTGTAATGCTTAAAACTCTTAAGTAATAAAATCCCTTTATTGTAAGGTTTCAATTATTCAAACATTTATTAAATCATTTACCTAATTGTCATTTTTGTTGCTTCAATGTTTTATAACTTAACGATATCATGAACATATTATTACATTCCATATAACCACACGGGTGCGGCGTGTCGCCGCGCCAAGTTGTCAAGTAATATTTATGTTAAGCATTACACTAGCTTATGTCAGAAACGAAATCCCCGAACATCATCTCTGTTTGCATATCCAGCTGATTGTGACTACGTGCAGTGCGATGAAACAGGGATAGACGACATCGAATTGATCCAAGATTGTTTCCTATCGGACTGAAGATGGGAAGTGTTATCCAGCTGACAGTGATCCACGTCGTGATTCGTGAACGTGCCGCATGACCCAATTCGGGAAAATCTCTCGTTTTCCGGTGGATAGACTCCGCTGACACAATCGGTACAGGAAGATCCCACCCGGATTTGGCGAAAAGTCCACCTAGCTACTTCCGCAAGAACCCTCGTTCAGGCTCCAGCACTCGTTCAGCCGCCCCCATCCGAACAGAAACCTTTCCCTGCAGGCCGCGTCATCCCGCGACATGCCCCTCGCGCCATCGCCCGCGCCCGCGGCGGTGCACAATCCGCTCCTCCCCTCCCAGGGGCTCGCCCCGCCGCGGCGCCGCGGCGGGCTCGTCCGCGTCCACGCGGTGCGCGCGGCGCCGCGGCCGCCGAGCCAGTGGGCGCCGGGGAGCTGGCGGGAACGGCCGGCGCTGCAGCAGCCGGAGTACCCGGACAAGGCCGGGCTGGAGGAAGTGCTGCGGACGGTCGAGGCCTTCCCGCCGATCGTCTTCGCCGGGGAGGCGCGCAACCTGGAGGATCGGCTCGCGGAAGCGGCTCTCGGCCGTTCATTCCTCCTCATGGGCGGCGATTGCGCCGAGAGCTTCAAGGAGTTCAACGCGAACAACATCCGGGACACCTTCCGCGTCCTACTCCAGATGTCTGTCGTGCTCATGTTCGGTGGCCAGATGCCTATCATCAAGGTATGAAACGCCTGCAGATCCTTCGTGCGAATCTAAATTAGGTCCTACATACAAGAACTAAAACAAATGCGCAATACAAAATATTTTGATTCATACCCGTTACTATTTTTCACCAAGAATTGTAACCTACAAAACCTGAAACTCTTAACTGCTACTATATCTTTTTGGTTACCTGCTACATTTCTAGTCTATCTAGGTACAAATTCTTGATCTACATATTCATTCAGAATCTTATTAAAATAATAATTAACAGTTAACACAGTTGTAAAAAAATTCATCTATATATTGCCACCGTAGCCAATTAACAAAGTTGTACGAAGAATCTTGTGAGAATATTAGTCAATTAACAAATCTTGTGAGAATATTAGTGTTTCGTACAAAAGATTCCTGCTTCTAAGCGGTCAAAATAACCAAGTTCATATATATAATCAAAATGACAAACAATTTAGAGTAAATTTTAAATTTCCTGCAAAAGAACAATTTAAAATTTTACTCCCTTGACACAATAAGAGACACTACTTAATTAGTTGGTCTTGTGGCCAAAGGAAAATTAGTTTGTGTGAGAGAGACGTGGTACATTTAGAGGTATAAGTAATGACTAGAGAGGGTTTTTATTGGGTACTACGACTTCATATGCTCACACAAATTGACTACTAGTAGCCTAGTACTGAATTTTATAGGGGAGTTTCCAGCACTAATTAACACTTGGGCATAATTGTTTAGAGGCTCTAACTATTTGGTCAGAACTGGCCCAAACTATAATTGTTTACCAGCTTTAGCTAATGATGGCGAGGTGCAAAAGCTGGTAAATTTGAACATCACAATTGACGCACCATGAGTTTAGTGCATGTTGGGTACAATCAAATGAGCATATATACATAGTTCATTCATTAGGTTGATGATTAATCATTTCTAGGATCTTGTTCTGACGGTAAAGATTCAACACACATAAGTTCTATATGGATCGAGCTATGAAACTAAGGGAACTCTCACCTTACTCCACTATGTTGACTCAGCCCACAATGTGCAAACTGAAGAAACACTGCATACCCTCAGCTAACAACAAAATGAAGCACCACCATCCACCAGTAAACAAATGGAAACAGCCCAATCCTTTTGGAAGCTGGAGCGCATTCTTTCGTACAAGTGAAGGCTTTATAGGCGATGATCATCAGCCTCCTAATGCCCTGCAGAAATGCTTCGTGCAGCACAGAATACTGCAGATCTGCCCGATGACCATACAAATATATTACTTACTGCGTTACATGGAATATGTAGGTAGGAAGAATGGCAGGTCAGTTTGCAAAGCCAAGATCGGATGGCTTTGAAGAGCGGGATGGAGTGAAGTTGCCTAGCTACAGAGGAGACAATATCAATGGGGATGTATTTGATGAGAAGTCAAGAGTGCCAGATCCACAACGCATGATCAGGGCGTACTCACAGTCAGCAGCAACACTGAATTTGATCCGGACCATTTGCTACCGGAGGTTATGCCGCCATGCAGAGGGTATCACAGTGGAATCTTGACTTCACAGAGAGAAGTGAACAGGGTGATAGGTGATTACCTCAAACTACTTACTGTCTCCATTTGAATACTTGCTTCTGACTGTTTAATTCATGCAAAAAATAAGAAGTCAGCAACGGTTCGTGCAAATATGTGTTTTGCTCCTCCATTGCGAAAATGTAGTTTGTATTTTGATTGGTTAAGACAAAACTTTGATCAACAATTAATCCCTTGATGTTTAGTTTTTATGCGACACAAAATCGCAATCATAGGTACATTTAATATAAACCTAATGGATCATTTTTCCTACATAAATGAATCAGTTTTGTGTCACGTATATTGCATGAATAGAGTAATTGTTGGTCTTAACTGATCAAAATACGCCCTACATTTTGCAATGGAGAGAGTATCATGCAGTTATTTGGTAATATTTGTGATTAACTAGTTTGGTAATATTAGTAATTAACTACTACTCCCTCCGTATCAAAATATAAGATTTTCTACCTACTTTCTACACACATGTATCTAGACATGCTTTAGTGAAAGGTTCATGTGGAGTTGGCTCATCGAGTTGACGAGGCTTTGGGGTTCATGTCAGCTGCTGGGCTCACTGTAGATCAACCTATAATGAGAACAACAGAATTCTGGACATCACATGAGTGTCTTCTTCTTCCCTATGAGCAGGCACTTACTTGGGAGGATTCCACCTCTGGCCTCTATTATGACTGTTCTGCCCACTTCCTGTGGGCTGGCGAGCGTACTCGCCAGCTTGATGGTGCCCATGTGGAGTTCCTCAGAGGCATTGCTAACCCTATGGGTATCAAGGTAAAACTTGAATATTTGGACACCTATAATGACTCATAATCATAATATACACCGAAGTTAAACTCTGTATCTGAAGGATGGAATAATGCATATTTGTTTCTTAAAATAATATTCCCTTTCTCATCTAACTAAATGCAGGTCAGCGACAAAATGGACCCAAAAGAACTTGTGAAGTTGATTGATCTCTTGAACCCTGAAAACAGGCCAGGAAGAATAACTATCATCACGAGAATGGGACCTGAGAACATGCAAGTCAAACTCCCCCACCTCATCCGTGCTGTTCGTGGTGCTGGCCAGATAGTAACATGGTTACATGGGTGACTGACCCAATGCATGGGAACACAATGAAGGCCCCTTGTGGCCTCAAGACACGCTCCTTCGACAGAATTTTGGTAATTTCTTTTCCTCTCATGGCCCTGTTTTGTCAGTGTCTGCTTGTTCCTGTAACTTAGTACCCTATAACTTTGTGGTGACTAGGGTGTAGGATCTATTAGTGAATTTTTGGATAAGGGAATCCTTCATGATTAGACCTAATTGTTCAATATATTGGATGCAACATAGCTTTGCCAAAATAGTTGTTCTGGTTTCTGGAGAAAAAGATTACAACGTTAGTGGCAAGCATTTGCCCTTCTGGTGCCAATAATCATCCATGGAACTGAAACAAAAGGCATTCTAAAGAGATTGAAAAGGACTCCTAATCTTAAACCCTTTCCGGCACCTTCTGGTTTTCCCTGAATATTCCAGCTCATTTCTTATAACTTGTTGGTTTGGTGTTTCGGTCGAATGATCTGTCCATTAAAGAAAACATCAGTTAACAGCCATAGTACAGGATACAAGTTGAACTCTCACTGGTAGGGGTCTATGTTTAATCCCTATAAAAGTTACTCCACCAGTTTAACTTGTACGCATAATGCGATTGACTGTAAGTAAAACTAAGCTGAGTTATCATGTTTCTGAAACCAGGCTGAGGTGCGCGCATTCTTTGATGTCCACGAGCAAGAAGGGAGTCACCCAGGTGGTGCATTGGTGGGTCACGCACGGTGACGTTCGATGATCTAAGCTCGCGCTACCACACGCACTGTGACCCAAGGCTCAATGCCTCACAATCGCTGGAGATGGCATTCATCATCTCCGAACGCCTCAGGAGGAGGGCCGCCTCATGGGCCTTGGACAACCAGCGGAGCACCGTTCCGTCGTCAATGGGACTCTGAAGGGAGTAAGGGACACTGTAAATTGGTGTAACAGAAATATCAATGTCAGGGACATTCCGTGAAATTTTCCTGTTGCTGCTCTATTAATTTCCGCATCATACTGTTCAGTTTTATTTTTCAGACCTGTACGTATGAACTATACTCCCTCCTTGCCGATAAATCCATTTTGGGTCGTATGAGCATGTGCTCCAACTGTTCAAAAAATATATTTTAAAATGTAAAAAAAATCATTTTTTTGGGATGTACCTCCCAACAATTTATGCTCGCCCCAAAATTTCAGGAAAAAGGACATTTTCTTGTGGGCTATGTTTAAAAGACAAAACAATGTCGTGTGAAACTCATTTTGTAGCACAAAAATTTGACTTTTTTTTACACAAGTCACAAAATATATCTTTTTTTGAGCAAATTTATGTGTCAACATCAAATATCCGGATGTACGCCTGAATTTTTTTTGTTATTTTTTTACATTTAAAATGTTTTAAATTTTATTTTACATAATGGGAGTATCTAGTTCCATGACCCAAACACCACCTCCCTCCTTGTCAAAATGTAGTGCATACAAGTTTTTTGAAAAGTCAAACGATGTTAGGTTTGATCAAGTTTATTGAGAAAATTATTTGTATCTATAATATTAAATGTATACCATCTGAAAACATACATCATAATGGATCTGATGGTATTGATTGGATATTCTACATGTTGATGTATTTTTCTACATACTTAGTCAAACTTTACATTGTTTGACTTTTGCAAATTCTTATATGCACTACATTGTGACGACTGACGAGGGTGTACTCTGCAAGAAGGATCAGATCAATTAGTCCCCTCTATCTAATTTATGTTCCTGAGCAGGGTGGTACATACAACTTTCTTGCTATACCAGTGGATGGAGTCTGCCGTGATGCTTGAGGCAGATTTAGTGATTCTCGTGAAATTTTATCTCCTCTTATCCAGCTTCAGGTTTAGGATTTCATCTTCAGAGTGTGTTTCGGATGCACACCTCATTCTCTTTAACCATCTGCTAGGATTGCACTGTACTTTGATGATGTATTCTACGGTTGTATCTCTACATTGAATAGTTTTGCTAGATGTCCGGTGCTAATTAAGATGACTTCTTTCTCCTCTGTATAGTGACATGTTTTGTATCAGGTTTTAAGGATCATGGTTCTAACTGGAAATGCAAACAGACGGCAATGATCTTTGATTGAATATCTACGTCTGAAATGTTAGGATTTCTGTTCGTCTTCCAAAGGGGATGCAGTTAGTTTTCCGAAAGCTTTGCGTGGGTGGAAAGTGGAAACCCCCAAATCCATCCCTGGGTTGCGCTTTGACTATTTTTTTTTTGGAGAATCGCTTTGCCATTGTTTTCATTGGGCCGTCGCTCTAAAACGGCTAAACCCCACGTCTACAATCCCCACAAACACAAGGCAGCGCAACATGATAGCTCTGAGGACACCCGCCTCGCTCCGTCACCTCGTCGTCGCCGGCGGCCAGAGGAAGCGATGCATCGGAGGCGACAGGAAGCGCGGTCGCGCACAGCGCCGCCAATTCACGGAGGCTACCGAGAGCCTCCTGAGGTACTGTCCCCGCCCTCCTCGCTCCCCCGCGCCAGCCGCCGCCGCCGCCCGAAGCGAGTCCAACACCTCGTCGCGGCCACCGGTACTTGAGAACGCTGCCTTCGAGGAGTACTACAAGGTGCGACTACTTGCTCCTTTAGCCACACGTTACGCGCGGCTACCGGTTCTTATCATTTTTAGGTGCGCTTCGAAGTGAATTCAACTGTCGTCTGGCTCGATTCGGTGTTGTTTTAGTGTGGCACTGATAAATGTATTCATGATTTACTACGGTCTGTAATTATATCACTGGCTCATTGCTCATTTGCTCTGTAATTGACTTTACTTCACTGCGAAGTTGTTTGTGGGAATGTTGGTTCTGTCGTTCCGAGGAATTATATTGAAATCTCGGTCATATGGGCTACATGCATGTTTATGCCTTGCAGGAGCAACAAATCGTTCACGAGGAGGAGTGGGATGCCTTCATGAGTGTGCTCCGGAAACCATTACCAGCCACGTTTAGGGTCAATGCTAGGTGATGCTGGTTTCTCTGAAATGATATGCTGCACTTACCATTTACCACATTGGCCTTTCCTTTGGTTTTACTAATTCCACGTTCTCGAGACAAATATTGTTTGTTATATGTGGATCCCCTATTTTGTTCGCTCCTCTGCCTTATTATTCCTAAAAATGTAGTCCTCCCAAATTATGTGTAGTGTGGTTTGTGAAGTTCACAAGATGTGCTATATATAGAAGAGAGCAATTCTAAATTTCTGACCGAGAACCATTTCAGTTACTAATACATGCAAACTGTTAACTGTGACTTCACTCTGAAAATTCATGTACTTTGAGGGCAAACAGCTCCAGGCTATTCGTTACATATGGCACCCTTTAGCTGAATTATTTCTAAAAACGTGAGGAACTGACCATGCAATTATATGCTCACTATATTCTAGGAAATATTATGCTCTTTCCCCAGACTGTTACTACTTCTTTCTGCAGTTCTATATGATACTGTAACAGATCAATTCGTTCTCCTGACCTCTCTTGGTGATTCTTCCTGAATACACTGAAGTTTTGTTTTTCTTTTCAGCTGCCGGTTTTTGACAGACATTTGCTCAAAATTAGAAAATGACTTCAGGAGATCTTTGGAGAGTGAGGTTGCCTCTTGCTTGATTTACACACTTAAATTAATGATATTCATTGACATTTATATTGTATTTCTTAACAAAAAACTATTTGCAAAGGTTAGTGATGAATATGGAGAAGATGTCATCAGTCCCTTGACTTGGTATCCAGGCAATTTAGCATGGCGTTTGAACTTCTCTCGGAAGCAACTCAGGAAAACTCAGGCACTTGAGAGGTAATCAATTCCTGCACGATGTTTATTTTACAAGAATCTTGCTGATGGCATGTAAATCTTTGTAATCATCTGCCTTCATGCTGTAACCATAGTTCGGCGTGCACCAGATAGATTTCTTTAAATTCTGCAATCTTCCTACCTGAAAGGATACTTGCGGTATATTTCCAAATGGTATCCAGATTGTTGTATATGTTTGTAACGCTCAGATCATGTGTAATCCAGCTATATTTTTTATGCTTTGCTTTAAAATTCTTATGCCATTTGGTAGCAAAACCTGTCATACATTTCATTAGGGCCTTTCATTATCCATTTCATGAAATCTCTTACAAGATTTTTAGAGTACCAATTGAAAGTAATTTTACACAATAAATGCAGACTTTTACATTTTGCAGCACATCAAGTACTCTATCTGTGAAAAGTAAGGCTGTTTACTTAAATGTGGAAATTTTTGGAAGGCATAGTTTCATCAGTAGACATTATCATATACTGTGATATCCCAACTTATTTTACCCATAGTTCTTTCACACTCAGATCACTATTATACTAAAAAATTAGTTGCTGTTGTAACTTGATGTACTTTTGGTTGTTTGGTTAGACCACAGTTTTGATTCAATCGTTTGTACATTCCAGTTTTCATGAGTTTCTAAAGCATGAGAGTGAGGTTGGTAACATAACTAGGCAAGAGGCTGTGAGCATGGTGAGAAATTCTTACTGATTATCATATGATATTTTACCTCGGCTATCATGTATTTAGTACTCCCTCCGTTTATTTTTATAAGGCACACTACCTACCCTTTCCATTTAGCCCACATACATATCAAAATGAGTGAATCTAGACTTATTTCGTACATAGATTCACTCATTTTAATATGTATGTGGACTAAGTGGAAAGGGTAGGTAGTGTGCCTTATAAAAGTGAACGGAGGGAGTATCTCTTACCCATAATTTTACATTAAGCCATGTTTTGAAGTGAAACAATTTCTGCAGGTTCCACCACTACTTCTGAATGTACAACCTAATCACCATATTCTTGACAGTATGTTAGTCTATTACCCTTGTCCATAATCATTGGATAATAGGACTCTTGATTTGATTGGTCGACACAATAACTCCTGTACTATAGTTTTATTTATCCTTTTGTGATCTTGTGCAGTGTGTGCTGCTCCAGGATCTAAAACGTTCCAGCTACTTGAGATGATTCACCAATCAAAAAAGCCAGGGCTACTTCCAAGAGCACTGGTACATATAATTGTCTGTTACATATAGCAGTACAATCATATAACTCCTGATTTTGGAGAAGGAACTTTAGTTACATTATTTGTTACATGTAGGCAGTAGCTAGCACAACACTAATGTTATAATTCACGTTTTTTTCAGAAATGGAAGTTATAGTTATACTTATACATGCTCTTTTTCTTTACGGGGTTGTTACTAGATCATAGCTAATGATTTCAAAGTGCAAAGATGCGACCTTCTCATCCATAATACAAAGAGAATGTGCACTTCCAACCTGATAGTGACAAACCATGACGCACAAAATTTCCCCAGTTGTTCTCGTGCAAAGGATCATTCAGAAACTTACAAAGATCAGCGCAAACTACAAAGGTTAGAATTCGACCGTGTACTTTGTGATGTCCCCTGTAGTGGTGATGGGACTATCCGGAAGGGTCACGACATGTGGAGAAAGTGGTAAGCACCGAACCTTTATTATATCCACTGCTGCTATGTTTCCTTCCAAAAGTTTCCCAGGGTCACAATCTGTGAACCATACAGGAACTCAAGCATGGGGAACGAGTTTCATCTTCTCCAAGTAAATATTGCTATGCGTGGTAAGGTTTTGCATTGTACTTAACATTACTGCGCCATTCGTTCAGTTTTTATCTTGGTTCTGGGTGTTGATATTTTTGCACACTGAGCTTTCACCCGTGAATCACGTAGTCTTAGTATATGTCATGAGCTATCTCATGAACCTGAGTATATCATCACGTTTCTACTCAGCCAGTCTTTGAAGAGTTCCTCTGGAATGGTTATTACATAAACACCATCCAGTTATTAGTAGACGTTTACTACTAGTGGATCAAGAGACACTAGTAAGAGCGGTGGCCAGCACCAATCAGACTGTCTGTTTTCCTCCTTTTCCCCAATAGGGTCAGAAACCTGTATCGATGAGTCTGAGACCTTAGGTTCAGAGAGTAGTGTGCACCTGTAAATGATCTTGAATAGAATTTAGAGCTGTTTTGTGGCCAAAATTTATGTTACTTAAAGCTTCCTTATGAGTAATATGTAGTATTGTAACCTTGTTGTTTCAGGCATTGCCTTACTTAAAGTGGGTGGTAAGATGGTTTACTCAACTTGCTCAATGAATCCTGTTGAGAATGAAGCTGTTGTAGCCGAGGTACTTACTGAATTCTAGGAACTTTCATACATTATAAATTCTACCATTTAAACTGAGGAAGAAGCTAGTATTATCTTTTCCAAGTCTTGGGGCAGAAAACAAGCCATACTTGAATACCTTTCTGGAGTATTTTAAGGTTTTATTTCTAGGTTGCTTTTTTTGTCTTATACCACAGCAGCAGGAGGCCTAGTAATGTAGCTCATAGAGTAAGCTTAAACTGATGCTTGCTTAACATGCTCATTAGTCCAGATATGGGGATTAAGCCAAACACAAGCCCATCTGTATTGCCTGGCCAGTATATTCTCTATACATTACAAATGACCGTTTTCATGCTGATAAACTAAAGCAGTTGGCTGATTAGCACTGTTTCTTTCTGCATAATACTACTGCTTCTGTATAGGTAGCATCTCAAAACCTGGTTATGTATTGATTTTTTCTGTGATCTTTTTTCTGTGTCCGTTTCTTAATTTATGTCCCATAACATAAACTTTCACTATAATTTGTTCTTATTTTATCATGTAGCTTCTTCGGAGGGGTGGAAACTCCGTTGAACTACTTGATGTTTCTAATGAGCTGCCAGAATTGGTCCGCCGTCCTGGGCTTAGCACTTGGAAGGTTAGTGCGCACATATCTATATCATGATTTATCTCTTGATATTCTGTTTTCCCTGTGTTCAGTCCAGCAAGATAGGTGCTTGTTAAATGTCAACTACTCTGCTTCTATTTTTTTTTTACTTTTCCTTAGTTTCTCTGTGTTCTGTCCAAAATAGGTACCTGTTATTTCTGCTAACTATGATATTCTCGAATTTAACTTTTTTTTTCTGTTTGGTGTCCAGTTGAACAGTTGGTCTATACTTGGATTGCATAGTATAAACTTTGTTCTTTCGTTCTGCCTTTCCCAGTGGTTCCTCTTCTGAATTTTGCAGGTGAACGATAGAGGATCTTGGTGTCAGACTTATGAAGATGTTCCTCACGATAGGAAGAATGTAATACTGCCGAGCATGTTTCCTTCAAGTAAAAGCATGCATGCAGGCCACACAGTGTGCAACAACGTTGATGCCAATTCAGAGTACAGTATGAGCTTCTCAAGAAATTTCAACATTGAAGAAACAAACAATGTTAGTTGTGATACTGGTGGAGTTTCAAGTACTATTTCTACTCAAAGTTCAGATTATACTTCCAACAATGTGGGTTCAAAATCTCCTCTCAGTCATTGCATGAGAATTGTTCCTCATGATCAAGACGGTGGAGCATTTTTTATTGCAGTTATCCATAAGTTATCCCCATTAAATGGTAATCTCATGTTTTTGTTACTTTTGCATAAGTTAATTTTACATCCATAAACATTTTAGTGTGGTCTGATATACTGATATGCACAATCATTGATGAGCTTAAATATTTTCTCCGCATTCTTTCAGAGAGCCAGATGATCGAGGTGGGAAAAACTGAGCACTCGTTCTCAACAGAGAGGACTGTGAAACTTCAGGAACAATATCAACCAGAAATAACTACAGCTGTAAAAGAATTGATGCATCAGCATAGAATTGTCGCTGAAGTTCTTGATGATAACAAATTGCTTGTTGAACAGAAAAATTTAAGTGTGGAAAATCAAACTTCAAAGGATAGTAACTTAACTGAAGTTAAAATGGTGCCTGATGATGTAGAATATAGTCAAACGAAATCAGGTGATACAAGTCGTATAACGAATAAGTTGGGCTACCAGTCCAAGTGGAAAGGGATCGATCCTGTGCTATTTTTTAAAGATGACGCCGTGATTAAAAATATAGTATCTTTCTTTGGTATCAAGGAATCATTTTCACTCGAAGGTTGTCTGGTGACAAGAAGTACTGATAATGCAAGGAGAATATACTACATATCAAAACAAGTACAGGAAATTTTGGAACTGAATGTACAAGTTGGCGAGCAGATTAAAATTGCTTCTGTTGGCGTAAAGATGTTTGTAGGTGCTCCAATCAGGCATTTTAATTTGCCATTTGATCTATTACGAGCAATATATGCATTTGTATAGAAAATATGTCCATTTTGTTTAAACCTAATTAAACAATGAGCTAATCCTGTTTCTATGTTCGCTTTCAGGAAAGGCATAGATCAAAGGATGGCTGTTCATGTGCATATAGGCTATCTTATGAGGGGTTGTCCTTGCTCTTCCCTTACATGAGGAAGCGAATACTATATGCATCCCCAGTCGACTTCCAGCAACTTTTACAACAGAGGACCATTAACTTTGCTAATTTTGCCGATGATAGATTTGGGGAGGAAGCTACATCTTTGATGCCTGGTTGCTGTGTTGTAGTGCTGCGTGAAGGTAAAGTTATGCTCTATGTGAATCTGATAGAACTCATGACTCACGGTAATTTAAATATTATTGTTATTTCAGGGCATCAAACTGCCGATTCCGTAGCCATGGATCCCTCCACAATTGCCATTGTTTGCTGGAGAGGAAAGGCAACTATGAACGTTTTGGTTTCTCCACCTGATCGGAAGGAACTGCTGGAATATCGCTTTGGATTCGAAGCATTCAAAGTCGAAGATGAGAAATCTAACAAGAACATTAATGGATTAGATGAGGGGAGCTGATAAACAGTGTATGGTTGGATAATCAGAACTTGTATCGCATGCTAATGAGGCATAGTAAACAAAGTTGACACTGCAATGTCAGTATTTTAATGATGAATGTTGAAGAACTATTTAGAGCAACAAGAAGGTGACATCTGTTGGCTTACATTGTGTGATTTTCTTATGATCTTATGTATAAACAAGTTAATTTCGCATGTAGAAGAAATAATAAGCATGTCATTACATAATAATTACCAACTTAGGAAAAAGAAGAAAATAAATGGAGAGCAGGTAGTTGCTTGCTATTTGAGGAACTTGAGGCAAATAACATTAGAACAATATGTAGAATAGTTCTCTTGGTAGAAGGAAAATTGTGAATTTTGATGTTTGGCTTTCACTACGTGGTAGTGATTCACAGGTGGTTCTGAAGTGAATGAGTTGCGTAGTGTGTAAATGTTCCCAAATGCCTAGAGAGGCTAGTCTTTACCTACATCTGAATCGGGTCAGTCTTCATAGATCATAGACGCTGTCTCACTGAACGATAGCCAAAGCACGGTAGAACTCCACCGGGAATTTAGTGGATCCTCAAAAAAAAAATTGTGCGCATCTTTTACTTTCTCTTTTTTTTTAAAGTATTTTACTTTCTCTTTTTGGGAAGAAAAGAAAACGTCTGAGCGAGTAGCTCACTCAAGTCGACTCCTGCTTAATTGCAATTTCAGCCGGAGACAGTAGATGTCTCCGCCCACTTATCTCCGCCATGCTCATCCAGTTACGCGCAACAATCTCTTCTCTCTACGATCTGTGTCCACCATACATGGTCCAAACACAAGAAAAGAAACCGGAGCACTCTACATAGTCGGTACACTGTACACGCAGCTAATTAAGCGCTTCTAACAAGCAGCTGTGAGCTAGCTGGGGCGTGGCTCCTCTGCAGTTCTGTTGTTACTGTATACGTACAGTACTTCCGTAAATCTGCCGTCAAATTCAATCGAACGGATTTGCTTCTAATCCTCCATGCACTGCGCACCGAACTGGGAACAAATTCCTTATGATTAAAGAGACATGGAGGGAAAATCTGCTTACCTTGTATATTGGCGTCAAAATCAAAATTCAATTGAACGCATATTAACAAGTTGGCAATTTACTGGTGAGCAAGTACCGTACAGGCCGGCCAGAGACGTCAGCTTCGTCGACGGCTGCCGCCGGTGCCGACCTTGTACGTCCAGCAATCAACAATACGGTTCTGAGTGCTGGCCGGAGACGTCGGCGGCGGTCGGCCTCGTCGACGGCTGCTGCCACCAGTTCCGAGTGCTGGTCCTGCAAGTCCTGTAATGTGCAGATACAAATTTGGCGCCAAGTTTGTTTCCAATTCGATGAGCAGGGAGGAATAGAAGCAGGTCCGTTCGATTGAATTGCACGGCAGATTTACTGAAGTACTGTACGCGTACAGTAACAATAGAACTGCAGAGGAGCCACGCCCAGCTACTCGCCGTAATCGTCATCATCATCATCCATATCGACCGTAATCCGAGGGCCGAGATACGGCGCACCCACGACGGTGAGATCTTTGGGCATCTCCACCTCTTCCAAAAATGCAAAACCTGAATCGAAGTTGGCGTACTTAGAGCGTCGCGTTAAACAAGAACAGCTAGAGATACTGGATCGGCTTTGGAGCTGGAACTTTGCAGCAGTACTAATTAAGAGCCGCAACACTAATTATTAAGCAGTCACCTGGAAGAGATGAGATGGGGACGTCGTGGAAGTAGGTCGACGGCCGGCCGTGCTCCTCCGAGTAGGGCGGCGTGATCACGTCGAGGATCGCGCAGGGCGTGACGGCGGTGAAGGCGTGCATGTTTCCGCCGCCCCGCGGGAACAGCACCGACGTCTTGCACGGCGCTCGCCGCACCTCGTCCGCGGCCACCACCCTCGCCAAGCCACCTGCTGATCAAGTTAGCCACTGTAAGTGATCTGCCTCGATCACGGGTGGAAATCGACGATTCAAACATAACCAGACAGGCCGGGGCATTACACTTTCTTTCGCTAGAGCCCGGCGGCGCGGCGAGCCAGTCGTAGGATCTGACCCGCACTGATCCGTATAGGAGCTTGCTGAGAACCACCATCTCCGGGTGGTCATGCAGCGGCAGCGTCGCACCTGCCGGAAAGCAGAACACGCCAATCTGCCAAAAACGATGTAGCTACTAGTTCAGAAACCACCGGCCGGCCGGAAAGCAGAACACGGAGCCACGGAGGTCGCCAAGTGCGGCCGGGCGATCTACGTACCGAGAAGTCGTCGGACTGGTGTATGTGGACGTAGGTGATCCGCGTGAACCCGTGCGCCTGCAGGAGCCGGACGCTCGGCTCGTTTCCGTCCAACGACGACGTCTTCTCCCCGTCGTCGATCCCAACGTCGGCCGCCTCCATGCCATCTGCGAGCCAAGGAATTAATACCGCCGGCCACGTACGGTAAACCATGATCCAGCATCCTCTTCACGTCGAGCCAATATATAAGCACGTACCTAGGAGATGTTGCAGCCAGCTGATCCCGCCGACGGTGGCGGGCATCCGCATCGCCGCCGACGAGAGGACCATGTCGCACGCGTCGTACAGCCGCTGCACCTTGCTCAGTGGCGCCACAGTGCAGGTCGGGAACGACATGCTCAATCAGAGGAAGCTCGACTCGATCTTGACCTACTGTACGAGATAAAATGATCTGCTTGAATCAGCGTACGTATATGTATATTGTAGTACCTGGGTGCGCGCCTGGGGAGAGAGCGTACCTGGTGCGCGCCGCCCGGAGGCTGGAAATTCCGCGACGGGACACGGGGCTGGCGGTTTGTCGCCGAGCCGGCTCCGGGGAGAAACCATGGGTGTCGCCAGATATTTCCGAGGGGCTTTTGCAGTTGTGCCGTCCAGGCGTCCTGAGTCTCGACTCTCGACGACCCTGCGGGTTGTGGGGTGGTGCGCGCGCGTGCCTGTTGTTTCCGGTGGTGGTGTGGTGAGTGGTGACGCCGTCATCGTCTCACGGAACCGGAACCGGAACCCACCTGCTGTTTTCTCGCGAAACAGTTTGCTCATCGAGCAGTGCTTTGCTTCGCTGTAACTTCGGTCGTTTCAGTTGAGAAAAACTTCGGTGGCTTGGAATCTAGACCGATTCTTTTTTGGGCCTGCAGTTTTGGCCCTGGGTACTAGCATGGATTTTGGGCCTCACTCTGTAGAGTCTAGCTTAAAAGAAAAAGGAAAAGCTGGACCATGTTTTGCATTTTATTTGGTTGCCCACAAAAATCTAGGCGGACCCATATGAAAGGAAACGAGTTTAGAAGGGTGCTTGTATTTGGTTGCCCACGTTTATGTTTAAAGGTTCATACGTTATGTTGGTTGTAACTTGTAAGATTTCACGTAATTGTGGTTACCTTGCATCTATTAGTGGTGAGCTTACCAGTGCACTAATATTCACATATGATTATACATACTTAGAAGAACAACAAATAGACAATAACAACAAGCTGGGCAAGGATTATGAACTTTGAGCCTTGCATACCCTCTCAAACTGAACTTTTGGCCACTCCATTTTTGCGGACAACGCCTTTGCATCCTCCATTTGTGGACATGTAGTAAGCGCTCTCTGACTTCAATATAGTTTCAAACCTTTTACAGCAACCGTTTGGAAAACTGTCCACTTGAACGGAGCAAGAGCTTCAGAAAGTGTACATTCCTAAAATCCTCCCTCTCAACATACCACTATAACACAAAAGATAAAATTACAACATGCAAAACAAGCAATATAGGATCACATGGAGTAATGCAACATAAGCAAAGTATGCATTGATCAACATATACCGAAAGAACTAAAGCAACAAAGTTCTTGCGGCCTATTATGGTGTCAACCTGGCACCACATAAAAAAAGGGTGTAATATTACCACCACAAGTTCAACATGTGATGGGTTAGCAGATTTACAACCTCAACTACCCAAAATATACATGCCATATTAAATTATGTTTTTTACTACCCAAATATACATCACATATCACGAAGTAGTGCTTAGCTAGGAAGGTTTCTGAGCTAGAGCTTCCGGTGGTTCTCGGCCATCATAACGGTTTTTTTTTAACTTTTAATTTTTTTTGAAACTCATATAGTCCAGGAGGTGGCTGAGAGCCACCATTTGGGCCTCGGGGACTGAACCCACCAATTTCCTTGACATTGTTGTACAAGCCACGGTGCACGTCGACATGCGTGCTCTCTTTGATGGCCGCTGTCACCTCCTGTCGGCTTCAGTCATGCTAGTGAAGACGAGGACCTCTTCATCCACCAAGGCGTCCCTCTTCCTTTTCCTCTCCATATCTGCCCTCTTACGTGGCTTTGGTGCATTCTCATCAGCGTTTCACCATTCTTAATTCTCAGCACCATCGATGTGGATGTTGTCTGTCTCCTAGGTACCAGTGTCAGGATAATTAGGACTAGGTGAACCGAGAGGCCCACCGGGTCCCATGGCATACTTGCCAGTGGCCTGACCGAAGGAGAAGATGGTTTGCATATGGTAGTAGTTATAGATGGGTTTGTTGACGCACTCAGCGTCTTTGGGTGATCATAGGGACGAAAAAACAAAGTTATAAAGTGATGTTTGACTAGTTTGATGAATGTGAACAATGTTAAATAGTTAGGCTAGCTAGAATGTGGCCTCTTAAGTGCTCGGTCTCCAAGATAATGCTCCGCGTCTCATCATCCCACTGTGCACCACTAAGTTCTTTAAGTTTTCAAACCTATATCAACTTTACTCTCCACTTTTGGAGGTGGTTATACACCATGGTCGAGGTGACCTCTTGGCAAGAGAACTCAAACACTAGCTTCACAACACTGTTTTTGGTTCACCTCCCTAAACCCTTTGGCAGTCCTCACCCCAGATGCGATGATGCACACATCTTGTTCAACGCGTAGTTAGACAAGAATGGAGGTCACTTCAGGGTTGTCCCATCTTGTTCGCCTTACTCATCTCTTTGACAGCCTTGAGAGCTTACTTTTTAGCTTTCTTCGTTGCACGATCAGGCATCTCGACCTACTGGGAAGAAAACCTAGCTAGGCGCCTCGAACAACTATCCATGCATGTTGGGTAACCGAAACCTCGAAGACTTGATAGTACGAGACAAAGAAGATATCAGATGGCTATCTGACAACACCAGGAGTTGGCTAAATTCTTTGTTGGTCATGTCCAACAATGGTTACGACCAAGAAAAATTGCGTCACTACAGTGGTTACCCTAATAGATCTACTACACTACATTATCTACCATAGCATTATGTACCACACCATGATCTACCAGAGCATCAAGATCTACCCCAACATCATCAAAAGCATCACTGCCACCAAATCGTAGCACAACATCATTATGCACCACGCCATGATCTACCAATGATATTTTCTAAGTAGTTTGGACCGCCTCATTGGAACCAAGGAAAAAATAGCGTGCTATCAAAAATAGCGTGGCCCTCCTCCAGAAGCTATACAAGATATAGCGTGATATATAGAAGTTACATATAAAATAGCGCGATGAAAAAATTGTAAGAAATAGCCCAAATATTAAGGATTTCAGCACTAATAACCATATTCAAATGTGAAGACCAAATCCATAGCACGAATACAAATATGAGGCTTAAAACCATGAAAAAGTAATAAACTAAAAGATAAATATTTAAACTTTAATCAGAATCATTGACATCATCTTCAGAATAACTAGAAGAACCACCAGATTGCCCGCCATCATCATCACCTAACGTTATTTCCAGACTTTTTGTTAGCGTAGCTATAACGTTACCACGTTTAGTGTGATTTCGAGCGTACAAGACGAAAATAGTGCCGTAGCATCAACTTTAGGCTAAATATAGCGTAGCCTCTCCAAATACGCTATATCGTGCTATTAACCGGGAAATAGCGTGCTATTTTTTTCGTTGATTGGAACACATCTTAATACTAGTTAAAAGAGCGCGGAAAGGGTTGAGCATAGACCCCAGGCCGAACGAGGCTTCCTGGGGCAAAGTCAAGGTCTCCCACAACGTCGACCCGTCGATGATTACCCGGATCCAAAACTAAAGCTCACTGAACGAGGCTTGAAGTTCTAGCCCTATTCCCTTTTTGTATTGAATGAGGAGTGGATGATATCTTCACCCCTCTTGGTGGGTTTATATAGAGCAGGGGTACTTGAAAAGTGTAGACTATCTCAACTAGGCCTCCACCTAATGGGTTTCTTGCTTCACGAGCTTCATGGATCTTTCATTCTTCTCTTGATATTTGACTTCTTGACCATGTCATCACCATGAGCTTCGGTTAACTAGTCTTGGCTTGACTTTGCTTGACTTATGTCAATGTAGGGGCCTAGCATGCACAAATGGAGGGGTTCTCCTTAGGTAGGTGATATCCATTCTTACAACAGGAGTCCCCGTGAGCTGTAGTCACGAGGTGTGCCTCTGTGGTTGCACGTAAAATTCTTGAGCTTGGAATGTTCTTTGTCTTGACCTTATGAAACTTTCTTCTCTAATTAAATGCTTGAAGACGATGAGATGGTACTTCTGATGCCCTCTTCTTATCAAGGAGGGGAGAGTTCTTTTATTACCATAAGGTGGTTGTATGGCTTTGCTCCGTTTGTTTTGTCCCGTTAGAGACGACCCTCTATAGCATTCCCTTGGAATGGTGAGATCGTGATGGAGAGACCTTTCTTTGCTGGAAAGTACATCACACTTGTTAATTTGCGTGGTGTTACAGGACCATTTCGCAAATATCCTAGTGTTTCCAAGTTTTCTGAAAAATTACTTGGTGAGCGGGGCTCATGTTTGATAAGAGAGTCCGCGGGTCTCTTTTGGCAAAACAAATTGACTAAGGAGCGGTGTTTTTTGGCGAAGCGTGGAGTCCTAGAGTCTTTATAAAGCCGTGAGAATTGCGGGAGAACTGGAAAGAAACATAGTCCCCAGGTCCCTTTGTGACCACCTGCGGGAAATCCACAACTTAAAAAAAAACCCAGGCCAATTGGGGGCCATTTTGCAATTTTCCAGCCACTTGACGACCTATATATAAACATTTAGCCCAATCGAGGGCCATTTTCATGCCACTTGGTCGGCCTATCTTTGAAACCACGAGCCACTTGGGGGCTAGTACACAACTTTCCAGACACTTTGGGGGCAGATATTTATAACTTCGGGCCAATCGAGGGCCATTTAACTATTATCCGGTCGCTCAGGGACCAATTGGTGATTTTTTGAGCAACTTGGGGGCTAATTTAAAAAACCGGTAACTTGGGGGGCCTACTTGTGAAACTCTAAGCCACTTAAGGGCCATACTATAATTATCTGCCACCTTGTAGGCCTATTTATGAAAATCCAGGCAAATCTGGGGCCGTTTGATAATTATCCATTCACTTGGGGGGCAATTGGTGAAAATCCAAGCCTCCTATTAGTGTTGAGAAAGGTGGCAATCCATGCACTGGCTCTAGGTGGCCTTGTATTGACGGAATCAAGCGACACTTCGAGTCCAAGGTCCGGTGAAAGTGACTAGTGTCAAGTCTTTTGACTGACGATTAAGGCGAGCCGTGTAGAAGTCCCAAGACTCTGAGAATCATCATGGCGAAGGAGTCAAGAAGTGTCATGACTCCAAAGCTCGGTGAAAGAGGGCATCCATGAGGGCATAGAACGATGATGGAGGCAGTCATGATTGAGCGTATTGGGTTGCGTGTATAGTAATTTAAAATTTCGACTACCATGCTACGCAACAGCCCAAGATTTACTATGAAGATACATGCGAATACGAAGATCCGAAGATCTAGACAGAATACGTTACCAACACCGAAGTCACGGAAAAATTGTCGATGACGTAGTTGATGTAGCCTGTAGCAGATTCTCTCAACCAAGCCTGGCAGAGAGATTCCGCCGTCTCCTCCTCGCTTGATCTCCTTGATCCAGTAGCGCGTGAGGGTCAAACGTATGACCCCTCTGAGAGCTCGCACGCGTACGCTGGGAGAGGTTCATCATGGCTTCGCCGTCCAAGGTTGAAGCACTACTGGTGTATATGAAGGTGGAGATCTCAACACATGAGAAGGAGAAAGAGAGAGATTGGATCTAAGTCTAATCGGAGAGATTCCCTCTAAATAGAGAGGTCCTCTCAATCCTTTTAGACAAAGAGCTAGCTATTGCAGAACTTGTGTGTCTCCAAAAGAGGAGGGGGTGGGGTTTATATAGGAGACCAAGGGGTGGGGGGCTTGGGGAAGGGGTAGAACCCCAACCCCAAGCCGTCGTCCCAAGGGGGGAGTTGGAGTCCAACTCGGCTCCCCTTTCCACCAACCTAGGGGTGGGGCCCGCCGGGCCGCACCGACCTAGGGGGTGGGGCCCGCCCAAGGCCGGCCGCCTTCGGCCGCCACCGCTGATGCCTCCCCCCTAGGGCCCATGTGTCAGCCACCTTTTATTGGCCTTTGCTTTTATTTTTATTTCCAATTTTATTTATTAACTAAATAAATTAGTATTTAATTAATTAATATTTTTGTCTAATTAATGCCCAATTGAATATTTCCTTTTATAGAAAATTTCCGGAATTAATTACTTATCATATAAACATATTTACATGATCCGGGACACATAGTGTCCCCCGACAAACTCTCTGGATAAATATTATCTTCCATATATAAACCCTCAGAATAAATCTGACAGTAATAGAAACAATTCTTCTTACCCCGAGACATCTAATGTCTGGCAATGCAGTCTCTCTGATATTAATATATCTATCACGCAGATACCATTCCGGTAATACTCTCTCACTATGTTCTAGACCAACCAATATACACAACTAACCGATCCTAGTTTTAAGCGTGTCCACCCTACAGGTTTGATAACGTGTAGCTATAATTATATGTACTCATCTAATCACCGGCCAGGGTCAGGCCCAAGGACAACCTGAATAACTGCTACCGTTATATGAAGACACTCTGTTGAACCTGTCGATTATCAATATATCATTCCCATTACTCGCGATACCAAAACTTTACCCGAGATACTGTTCTGTTGATGTTACCATGAATCCCTCATTGATTCATTACATCTTCGTCTTATCTCATTAACTGGCAAGTTCCCTTTACTTGTTCTCGTATTACGATATCCCACACGGTGTAACTTCACCATGCATTGTCTGCAGAACATATTGGATACCTTTCATACCGAGTGGGCCTATGGTGCATCTCTCTTTTAACAGAGGAGTAATATCCCATCGTAGAATATCAGGATATATGCATACCTTCGTAACTACCTAATGATTGCCGTTTTGATCACCCTTTTACGGCCGTGATGATTGACAACACTAAAGTAATTCTTCTAGCATGTATAACCCTAATAACCTCATGGTTCAAGGACATGTCATATAATAATCTTTCTGAGATAAGCTAAGGGTAAAACAAACGGAATCTCTTAGCATACCAAAACTTGGGTCTACCCAGCCATATTGTTCTCCAATAATATGCCACTTTTTGATGTTGTCATTTACAATGTCCATGACCAGGAAAGCACAATCATCTAGCATTCAACAAACTAGTCTGTAGAAAAGACTAGGGTATATTTTACTGTTCATATTTTCTACACGTGCGTATGTGCTTTCTCTTGAATCACGTATCCAGGAACCATCACACTTATAGCATAGTAAATACAAAACATAATATATGAATCAGATGTATAAATATATTTCCTTTTGGGCATACATCCAATAGAGCGATGATAAAGGATGTGCGTGTTCTCCCCTACAACGACGAATGGCGAGTGCACGATTAGGTCATTATGTCCAATCATGATGGGGAAGCCTGCGTTGGTAGTGTTCTAGGAGCATAGTTGTAGGAAGGGGTTTCTCACATGGTGGTGCCCCTTCGGGTATGGCGGCGTTACCGGATTCATCAGGAGGATATCACAATAGGAATGACCAAGCAGGTTTTTAAAACTCCCGAGGCAACGGCGATAATGGTTTTTTTCATGGAGGCGAACATGGAAATTTCAACGCCGGCTCCGCTTTAACTCTGGCAGATGTGTTACCTGCTATAATGGCAACCCGACATGCTTGGCTTGCTTTTGAAGCAGCGGGAGGGATCACAATATGGATGTAGGTGATACGTCTCAAACATATCTACAATTTTTTGTTGTTCCATACTTGTTATCTATCATTGCCACATGTTTTTATATCATTTTGGCACATTTTATGGAACTAACCTATTAACAAGATGCCCAGTGCCAGTTCTAGTTTTCTGCTTTTTTTGTTTCAGAAAACCTAGTCGGCGAACTTTCTCGGAATCAGCTGCAAATTTACGTGAATTATTTTTACATGGAAACAAAGACTATGCAAGGAGGAGACCTGCAGGGGGGCCCACAGGCCCCAGACGCCACCTGGCCGCGGCCTAGGCCTTGGCCGCGGCTGGGTGATGTCTACGCACGCTTCTATTCTTGTAGACAGTGTTGGGCCTCCAAGTGCAGAGGTTTGTAGAACAGTAGCAAGTTTCCCTTAAGTGAATCACCCAAGGTTTATCGAACTCAGGGAGGTAGAGGTCAAAGATATCCCTCTCAAGCAACCCTGCAATTAAGATACAAGAAGTCTCTTGTGTCCCCAACACACCTAATACACTTGTCAGATGTATAGGTGCACTAGTTCGGCGAAGAGATATTAAAATACAAGTAATATGGATGATTATAAGTGGTAATTGCAATCTGAAATAAAAATGGCAGCAAGCAAACATGTAGCAAAACTGGTTGTAAACGGTGTTTCAATGCTTGGAAACAAGGCCTAGGGATCATACTTTCACTAGTGGACACTCTCAACAATAATAATATAATTGAATACATAGATATTTCCTCTTCACTATGCTACTCTGAATTATTCTCTCGTTGGATAACGAACACCAATCCACTGCGTAGGGCTATAACAGCACACCTTAAAGTCGCATTCCACATCTAGGGAACCCCACACTGTCAACTTGAGCGCCCTAAATAGTACTAGACAAACACCGCAATTTCATAGAGACATCCAACGCAAATAATAACTCATGATAAGTATTCCTGTTATCTTTAGCCTAAGAGCCACACACGGGGCGCACACTGTCAACTTCGCACCGTGGGACAAAGGTGACTCCGGAGATTACATTAATAAAACCACTTGAGTAGCATATAAATATAATGAAGAGTAACATCTATGGATTCAACTAGATTACAAAGCTCATGATCACATAAAGATCACACCATGGGAGAGAGAGATAAACCACATAGCTACCGGTAGAGCCCTCAGCCCCGATGAAGAACTACTCCCTCCTCATCATGGGAGGCAGCAACGGCGATGAAGATGGCGGTGGCGTCGATGGAGATGGCTCCGGGGGCAATTCCCCGTCCCGGCAAGGTGCCGAAACAGAGACTTCTGTCCCCCGAATTAGGGTTTTTGGTGGCGGCGGAGCTCTGGAACTTTTTGGGGAAATCGTCGATTCTTTAGGGTTTTCGGAGGCAATATATAGTCCAAAGGGCGTCGCGAGGCGGTGCACGAGGAGGCGACACCACCCCTGGGCGCCGGTGGGCCCTTGGCCGCGCCGAGCCCACGTGTGGGCCCTCGTGGCTCCACTTCGTCTCTCCTTCGGACTCCAGGTGTCTTCTGATAAAATAGGGGCCTCCGTAAATTTTCGTCCAATTCCGAGAATATTTCCAGACTAGCTTTTCTGGAATACAAAAACAGCAGAAAACAGGAACTGGCACTGTGGCATCTTGTTAATAGGTTAGTCCCAGAAAATGTATAAAAATGATATAAAGTGTATATAAAACATGTAGCAATTGGTATAAATCAGCATGGAACATCAAAAATTATAGATACGTTTGAGACGTATCAGCATCCCCAAGCTTAGTTCCTGCTCGTCCTCGAGTAGGTAAACGATAAAAACAAAATAATTTTTGAGGTGACATGCTACCATCATAATCTTGATCAATAATATTGTAAGGCACATGTGAATGAAGTGATCCAAGTCAATGGTCTATAGTTTGCTACCAAATAGATAATGAGTAAACAATGAATCACACAAGCTAAACGTTTTCATGAATAGTACTTTCGAGACAAGCATCAAACAGTTTTGCATAAGAGTTAACTCATAAAGCAATAGTCTCTAATAAAAGGTATTTAATCAACACAAAGGAAGAATTAAGTTTCAGCATTTGCTTCAACTTTCAACATATTTATCTCATGGATATCGTCAACACAAAGTAGTATAACAAGTCCAATACGTAGCATATAACATGTTGTAACAAAGTTGACACTAGTGTTTGCTTGTGGAAGACAGAAAGAATAGGAAAACTGACTCAACATAAAAGTAAAAGAAAGGCCCTTCGCAGAGGGAAGCAGGGATTAAGTCATGTGCTAGAGCTTTTAGGTTTTGAAAAACATATAGAGATTGCATAAAATATTTGACACTCCTCCCAACCTTGCTAACACAAGCCATGGCTAACCGAATCCTCGGGTGCCTTCCATCAATCACATACCATGGAGGAGTATCTATTTTGAGAGGTGTTTGTTAATTGTCAACGAATGGTAGCGGGTGAGAACAGTATTCTACCTGTCAAACGGACTTTTAAGAGCGGCTCCCATGAAGGACGTTATTTCTACCAGCAAGGCAGATCATCCCTCTTTCTCTTTGGTTTACACACATGCAGGTATTTCACTGTTTGTCATTGCTTACTGATGAATCAGGGCAAAAGTGTGAAGAGAATTAATGGTTAAAGTTGTAATTAATTGGGACTGGGCACCCCGTTGCCAGCTCTTTTTGCAAAATTAGAGGATAAGCGGATGTATATGCCGCTAGTCCAGGTGTAAAAGTCCATTTGACAAATAGAATAAAGAATAACCACACTAATTCCTCATGAGCTAGTAAACATTGACACAAAAAGGGAATAATAACATTTTGAATAATTTAAAGGTAGCACATGAAAAATTTACTTGGAGTGGCAAGGAAATACCACATATAGGTAGTTATGGTGGACACAAATGGCATGGATTTTGGCTCAAGGATTTGGATGCACGAGAAGCATTCCCTCTCAGTACAGAGTTTAGGCTAGCAAGGTTTATGTAAGCAAACAAGAATATCAACCCGTACACCAAGTTTTATATGACAAACATATTGCAAACGTTATAAGACTTCATACCGTCTTCCTTGTTAACCAAACCCTGTTATTAGAAAATATCTAGACCTTAGAGATACCACCGATGCAAACCAAATTTTCAACAAGCTTTACGGTAGTTCTTCACTAATAGGCTTAACTCATGTGATGCACAAATTTAATCATGATCTACTTGTTAACTCAAAACAATTGACAAGCATCAAGTTATCCAAATTAGTGATCTACAAGATTAAGCAAGTTTTTCCTTATACCAATTACCACATGCAACATTTTCTGAACCAACCAAACACCAATCAATTTATTTAACAACTCTCCAAACAATATAAGTGAAGCAAGAGAGTACTTTCTTAAAAGAAAGCTAATAGCTCTGACAAGAGATACATGAAAACAAGAGCTAAAAGCTGAACAGCGCTAGATATGAATACTCAACAAATATAAGTGAAGAATAGGAGTATTCTCATGAAAAAGCGGAGCGTGTCTCTCTCCCAATCAAGAATGCTAGGGTCCAGTCAAGCTTTATTGAAAATAAAAGTACAATACTGAAAATAAAAGCACACAGACGCTCCAAGAAAAGCACATATGATGTGAAAGAATTAAAATATAGTTTCACTAGAGATGACCTGATAATTTTGCCGATGAAGAAGGGGATGCCTTGGGCATCCCCAAGCTTAGACGCTTGAGTCTTCTTGAAATATGCTGGGGAGATCCATGGGAGCCTCCCCAAGCTTAAGCTCTTCACTCTTCTCCATCCTATTATATCACTCTTCCTCTTGACCCTTGAAAACTTCCGTCACACCAAACTCAAAGCAAATCTCATTAGAGGGTTAGTGCATAATCAAAAATCACATGTTCTATAAAGACGCAATATGACTTGTTACTTTAAACATTAGCTACTGCCACTGATGTTATGTGAAGCTCTTCCACCCAAAAAAGAATTTCACTCAACACTAGTAAAAGAGAGAATGCAAAATAAAAAGGCATAATCTGTCTAAAACAGAACAGTCCGCAAAGACGAATTTTTTCGAGGCACTTACGACGCTCAGATCGAAAAACTTTGAACTAACGAAAGATGCATACATATCTGAGGATCACGCACAAAAATTTTCAGATTTAAATAATTTTTCTGTGATTTTACAGAAGCAAAACGGTGAACAGCAGAAATCTGTTCCTGCGCAGAAATCCAAATCTAGCATCATCTTCCTATTAGAGGCCTTACTTGGCACAACAATGCAAGAAAATAAAGATACAAAGGCATTGATACATAAGTAAACAGCACCTTGACTCAAATAAAATAAAAATAGCAGAAAATAAAAATAATGGGTTGTCTCCCACAAGCGCTTTTCTTTAAAGCCTTTTAGCTAGGCATGATAATTTTGATGATGCTCTCATATGTATAAGAGTTGAATATGAAAGAGCATCGAGAAGCAAATATCAAACACATTTAAGTCTAACCCACTTCCTATGCAAAGGAATCTTGTAAGAAAATAAATCAATAAAGCACAAAGTGACTAGCATAGGAAGGCAAAACAAGTGGAGCTTCAAAAATTTCAACATAAAGAGAGAAGACTTAATATTATTGAGATATATGAAACCGTGTATCCCTCTCTCATAAGGACCAGTAGGTCTTAAAGTACCCAGCAAATAAAAGCAAATCAAGAGAAAGCTCAAAACCTTCATCATAAAGAGAAGAAATTTAGTAACATGAAGATTTCTATAACCATACTTTCCTCTCTCAAAATAATTTTCAGTGGCATCATGAATAAACTCAACAATATAGCTATCACATAAAGCATTCTTATCATGATCCACATGCATAAAAGTATCATTACTCTCCACATAAGCATAATTAATTATATTAGTAATAGTGGGAGTAAAACTATCACAAGCATCATTGTAATCATCATAAATTGCAGGCATAGTATAATCATAATAAACTTTATCCTCCATAGTAGGTGGCACCAAAATACCACTATCATTATAATCATCATAAATTGGAGGCAAAGTATCATCAAAGAAAATTTTCTCCTCAAAACTTGGGGGACTAAAAATATCATATTCATCAAAACCAGCTTCCCCAAGCTTAGACTTTTCCATAGCATTAGCAATAATGGTGTTCAAAGAATTCATGCTAATAACATTGCTACACTATTATGCAAACAAATTTCCATAGGTTTTTTAATTTTCTCTTCAAAAGCATCATGTCCTAACTCAAGATAAATTTCATAAGCTCTCTAATTTTTTGTTGTTTTCCATTAAGCCTAACTAGTGAAATAAAAACAAGAAACAAAAAGATATAATTGCAGAATCTAAAGGAAATACCTTCGAGCACTCACACGTCAGCAACAGTGCTAGAAAATAGCTAAGTAGCTGGAGGATGTGAGTACCTTTTACCTTACCTCCCCGGCAACGGCGCCAGAAAATAGCTTGATGTCTACGCACGCTTCTATTCTTGTAGACAGTGTTGGGCCTCCAAGTGCAGAGGTTTGTAGAACAGCAGCAAGTTTCCCTTAAGTGAATCACCCAAGGTTTATCGAACTCAGGGAGGTAGAGGTCAAAGATATCCCTCTCAAGCAACCCTGCAATTAAGATACAAGAAGTCTCTTGTGTCCCCAACACACCAATACACTTGTCAGATGTATAGGTGCACTAGTTCGGCGAAGAGATATTAAAATACAAGTAATATGGATGATTATAAGTGGTAATTGCAATCTGAAATAAAAATGGCAGCAAGCAAACATGTAGCAAACTGGTTGTAAACGGTGTTTCAATGCTTAGAAACAAGGCCTAGGGATCATACTTTCACTAGTGGACACTCTCAACAATAATAATATAATTGAATACATAGATATTTCCTCTTCACTATGCTACTCTGAATTATTCTCTCGTTGGATAACGAACACCAATCCACTGCGTAGGGCTATAACAGCACACCTTAAAGTCGCATTCCACATCTAGGGAACCCCACACTGTCAACTTGAGCGCCCTAAATAGTACTAGACAAACACCGCAATTTCATAGAGACATCCAACGCAAATAATAACTCATGATAAGTATTCCTGTTATCTTTAGCCTAAGAGCCACACACGGGGCGCACACTGTCAACTTCGCACCGTGGGACAAAGGTGACTCCGGAGATTACATTAATAAAACCACTTGAGTAGCATATAAGATAATGAAGAGTAACATCTATGGATTCAACTAGATTACAAAGCTCATGATCACATAAAGATCACACCATGGGAGAGAGATAAACCACATAGCTACCGGTAGAGCCCTCAGCCCCGATGAAGAACTACTCCCTCCTCATCATGGGAGGCAGCGACGGTGATGAAGATGGCGGTGGCGTCGATGGAGATGGCTCCGGGGGCAATTCCCCGTCCCGGCAAGGTGCCGAAACAGAGACTTCTGTCCCCCGAATTAGGGTTTTTGGTGGCGGCGGAGCTCTGGAACTTTTCTGGGAAATCGTCGATTCTTCTAGGGTTTTCGGGAGGCAATATATAGTCCAAAGGGCGTCGCAGGCGGTGCACGAGGAGGCGACACCACCCCTGGGCGCCGGTGGGCCCTTGGCCGCGCCGAGCCCACGTGTGGGCCCTCGTGGCTCCACTTCGTCTCTCCTTCGGACTCCAGGTGTCTTCTGATAAAATAGGGGCCTCCGTAAATTTTCGTCCAATTCCGAGAATATTTCCAAACTAGCTTTTCTGGAATACAAAAACAGCAGAAAACAGGAACTGGCACTGTGGCATCTTGTTAACAGGTTAGTCCAAGAAAATGTATAAAAATGATATAAGGTGTATATAAAAATGTAACAATTGGTATAATATCAACATGGAACATCAAAAATTATATATACGTTTGAGACGTATCACTGGGCCCCACCTGGCCGCCTGCGGAAGCTTCTCGATTCACCCTTTCGCCTATAAATTCTATTCCTCCCGAAAACCCTCGGAACCCGATCATATTTTCCAGAAAACGTTTGAGGCTGCCGCCGTCGCCAACCTTAGATTGGGAGGGTTCTGGAGCTCTTCCCAGCACCCTGCCGGAGGAGAGATCGTCACCGGAGGCATCTACACCACCATGCCTGCCTCCGGAGTGATGCATGAGTAGTCCACCACGGGACTATGGGTCCATGGCAGTAGCTAGATGGTTGTCTCTCTTCCTTGTACTCCATTGTTTAGATCTTGTGAGCTGCCTAACATGATCAAGATCATCTATTTTTAATGCTATGTGTTGTGTTTGCTGGGATCCGACGAATTATGGAGTCATGACATTATGGTTCAGTTTATCTATGATATGTTTTATTTATGATCTTGCATGCGCTTCGATGCTTGTGTATTCTTTGGCCGAAGTAATTACTAGTATCTTTAGAGGGAGTATTTATGCTAGATAGTGGGTTCATGCCTCTCTTGTCTGAGCTAGAGTTGACATAAACGATTAAGGTTTGAGATGTGCTGTTGCTACTAGGGATAAAACAGTGGTGTTTATTGCTATATGTTGTAACCATTGATTACATTACACACCATGCTTATTTCAATTATATGTTGCTTGCAACATAATACTTTCGGGTGACATGCTGGATAGCGATCCCGGGGTGGATTTTTAGTCATAAATGCAGTTGGATAATGGTCTATCTATTTTGACGTAATGCCCATATTAAATGAAATGGTGAACTTAGTGTCATGATAGTATTGTTATGCGCCCATGTTTGTCGATTGCCTAGCTGTAATTTGTTTACCCAACATATTTATCTTTCGGAGAGACACCACTAGTGAACTGTGGACTTCGGTCCTATTTTGCTATATTGCTTACAACCGTTTTCATAGCTTTTCCTAGTCATTTGCTCGCTGGTCATTTTTGCTCACATATTATTTTACACACATATATTTAATCCTTTGTGTTCAGCAAGCCGGAGAGATTGACAACCTCTCTGTTTCGTTGGAGCAAAGTAGTTTGTTTGTGACTGTGCGCAGGTCCACGTCAGTAATCGTAAACGCGCGCTGCTGAAACCTTTCCGAAGCCTTCTCCAAGTCCTATTGGACTGACAACCTTGATTTTGTAATCAAGGAAAAATTGCTGCTACGCTACATCATACCTTCCTCTTGGGGTTCCTAGAGAACGTGTGATCCACGCCATCAAGCTCTTTTCTGGCGCCGTTTCTGGGGACTTGGAAGCTTCAACGAGGGGATTTTCGCACGTCCTTACACTCTATTTTGTTATTGTCTTGCTTAGTATATTTTTTGTTAGTCTTATTTTGCTTTTCGTTTGCTTTAAAAATCAAAAACACAAAAAAATTAAAAATTTCAGCAAGTAGTTTATTTCGGTTTTGCTTAGTATCTTGTTTTTATTTTGCTAAAATGGGTTCAGAGGAGAACACTAAGTTGTGTGACTTCACAAGAAAAAACAACAATGATTTTATATGCACACCAATTGCTCCACCAGCCTCTAAGGATGAGTTCTATGAGATAAAACCCGCTTTACTAAATCTTGTTCATGATGTTGAGATTCCTAAAATAAAAAAATTTACCTATTGACATTAAGGAACATAAGTATTTGAATTCTATACAAATTAAAATTGATAACAACATAAGGATGTTGTCCGAATTACATGCTAGCCGTGAAAGAGAGGAAAAAGAAACTGAAATTGCTAAAACTAGTTAGATTGCTAATGTTTGCACTATTTTTACTGATGATGATATTAAAATTTCGAATGCTCATGAGTCACCTACAAGAACTAAATATGCTAATGGTAAAAAAATTGGAGTAGGAAAAAAATTCTATTTCACCTATTAAGAATCAAAAGCTCTCCAATAGTGCTAAAACTGTCTCTAAGAGAAGTGCTTAAATTAATCCTGATGATAATTATTCTTTTAGAGATAATGCTCCTGTTATTTTTTATGACAATGATCTTGATTTTGATAATTGTAACCTTACTGAATCCATTAAGTTTTTACAAAATCTTGCAAAAAATCCTAATGCTAGTAAATTGAACCTGGCTTTTACCTGACATATCACAAATGCTTTGATTAAATTTAGGGAAGAAAAGATCAAGTGTGCATTTTCTATCCCTAGGAAATTAGAAGATGCGTGGGAACCTACTATTAAGATGAAAGTTAATGATTTTGAGTGCAATGCTATGTGTGATCTTGGTACTAGTGTTTTTATTATGCCTAAAAAGTTGTATGATATTCTTGATTTGGAACCACTAGAAGATTGTCCTTTGAGTGTTTATTATCTTGATTCTACTTTGAATAAACCTGTGGGAAAAATAGATGATGTTCTTATTTTGGTTAATGGTAATTATGTCCTTGTTGATTTTATTTGCATGGATATTTAATGCAAACTTTCTTGTCCTATTGTGTTGGGAAGACCTTTTCTTAGAACTGTTGGTGCTATCATTGATATGAAAGAAGGAAATATTTAATTTCATTTTCCACTTAAAAAAGAGATGGAACACTTCCCTAGAAAAAGGATGAAGCAATCTTTTGTGTCTTTTGTTAAGTCAAGTGATGATTTTGATGTTGGTGATATTGATAATACTTGATCTTTTGCTATTGTGCCTAGCTAAAATGCGTTAAAGAAAAGCGCTTATGGGAGGCAACCCATTATTTTTACTTTCAGTTTGTTTTGTTTTGTTCTTGTGTGGGTTTTTTACCTCTGTAGCAACTCCCTTGTATCCTTTTTTATTTTTCGTTTATATGCCAAGAGTAGCCTCTAATGAGAGAGTAAATTTTGGGTTTGCTATCCAGAAACAGATTTTTGTTCGTCACCATACGAAAATCCAAAAAATCACAGAACATGATCTGGAGCTATAAATGTTTGAAAGCAAGTATCTGGGTTTTGTCTACCTTTCGTTACTTTCGAGTTTTCTGATTCGAGGTGTCCTATTGTCTCGAAAAAAATCATCTTTACGGTATGTTCTGTTTTTGACAGATTCTGTCTTAGTTTTGCATTGTGTCTTTTACAAGTGTTGAGTGAGATTCTTTTGATCCAACAACACCATTTAATGCTTTGTGACAGTAGCTAATGTTCAAATAATTTTATGCCATGTGCTACATAAGAACTTAAGGTGGATTATTTTGTTTGAGAACTAACCCCTCTAATAAGTTGTGAGAAATTTTGTGTGAAGGAAGTTTTGAAGTAATAGGAGAACGAGGTGATGAAAGAAGATTAAGAAGGGATTAAAGCTCAAGCTTGGGGAGGCTCCCCTGGACCTCCACCAAATATTCAAGAAGTCTCAAGCGTATAAGCTTGGGGATGCCCAAAGCATCCCCTTCTTCATCAACAAATTATCAGGTTGATCTCATGAAACTATATTTTTATTCCTTTACATAATATGTGCTGTTCTTGGAGCGTCATTTATGTTTTTCTTTCAGTTTTCTTTTGTTTTGTTTGCTGATCTTTTCAATAATGGATCCTAGCATTCTTGTGTGGAAGAGAGACACGCTCCGCTTTTTCATAAAACACTCATGTTCTTCACTTATATGTGTAGAGTGTTTAGCTTTTTATTATTTTAACTTATAGCTCTTGTTTTTCGTGTATCTATTGTTCAGAGCTATTAGTTTCTTGTAGTTAGGTTGTACTCTCTTGTGTTACATGCTTATTTGCTTAGAGAGTTTGTTCAAATTAATTGATTGGTGTTTGGTTGAAAGGGAACTATCATGTAGGAAATGGTTAAAGAAGCTTACATAATATTGTAGATCATTGTCCTGAATAATTTGATACTTGTCAATTGTTTTGAGGTATGAACGAGATTAATGTTTAAACTTGTGGATCATTTACTTGATAATGTATTAGTGGAGAAATACCGTAAAGCTTAAAATTATGATGCTTGTTCTGATTGTTATTTCTCAAAGTCTAGATATTCTTTTTGCAATGGATTGTTTGGTTAACAATGAAGACAGTGTGGAGTCTAATAGTTATGCTTAATGTATATCTTGTGGTCATTCGTGTATTAAGTTGATGATATTTGTTTGCTTGACACCTTGCTAAGCCTAAAACTCTGTACTGAGAGGGAATGCTTCTCGTGCATCCAAATCCTTGAGCCAAATATCCATGCCATTTGTGTCCACCATACCTACCTCCATGTTGTATTTCTTTGCCATTCCAAGTAAATTTTTCGTGTGCTACCTTTAATATTCAAAATGTTATTACTTCCTTTTGTGCCACTATTGCCAAGGTCATGAGGAAGTAGTGAGTGGTCTTTATTACATTTGTTGGAAAGACTATATCAAGGACTTGTATGCTTCATCTACTTGTCCATTAATTTTGCAAAAAGAGCTGGCAACGGGGTGCCCAGCCCCATAGAAGATAATTTACAACTTTCAACAAAAACTCTCCTCACATTTTGTTCCTGTGAATTTAGTAAAACATCTGCATGTGTAAACAAAGGAGATAAGAGGAATGATCTGCTTGCTGCAGAAATAACGTTCCTCATGGGAACTGCTCTTATAAGTTTGTCTAATAAATGTAGTAATGCATTGCTCACTATCATTCGTTGACCATAGTATGCACCTCTCAAAAATTTATTTTTATGTCTCTATATGCTTTAAGAAACTAAAAAGCTGTAGCACACGATTAATCTCTGCTTCGCTCTGCAAAGGGCTTTACTTTTACTTTTATGTTGAGTCAGTTTTCCTTTCCAATCTGTATCTCTCAAGCAAACGCATAGTATAAATTGTGGTATGCAGAGATGGAAGCAGAGGAGGAACAAGTTGAAATACAGGACAGTGGATCTGTGGTTTTGAACCATTCTGAAAATTCAGCAAATTCAATGCATCAGTTTCAGATTGTTGTGAACCATATGCAGTATGAGCCCCCAATTGTCCTTTTTGAATCAATGTTATGGAGGCCCGAGTGGGAAAAAATAAAAAAGCAAAACATGCTTTTGGGCCGGTTCGTCCTCCAGAGATGCAATGGGCCCTATGTTGGGCATCTATCTGCCATACTTGCGTGTCATTTTGCTTTATTACTGTTTAGCTGAACTTCCTATGTGCTTGTTTGCTTCGTTGATTTCATGCTACTCTTTTGTGTGCAAGACTAAGTGGTTGATGTTCTATTATGTGTGTTATGGATGTCTTTATGGTTGCTGCTTTGGAGTTCAGTTATTTCATATGATGATCTGTATAATGCTTGGAGACTGGTCATTCCAGCAATCTATGCTTTATGGCTGCTGCTTTGGAGTTCAGTTATTTCATATGATGATCTATATAATGCTTGGAGACTGGTCATTCCAACAATCTATTCTCAATCCACAATTTGGTTTCCATGGATAGTACAACATACTCACTTCTTAGTTGGATGGTTCTTGACTGGAATGTGAGAGGCTTGAATGATGCTGATAAAAGACTCCTCGTTTATAATAAAATTGATGAAAGCTTTGAGCATACATTTATAAGATCTTTCTGCCCAAAACGTTTTGATTAGTTTGCTTTCTCACCTTCAATTGGGGCTTCTAGAGGTATAATTGTGCTCTGGAAGAGTGCTATTTTCAAAGGAACTTTACTTGAAACTAATAGAGTAGTTGTCATAATCAACTTCACCTCCACACACACCCATGAATCCTAGACTCTTGTCATTGTTTATGGGCCTTGTAGAGGGATAGAAAGAGATAATTTCGTTCAATGGTTGCACGATCTGGACATCCCAAATAATGAACATTGGATGATTGTGGGGGATTTTAACTTCATCAGGTCTGTTGACAACAGAAATAGGCAGGTGCTGACATGAACGACATTTTTATATTCAATGAGATTATCAGCCATCTGGGACTTGTGGAGTTACCCCTCAAAGGCAGAAGTTATACCTGGCCGAACATGAGGGATCAACCCCTTCTAGAGCAATTGGACTGGTTCTTCACGAGTTGTGTGTGGACTCTCAAATACCCAAACACAATTGTACATCCCCTGGGAAAATCCACCTCGGATCATGTACCATGCGTCATCAGTATCTCCACTTCCATCCCCAAGGCACAAATCTTTCGTTTTGAGAACCATTGGGTGCACCAACCTGGTTTCTTGGATGTAGTGGAAAAGGCTTGGAAAAAAACAGTACATGCAAAAAATGCTACAGGAATTTTGACAGAAAAATTTAAGAACCTGAGATATGATATGAAAAGATGGGGCAGGTCCCTATCACAGATCAAGGTTCTTATAGATAAATGTAACAAAGTGATTCTGTACATGGATTAACTAGAAGATGAGAGGACCCTCAGTAGATCGGAATTTAACTTTCGGAATGTGGTCAAATGTCATTTACAAAAGATGTTGTTCATTAAATCAGAGTATTGGAAAAAGAGATGCACCATCAGATGGGTACAACTTGGTGGCGAAAATACAAAAAAAATCACGCCAAAGCAACCGAGAGATACAGGCACAACACAATTGCAGAGATAAAGAATGAGGATGGTATCACTCTGGTTGATCACCAGCAAAAGGCAGCTGCTTTTTTGAACTCCTTCAAAAAACAGGATGGGGGCCACAATACCTACGACACAACCTTTTAACCTAGCTGAATTACTGCCCAGAGTAGATGATCTTGAGACTCTTATTGATCCTATCACCACTGATGAGATTGAAGGAATAGTAAAGCATATGAAAATAGATAAGGCGCCGGGACCGGATGGCTTCAATGGACTGTTCTTGAACAAATGTTGGCATATTGTCAAGGGCGATTTCAGTAACTTATGTACTGAGTTTTTCACTGGACAAGCTCCTCTGGAAAGCATAAATGGATCTTACATAACTCTGATTCCCAAAATTCAGAGTCCTGAAACTGTCAATGATTTCAGACCCATTTCCTTGACAAATACATGTTTAAAGTTCTTAACTAAGATCATTGCCAACCGACTGCAAAAGGTGATCACAAAGACAATCCATGCAAATCAATACGGTTTCATCAAGAACAGAAAAATTCAAGACTGCCTTGCCTGGTCTTTTGAATTTCTTTTTCAGTGTCAGCAAGCTAAAAGGAAAATTTTGATTCTGAAAATTGATTTCGAGAAGGCTTTGGATACACTTGATCATACTGCAATCATTCAGGTCTTAGGAGCCAAAGGATTTCCAGAGTTATTTCTGTCATGGATAAAAGAAATCCTCTCCTCTAGATCTTCTTCTATTTTGCTGAATGGAGTACCTGGAAAACCATTTATCTACAAACGAGGAGTCCGACAAGGGGATCCGTTATCCCCCTTCTTTTTGTAGAAGGTGTTGATCTACTACAAAGCTTGGTGAATAAATCATATAGATATGGGCTGCTAAAGGCACCTATACCAGTTAGAAGAGACTACCCTATAGTACAATATGCCGATGATACAATTATCATCCTACTAGCAGAAAAAGTGACCTGGAGGTCTTCAAGGAAATTCTCAAGCTGTACACTGTATTTACTGGATTATAGGTGAACTACCACAAATCCTGTATGATACCAATCAATGTTCCAGAGGCAGAAACTGAGGAACTTGCTAGTTTCTTCGAGTGCACAATTGGCACCATGCCATTTACCTACCTTGGATTACCTATGGGAACCACCAGGCCATCCATTAGAGATCTTTCTCCACTCGTTGACAGAGTGGAGCGACGACTCTCTGCCACTGCCTCCTTTCTCCCATACGGAGACAGGCTCGTCTTGGTGAACTATGTCTTGTCTTCATTGCCCACTTACTTCATGTTAACACTTATTATCCCATTGGGGGTGATAGTAGTTTTTGATAGAGCAAGAAGACACTATTTATGGAGAAAGAAAGACAAGGACAAAGTAAACTCCCTAGCTGCCTGGGATATGATGTGTAAGCCGAAAGAAAAAGGCAGTCTGGGAATAATTAACTTGCGAATCCAAAATGCTGCTCTGCTTCTAAAACATCTGCACAAATTTTACAACACTGAAGACACTCCACGGGTTCAATTGGTTAGAGATACCTACTACTATCACTCAGTCCCCCATGCAGTAGTCGCCTCTGGTTCCTTTTGGTGGAGAAGAGTTTTTGACCTTGCAGATGCATATAGAATGATCACAAGATGTGAAGTTGGATATGGGTACACAATTCTTTTCTGGTCGGATCTGTGGCTGGATCGAATAGAGGATAAATTCCCCAGGCTCTTCTCCTTTGCGCTGGACAAATTCCAATCGGTCCAATAGTTTGTCTCTTGTACAAACTGGCTTCAGGCTTTCTACTTACCTCTATCAGTAGAAGCCCATGAAGAGTTCCTGCAGTTGCAATTGCTCTTACAGAATTTGGTACTGAATGCTGACACTGATGATACATGGATCTGCACAAATGGGAAAGGTACATATAAACCAAGTGTAGCTTATAAACAAAACTTCAGTCACATTGAAAACCATGGACCATCCTGTTGGATTTGGAAAAGCCAGTGTCAATCGTAGCACAAGTTCTTTGCATGGTTACTACAACATGACAGGTTAAACACAAAAGAGATGCTGCTGAGAAGGAAGTGGAATGTGTCTAGCAACCATGACTGTATTATGTGCACTGAACACCAACAAGAGGACTGGAGACACTTGTTTTTCAATTGCCTATTGAGCACCAGAGAGTGGACTTACCTGCAAATAGCTTGGAAGCCAGGATCTGCTGCAGAAACCCTGATTGCAGTGAAAAGGGGATTATCTGGTCCCTGTTTTTCTGAGATTGTTATCCTAGCATGCTGGGGTATATGGAAGCAAAGAAATGGCTGGATCTTCAAGAACATCAGACCCACGTTTAGGGGTTGGAAGGCCATTTTTGTTCATGAACTCACCCTCCTTAAGTTTAGGGTGAAAAATACGGTAGTTTCTGACTTGTCATCATGGATTGACAACCTAACTTAGTCTTTGTTTTTGTTTATATCCTGTAAATATCTTGTAACTGTTGGGCTTCGAGGTTGAATAAAGGACTATGGGGGTTTCCCCTCCAGTAGAAAAGCTTCAAAAACATATTATCTTGTTTAACTGTGAAAACTTTATGTTGACATTATCTTGAGATAAATATGTTACAAGTTGATGCTTTTGCTGAAAACTTAAATCTTCCTTTGTGTTGGTTAAACACCTTTGACGAAAGAATATTGCTTTGTGAGCTATCAAGCATGACGAGTCTTATAATTTTCAGTCTCCAAAGTACTATTCATGAAAAATTCTTGCTTAGATGTTACACATGGTTAATCATTGTTTGTTTTATATCAAATATAGATCATTGTCTTGGATCACTTCATTCAGTTCATATGCTTTACATTATTTGATCAAAGATGTGTTGGTAGCATGTCACTACCAAAAATTATTTTGTTATCATTTACCTACTCGAGTACGAGCAGGAATTAAGCTTGGGGATGCTGATACGTCTCAAACGTATCTATAATTTTTTGTTGTTCCATACTTGTCATCTATCATTGCCACATGTTTTTATAAAGTTTTATATCATTTTGGCACATTTTATGGAACTAACCTGTGACGCCCCAAAATCGGTACTATGCAGATTTAAGTGATCCCGCCAAAATCCACATATTAACGATCCTAGGTCGCCCACCAAACATAACGTGCACGCCAAAACATGAGCGTTATGTGGGTGGAATTGTGATAACATTACAACAGTTCATGAAAAATCCACAACAACAGAAGGAGAGATATATACAACAATGACTCAAACGAGTCAAGATACAACTGATACATTACAAAGATCCAAATCACAGCGGAAGCAAAATAGTATCCGACTACGAATAAGATACAAATGGGACTAAGAGTCCTAAAGATAAACAAAAGTGTCCATATCCCTGCCCAGGCCGAGCCGGAGGGATTCCCAAGCTAACGTCGTCGGACTTCAAACCTGTTGACTGCACATAAAGTACAGCCCAAAGATGGGTCAGGTACACCAGCCTAGCAAGCAATGCTCACAAGATACCAACACAAAGACTACCAAAGTATGGGGAGGTGGACTGAGGCGGCAACATCAGCACTAACAACCTAAAGAGACACTCTACGACTTCCGACTAAAAGAGAGGGATAAGAGAGCGTGTCGGAAACAACTAGCATCTAACACCAAACATAACACTTCCCAGATTCACCCCCTCAACCAAGTATGAGGAAGCAATCGAGGGAAACTCACACAATTGTCAAATTTTAGTTACATCTTATTGTGAAAATAAGTCTAACTTACTAGTCAAATTAATTAGAATCATTAGGTGTAAGTTGTCTATGATCTTGTTAGCCAGCATCCGATCCAAGTTGTCCATAACCGCGGACTCGGCTTCTCGAAAATATTTGACCCTGCAGGGTGCACTATGGTTAACCCATACACTTTCGATCGACCCAGATAAAAGGTAGGGCTTCTCAACACGACTCAAGTCCTTCACTACAGCAGGTCCAGGTACCACCCATCTGAGTTGTTACCCGCGTCCAGAGTCCAGCCGATACCTCCCTAGCAGACTCAATCGTTTGCGACTACGCACTAGGTGGAACAGACCACAGTAGGAAAATCCACTTCGCGTCGTACCACACCTATATGCTTCCCCATATCATCGAACCTCTCATCATCAAGTCACGTGCAGATGCATATGAGCAAATGGAAAACCCGAACTAGTTGTGGCGCCTGGACAAGCTTAAGTTCCGGTCAGAGTCGCAGGGGGTTCCATTGGACCTCCCACGAGTGGGTAGTGCGCTCGTACTTGGATAAGAGGACAAGAACTGAGTTCCTAGTGCGACACTTAGCAGAAAAAAGCACCAACGAATTGGCCTTCCACCGAGTGCCTTATCATTTAGTTATAAGCCCACAAACATTAACATCATGTGAAGCAAAAGATAGACAGACTCGCAACAACAAACCTAAGCATACAACTACGACTCGCAAGGCTAACAAGAAAACAAGCAACAAGGTGATGGGATGTGGGGATAAGGCTGTATGGGGTTGCATGGTAACATAAATGGGATCGAGACACAAGCATCGTAACATAAGGATAGCATAGAACAACGGCAAGAATGGAAGACAATGTTATGGTAGCAAGTGAGCAAAGCTTGCCTGGAATCCAGCATGGAAGAAGAACTTGTCGTTGCTCACATCATCTCAACGTCCTAATCGTGAAGACACAACAAACACTGGAAAAGCGCAAAAGATGCATCTTACAACTATGGCAAAAGATCCAGCATGTTCATGAGATGATGCATGACATGGCAAGATGCAAGACAAGATGCAACTTAAACCAAATTAAGCGGAACCAGGATTCCGACAATTAATATTACGGTTCAAATTATTTATCTAACCACCAATTTAAATGTTGATTAACAGGTTTAAACAAGGCATGGATGATCTACACAAATTAAATGGAATAGGGCAATAATTAATTAATTACCCCAACATCTAGGGCGAAGGAGGAGGCGAGCTAGGGCGAGCATGGTAGAGGCCGGTGGATATAAAGGAGAGGAGGCGTTCTCCCGGCCGTCACATCTAGCTACAGGGCGACGTGGAACCACAGATGAGCTGCCGTACCTGTTGAAGACGATGGAGGTGGGCTTCGGGAGCAGAACGGGCTAAGGCAGAGATGGGCCAGAATTGATCTCCAGGCCCGATAAGAATTATTTCGAATTTCTCTTTATCCAGAAAAATAAAGAGATGAAAGAAGATGAAGATAAAAGGAGAGATAAGAGAGAAAAGAAAGAAAGAAAGGTTTTACAAAATAATATTTTTTTTAGCTTCAGCAAAATAATATGTGAAGGTGATTGATGCATGATGATGTCATGATGATGCCAAAAAGAAAAACAAACAAAACTAATTGGGGAAAAATCCTGGGGCATTACATAACCTATTAACAAGATGCCCAGTGCCAGTTCCTGTTTTCTGCTGTCTTTTTGTTTCAGAAAAGCTAGTCGCGGAACTTTCTCGGAATCAGCTGCAAATTTACGTGAATTATTTATACATGGAAACAAAGACTGTGCCAGGAGGAGACCTGCAGGGGGCCCACATGCCCAGACGCCACCAAGCCCTAGTTGGCCGCCTCCGGAAGCTTCTCGAGTCGCCCTTTCGCCTATAAATTCTATTCCTCCCGAAAACCCTCGGAGCCTGATCATATTTTCCAGAAAACGTCCGAGGCCGCCGCTGTCACCAACCCTAGATCGGGAGGGTTCTGAAGCTCTTCCCAGCACCATGCCGGAGGGGGAGATCGTCACCGGAGGCATCTACACCACCATGCCTGCCTCCAGAGTGATGCGTGAGTAGTCCACCACGGGACTACGGGTCCATGGCAGTAGCTAGATGGTTGTCTCTCTTCCTTGTACTCCATTGTTTAGATCTTGTGAGCTGCCTAACATGATCAAGATCATCTATTTGTAATGCTATGTGTTGTGTTTGCTGGGATCCGATGAATTATGAAGTCATGACATTATGGTTCAGTCTATCTATGATATGTTTTATTTATGATCTTGCATGCTCTTTGATACTTATGTATGCTTTGGCCGAAGTAATTACTTGTATCTTTAGAGGGAGTTTTTATGCTAGATAGTAGGTTCATGCCTCTCTTGTCTGAGCTCGAGTTGACAGAAACGATTAAGGTTTGAGATGTGCTGTTGCTACTAGGGATAAAACGGTGGTGTTTATTGCTATATGTTGTAACCATTGCTTACATTACGCACCATGCTTATTGCAATAATCTGTTGCTTGCAACTTAATACTTTTGGCTGACATGCTGGATAGCGATCCCGGGGTGGATTTTTAGTCATAGATGCAGTTGGATAACGGTCTATGTATTTTGACGTAATGTCCATATTAAATGAAACGGTTAACTTAGTGTCATGATAGTATTGTTATGCGCCCATGTTTGTCAATTGCCTAGCTGTAATTTGTTTACCCAACATATTTATCTTTCGGAGATACACCACTAGTGAACTATGGACCCCGGTCCTATTTTCGTATATTGCTTACAACCATTTTCATAGCTTTTCCTAGTCATTTGCTCGCTGGTCATTTTTGCTCTCATATTATTTTACACACATACATTTAATCCTTTGTGTTCAGCAAGCCGGAGAGACTGACAACCTCTCTGTTTCGTTGGGGCAAAGTAGTTTGTTTGTGACTGTGCGCAGGTCCACCTCAGTAATCGTAAACGGCGTCGCTGACACCTTTCCGAAGCCTTCTCCAAGTCCTACTGGACTGACAACCTTGGTTTTGTAATCAAGGGAAAATTGTTGCTACGCTACATCATACCTTCCTCTTGGGGTTCCCAGCGAACGTGTGATACACGCCATCAGTAGGCGACCGTGCTACCACACAACAACAACCGCCGAGAACCACCACTTATTAGTCGGCCCTTCGTCCTAGAGAACGTGGCCGTCATGACCTCAGCTCCACCGTCGGGCCATCCCCGATTGTCCTTGCAGCCACAACCCTTGTAGCCACCGGTAGCCCGACCCCCAAAGCCTTGAGGCTGATGTACCAGAACTTTACTCTGCCTTAGCACGTAACCATTCTAGGGGGCGTTGCATCGCTCCATGCCAGAGATTTCATGTCGCGGGGATACGGAGATGAGAGCCAGCCGAACGTCATTCGCATTGCGGGGCTTTGCCCACTGGCCTCCTCCTCCGGTGGCGGGAGAATGGAGGGATGAGGGGTGGGGCGGCAGCTAGGGTTGCACCCAAGTTTCCCACTGGGAGCGACCTTAGAAAATATATTAGGTTGTCTTTCGGTTGTCTTTCGGTTGCCTCTGTTTTTCCCTGGTTAATTTACTAACGAACTCATGTTATATACTTCTGAGTGTACATACTCCCATATGCAATATATCTCACATACAAGTGTATTATACCTCTTTATTTTTTATATACCTCATTAATTATTCTAAGATACCTCAAAACAAGTATTATGAAAAAATATCATCAGAGTCCTTATTTTTTTAATACACCATTTTTACTTAGAGAAAAGCAATATATGTGAAAATAATACAAAATATATATATTCAAATGAAAATTTTCACATAACTCACTTTTGGGGTATCTACTATTCAAGAATGAAGTATATTAAAAATGTTCAAGAGTCATATATAGTTCACCTATGTGGTATATTAAATGTGGGAGTACATACACCTAGGCGTATGGAACCATTTTTTTGTTTAATAACAATATTTGCAAAAGCTTACCTGGATTTGATGGTGCCAATATTGGACTAGATCAAACAACCACCATGTTTGATGCTTGTATGATAAACCTAAATTTCTAATGCCTTTAAGGTCAATCAAATTATAATTGCTTACAATAAAATTCAGATTGTCGTTATGTCGCTCATATTGTGTTATGAAAATGAATCAGTTAACAATTATTTACAAAAGTTTTCGTCAAATAATTGTGCGGTAATATGCATGACAACTTGTTTTTCTATTAAGGCCTGTTTGTGTGTGCTTCGTTGGTGTTTCTGGTGTTCCCCATAGGTGTTTATTTCAGTTCATTGCCTTCTTTTTTCTCCATTCAGTTTCATGCTTAACTGTTTTTGCCCTCTTTTTATGTTTCAGATCAATGCTAATTTTGTCGGCTATTTTTTGGTGTAAAAGTAGATACGTAGAAGTTAAACCAACTAGCTTTAGCGAGATAAGTAGGTTGATCATTTTCTTTTGGTTCAAATTTTATTGGCAGGTTCTACTTGCATGTTTGTAACAGTTTTGTCATGATAGAACGTGGAAGGAACCATTAGGTTAAACAAATATGTATTTGCTTATGGCGGATTTATGAGTCTTTTCTTTATTCATTCCACACAAATTGATGAAACATCACTATTTAAACTGAAGCTTTATATCCCAGTCTTGTATGATTGTATCTGTTGGATCTTGTTAGTGTATTTTTTTATACAATATCTTTATGCATGATGATTTAAGTGCAAACCAATGTTGTATTTGTTATACATATAAATGTTTTTTTAGTATAAAACCTTGATTTCTAATTGTGGATCTGTTATACATTTTATGGTCATGTTTATTTTCCATTTGTGACCATTATTATGTATGTTTCATGTTGACAACAAACAAATATGCCCTACCACATCAAGGGACACAACATTTTTTTTGTAGTAGTATAATTATATAGATGCATTGTGTCCCTGTCTTAATGCTATACTTGATTAATCTAGCGGATATGACATTAGCGGCTTAGCGGGGATGATGACATTAGTAGGAGTGTGAATCTTGTAATGTGATTAGCTCAGTGACAGAAAGGACACAAATATTTGGGCAGTTGACAGTATTTTCGAACAACCTCCGTAGGAGAGAGAAGAAATGATAGGTATAATGCGCAGCGTAAAGTGAGACGCCTTCTTTCTCCACGAGGACAACAAATTCCATCTCTGTAAGTTACTATCTCCGTTTCATAATTTTTGTCATGGTTTTAGTTCAAATTATTTAACGGATGAAGTAAACAACAGGTAGCGTGGTTATCCAGAAGAAATTGAACATCCGGAAACCAATGGAGTATCACGAAAAGATTCGAATCTGTTACACATTTGTTCTTTGATTGCATTTTTGATGACCGGATGTGGACTGCAGTTGGGGAAGTTTTTAGTGTAGTTATTTCTGATTTCTACTCCTTAGCTTCTAAGTGTCTGTGCAGTAAAAAGTACTTGCAATTGAACATTGTTTTTTCAGCTGTCCTGTAGAGCCTATGGAACAATAGGAACAATATTGTGTTTAACAGGAAAACTTGATTGAATCTTAAGGAGGTATGGCATCTGATACTGCTGCATCTGAGGAACTGGAAAATCCCTTTCAAGAACCAAACATGGCCTCTGGTGGACGTTCGTGGTCTTGCTGACAAACAAGCTCAAGGCGCCACTGGAGATCATGCCGGGTTGAAGTGCCACTCCTTCGGTTGGGCCTCATCCTGGACGATGGCGGCCTCCAGCGCCAAGCACGGAAGGAGGGCAACCATGGCATACCTTTCTGCGCACCCCGAGGAGGCAGACAACATTCATGTGATCATCGATTGAGCTCTTGCCTTACTGGTGCCTGGAGTGAAGATATGTTGTGGCTAAAACCTGTGACCCTCTCACAGCTTTGCGCTTCTTTCGATTCTTGTGAATGCTACAGCTAGCTGAAATTGTTTAGTCTGTAGTTTTTGCTCTTTCTTTCTAAAAACTCCTAGAATGGGGGCTGCTGCGTTCAGACCCGTTCTGCTGAGAGCCTTTATTTTGCTGCTTTATTTTCTGCAAAGTACTCGTTTGGTTTCATTTTCAATGAGAATGGAGCCGGGGGCTCCCCTGTTAATCCAAAAAAAAAAGTATCACGAAAATATGCGCTTTCCCGCCGACACTAGCTTCGGCCCGGCCCAACACTGTTCTCGCACGGAAACTCAGAAATTCCAAACAATCTGGCTTAAAAGAACCTTCTCCAAAAAAAATCTGGTTTAAAAGAAAATGCTAAAAAAAACTGCCTTAAAAGAATTTTATCTACGAATCAGCGGTCAGCACTCAGCACGTCGTATCATCACACGAAGGAAAAGAACAATGGAAATGGAAACAAATCCTTCCTCCCTCGTTCTTATCCCCAAACAACGCCCCCACACAGAGAAAAGAAAAAAAACACCGAAAAAGTCACCTCCCCTCGTTTTAAAACCGCAGCCGCTCCTCCTCCGCACTCGCTCTCCCTCCTCCTCCTGCACCCACCCACCACCACTCACACCGAGAAACCGCAAGAGCCACACGCCCCCGCGCACACACCCACTCCAGATCGTTGACGGCGATGGCAGCGGCTGCGGGAACCAGGGAAGAGATGGTGTACATGGCCAAGCTGGCGGAGCAGGCGGAGCGGTACGAGGAGATGGTGGAGTTCATGGAGAAGGTCGTGGCCGCCGCCGGCACCGGCGAGCTCACCGTCGAGGAGAGGAACCTGCTCTCCGTGGCGTACAAGAACGTCATCGGCGCGCGCCGCGCGTCCTGGCGCATCGTCTCGTCCATCGAGCAGAAGGAGGAAGGCCGCGGCGCGGCCGGGCATGCCTCCGCGGCGCGCACCTACCGCGCACGCGTCGAGGCCGAGCTATCCAACATCTGCGCCGGGATCCTCCGCCTCCTCGACGAGCGCCTCGTCCCGGCTGCCGTCGCCGTAGACGCCAAGGTCTTCTACCTCAAGATGAAGGGCGACTACCACCGCTACCTCGCCGAGTTCAAGTCGGCCGCCGAGCGCAAGGACGCCGCCGACTCCACCCTCGGTGCCTACCAGGCCGCTCAGGTCTTTCCTCCTCGCTTTTTCTTTTCTGTCCTCCTCCGGTGAGCAACTTGACTGAAAATAAAAGTTGGATCTTGGGCGCTTCCTTTCTGTAGGACATAGCTATGAAGGAGCTGCCACCGACCCATCCCATAAGGCTGGGCCTCGCGCTCAACTTCTCCGTGTTCTACTACGAGATCCTCAACTCGCCCGACCGCGCTTGCTCGCTCGCCAAGCAGGTGATTAATTTGCTCATTCTTTCTTACCTTTTGAGTTTACTAGTTTATCGACTTTGGGCAGATCTATAGCTTGCCACAGATCAGAGTTGCACAAGACTGTAGGACATGATTTGTTCCTTTCTCCAATGGACCCGTCCTCTATTTTCTACTTGTTTCTTGTTGCATCCACAGATATAGTACCATATTTTATTTTTCTTATGAAGTGTATTGTTGAGCCGCCTAGGGAGTGGACATATTCTAGTTGTTTTCATCCGCATATACAATTAAATTTTAATTTTCATGTGAAGTAGGATTAAATTCTTATGCTGCTTAGGGAGTGTAGACATATTCTTCAGTTACAGTTGCACTTGGCAATGTTCAGCTGCATTGGTTGTTTGGTCACTGGTATAGTGTACTAGTTGTAGTTGTGACCCATGCCATGACGCCTCAAATTGCGGCACGGATTCTCTGACTTAGCCTCTCTAACTTTTCCCTGACTTTGAGTCACTGGTACGTGGGGTCCACCGAACATGGGGCCCACATGTCAATGAGCCAAAGTCAGGCTATACTAAGTCAGAGAATCCCTGCCGAATTGCCCGGCACGGATTCTCTGACTTAGCCTCTCTAACTTTTCCCTGACTTTGAGTCACTGGTACACGGGGTCCACCGAACATGGGGCCCACATGTCAATGAGCCAAAGTCAGGCTATACTAAGTCAGAGAATCCCTGCCGAATTGCCCCGGCACGGATTCTCTGACTTAGCCTCTCTAACTTTTCCCTGACTTTGAGTTACTGGTACGCGGGGTCCACCGAACATGGGGCCCACATGTCAATGAGCCAAAGTCAGGCTATACTAAGTCAGAGAATCCCTGCCGAATTGCCCCGGCACGGATTCTCTGACTTAGCCTCTCTAACTTTTCCCTGACTTTGAGTCACTGGTACGTGGGGTCTACCGAACATGGGGCCCACATGTCAATGAGCCAAAGTCAGGCTATACTAAGTCAGAGAATCCCTGCCGAATTGCCCCATGCTTCCAAGATGTGACTTTATCTTGCAGAGTGTAGCCCCACATGCCTGCTTGCTGTCATGAAATGGACTGCTTGGTTAGATAAATGAAAGTAGTGGAGTGCCATGATGCTCATCTGGCTGGACCGACCACTTGTTAGCCTGGCTGGAAGACAATAAATCTGTGGTTTAGTTTTATGAATCTGGAGTTTTCTCTCAAGTCTGCCCCATGCTTCCAAGATGTGACTTTATCTTGCAGAGTGTACCCCCACATGCCTGCTTGCTGTCATGAAATGGACTGCTTGGTTAGATAAATGAAAGTAGTGGAGTGCCATGATGCTCATCTGGCTGGACCGACCACTTGTTAGCCCTGGCTGGAAGACAATAAATCTGTGGTTTAGTTTTATGAATCTGGAGTTTTCTCTCAAGTCAACATCTTTCTATGCTGTGATGAATATAATGAATGCCTGTATTTATCCTCCAATTCTATTATGTCGCCGAATTGATAACCTTCAGGTTCAGTTGATCTCGATCCTACAATTCTGCCTTTTCTGCTAATATAGCCATGTTGTGATTATAATCCCTTATGTTTATAGGCCTTCGATGAAGCCATCGCCGAGCTGGATTCCCTTGGGGAAGATTCCTACAAGGATAGCACCTGATCATGCAACTTCTCCGTGACAACCTCACCTTGTGGACCTCTGATATGCAGGTAGGATGTGCTGACCTGTCATAAGGAAAAATGTATACACAACACTTGACTTTTTCTCTCAATAAAATCAACTATTTATGTGAATAGGATGATGCTGGGGATGAAATGAGGGATGCAAGCAAGCCTGAGGATGAGCACTAGTGAAGGGTCCTAGTGTACTGCCCTCTTTATCTCTTAACCTTGGGTAGTATGATGATTGTACAAGGACCATTTTCGTGTGTCCTTTATCGCCGGGTTTTTACTTACCCTTCGTTTCGTTATATTGCAATTGTTGTCCTCATGTATTATTTTTACTTTCCAACTGGAATACTGCTGGTGTATGCGGGGATGCCTTAAGATTTGAACTAGGATTGTCAACTCTTGCTTCGTATAATTGAATGGCTGTGCAATTATGCATGTTCCATGTTTAACAAATGTTCTTCATGGCTAGGGTGTGGTTTGAATTGGCTGTGCAATTACAATCTTCATGGTTTTATCTTGGAAAAAAAATAGACAGATACAGCTGGAGTGCCAATAATGTAATCATGCATCACCAACAGACATAACATGGGCAATGAATTAGCCTTGTCATTATGCCACTTGAGCTTTTGTGCTGGCATTATTGCTTTCCAGCCAAAGGTATTAGTAGAACGGAGAGAGCATGGTCAGCAAGCTATTTGTTGGTACACTAGTTTTATACTTTTATCAGGTCTTGTCTGTAGGTAAACTACTTGATCCTGATGAATCGTCGGTTGTTTGATGATAATTTTACAGGAGCACTACATTATATGTTGTTTTGAATCATTTCTTTCTCCTCTAGCATGTCCTCCTGCTACTCTTTCTTTGGCTGTGTGCATCCTTATTACGCAGAGTCCGAGCGTGGGATATATGATTGTATCATCTTGATGTAAAGTTATGAGTCTAATAAAGCGCGCCCTTTATTGGAAAAAAATGTTGTTTCTGTATTGTATTATCTTGATTTAGTCAAACATGTTTCAAAACTCACATAGAGCTGCAGTATAACCTAACTATATTAAGATTGAGAAGATTTGAGCTCCCACATTCATTCCCTGTAGCTAGCTACAGTAACAGGTGACACTGTGCCCCGCTCCAGTAACTGGACGCCTCCGCGCCGTACGATCGCCGATCGGACGTCACAGACGCGTCAGGGACCTATCTGCAATTTTGCGAAACCTCAGGGATTTCCTTGCAAAATTACCCCGCAGAACACGGCCCTCTCCTCTCTCTCCTTCCGCACGCGGCCGGAACCGCCGCCGCCTCACACCGCCGCTGCACGGCCTCCTGTCCAAATCGAACGCCACAGGCGTGACGGCCTCTCCTCCCTCTCCATCTTGACGGAACATCGAGTCCTGGGAACCTCGGAGGCGCCCGCGGCGAGGTCTTCTTCTCCGTGACCGTCTGCTGCCGCCGTGCTTCGATTCATCGCCACCACGCCTCGCCTTGCCCAGCGCCGCCTCCCTTAGGTTGCCCGCGACGCTCCGCGTCGAATGCGCTACGCCTCGCTGCTCCTCACGCTCTGAATCGACGCCGCCATGATCGGGCGCCATCTGAGGAAGAAGACGACGGCAACCATTGCTGACATCATCAAATGACGTCAGCAAAGGCCCCACCAGCCATACTTTCACCTTTTTCATTTTTTTTGTAAATTATTAAATACCTGCCATGTCGGCCCCGGTTGTCAGAATTTTATTAAAAAACTAACATTTGTTAAATTCTTTCATAATTTTTAAACCGCAATTCATAGTAAGACAAATGTTATATCAAACTTTACATAAATATAAGAGTTTTTAAAGATTTTTTTGGCATACAATTCCCTCGATTTTAACTTTTACAATAAACTAGCATTTCTTTCCCGCACTCACATTTTCAAAACAAATTTTATACATATTTTCCCAGTGATATTTTCTTCAAGGCAACGTCAATCAAAAAATAGCGACTACCGTTTATGCACTAGAAGTTTAACCATTTCTCGGCCACACAAGCACTTCCGACATAAGTTTTAAAACATAAATTATCAGCGGTAATTTTGTAGGTCATTGTTTAAGCGAAAGAAAAATATTCACCCCGACGTGACGATGGGACCGTTTAATCAGCGACTTATTCTTTTCCACATGAATTTGATAAATTGTTGAATCCTTGACATGCAGATTCACTTTGCTTACACAAATCCCATCGAAAAAAAGAAATTGCAAAAATCAATAATTTAAAACCGATCCATCAAAATAATATGACACAAATATAAAAAACGTCCAACAAAATACATGATAACTACTTATACCAAAATACAGACATTTTTTGGACATTACAATTTAGCAAATATTTAGAGAAAACCTAAATACATTCCCTCTGATTAAATGAAGTTGTATTTTAAGAAAAAACACACACTATATTTCCACTTATTGTGGAGATTAATTAAATATGTCAAACTACAGACATAAACCTACATATATTTAAAACAGTTAGAATGACTAAAATTTTGATACTGCTCCAAACAACATATTTCATCAAATTTTAACACTTCAAATTTAAAAACTACAACAAAAAAAACAAAAAAAAAACTAATTCTCTTTGCAAGATATATTATGCAACTAAAACAAAAAGAAAGAAAGCATTAACATCTTCCTAAATTTTTTATCCATTACGAAATACTAACTATTTATAAGGGGGAAAAACATGTTTAAATATTCCAATTTGACAAATACTTCACGGAAAAAAACCAAATGCACTTCCTCTACTTATACTCATTTAAAATTATTAAATACTTATCCGATACATTCCTCCAACTACAAGCTTAAATTCAACATTTTAACTCGATAATTATTTGAATACAACCTAAATTATTTCACCATAATTGTGAAATTCAATTCAACAAATGTATACTACCACCAAAATAGACTTAAATTAAATATTAATGTGAAAAATATAATTTTATCATTTCGATACATTAGTACTTAGATACATACCACACAACAAAATTCCAGCAAATTTCAACATTCTTAAACCCAACAGGTGCGGCGTGCGCCGCACCAAATGTACCTAGTAACCTCAAATTATTAATAAAAATGTCGCCACCTCTGAGAAGTGTCAACAACCTGTTTTGACGGTCACATACAGGTAGATCTTGTACAATACAAAATGGTCATATACGAGTAGATCTTGTACAGTACTTATGTACTTGCTCATACGCACTTGGAGTGCATGTGCTTTATTCAATCTCTTTGTGATGTGGGTTGGTCTCGATCTTCACGGATTTGGGGTCGGAGGGACGATGAACACGACGAGGGGAAAAGCACAAGAAGGATAAATAGCAAAGCAAATCCGGATGAAATCAATCGGTAACAAAGCCCCAAGGGTAGCCCCCGATTCTCCATCTCTAAACACACCTTACTCTTAAGATTGTTTATATCACCGGTCAATCCTGCCGGTCCAATCGAGTCAGCCGAAGATGAATGATTAGCAATTAATCGCAACTACAAGGAAGGGGTCTTGAATTCACTAGAGGGATCTTCTCCACAAGAGGAGGTATTGATTCATCTCCACAAGGGGAGGTCTTGATTCATCTCCTAAGAGGCAACACCATCAAGGGTGGAAAAGGAGCTAAGCTCAACTCAAATCTCATCATAGTCTAACCTAACCCTAGGCAGAGAAAGGGTATTTATAGTCTATGGGGCGAATGGGTAAGTTGTGGGCCATTACATGGGCTTCAGCCGAATCTTCACAGGCGGGGCGGTAGTACCGCTGTCGTCTCGAATTGCAGTCTGGCGGTAGTACGAAGCGGCTACCGGCAGGTACCGGAAGGGTGTCCAGAGAGCTTTTGGGGCGCGCCGGTACCACCAGCGGTACCTCTGGCGGCACTACCGACAGCTGGGACTGGTGGTAGTACCGCTGGATCGGCGGTAGTACCGCCGCTTGGAACTCCACCTAGATCTTTAGCCTCGTCAGGTTGGTCTACTGGGCCCTGGCGGTAGTACCGGCAGTCCTAGCGGTAGTACCGCTATTCTGCTGCTTCATCTTCTTCATCTTCCTCTTGACTCGTCTCTTGGCCATCTTCAGCACTTGCTTGGTGATCTTCATGATAGTTGTTACTGAGTATGCACAACGTATCCGAATGAAGTAGCAAGCCATTCAAGGGAGTGTCAAGATCACACACAGATAGGAGTGAATTCACCTTATTATGGAGGGCTTTGACACTAGATCTTGTCATTGGACCGCTTGTTATAGGAGTCGTAGGTTGGGCTACATCACTTTGGGGCGTGTTTGGTTGCCCACGGGCCTTAGGAACGCACTGTTGCATGCTAATTTTGGCCGGTTTGGTTACCTGCCCCGTTCGGCAAGCCTGCATGTGCACGGACCTTAAAATAACCTGGGCCAGGCCCGAGAGGAATGCCCGATTTCACCGTTTCTCCAGAGCCACCCTCCCGCAAGGCAAAAAGGGGAACGCAGGAGGCGAGCTCGTGCAGGCTAGGGAGATGGCACGCGGCCGCGTGCGCTCGCGTGCGCATGCGAAAATGTTGGGGGGAGAAATTTCGCTCACGCCCTGTTTTGCCTCCCCTATTTCACCCCTCTCCTCTCACCGCCGAAGCTCCTGCCACCATTTCCCCCCATTTCGAGCTCTCCGTCCGAGAGGAGATTCAACGACGACGACCAGGTAAGTGGCGCCTCCTTCTACTCCGGTGAACGGTGGTCGACGGCCGGCGGCAGAGCGCTTCTTCCTTGATCTCTTCGTGCAGAGAGCGGCCGTCCACGCTACGATGCCGGTAAGTGCAATCGAACACTAGGTATTGTAGATCTGTGCAAATGGAGTTGATCTTTAGGCCATGATGTAGTTTGAGCATGTTTAGGATCTTGATTTGCTGTTAGCATGTCGATTTGGTAGGCCATGATGTAGATCCTTGTAGCTTCGGCCTTTGGATGAGGTTCTTGTGACCTGTCTTGCTCGATTAGTCATGCACCTGTCTTGCTCATCACCGTTGTAGGACATGAAACGTCGATGATTTTAGCCACGCTCTGCTCGAGGGGGAGAGCCAGCTCGCTCTCTCCCTTGTCTCGGACTCTCAGCCGGAGGAGATGTCAAAGATGGAGATGCTCGAGGTGCCTAGGATGGGGTCACGGCTGGCCACGCCTTGTCTGGGGCCGGAGAAGCATGCTAGTGGCAAGGACAAGAAGAGCAAGATGGGGACGACCATGAAGTGGCCTCCATTTATGTCCACCTTCGTGTTGAACAAGATGTGCGAGCTGATCGCCTCCGGGGTGAGGACTGACAAGGGGTTTAAGGAGATGCATCTCAACACAGTTGTGAAGCTTGTCTTTGACTTCTGTGGGCAGGAGGTCACCTCTACTCAGATCTAAAACCACCTCAGGAAGTGGAGATCAAGGTGGATCAAGATGTCAAAGCTCAAGGACCTGAGTGGTGCACATTGGGATGAGGATACTCACAACATCATCTTGGAGGCGGAGCACCTCAGAGGCCACATTCTGGTTAGCCGACTGTCTCTAACATTGTTCACTTCCTAAACCGTCTCACTTTCTAACTGTCAAACACTAACTGTCTAACTGTTTTTCGTCCCTAGGATCACCGTGTCGCAACAGTGGAACATGGGGTTCCCTAGTACTGCCAAAGTGGGTCCACCCCATGTGGGCCCAAGATGAAGATGGACAAGACCAAGACTCAAGTCAAGCTGGCGGGTTCACCGTCAAGACACGCATGGCCTACGACGACTAAGGGCTCCGGTCCTGGGGACCTTCCGGGTCCCCGAATCAAGCAAGAAGGCCAGGAAGGACCCGAGAGCCCGAGTTCCCGGCAGGAGGCCAGGCTCCCTCTCGGGTACTTCCTACGTTCCTGTGGATAAGCACTCCACCTCACCACGGAAGACTTGGGAAGCAAGGCGAAGGCAGCGCGGGCGGGAAGCACGCCCGTGGTGGTGTCAGCTCCTGTCCACCCCAAGGCGGACGCTCCCACCTAACCCAGAGGAGACGCTAGGCTGAGGAGAGGCCACGTCTCCCCCTAAACTAGATGAGGAGGGTCCTTCACCCCGAAGGTCCCTCATGCCCTCACGTGACCCTGTGGCAACCCCTTAGCCTATAAAAGGAGGACCAAGGCACGGAGGAGGGGAGGACAAGAAGCAAGGACGAACACAAGCTAGAACCAGAGCAAGACTAGACTAGGGCTGCGGAGGTAGAGAGGAAGGTGATCTCCTCCGGGTCAGGATCTGTCCTTCTTCTACCTCGGCCAAAACCCTTCCGGGTACCCTGTCCGGGAGGTTCCATTGTAAGCCACACTATGAAGAACTCATCAATCCAGACATGCAGGAGTAGGGCTTTTAGCCTCCGGGCGGCCTGAACCTGGGTAGCTCCTTGTGTCCCTTTGGTTGCATGCTTTGATCGTGGAGAGGAGAGCTTGATCTAGACTCCGCCCAAGAAGACGATTCTCAGCCTCCTTCGCGCCCCGTGCCGAACCTAAAAGGGGGTATCCTATACTCCCGGTGTCCGTGCAACGAGACACGACATCTGGCGCGCCAGGTAGGGGGCGCAAGTGCTGGATTCATCTTCATCAAGTTCATCGGCAAGTTCTTCGTCAAGCATGCCTCCAAGGAAGAAGGGAGATCCTGCGGCGTCCAAGCCGGTCTCTCCCTCACGCACCCAAGCTTCAGCTGAACGTCGTGCTGCTGGCGCACGGCGGAGCGCCTCTCCGTCCCCGCCTCCCATGGAGAGGGTGGCGCCGGACGAAGTGGACGGTCGCGACAAGGACAACGGCCCTGGCGGAGCGGCGGCTCCAAAGGGCACCACCATGCCTCCTCCTCGCTCAGGGGAGAAGAGCGTCTGCAACGGCACCGGCAAGGAGCCCACCGCTGGAGGAGGGAACCACGGCGTTCGCCCCAGCGGGGATCCACGAGCATCCAAGAGCAAGACCTCCGCGCACTCGCCTTCGGACGTGCAAGCTCGCCATGATGCTCTAGTCGCTGCCAAGGCACTGATGCAGTTCCCTCCAAGCAGCGGCGACCCCAAGGTCTACCAAGAATGGAGGACTCGCGTCGAGAGGCTCCTCGACTTCGCCGATGGTGGTCCGTGGGTCGAACCCACTCAAGCTCCCACCGTCGACAACCCCGGAGCAGCACAAGACAAAACACGTGATCCGCGAGGCCAGCCTCGTGGTGAACGTCAAGCCAAGACGGCGCCTCCTCGCACCGCGCCACCGATGGCTGATCGGCTAAACCGCGATCACGGCGAGGCCATCTCCATCGGGTCGTCTACCTCGCGCAACCCAGATCTTCGTGACGAGCTCAACAGCCGTCAGAACGAGGATATGCGCACCCGCATCGAGCGTCGCCGAGAACGTCACCGCCGGGAAGATCGGGGCATCGACCTCGCCGAAGGCTGCCTCGCCCTCGCTCCCGAGTTCCGCCACTTCAACTGGCCCAAGAAATTCAAGATCGACGTTCTCCGCTACGACGGCACCACGAACCCCCGGGACTTTCTGCAGATCTACTCTCTTGCTGCGATGGTTGCCGGGGCCGACGAGGTCATGATGGCCAACTGGTTCCCGTTGGCCCTGAAGGGAGATGCCCAGACTTGGCTTCTCAACCTTCCCAAGTGCTCCATCCGTTCCTGGCGGGCACTGAAGGAGCAGTTTCTGGGGGCTTTCCAAGGCGGGTACGAGCGCCCGGGGGCTCCCAGTGATCTCCACGACTTCAAGCAGTTGCCGGGTGAAACTCTCCGCAAGTTCATCCAGCGCTTCACCCAGAAGATGAACACCATCCCGTGCATCAAGGAGGAGTTGGTGATCCAGTCCTTCCACGCCAACGTCCGCAACCCCAAGATGCGCGAGAAGCTGAGCATCCATCGCGTCGAGTCTGCTCGTAAGCTCTGGGAGCTTGCAGACCGGTGCGCTCGAGCTGAAGAAGGAGCCAAGTTCCCCGGGGAGGATGAACCCGAGGACAAGGTCGCTCCAGCTAAGAACAAGAAGCGGGACCCTGGACCCGACAAGCGGATCTTCGTCACCGAGCCTCTTCCGAAGAAGACCAAGCCCGCGCCGACTTCCGAGGAAGAAGGTGAAGGTGATCCCTGGTGCCACATCCATCCAGAAGGCAACCACTTGCTCAAGGACTGCCGCATGCTCAAGAACCTCGCCGTCCGGGAGCAACGCCGAGCTGATGGGGTCAGTCAAGACGGTTGCTACAACTGCGGCACTGCCGGGCACATCGCTCGTGACTGTCCCACGGGTCGCCAAGGCGGAGGCGGCCGTGGATGGTACCGAGGCGGTGGCCGCGGGGGCCGCGGAGGAGGACGCGGCGGTCAAGGTGGTCGCGGGTACAACACTCCGGAGGCCGCCCACGTCGGCAACGGGGAAGCTCCGGCTCCCCAAGGAGGCAACGGCGGCAAGTATCAAGAAGTCACGGGAGTTGTCGGGTGCATCCACGGAGGGTCTTCTCTGCCTCCCTCCAACGGCGCCTGCAAGAGACTTGTCCGGGAGCTGAACGCGGTTGCTTCTGCTCCGTCCAAGCCCTGGACTGGTCTAGCCAAGTCATCACCTTCGACCCAGAAGACCACCCTGCAAACACTGCCGGGGTCGGGACCCTGCCGCTGATCGTGTCGCCCGTCATCCACAACTACAAGGTCACCAAGATGCTGGTCGACGGAGGCTCCAGCCTCAACCTGCTGACGGCGAAGGTCCTGGCTATCCTTCAAATCCCCCTGTCTCGCCTACAAGACACTGGGGTGTTCCAAGGCGTGAACGGAAGTGTTACTCGACCCCTCGGGAAGATCACCCTTCCGGTCACCTTCGGCGACTCCAAGAACTTCCGCACCGAGGAAATCGTCTTCGACATCGCCGACACTCCGCTACCGTACAACGGCATACTTGGCAGACCTGCTCTGGCCAAGTTCATGGCCGTCTCCCACTTCGCCTACAACATGCTGAAGATTCCGGCGCCGTGGGGCGTGATCAAGGTCAGGCCGACATCGACGATGCTATCTACTGCGTTCACCAGCTGAACCAGACGGTGGCAACCACGGCGGACATCCCTCAAGGTGTACAGGAGGATGATGATGGGGCTCTCCCCGGGGGCGAAGGGCACCCCGGGGGCTCCACATCTACTCCACCCAAGAAGGCGCCATTCCATGGCGATCCGCAGCTGACCAAGAAGGTGGCGCTAACCAGTGACGGAGTTCGCTCCATCACCATCGGCGCCCGCCTCACCGACAAATAGGAAAGCGCGCTCGTCGCCTTCCTTCGGGAAAACTCTGACGTCTTCGCGTGGGAGGCATCAGGTTTACCCGGCGTTCCAAGGGAGGTGATCGAGCACAAATTGGCGGTCAATCCGGGGGCTCGCCCCGTGAAGCAGGTTCTCCGGAACCAAAGCAAGGAAAAGCTGGAATTCATCATCGCCGAGGTGGACAAGTTGATAGAAGCTGGTGTCATCCGGTCGGTTCCCCACCCAAGCTGGGTGGCCAACCCCGTGGTGGTACCGAAACCCATGACCTTCAAGTGGAGACTCTGCATCGACTTCACAGACCTGAATAAGGCCTGTCCCAAGGACCCTTTCCCCCTGCCGCGGATCGACATGATCGTGGATTCCACGGCCGGGTGCGAGCTGCTGTGTTTCCTGGATGCCTTTTCCGGGTACCACCAGATCATGATGTCACTCGAGGACCAAGAGAAGACGGCCTTCATCACTCCCAAGGGCTGCTACTGCTACACCCGGATGCCTTTTGGCCTCCGAAACGCCGGCGCTACCTTCCAGCGCGCAATGCAAGCATGCCTTGGGTCGCAGCTGGGCCGCAACGTCGAAGCATACATCATGGAGCACGCCCACCCGGAGGACGATCACGACGCCGAGCGGGTGGCTCGTCAAGCCAAGCTCTACGTCATGATCGACGGCGAGCTCTACCGGCGACGGGACAACGGAGTCAAACTCCGCTGCATCCCTCAAGAACAAGGCCAAGTACTGCTACGGGACATCCACGAAGGCACATGTTCAAGTCATGTGGTATCAAGATCACTGGCGGGTAAAGTTTTCCGTCACAGGTTCTACTGGCCAACAGTCCTCAGTGATGTGGAGCAGCTAGTCAAGACCTGTGAAGCCTGCCAATACTATGCGAAGAACATACATCAGCTAGCGCAAGCTCTGCAGCCAATTCCAATCTCCTGGCCGTTCGCGGTCTGGGGGCTGGACATCGTGGGAAAGATACCGAAGTCTGTCGGGGGCCATGAATACCTTTTTGTGGCCATCGACAAGTTCACAAAGTGGGTGGAAGTGATGCCAGTACCAAGACAGACAGCTCAAGCAGCCATCAAGTTCATTGAAGGGATCGTATACCGCTTCGGAGTACCCAACAGAGTCTTCACGGACAATGGCTCTCAGTTCACAAGCCGATCCTTCCTCAACTTCTGTGAAGAGCTGGGAATCAAGGTGTGTTTTGCCTCGGTGTCCTACCCAAGGTGCAATGGGCAAGTAGAGCGAGCCAATGCAGAGGTCCTAAAGGGTTTGAAGACCAAGGCCTTTGACAAGTTAGAAGACAAGGGCAAGAACTGGATTGAGCATCTACCAAGTGTCTTGTGGTCCCTCAGAACCACACCAAGCAGAGCCACTCAAGAAACACCATTCTTCCTTGTCTATGGAGTAGAAGTCGTCTTGCCAACAGAGCTCAGGCATGGATCCCCCCGGGTACTTGCCTATGATGAAGACGCACAAGCTGAGAGGAGGATTGATGACATCAACTTCCTGGAAGAGGTGCGGTGCCGAGCCTCCTTACGATCTGCTCGATACCAGCAAGGGCTCCGCCGCTATCATGATCGCCATATCCGTTCACGAGTACTGGAACCCGGAGACCTGGTTCTCCACAAGAAGCAGAAGCTTGATAACATGAACAAGCTGTCCTCCAAGTGGGAAGGACCTTATCGGGTGACGCATACCCTGAGACCCGGAGCTGTTTATCTGGAGGACGAGAAAGGCAGGCCGGAGGGCAACGCCTGGAACATCGAGAATCTCCGGAAATTCTACCCCTGAATACGAACATGAATCGCAGATAGTTCGAGTCAACTAAGCACGCCCAAGGGGCTAGTATTCTGTATAAGGGTGTAAGAATCGTCGCCAAGGAATAAAAGATAAGTTTTTCAATTCTGTGAGCCTCTCTTGTTGTCGTGAAGTGTGTTATCTGTAACAACCCCCAAGCAGGGGGCTGACATGGTGCCGGTGGCTGACAGGTCGAGCGCGAGCAGCCTATCAGTTGGCGCTGCCACCTGATCGTGCCGTACTGCCGCGGTAAGAAGTAGATTGGGCAGTGCTGTGTTTTAAAGAACCTAAACACAGAAATGCACATTAAACTTTGCTTGCGGGTTGCTCCGGATGAAACACTTTCACGACATGTAAGGGAGGGTCCATTCTTTTCCTACTGAAAGTGTGTTGTGTGTAGCGCCTCTCCCGGGACAGGAATGGATGCTGAAGAGCAGCTCAGGAGCTGGATACCCGGGAAGGACAGAGTAGATCAAGGACACGGCAAAAATCAGCTAAGTCTTTGCATGTGCATCTGGCATTCTAGGCATAATATCTCGCTCGGAGTCAATATACCACCAAACTGCGCATGCTTGACAGTTGATGAGAACCTTTGCGGGGGTAATGCGTCCTCCCCGGCGAATGGTCAGATTTCCCTTCTGGCCTAGTACCCGTGGCTGTGGAGTGGACTCCCGGAAGGCATAGTGCTCTTAGGGGTGCTGCTACTTGTGCGGGCGGTCAGAGCACTTGTCACCTAAGAGATCTCCTCAGAAAACTTGACGGCGCGTTAGTGCAAAGGGAGGTTTGGGAAATGACCCCGGGAGTTGAGCCCTAGGATTGCATTCATCTGAACTTACATTCTGAGTTTACATTTCTGGATTACATTCAGTCGAAACTTTTCCTGGATACATATCTAGCCTATGCTACTAAGGCTAGCTCAGGGCTCCTGGCTGTGCAGCTCCGTCTTTCTGTTTTATTGCCTGCCGGGTGCACTCCGGACTCCCGGGGACGCCTGGGATGAAAGAGGGCATTCGCGCAGGATCTTCAGGGGTCCCATGGGCCGGGGAACTTCCGGGCAAACCCCGGCACATGCTGGCTGCAGAGGAGGTGCACATGGTCCACAAACTTATCCATGATGTCTTCCTCATCCTGTATGAAGGGAAGAAATCGAGTCAAGGCGCAGGATCTTCCCAAAGGTCGTATTGCCGGAGCCGAGTCAGCCTTACCTTGAAGACATCGTCAAGATCGCAGAGGAGGCGGATCAATCTCTGATTGCCAGCGGCCTCCTTCCACAACTCCATTTTGATGGTGTCCTTCCGGGTCGCCAGCGCTACCGATGCCTCCATGGCGGCAGAACCGGAGATATTCCCCACTGCGGGGAAAACCAAGGAGACTCGAGGGCGAGGAACAACCTCGTCCTTTCTAGTGGCTCGGGCTCCAGCTTCGCTGGGTGCCTCCGCCGCTCCTCGAAAGACGGACTCCGCCGTCGACACATCGGACAAGGCCCTCTCTGCTTCGCCGGACATTGTTCTGCGGGATGAGGGGAGGCAAAGGAAGAAGAGGAGCGGAGCAAGGCGAGAAGATGTGGCGAAGGGGTGGAGTCTGGATGGCCTTTTATAGGCCTCTACTGCTCCACCTACCCCTTGACGCTACGGCTGCTGCAGTAATGGGAGCGCGTTTTGCAAAAAACTCGTTCTCATTCACACGGACGCGACACGACGACAAGGAGGAAAACAAGATCTTCTTCATTTACAAGGACTACTAGGGGACGATCTTTTTTACAACAAAAAGGTTGGCTCCCGCCGAACAAGGAGCACCGCCGTACAATGGAAGACACTACTTCCAGAAATATGACGTCAAGGCCGCCAAGGAGGAGGTCAACGAGATCTCCATGGCGCCCGTCCGACGCTCCTCGCCTTCAGGAAGACGAGCTCCCCTCGACCTTGATGTCATATGAGTTTTCCTCATCTTCATCCTCGTCGTAGGAGCTCGAGCTGCCGCTGCTACTCTCCATGCAGCACTCCACGCGTCCGCCATCGACACCGAAGATGGGTGCCTTGGTAGATGAGGAGGTGCTCGTCTTCACCAGCATGATCGAGGCCGTCAGGGAGGTGGCATCCGCCATCAGGGAGAGCGTGTCTGTCGACGTGCACCCCGGCCTCTACGAGGCTGTGATGAGCGCGAAGGGAACATTCAGTGACACCGCCAAGATTGCTGCTCTTGGCCACCTCCTGGACAACAAGGCGCAAGGATTTGGCTTCGTTCTGATGGCCGAGGACCACTGTCTGCTTTGGCTCGAGAACTTCCCCAGTAGAGCTTGTTCAGGATTGGAGGTGGCGGTGTTGCAAGCATACTAGATGATGATGATGATGATATGATGTATATTTTGGGTAGCTAGGACAACAAAATTTCTTATGGCCTGTATATTTTGGGTGCTTGAGGTGGTACATAAGCTAACCCCTCACACGACGAACTTGCGGTGGTAGTATGACACCCTCTTTTGATGTGGTGGTAGGTTAACATCATACTAGCTGGGCAACGAACAATTATGCTGCTTGTAGTGCTGTCGGTAGAACATGATCAATGCATGCTTTGCTTATGTTGCTTTTCCACCTTGTGATCATGTGTTTCTAGTATGTCAATGTTCTAATGTTGATGTTCTTTGTTGTAGTGGTATGTGGTGTTCAGGGGCAGGAATCCAGGAATCTACACAACCTGGAACTCTTGCTCGGCTCAGCAGTGCTGCCAAAGGTTCGAGACTTTAAGGGAGGCACATGAAGATTTCGCCATGTCCCAGGTAGAAGAGATCCCTCTCCAACCTCAAAGCAGCAATACTGGATCAAGGAAGACCGCTAAGCGTAAAGGTGGAGGACGGATTGCATGTTGCGGCATCAAAGACTACATTATCGTCGTCCTGGTCGTCATCATTGCCTATTTGTGCTTGTTCTAAGTCTGTACCTCCTTAAACCCTAAACCCTTGTGGGCTGGTAAGCTCACCACTTGGACGTGCAAGGTAAGCAAACAATCACAAACTGGACAACCAAACACTGTGGTTTATGGCTTAAACACTCAATCTGGGCATCCAAACACGAGCACATTGGTTCTGTGCACCCAACCGCACGGGGCTGGTTAGGAAATTGTGGACAACCAAACTAAGTGCACAACATGGCTCAATTCCCCTTTTTCCAGGTTCAGGCCCAAGTGAGTCACGGATGCAAAGTGGCAAAAATCCATGCGAGTAACCAAACAATCCATGCGAGCAACCAAACACGCCCTTGTTGTATCTGTGCTTAGCCGCCGGCCCTTGCCGCCATGAACTTTGTCGTCGCAACAACACTTACTAGGTTGCTTGGTGTACATGTGTTATTCAACCTCTCTATCGTCTTGCTCAGCTATAAATTCCGTCATCGCAGAGGCAGCTACTATGTGGTGCTTGTGTATGTGCGTTCTTAACCTCTATGTCATCTTCGCTCAGCCGCCATCGCTCGCCGCTGTAAACTCCGCAGTCGCAGCAACTCCTGTCACGAGCTCCGCCGCTACACTGTCACCTTACTTGCCTCCAGCGTCTGAGATGGTGTAAGGTGTTCACCATGTAGGGAAGAGATACGAGTAAGTGTCAAAAACACACATACAACCACGCACCCGGTGCCTATGTTTTTCCGGGTCCAACTACTCCCTCCGTTCGGAAAAGGATGTCACAAAAATGGTCTAATGACATCCTTTTCCGAACGGAGGGAGTAGAATCGATGCAGGCAGCCAAATAAACTGCAGAACATAGCTCAAATCTCGGATCACCTCATCCTGCGTCCAGCGGTTGGCCTTTTGCAATTTGCATGTTTTGAGCATTAATGCAGGCCAACTTTTCCCTGATATTTGCCCATGAAAAAAGTGCAAACAGGCTAAGCCTACCCATACTACGGCCCATTTTGGCAAGGAAAATGAATTTTTACTGCAAACTTTTAGGAAATGTCGGCAGCTACGAAAATCTCCACCTGACGTCCTTGTTTGGTTGCCCCCAACACATCCTGGTCTGCATGCTACGGGATGGCGTTGTTCATCCACAGCTACGAAGTTCTTCGATATTTTTGCAAAGAGTTAAATGAGAGCAGCAGGGTATTAAAAGGCTGTGCCACCAATTCTGTCGAGTATCAAATGTGCACCTCACAACATTAATCCAGCATTCCCTTTTAAAAAGCATGTCATCAAATCAATCCAATATTCCAATGGGCAATACGTGTACGCAAGGATAATAATTTGATTAAATTATAAAATAGTGAAGTCTTGATATGGGAAGCAGTTAGGAAGGGGAGAGTGCAGGCCAAGTCATCGTTTATAAAAGGATCCTACCTGGTGGTATCAGTCTTCCTGTCAATAATTCCAACTACAAAATTCTAAACAAGAGCCGGCCAATGGTGTCTTCGGCTGACTGACTGCTGGGCCAGCTGATGCCGACGCTGAAATCAGAGAAGCACGTCTCAACTGGTAGTCTGGTACGTTGTATCCGAAACGATAAAGAAACGCAAGGCAAAAGAATAGAGAACATCTATCTGTTTTGGTAGAATACAAAATTGGACCGCTTCTGTGCTGCTCCCCTTCAACTTCAGGGCGGCTCTCAGAGTTCGACCGTTTCAATACCCGTTCAATAAAGTCTTCGATTCACCTCGCCCCTTTTTCTAACAGCACAGATAGACGCGGTGTTTGATCTCTAGTTCTCTGCCCTGTTTTGAAGTTTCGCCACAAAGGAAAAGTCTCTTGGTCCGAGAGACAACAAACAATAACCTTCTCGGTGCAGTACCTGATTCCCAGCTTGTGCATCTGTTTCACAGGAAGACTAGGGTTTTGATACGAGCAACCAAGGTGGCATGTTTGGTTGATCCTGCGCAGGCAACAGGTTTCCTAGCCGGAGAAGATGTTCTCGTTCAAGTCCAGGTAGAGTCTTTAGCCTTTTCCCGAGTTTTCTTATCTAGATCCTCGAATCATGGTTATCTGTTCATAAATCGTGTTTCCATGGAATTTAGATTCTTTTGAATTTCTTGTGTTACCTTCTTGTTTCGACTATTGTCAGCAATCGATGAACCAACAGGAGCTTTGTCTTTTTTTTACAGAGTCAAGTCATCTTCCAGTGGCAACGAAGTTTCCACATCGCGCTTCACTGAGGCATCAGATATGCAAGAGGAATTGAACAAGTTGCAGGAGGAGCTGGTAAAGGAAAAACATGAAAAAGTCCGTTCCCTGGATGAGATGGAAGAGGTCAAGAAAAGCAATAAGAAGAACAAGTTAAAAGGCAGTGGAGATGATCAACTGGACCTTGCACACAGGTTGGAGCAGTTGGAAGTTGAACTGGAGGCAGCAAGAGATTCAGAGAAGAAAATGCTAGTGTCGCTGGAGGCCCAAACAAAGCAGCTTGAACAAACCAAGGTATCTTTGGAGGAGGCTAAGATTGAGATAGCTTCACTTCAAGATAATAACAAGAGCTTGGAGGCCTTCACTGCCCTGTCTTCTAATCCAACTAGGCAGCCAGTGAAGAATTTCCGAAGAAGAGGTGTAATGTCCTTCTCCTTTGCCGATCCTGGTGAGGTGGAGACACTCTCATTACAGCGGGAGCTGAAGTTGGCTGTTGAAGCTGAGGAAAAGTGCAGGAAAGCCATGGACGAATTAGCGATAGCCTTGAAGGAACAAACCACGGTGGCTAGAGAGGCGAAAACGGAGCTCTCAAGGGTGCAAGCTGACTTTAAAAATGCAAGAACTGAAGTGGAGAACTCAAAGGCCTCTCTGGAAAGAATGGAGGAAAAGCTCTGGTTGGCACAGGAAGAAGCGGGGAAACTGAAGTATGAGTCAGATGAGTTGGCAGCAGCATCAAAAGAGAAAGAGAGGGGACTCATCGATTGCATCAAGATATTTGAGGCGGAGGTGAACAAAGCAAAGGAAGAGAATGACAAATTGTTTGAATCACAGAGGGTGATCAGAGATGAGAATTCCAGGTTGAGGGAAATGCTGAAGCATGCGGTTAATGAAGCCAATGTAGCAAGAGAATCCTTGGAGATTGCCAGGGTAGAGAACTCTCAGCTTCACGAAGATATGTCTGAGAAAGATAGTACCTTGAAGAGCATCGTGCAAGATTACGAGTCCTTAAAGGTCAGTGAGGCTGCTGCACAGAGTAGCATTAAAGAATTGAAGGACATGATTGATGCTATGTTCAGTTCAGAGTCCGCCAAAACCTCAGCAGAAGCATCACCCAGAGATCCCGTGGGAGGAGAGAGGAAAGGAAGGTATGTGGCAGCAGATGATATGTACTCTGATGCTGAAAGATCTCCTCGTTCAAAGGATATTAGGAGTCCTGCAAGACAGAATAAGGGGACAATTCTTAGGAAATTTGGTGACATAATGAAGAAAAGGAACCCTCAAGGTGTGATCTAGCATCCTTGGGTACTAGGTAGTTACTAAATACTCCGTACAAGTGTACAGCTCTACATTTTGCTTCTCCAAAGCCCTTGAACTCTTTTCCATTCAGCTTTCAAGATGTAAATTACAAAGAATGTAAGATATATGTAAGCATAGAGATAGTGAAAATATGAAAACGGAATAGTTTGTTGGGGTGCTTGGTATGATATATGCTTCCTGCACCTTTCAGTCTCTAATTTGTAAAAGCTTGAGATGGAAATTTCTTGTATGCAGAAATTTAGCACTGTGCAGTTAAGCAGTCCTTGTCTTGTCATTACAGTCTGCAAAATCTACAACAGCCAAGCTTTTCAGTACTTACAACTGAGCTTGCCTAATCATTGTTGGTCTATTGCAGTCTTAAGGAAAAATAGTTTTGATCAGGTAAAATAAAACACCCACGTCTAAACTTGTCAATGAGTTGCAAGTTTATTGTTTATATGTTTGAAATCGAATGAAACTGCATCACAGTCCCCATAATCAATCATAAGCTCTCAAGATTAAAAATAAAAAAAATCATCAGGCCACGGTTTATCCAAAGCGAAATAAAGCTTACACCTACACAACTCTGATTCGCAATAGCAGCAGCTAGAAAAATGTTCTGCCAAGGAAAATGCCGGGTAGCTCGTGTTATCAGTACACAAATGACTTTCCCATTCAAGCAAGCCCATTGCACCTACTGCTCTCTTGTCTAAGAAGGTTGTTTGTGCATGTTTATCTATGCCACTGAAGATCCTTTGTTGATTGAACTTTCTGGAAATGAAGCTAATTCCATTAGATGATAACCTAGGGCACAAAAGGGGAACAAAGAGCTCACAGAAGATCAACTTTTCATAATGTTGTTGATGTAAATTTCACCGGAGCACTAGAGTCACTCACGTCCAAATGGACCAAAGTAACATTGCATCAAGCACATCCCACTATGGGATTTCTACAAATACATAGATGATTTTGTGAAGTACTGAACATTGGCCCGTCTGAAAAACTATAGCACTTACCTTAGGATTAACTGACCTCTCAGTTCTGGTTATTGCACAGCATGCAACTAGAAATGCCTAGGTGAAACTGGATCAAGATTGTTCTATCATCTTTAACAAAAGTATTTCATGATCAACAGAAATGATTGTGGTGATTACCTTTAGTAACTGTTTCATCTAACTTCTAGTTTCAACCTTTTTTTTGTGCAAACACCAGGACCCCTTCGTTGTTTGAAGGGTAGAAACCCAGCTTAATCATGATAGACTGATAGCAACATCTTTTAGACTCATCTGTTTGAATGTCATGCAGGAAATCCATGTACCTGATAGGTGATGACGGATGTAGGATTCAACAGTTGGGGGTGCCAAACTCAATGTGCACAGAATAAATATCATGTACAGGTATTTTAACACATGTAATACATATAAAATTAGACTAACTGCTACTGTATTGAAAAAATCTGTATTTTTTAGGGGGTGCCATGCACCCATTGCACCCCCACTAGATCCGCCCCTGCCTGAGATGAACAATTATTGTCTGTAAATTTGAAACCTTGAACTTACTAACAGAGTGGCCTACCACCAAAGCTGCATCCTTCGCGACTAGGAGATGGAGACCATGACACAGCTACTCACCGCCTGCCCTTTCTCGCGGAATCTGGCACGAGATCCTATCCTGGCTGCGCATACCCTGCCCCCCGACTGACCAGACCACCACTCTGCACTCATGGTGGCTGCAGGCAAGACTCTCCATACCCAAGCCGCTACGCAAAGGACTTGCCTCCACTGCGCTGTTGATCCCCCGACACATCTGGAAGCATCACAATGGTTGCATCTTTGATGGTGACCGTCCCTCCACTGACGGCCTGGTGGCTACGATCAAGGAGGAAGCTGCCCTTTGGGCCAGAGCCGGTGCTACCGGGCTGCGTGATATCACCCCGACGACCTAGGATGTTCACTAATGTATATTTTGTTTGCTTGAGAACAAGGCGGAGGCCTAGTGGTAGGGGCACAGTGGTGCTACCCTGCAGACCAGGGTTCGAGTCCTATCAGGACTGAATTCCTGGTTTCTCTCACCTGGGTGCCATCTACTATAAAAATAAGCCCTCGGTGCTAGTGCCCATGGGTCGCATTTTTTATATATTTTGTTTGCTTGTTTGCCCTCCTCGGAGTCTGAACTGTTGTAACCCCTCTATCTTTTCAATGAAATGAAACGCAAAGGCTTTTTGCGTTTCCTTAGAAAGAAAAACTTACTAACAGGGATTCAGATAAAGCAGATATTGTGAATGGCACAGAGCATGAAGGGTATGAAAAAAACTATCCACATTCTTGGGCCAGCTCTATCATCGTATGTACTAACAGGGATTCAGATAAAGCAGATATTGTGAATGGCACAGAGCATGAAGGGTATGAAAAAAACTATCCACATTCTTGGGCCAGCTCTATCATCGTATGAGTTCCATTGGTCATCATTTGCATATGAAAGCTGATTTTTCTCAGCTCGGAAATGATCAGGTTCATCTCTGGATGAGATGCATCACCACCCACAAACATATGAACTTTATTAGCAATGTCAGTCCAGCTGTATCCTGGTTGTTTCTTGACACCTTTTTCCTTCATTTGGCCTCTTACTCGATTGACTTCACCCCACATGCCAGCAGCAGCATATATATTTGAAAGCATCACATAAGGTCCTGAACTTCCTGAGTCTGACTGCACAAGCATTTTCGCAGCAAATTCACCCAGTTGCACATTACCATGAGTCTTGGAAGCTCCCAGCAACGCACCCCAAACATTCTTCTCAGCTTCAAATGGCATCTCTTTTATGTAACTACACGCTTTCTCGAACTGTCCTGCTCTGGCCAATATATCCACAATACAAGAATAGTGTTCAGCTTTTGGAGATATCGCGTACTTGACTGACATAAGATCAAACAGTTCCAAGCTGTCAGCCACCCTGCCAACATGCCCACATGCTGATAGCACACTAAGGATAGTAAAATCATTCGGTATCAGTCCATGTGTTTCCATCTCATGGAAGAGAGAAATAGCTTTGTGATATTTGCCATGTTGTGCATATGCAGCAATTATTGTGTTCCACGAAACAATATCCTGGCTTTTAAGATTTATGAAGACTAACTCTGACTCACAGACATTGCCACACTTGCTATACATTGTCATCAAAGCATTACAAAAGGATGTGCTAGATTCTAACATTGTTTTGATGGCAACAGCATGTGTTGATCTTCCTTGTCTGAGCAAAGCAAGAGCAGAACATGCTGTCAGGATTGCAATAAGAGTCGCGTGATCTGGTTTTGCACCTTCTCTGACCATTATGATGTACAATCTCAAAGCTTCTTCTCCGTGTCCATTATGAACATATCCTGCAGAAATATGGAGAAAATGTGAGGATTTCGAAGGTTCAGTGGCAGCATAAGGAAGAAACAAAAGAGATATAAGCAGACAGCTTTTGTTTTATATTACGTTTGCTGAATCCCCCTATACAAAAAATAAGCAAAGTGACTCTTAGTCAAGAACCTCAACAACAACATAGAAAATACAGTATTACACGCAATTAAAAAGTTAGAAAGCTTTAGTCCAAGACTTCAAGCCTTCACGAGTCCAACCAAACCGCCCCGCGACATGGCACTCCAGAGTGCAATCGAGTGTATCCAAAACATATTGAAAAAATCCAAATTAAAGCATGAGCTCCTAACAATTAAGAAATGAATAGATCACAGCAAGCATAAATATTGTAGATTTCTGAGAGAATATAACTTTAGTGACTTGTATTTGCCACCACACATTGTCTATTCTTTGAACGACCAAAACAAAGAACAAAAACCATTTTCTTCAATCTCTAACTCAAAATGCACGCACTGACACAAGTAGGTGAGAGAACTGATGCACAGCCTCAACACCATCTTGAATATGTCGACAGCCACATGGCTTGGTGTGCAGGTAAAGATAGTATACAACATTTGATAGATGTATGTACGCAACATCAAATTCTTAGATCTTCACAGAAGTAGGACTGTACTAAGCATTAGCCAAGTTGCATGATGAGAAAAGAATCGCAACCTGCAATCATGGAGTTCCAAGAGATGACATCTTTGACACGAATCCCATCAAAGAGCCTCCTGGCGCTCTCCACATCTCCTTCCTTGCAATATCCAGTAATCATTGCGGTGCATACCACGACATTCTTCTCTGGCATCGCTTCAAACAGTTTCCTTGCCTCTTCGAACATGCTGTTCTCAACATACCCACTAATCATCGCCGCCCACGAAACCAGGTTTCTCTCGGGCATTTCGTCGAACACCTCACGTGCCCTTGCCACGTGCCCGCGTCGCGCGAGCCCATCTACCATGGTGGTATACGACACCACGTTCCTCTCGGGCATTTCACCGAATAGCCGCTTCGCGTCGTCCATGCAGCCGAGCCGGACGAGCCCGGCAAGCATAGCATTCCACGAGGCCACGTTGCGACGCGGCGTGCGCGCGAAGTAGGCGGAGGCGGCGGCGAGGTCGCCGTGCGCGAGGCAGCCGGCGACGAGGGAGTTCCAGGAGATGACGTTGCGGGACGGCATGTCGTCGAAGAGGCGGCGCGCCGCGGGCAGGTCGCGGCCGCCGCGCCATAGCGCCGTGAGGAGGGCGTTCCAGGAGACGACGTCGCGGCGGGGCATGGCGTCGAACACCCGACGGGCCGCGGCAAGGTCGCCGGCGCGGGCCAGAGCGGTTATGCGCTGGTTGTCGCGGACGAGGACGCGAGAGGCGGCGATGGCGGGAGCACGCGCTGGGTGCATTGGGACAGCATGAGTGTCGGTGTTGGCGGCGGATGGAGCTCGGAGGCGAGACGCAAAGAGTACCAAGCGGGCGAGGCCACGAGGCTGATGTATGTGCCGACCCGTCCACCCTGGCAACACAACGGACTTTGAAAATTCACCTACATGTTAGCCTGTCAAAAAAAAAAAAAGCAAGAAGGCAAATCTTTTTGATTGATCAACACCTTGGTTTTCAGATCCGTAACATTGAATTTACTGACTAAATATGTTTGTTGTTAGCCAATTATTCTTGAATTCTTTCACTTTGTTCGGCTACCACGAATTGAATTTGTGTCCTTCTTTGTACTAGTACACGTGCACGCACAACGCACGTCTCTATAATGAATCCACAATATTTACTCCGTTGTCAAATTCTTGTACTCATGCGTCGAGATAAACAATTTTACATTGCTGACGACTTCCGTTCCAGATTGCAAACCAAAAGAAGGTAGCTGCAGGAGGCAAACTTCATAGGAAGAAGTGATCGATCTTATATCATATATGAACGTGGATTACTTGTTTTGGTGCAAGTCAATAGCACCACACATATAGCTAATAGCAAAAGATTATCGCCTAATTAATAGATGTGTCATGTGTCAGCAGATAAAACAACTGAAAAACAGAGAAGCGACCAAAACTCTTGTTGCAGCGTAGTGGCGTAATTATATACGAGTAGCTGTCTATCCTTGCTCCTGTCAATTGTTCCGCAACATCGATAAGAAGGAATATTAAAGTATCGCGATGTGAAAAAAATTCAGAGATGATTAAAAGTACTCCCTCTATTCCGGTTTATAGGATGCATTTAGCAAATCTCTCTAACCTAGGTGGCTAACTATTGGTGCATTGAGTAACGTATTGTTGTACATGCATTGGTTCTCTCTCCTAATTACTCATTAATTGACTAAATTGGTGGGCATGCATTGGTTGCCTTCCAATTTCTCTCTTCTAATAGCTCATTAAATGTCTAAATTGCATCTTATTCTTGGAAAAAACCTAATTTTGAAATTGCATCCTATAAACCGGAATGGAGGGAGTACATAGGAAACAACATAGAATGCAGACCTTTATCGTCCCCATCAATACCACCAAAGAAGAAAAGAGGACTTCAGTTCAGCATCTGCATTCTTACTGTTTGCTAATGACTGTTTACTGCAAAGCTTTACCAACTTCAATGCGACAACGCACAGTCAGACGAACAAAAGGGGCATCCTACTACAGAGTAGCAATCACGGTTGATACAGTTCATGCTTCGGTGATTCATCTTCGGTTTTCAACCGGGAAAATCCCTGAAATTCTATTTACCTTTGGTGCCGATGCAATCTTCAGTTGAGATAATCTTGTCTGAATTCAAGCCGACACCTGAGCAGTGTTAATTAAGTTCACAATCCACCGCAGCGGGCGGTCCTTTTGTTCACCGGCGCCGCGATGCGTTCGTGAGGAAGCTTCATTGGTTTGGAGCGAGCGTGCGGGAGCGGGTAGAGCACCTACATGGTCGGCGGCGGTACAGGATGATGGGCATTCGGGGTGGCACCATCCTCATTGCGGGGCGCCAGGGGCGGCGGTACGAGCACTTAGGGCGGCGGCGGTTTGAGCACCTGGAGGCCGCGCGCTCGGACCGTCCTCGTCGTGAGCCCGACGACGCCTCTTCCATGCGCTCCGGTCGCGGGAGGTAGCACGTCGTCCTCGAAGCCCCTCGAAACAGGCTTTCCTCGAAGCTCCAAGCGAGGTGTACAAGATAAGGTTGTGTAGCGCCAAGGACGGCAGGGGCAGGGGCGGACCAGGGGGCCGACGTCGCTCGCGCTCGCGGTGGACATCGGCGGCGTTCCCGGCGGGGCCGACCAAGTCGACCGCCCACGCCCTCCACAACCTGATGTGCATCCTGCTGCCAATCCACGTCTTGGCCGAGATGGGGCGCCGGCTAGACGCGCCGTCAATGTACCTTAGGCTGGGCGAGGTCGCGGACATCGTCAAGGACGTGTGCCGTCAGGCAGTCTCCTGACCAGCGACGTCCTCAGGGCCTCGCCGACGTCCACCCCATCGCTCGTCCCCCACGGGCGTCGGCTCTGGGGTCGTGTGGTGCCATGGAGCGGCCATTGACGACGAAGACGACGACGCCCAGAGCTGCCGGTCGCCGGCCGCCGCACGCGGAGGAACAGCCTCGAGGCCACCGGCTTTTTCCCCGCACGCTGGCCACGCCCACCTCTCCCATCTGCTCGACGGCGGCGGGTCAACGCGACCTCTAACCCTAGTTGCTGCTCGGCGCCAGTGGGAACTGTCCGCACGTAGGTGGATCCGGTCGGGGATGAGGCAGGGGCGGCGACCTCGCAGGTGGATCCGGGAGAAGGAGGTAGGGGAGGGAGACGCGGTGGCCAGAGACGCTGCATAGGTAGGTGGGGAGGCTTCGCGGCGACGAGTCATGACAGGGAAAGGGGATCCACGCCGTGGGGATCCTTGGACCTCCGCGTCGGGAGCGTGCGTGCAAGGAGGTGGAGACGGAGATGGAACTGGTTGGAGGTGGGCATGGAAGGGATCAGAACGGCAGGCGGACAAGGAGCGGCGGCGGCCTGGCGGAGCAGACGCCGTTGGGGAGGCCTCTGGCGGGCGCCGGTGAAGAAATTGCAAACAGGGGCAAATGCAGGGCTAGAGTGGAGGTGCGACGCCGGTGGCGTGGGGATCGGGTCAGCAGGCCAGCAGCGGCTTCTTTTTTTACCGGTGGCAATCCTCGTAATTACAATCAAAACGAAAAGGTGTGTTGAGTTGTCAAACATTGGAGCGATCTGAACCGTTGATCTAATATTGAATGGTTGTGATTTCGTGCCGGTGAAGAACTTGCAAACAGGGGCAAATGCAGGGCTAGAGTGGAGGTGCGATGCTGGTGGCGTGGGGATCGGGTCAACAGGCCAGCAGCGGCTTCTTTTTTTACCGGTGGCAATCCTCGTAATTACAATCAAAACGAAAAGGTGTGTTGAGTTGTCAAACATTTGAGCGATCTGAACCGTTGATCTAATATTGAATGGTTGTGATTTAATGTATCCTGAACATGTTTGCTCTTTTAATAGTAGTATAGATTCCAAATCCAAATTTTGATAGGATTAGAGTTCAATTCAATATTCCACTACTAATATTTATGCTCGGATGCCACGGAATAGAAATTATTCATCTATGAAGTTCTATTGTTTAAGTTTTCGATCTCGCATTCACTAAAGTAAAATTTTCACGGAGCTATTTAAAATTTGATGGGAACTGTCTATGTGCAGAGGAGCTTACTAGTAGATCAATACGTGCAAGTGGATCCCACATACTGAAAATGTATGGCTTTCATAAACCTTATTTTTGAAACGAGCCAAAAGTTGTATCTTTTTTATATTGATAATTTGATATAGAAGAAGTAAACATGGCGTGGCCTAAGCCAAAACAAAAGTCACAAAGCCAGCGGACTAAAAAATAATCTCAGTAAAATGCCTAGCGTCTACCAGGATTCAGTTCTGGCTCTCGTCCTTAATACTCTGGAAAATGACAGACAACATTGAGCATCTATTATATAATTAAAACACAAGATAATTAATGGCTCGGATTAAACACTTGAAAGCAAACGGCTCAGATTTAAAGATCTATTATTGGATAAAATTGCCTCCGATCGGTTTTGGAAAGAGCTAGCGCACGTTGGTTAGCTACACGTTCACGTATTGGAAACAATTTCCTATTCGTGCCGGTCATGGATTCCTAGCATATATTTGCTGAAAGCTGAGTTATATAAGAATACATTATGGCAGGTTTTGCACGGCCAAGGAGTCTCAGCGATCGTGAAATTTCTCAAGCATCATCGTCTCTGATTGTTGTGGTTTCCATCAAGGGCAGAAGCACATCTTGAAGCTGCATCGACCCTGGATGTAGACGATGGATTGGACATACGACAGCATACATGCGAAGGTTTTCTTCCTGCATAAAGTCTATAACGAGCCTGATCAATTTCCCGATCTCTCGCGGACGAAGTTTCCAACAAACAAGCCTCTTCGTAGCAAGGTCTACGACAAGCTTGATTTCGATCCGTCGAGAAGTGACGGCGTTCGCGGACCTGGAGCTGATTAGCTAGGATCGATGGCAACCTGGCCGGGTCAGAATCGATTAGTAGGACAAGATGAATTTCTCTCGCCGGAGAACATCAGCCGTGATTGTGATCCTGCAAGAATAGAAGATTTCTCCGGCTGTGATTGTGATCGTGCATGACTAGAAGATTTCTCCAGCTACCCGACTTATATATGTTTTGCTTTCAGGCTACTAGATCAATGGGCAGGACGCTGGGACATCACAGCATCGCGATCACGCCGCCGCATGTCCTCCCGCACGCCGCCGCGGTTGTCTCGCAAGAGGCATGCATACCGGCGTAGACTCCCACAAATTGATTTACATCAGGCTTCAACTACATGTTACACTGTATACACCAACGATTTGGGACAATATGCAACTATGCAAGTAGAAAACGTTGTTCCTGATCGTGCCCGGCCGGCATAAGAAGGAAGTTACAAGGAAGCTACAACCAGGTACGTCTAAAAAAATAACAAAAAGGAACGAGCATGTTATGTATACATGATCGTATCAGCTAGCAGCTACTAGCCTATATATTTGTTTGCGAGATATATGCATGTGGGTTGATTACAAACACTACAAGAAACGAAAATTATGCCGATCACCGCGAACGCTTGGCAAACAACGAAATACCCTCGGCATATGTGTATGCCAAGCGTTACGTTCGGCAAACAGCGCTCGGCATACACTTGCTCGGCATAGACCAAGGATACGCTCGGCAAACAACCACGCTCGGCAAATGGATCTACGCCAAGCGTTTACTGCAGGCCGTCGGCAACCAGACGCTCGGCAAACAAATAGACGCTGGACGCTCGGCATACACTAAGCGCTCGACAATTCTGTCGTTTCCTGTAGTGAAATCTACAATGTAAAGCCTATTAATTATTAGTTGATAATAAGGCCTCACTGGATTTTATACGAGACTCACTGTATGCATCAACACAATACAAAAGAGGGTTCACTATGTATTTCCGATGTAGGGAGATTTTATTAAACCAGAGTTCGCAACAATGTGAGGGTTTCCCTATGTTTTTTCGATGCATGGAGATTTTACCAACTCAGAGTTCACACATCAATGTGATATGAACTAAAGTGTTTACGCCTGACCTCTGTTTAAGTCTTCAATGGATGGCTCATATGTCTTTAGGTACATCTACACTGAAAACCCACGACATACAAATTCAAGTCTCCATGGTCTCAAATGTAGGTTCACATTTCTACCATTAAGCTTCCCATGCATAAATAACTGACCATGAAAATTGAATGTATAATTATTAAAAATAAAATAGTTTCAGGTTCTATTGACCACCAGCGTCAAAATAACATTGTCAGCATGCACATCTTTTGCTTACACGTGCATGGAATCGAGTGTCTAGCAACACAGGCCAGAAATAATAGAGCATGGAAGAGGGAATACATGGATGAGTTGAGTCCTTAATGTGCAATAGCGCAGTTCATAATGGTAAAAGGCAACACAGAAATGTTGAATATAAATAATAAAATAGTATATATATATGCAAACCATGTACAAGGCATGCATGTATCGGGTATATGAATAGTCGTTGTGTCGTGTCGATGGCACTGTACTTCATATGTTCAAACCGACATATAATATTGCCAATTAAGGAAGCATATAACACTTTTGTTGCTACAGAACTTATAGTTGGAAACAGCTACGATCAATTAAAAAGTGTGGGTACCATAAGAAAGGAAGAGCTATGATATAACCTTCAGTAACACATAATGTTCAACTAGCATTTTCTGAATGATAGTAGTGATCATTACATTGTCTTAGAAAGACAAGCCACTCGAAAATAGATAAGCATGGGCACGAGTGGAAGCACGTAGAGGCAAGATATTGGACTAATCAAATAATAAGACAACTGTAGGACAATTGTCGAAGAAGAATATATCATAAATTTTAATTATGCAAGTGTCATCGATGTAAAGTTCCTAAAAAGAACTATTCCAGGCAGAACTATTAGGGAAAGTGCACACCAGGAATGACGAGTTCAAGACAAAACTGAATATTTGAATGGTATAATCTATAATTTGGCATGTAGCACACAAAACTCAATACCGTTAGTCTTCTTTTGTTCTACAGAAAGGTTCTAAGATAATATCTAATACACAAAATGGAGGAGACGTATTATATAAAATTATAATCATTTTCTCAAAGTCATACAACTTTTTCCGAACATCATCTTTTATGTATATTCAAAATTGCAATTTAACAATAATGTAGCAATGTATTGAGGTAAAGTTTTTGTAGAAAGAGATTGTACAAAATTGAATAGCTGATCATATGAAATATTATATATGAAATATTATATATAGTAAATCTAGCAGCGCAAATGCGCGGGTCACCCGGCTAGTTTGTTGTTGAAAACATATGCGTTTATTTCCTTTCGAAACTATCAGAGTGATGGCCGATCTAAACCCTTTGGGGTAAGTCGTGGGAATCTTGGCGACTCGGCTGGCCCCTGAACTTGAGCATCTTATTTCCCGTGGGCAGAGTGCTTTTGTTAAAGGACGTTCTATTCATGAAAATTTCCTTTATGTCAGAAATGTGATCAAACAGGCCAAGACAAGGAATATTCCTCTCATCTTTTTGAAGCTCGATATTGCCAAGGCCTTTGATTCGGTGCACTGGGGTTTTCTGTTCAAGGTGTTAACAAAGCTGGGATTCGGTCAACGTTGGCGCAACATGCTTGCTCTGATTCTGGCGTCCTCCTCTTCGAGAATCCTCCTTAATGGTAGCCCAGGAAAGGCTTTCTCACATCGGCGTGGCCTACGGCAAGGGGACCCCCTGTCCCCCATGCTCTTTATCCTGGTATTTGAGCCTCTGCTGAAGTTGCTAGAGCTAGCAACTGAGAATCAGGTTCTCTCACCGCTTCGGCTAGGGATAGCAAGAATGCGTGCAAGCTTCTATGCAGATGATGCAGCCCTACTCGTCAACCCAGTAAAAGAAGACATCACTGCAATACAGAGAATTTTGAGTCTTTTCGGTGATGTTTCAGGACTTCGAACAAGTTTTCAAAAGTGTGTGGCTTATCACGTCTCATGCGAGGGCATGAACTTGGAGGAAATTTTACAGGATTTTGGAGGCACCGGTGGAGTTTTTCCCTGTTGTTATCTTGGTCTACCCCTCAGTTTCAGGAAGCCAAAGAGAATTGAAGTTCAGCCGCTGCTGGATAGAGCACAAGGCCGCTTGAAAGGATGGAAAGGAAAGCTGCTAAATAGAAAAGGCAGACTTGAACTGGTAAACTCTGTCATCACATCCACGACAACCTATTTCCTCACAACCTTCCCGGCAGATAAATGGCTAGTGAAATGATTAGACAAAATTAGGAGAAACTTTTTATGGGCTGCTGATGAGGAGGCAAAAGGAGGCAAGTGTCTTGTAAACTGAAAGAGAATATGTGCCCCAAAAAAGTTTGGTGGCCTCGGAATCAAAGATTTGCAGGCTTTCAGTCGAGCCCTGCGCTTGCGATGGGAATGGCTTCGATGGAGCACTACTGATCGTCCGTGGAAAGGCATGCCTACCCCTTGTGATGAAACTGACAAATCTCTTTTCGCTGCCTGCTCGTCAATCACCATTGGCAATGGAGAAACTGCAATTTTCTGGACTGATGCCTGGCTTGACGGCCACGCCCCCTGTCAGCTTGCCCCGGATTTGTTTCCTTTGACGCATAGGAAAACAATGTCAGTAAGAGATGCTCTCTCAGGTCATAGATGGTTGAGAGGACTACAGCGGCTAAATACAACTATACAACTCGATCAATTCATGCTTCTATGGGACAAGTTGCGGAGAATTCAGTTAACAGATCATGTAGATGCCATTGCCTGGAGGCTCACTGCGGACGGCAAGTACTAGCTTAATCCATGCTCGTCCTCGAGTATGAAGATGATAAAACTAACATGGACTTTGCAATTTAATACTTAACAATGAATACCAAAGATGATTACAATTGCTACATATAGTCAAATGATTCATTCTTCAAAGGAGTAGCAATATGCAAATAGTTTATGAAGTAATATCAAGTATTCAAGACAAGGATGTTCATTGATAGTTCACAAAGTGTAACATGGTAGCAAGTAATATGGAACACATGTATGCATAATGATAAGTAGAACATCCTACAATGGTCATAGAGTGTAGATGAAAATCTGAATATGATAAGTGTACACTTTGGAAAGATGTATATGTGAGTAGAGGTAAAGCATGCATAAGTTTCATCCAACTTCCAAACTCTTCTACTTAAGTTAATGATTGCAATAAGGTATTCATTGGTGCCAAGCTCTCATTGCCCCTATCATAGCATCTTGAATGATTAATGTTAAAGTGAAAGCAAATATGAGTAGTGTGCTTGATAAAGAATGGGTTGAATGTCTCATGCCCCTTGAATACAAGTACTTACACCATGTGTTACTCAACTTGGGAAACAAAGCAAGTTCGATTAAATATCATTGTAAGCATAATAGTATCATCAAGATCGTCAACTGGGGTACCTCTTGTCCCAAGATATGGAACAAGCCCATATCAAAATGACAAGACAAACAAACAAAATGAACAATCTCAACACCCTTTTTATTTACCATTTGGAATAGTTTTTTATTGCAAGGTGTATCACAGAAGGTTCACCATAGTATGTAAGTAAATTTCCACCATGAATGATGCATGGCTTAGATTAGCGGCCCAGGCGTCTCTCTAACCATTTACACAAACTCATTTAAACTCACTTTATTTCCACATTTATTTCAACATGATAAGCATCCATAGACAAAAGCACATGATATCAACTAAATGAGATGAAGAGCATGTTGAAAGCTTGCCATGTGACAGTACATATGGGCTAACTTCCAACCCAAAACATTCATCAAGCCACAAACATCATAATCTTAATCACAATGGGTCAAGTTTTATTATGCAAATAAAAGAACATTGTGCATCAAGTTCGTGAGAGCTATATAACCAATTTTTTTCCATTGCAATCAATAACATAAACATTTTCATTCAGAGGTAAGATAACACAAACAACACGTTAAACATACTCGGAATAGCATAAAGTCAATAGGTAAATATGGTGGACTCACTGGAATAACCTTGGTTGAAGGTGTTGGAAACAAGTTTTTACTTGTTGGAGTTTTTGGGCTAGCAAAAGGGAGAAAGTTGACCATCTAGATGCATGCATGAGTGTCCATAGAACTAACTAATCCATGTTAAACCAAGTAATATAAAAATCAGCACCAAAACATGAATAAGTGATAGCTCTACAAAAAGAATTTGCAAACTATTACTCATAAACAAGCTCATGAATCATGCAACTATATGTATCATTAAAAATCAAGTCAAACATCCCTTTTCCCAATCTTATAAAATCATCCAACATATTTCAACCCATATTTCCAGTAGCTCTCTCATATATAAATGATAGTGTGGTGGTCTCTCAAAGAATCAAACCAAAACAAACAAAAAGACGCTCCAAGTTTATGCGATAAAGTGTTTCGATCGAAAAACAGAAGATGGACGTGTGCAAACCGAGAGTGTGTAGGTCCAGTGGGGTTGTCTTCACATCCCCAAGCTTATGGTCTTCACCATCCTTGGATAGCTCTTGGTGCATCTCCTCCAATCCCTGTGAAAAAAACTTCAAAACACCGTTTCTCCCATTTCTTTTCTGTTGGGTGCATTGATAGTGATAAACAAATAGGTTTCTTGCTGCATATAATCCTTGAACAAAAATTCATATGAGATGCCCAGAAAGTGTATAATGTTGTATGCCTACTCATAAACTCAATTGGATAAAAAAGATTCAACTTAAAAGTTCAAAGCATGCATCAAACAAAATGGGACAGAATCTGTTCAGAAAAACAGCAGCAGCAAAACGTATTTTTCTACTCTACCAAAATTTCTCGAAAAATTCCTAAAAAATTCATGCATATAGAGGATGAAGAATTGTAACTACAGTTCAAATATGAGCTCATTCGGAGTTACAGAATAAGAATTAAAAATCATACCATGCACTGATTCGTGCAGGAATAAAATCTCCGAACGCTATAAGCAATTTTTTCAAACCAAAAAGGGTAAAACTTGGCACTTTATTTAAAACTCCAGAAACTAAACTAGGCACAAAGTCTCTTGTTACAACAAGAGGACACAAAGAAAAATCACACACAAAAATAACCGGGTTGCCTCCCGCAAAGCGCTTTCTTTATAGCCATATAGCTAGGCTTCTTACTTGTTGTTTATCGAAGATGAAGCTCATGAGGGAGCTTGAATGATGTGCCCCTCTTCCTTGGGAAGTGTTCCATGCTCTATACCAGGGTCCCATGTTGCTCTCAAGCCAATGAAGATAATAGTCAAGTTGAAACTAGCACATGTTGATGGTGAAGTTGGGGGATCCAACTCTTCATTCTCCAGTTGTTCTTTTTCAGCATCTTGTTGAGATTGCATGGGCATCCCCAAGCTTATGTTTTTGTCCTCTTCTTTCTGCAAAATATTAGTTCTTTCCATGGCAGCAAGAGTTAACTTTTTACGTTTAATAGCATCTGCTCGAGAAAAGAAATCATCAGCTTCTTGTAATATTTCAAGTTGCTCAAGTGTAAATGTTGCAAGTTCCTCAGGTGTATAATCAAACAGAAAACCCATAGCAAAAGTAATGAAGAACTTACACCCAGACAAGTTTAAAGGAACCTCCCAAGCTTAGATGATTGCAAGATATAAAACAAGTTAAAGAGACCTCCCCAAGCTTAGTCTAGTGCACACAAGAATAGAAACTTAAGCGCTACGCTCCCGGCAACGGCGCCAGAAAAGTACTTGATAACCCCCAAGAGCAGGGGATCACTGTAGCACCTTTCAATGTGGAAGTAAGGTATCGATCCGCAGGAGCAAGAAGGAAAATTTATCTATTCCCTACAACTAAAGTGTCACAAGTTTTAGTTGATTATGCACTAAACAAGTTTAAAGAACAAGATGGTTGATTTAATTGATGAAGTTTAACGTAACAAAACAAGAATGTAAAAGTGTCCCAATCCTCTTCAACGTAAGAGGACAAGACAAATGTTTTCTCTTATAGGAACAATGGGCATGGGTTCATGGGTTCACTTAATCCTCTCTCTCTCATCTACGGTGATTATCATGTTATAGATAAAGTACACATAATTGTCATGTTTTAATGGTAGCTTTTATAACGGCTATATGTCCTAAAACACATAGTTGAAAGAAGTACTCATTTGTGTTGCTAGGTCACCCTCGTAAGGCTAGCGTGGTTGCTGTCACACCCACATCATACTTCTCCCTTTTTACCCCCAGATAAAGGATGTTGGACGGTACTGTGTCACTCAATACCTATGCCTTCTGTCACATTGGCCACCCAGTACCCACATACATCATACTTCATAATGGATAATATTCTAAACACTAGTGCAATGATTTATATTTCATGTGTGTGACCACATCTCTCTCATCTATCTACACTTGGTGGTGTCAATCACCTCATGATAAAGATAAATAAGGCATTATGCATAAATCAAACCATCACATGCATCATAGAATATCTCCAAAGTATGACAAGTCATAAAAGATCCAACACAACAGTAAATGCATAACAAATATTATCTCACACCACAATATCCACCATGGGAATTACATAGACGACCGTAATCATGTTCAGCAGCTCATACGGTACTAATTAGTGAAGCTCAAAGAGAGGAGAGATACATAAGTTACCACCACAAACCCAAATCCAGGGGGTGGACTACTCCCCCTTCATCATGGAGACGGTGGAGAAGTCGTTGGAGAAGGTGGAGACCACCCCGGCAGCGCCCCGCCGGGGTTTTCCCCCTCCAATCTGCAGCTCCTGATCTCCGTTTCGGTGTTTCTGTGTTTGTGCGGCGCTCCTTCCAGAGAACGTCGGGGGACCTTTTTTATAGGCGTTTTTAGGTCAAGACGTTGTCGGTGAAGAAAAGATCGAAGGCAACGGAGCCACGAGGGCCAAACGGGTGGGTCCCACGCGGCTACAGTACTTGGCCGCGTGGGCCACCCCCTTTTGGTCCTCGGACCTCCGTTTGTTCGCTTCCTTCGCCCACAGGTCTTCTTCCTTCCAAATATTGACGCCCGTAAATTTCCAGGTGATTTCGTTGACGTTTGGGTCCCTGAAACATTAAAATAAGAAAACGGGGTTTTCTGCCTATGCAGGGTTAATTCCATAAAAATAGGAAATAAATGAATATTCCCAAAAATCATTATAAAACATTGATATAACCCTTATATGATGCAAATATGATTGGAATATAAGCAATTAAAGTGCAATGTTCATGTATGCATTTTACATGCATCAGTACTCTGCAAAATCTGCTTACGCTGCACAATTCCTTGCGAGAATTTGGGAACCAGGACTTGAGAAAGTGTGGAGCATCCATGCTGAGGGAAAAACAAATTTTTTCATATGGCTGTTGCTTCAGAACAGAAATTGGACTGCTGATCGACTACAATCCAGAGGCTGGCCTCATGACGATCGTTGTTGTCTTTGCGATCAATAGCTGGAGTCAGCATTACACCTTGCACTACAATGTCCTTTTGCCAAGGAGGTTTGGGCCCAATTCGCTGGACAATATCCACTGGAGTTTCTTGCTGCTTCATCCTCGACGACCATTCAAGCCTGGTGGTCAAAGCTGAACGAAGGAAAACTGGATGTAAGCAGAAAGAAAGGGATCACGGCTTCGGTCTATGTAGTGTGGCACATCTGGAAAGAGAGAGGAAGACGTATTTTTCAACAGAAATCGATGACTGCTCCTCGCGTGGCTGAGTTGGTGACCACGGACCTGATGATGCTGCAGATGGCGTAAAGAATAGACAATACAATAGAAAATAGAAACTAGTTTGCCATGAGTAATATGGCGTTTCAGAGAACAACCTTACAGTTGTATGTAACATGTAACTTCTGTTCCCCCTTCTTATAATGAATAAGCAGAGCTCCTGCTAGTTACCGTAAAAAAAAAAGTCGTGGGAATCTTAGCGATGGCGTGATAATATGGGAAAACCGTAGACTGACCCGAGACCAAGTCCTACGGTTGGGAAAGGCAGCAAAAGTAGCCGCGTCTTGCCAAATACATCGCGAGAAACAACACTCAAAAGAATGTGTCTAGCAGTCACCCCGCCGTCTGCAGAGCTGATAAAGCGGATTGTGAGGCCACCCGCTAACGGCAAGGCGATCTATAACATGTTTTTCACTGCGAGCCAAGCAAAAAACGACACTTTGGCAGCGCCCAAGTCTTACAAACCAAGTGCTTGAAAGAGCAAGGAGTGGAGCCAATGAACTGGCCCCATAGGCCGAACCAGCCGTGTGGCAGTATGTGGAGGTTCCACACAATTGAGTCTTCTGCTCGCGATCGTCATGATATCTTTAAGCAAATCCCAGAGGTTCATGAATAGACAATGTGCTGAAGCGACATGTACGCAATATTTAAAGTTTCAACCTCAAGTCCACACTATAGTATTTCTACTCTATGATAAAGCTAGCGCCGCCCCCACAAGGCGGTCATCCGCCGACAAGCTCCCCGAGACCTTGACTACCTTCGACAGCGGGGTGTCGCCACAACATCGGAGGTTGTCGATAAAAAGATGACCTATAGAGATTCCCCATCTATATCCAATCGAGAATAGAAGCGACTTTGAAATCGAGTCTCTTTGGATATAGAAAAAAAAGGGTAAAGAACGAATCGGGGGATGCCCCGGCGGTTCCTACAGGGAAGGCCTAGACAAGGAGGACATGCGGCGGCGCTAGATTACGCCCCTAACATCGTTGCCTAGGGAGCGACACGAGGGGAACGGCTTGATCCCGAGGCTTTATGGTTTTGATTTCGATGAGGATGAATAATCAACAGATGAACATAGCAAAAATCTTATATTTACTAATTGGAGGCACCGTAGAAGGCACCACATTAATTCTCACGTGAAAGTAAAAAATGTCCGTTCGATATATTTCCTACGCATTAATAGCCCTTGATCGAGTTACCCTACTGTGTGCAAGTCTCCGCCTTCTCCATGTACGCGAAACGTTATCCACGCGCAGGTACTGTTATTTCTAGATTTTAGTTCCCTAGCCCTAATCATACGATCTCTCCCGGCTGCTTCCTCTCAGTCGCCGCCGCCGCGGCAGGCAACCACGTGCAAAAGAGCGACCTCTCACGGTAAAACTGATTGGCATTGGTACATCGATCGTCCAGTTTACTGATTAACTGTCCGCCATATTGCTTGAAGGCGTTTTTTCTTTGAACAAGCTTGAAGGCGTTGTTGGAATCGGCGTGAGGCATCAGAAAGGAGATTGGTGCACGTTGAATTAGAAAGCGGCTAACGCTGGGTCTCCACAGGTGAGTTGGAAATCCATCTGTTAAACAAACCTGACACAATAAAAATAGATCGGTGCTGAATAGATGTGATTAGAGGATGCAAAATATGGATCGGTGGATGCTTGATGACTGAACTATGATGCTACCTGTGAATATATAGGTTGAGTAGATCGAACCAAAATTAAGCATATGATGCTTTCAAATAAATTGCTTCGAACATGTATGCATGAGCATGTTAAGCCAATAGTTTTCACGTTCAGGTAAAAAATATAGTTTTCACGTTAGTGTATTAAGAAGTGCGAAACCATAGCATGAAGTGACGAATAAAAACAATTTGAGTATCAACCTGCTAGATGTCCCTCCAATTAGCTGAGATCCGAGCGCCTATGATTGCCTCCTCTTTTGCCACCGGTTCATTACAATTAATCATGATCATTTGATATCTATGTGGCTGCTTGCTAATCCTATTTGCTTTGCTACACACAGTACATAATTTAATCCGAAGGCGGACTGCACCAGTATAATATTTGTCATGTTCTGTCATATTACTTCCAGAATTTGATTACCATTCGAAGCGGTGGCAGGTAAACTTTACTAGGATATCTCAACATAACGATATGCAAAGAAATCCATGACATGAATTTAATCTGAAGGTTGAATTTTATATTTGGTGATATATTTTGAAGGTGATCGTAATTATCATGCCCCTAATTAGCTCTCCAGTAATTATTTTTCCATATACAGGGGCCATTAATTAGAATAGGGATCTGGTAGAGGCTAGGGGTCTACCGGGTCTAGGGCGGAGGTTGTAAGGGTGGAAGTGAGGGCGGAGAGGCTGGAGGGCTCGGCGCCGGCGGCTGGGCGCCGTCGCGGAGGAGGAAGGCGGCGGCTAGGGTTTGGTGCGGCTGGGTGCTGGGGTCTCCCGTCTCCCTTCAGGAGACGAGACAGTATTGATACTGAATATTGTCTGATTAATCATGAAGGAGTACATTTGTTTATATAGGAGGACGGCCTCCTCTAAACCCTAATTTACTTGGGCTAAGCCCCTAATTTACTTGGACTAAGCCCACGACTAGCCACTAGTGGACTTCTTGCGTGTATAGGTCAAACCGACCATAACATCTCTCCCTGCCTTCTCAAACAGCTCGTCCTCGAGCTGAACTTCTGGAAACTGATGGCGGAGATCTTCAAGCTTCTCCCATGTCGCCTCGTCCTCTGGCATGCCTGTCCAATGCACCAAGACGTGCCAGACTCCACGTCGCTGCTGGGCCTTCAGTACGCGAGCCACACTTGCCGGGGCCGGCTCGAGACGACCATCCGAAGTATGTGGGAGAACCGGTGGTGCAGACGGAGGGTCGCCACGGTAGGCCTTCAGGAGACCGACGTTGAAGACGTCGTGGAGGCGCGAGCCCGCGGGCAGCTCAAGACGGTAGGCGAGCGTGCCGATGCGCTCCAGCACACGAAAGGGACCGGCGTAGCGAGGCCCCAACTTGTGCCTGGAGCGCGGGTCCAAGGACTGGGTCGTCCGGTGAAGAAGGCGTAGCCAGACCCAGTCGCCCACCGCAAACTCCGCCTCACGATGGTGTGCATCATAGTACTTCCTGGCCAGCTGCTGAGCCTGAAGAAGTCGCTGGCGCGCCTCAGCCAGTATCTCGTCGCGGGTACGCAGCAGGCCATCCGCCGTCTCAGTACGCGCCGTGCCAGGCGCATAGGGAAGCATCGCCGGCGGTGGTCTCCCGTAGACCACCTCAAAGGGCGTGGCGTGCAGCGCGGAGTGGTAAGACGTGTTGTAGCAGTACTCGGCCCATGCCAGCCAGTCCACCCAAGCTCGTGGACGATCCCCGTGATGCAGCGCAGGTACATGGCGATGATCTTGTTGACGACCTCGGACTGTCCGTCCGTCTGAGGATGGAACGCCGTGCTCATGCGGAGCTTCACGCCCGCCAGCCCAAAGAGGTCCCTCCAGACGTGACCCGTGAACACAGGATCACGATCACTGACGATGGAGGACGGAAACCCGTGTAGGCGAACGATGCCGTCGAAGAAGGCGCGTGCCACGGACGCCGCCGTATAGGGATGGCCGAGGGCGATGAAGTGCGCGTACTTGGAGAAGCGGTCGACCACCGTGAGGATGACGGACTTGCCGCCAACCTTCGGCAGCCCCTCGATGAAGTCCATGGAGATGTCCGCCCACACCTGGGACGGCACGTCCAGCGGCTGCAGCAAGCCCGCTGGACGAAGCGTCTCCGTCTTGTTCCGCTGGCACGTGACACACGCTCGCACCCAGTCTCGCACCAGGGCGCCATCCCCTGGAATATAAAAATCAGCGCGGAGACGGTGCAGGGTCTTCTGGACTCCCTCGTGACCTGCAGCATGCGCCAAGGCCAAGGCCTGGGGCGCAGGTCGCCATGAGCCGGCACGAAGATGCGGCGCCCATGTAGGAGGAGGCCCTCGTCCAGGCGCCATGGCGCGGCCAGTTCGCCGTCGGCCAAGCGCTGGCGCAGCTGCTGCGCATCCGCGGCCTCGGCAGTAGCGCGGCGAACCTCGTCGATGAAGGCGAAAGATGGCCCGGAGCGGATGTAGAGGGCCGCACCCACCGTGGGGGCGTCAGCGGCGTCGTCGAGGTCGCGGCGGGACAGGGCGTCGGCGACGGTGTTGAGGCGGCCGGGGCGGTACTCGACGGTGAAGTCGAAGCCGAAGAGCTTGCTGATCCACTGATGCTGCGGCACTGTGGAGAGGCGTTGATCCAGCAAGAACTTCAGGCTGTAGTGGTCCGTGCGCACACGGAACGTCCGGCCCCACAGATACGCCCGCCAGTGGCGCACAGCCTGTACCAGCCCGATCAGCTCGCGCTCATACGCGGCGAGCTTGTGGTGGCGCGCGGCGAAGGGGCGGCTGAAGAACGCGAGTGGCCCCTCGCCCTGGTGAAGGACGGCGCCGAAGCCGATGCCGGAGGCGTCGCAGTCCACCACGAACGGCTCGTCGAAGTCTGGCATCTGGAGAACGGGGCCCGTCGTGAGTGCCTGCTGCAGAGCGGCGAAGGCCGTGGCCGCCTCCTCGTCCCAGGAGAAAGCGTCGCGGCGAAGCAGGCGCGTGAGTGGCGCGGCGATGAGGCCGAAGTCCTGGATGTATCGCCGATAGTATCCCGCGAGGCCCAAAAATCCGCGAAGAGCTCGCGGCGACTGGGGCGTCGGCCATGCGGCGACGGCGGCGACCTTGTCCGCGTCCATCGCGACACCGTCCGCGGAGATGACGTGGCCCAAGTATGCCACGGAGGTCGTGCCAAACGAGCACTTCGAGCGCTTGAGATGAAGACGATGCGCTCGAAGCTCGTTGAAGATGATGGCCACGTGCTGCAGGTGCTCCGCCCAGGATGCGCTGTAGATCAAAATATCATCAAAGAAAACAAGCACAAAGCGGCGTAAGTAGGGGCTGAGCACGTCGTTCATCAGGGCCTGGAAGGTCGCCGGCGCGTTGGAGAGGCCGAACGGCATCACCAAAAACTCGTAGTGGCCATGGTGAGTGCGGAACGCCGTCTTGGCGATGTCGTCCGGGTGCATGCGCACCTGATGATAGCCCGAGCGCAAGTCGAGCTTGGTGAAGAAACGCGCGCCATGCAGCTCGTCCAGGAGCTCGTCCACGACGGGGATGGGGAACTTGTCCTTGGACGTGACGGTGTTGAGGGCGCGGAAGTCGATGCAGAAGCGCCACGTGCCGTCGGCCTTGCGCACAAGTAGCACGGGTGCGGAGAACGGCGACGTCGAAATCCGAATGATGCCCTGTGCGAGCATGGCCGCCACCTGACGCTCGAGCTCGTCCTTTTGCAGCTGGGGGTACCGGTACGGCCGCACAGCGACGGGCGCCGTGTTCGGCAGTAGGTGGATGCGGTGGTCACAGGGCCGTGAGGGAGGGAGGCCCTGCGGCTCGGCGAAGATGTCGTCGTGTTGCAGCAGTAAGTCGGCCAGGAGTGGATGCGCCTCGTCTAGTGCGGCGGCCATCAGGTGGAGCTGCGGGGATGCGCCGGTGCTGCCCAGGCCCGTCCAGTGAACACGGCGGCCGCCCTCGCGCCAGAAGATGAGGGACAGCACGTCGAGGTCCCACAGGATGGGGCCTAAGGTGCTCAGGAAGTCGAGGCCGAGGATGAAGTCGTAGCAGCCCAAGTCGATGCCGACGCAGTCGATGGAGAACGGCTCGTCGCCTATGAGCACGGGAACCTGTCGCGCCACGCCCTGGCACGTAAGACGGTCCCCGTTGGCGACGGTGACGCTGTACTTCTCCGATCCCGCCGGCTGGAGAGCGAGGCGGCGCATGGCGGTGTTGGACAGGAAGTTGTGCGTCGAGCCCGTGTCCACCAGCGCAGTGAGACGCTCCCCATTGATCGTCACCGGAAGCAGCATCGTCTTCGACGTCTTGATGCCCGCCATAGCATGAAGAGAGACGACGAAGGCGGACGCGTTGACCGGCGCGTAGGTCGTGACACCAGCCTCAGTGACGGTGGCGGCTGCGAGCTCGGCGGTGAGGGCCTCCACGTCGGTGTCGTCGACGGTCTCCAGGTAGAAAAGGCGGGCGCACGTGTGGCCCGGTGCGTACTGCTCGTCGCAGTTGAAACACAGCCCCTTGCGGCGCCGCTCGAGCTGCTCCGCAGACGTCAGCCGCTTGAAGGGGCGAGTCGGCGCAGGAGGGCCCGCGGGCGCAGCGGCCGGCGCGGGGCGCGGCGGGGCGGTGGGCGCCGGGGCGGGTCGGAGCGCGGGACGAGCGCTGCCTCGTTGCGCGTAGACCTGCTGCATGGCGATGGCGCGCTGCTCGTAAGCCCGTGCGTAGTACATGGCCGTCTGCAGGTCCTCAGGCTCGCGCATCTCGACGTCGACGCGGATGTAATCGGGGAGGCCGCCGACGAAGAGATCGGCGCGCTGGCGCGCCGAGACGCCCGGGGCATGGCACGCGAGCGCCTGAAAGCGGTCGGCGAAGTCCTGGACCGTGGTGGTGAAGGCGAGGCGTCCCAGCTCGGCGAGGCGGCTTCCGCGGAGGGTCGGCCCAAACCGCTGGAGGCACAGCTCGCGGAAGCGCTCCCATGACGGCATCCCGCCCTCGTCCTGCTCGAGGGCGTAGTACCAAGTCTGCGCGGCGCCCCGTAGGTGATAGGAGGCGATCCACGTGCGATCGGCGCTGAGCGTCCGCTGCCCCCGAAAGAACTGCGCACACTGGTTCAGCCAGTTCAGGGGGTCGGTGGCGCCGTCGTAGGTGGCGAACTCCAGCTTGGTGAAGCGGGGCGGCTGCTGCGCCAAAGGCGTGACCCCGTAGGCGCCCTCCTGGCGGCCCGGGGTGAAAGACGTGCTCGCGGCGAAGGGGGCAGGAAACCCGCCAGGCCCGCCAAGGGCGTGGGCGGGCTGCTGAACCGTCGTCCGCGCCGCAGTCTGAGTGTAGACGGGCGGCGTGTCGGTCCATGTGGGGATCGGCGAGGGCGAAGGTGGCCACCACGTGGGGAGGCCCTTGCTGGCGGCGGGGGCGGACGAGGTCGGGGTGGCGGACAGGGCCGGGCGGCGGCCGGTGGGGGCGGCGGCGGGTGCTGGCCGGCCTTGATCTCCGCGAGCTCAAAACGGATGGCACGAAGACTGTCGGCGAGGTCCGCCAGGGTAGTGGGCAGGAGTTCGAGGCCCGTGGGGGGGTGGCGGCGGCCTGGAAGGCCGCGGCGTCGGCGACCCCTTGGTCTCCGTCGGCGGCGGCGGTCATGGCGGCGGAGGTGGCGGGGACGGTGTTGGAGGCGGCGGCGGATGTGGCGGAGATGCTCATACCTAGGCAATCTGATACCAAAGTGGTAGAGGCTAGGGGTCTACCGGGTCTAGGGCGGAGGTTGTAAGGGTGGAAGTGAGGGCGGAGAGGCTGGAGGGCTCGGCGCCGGCGGCTGGGCGCCGTCGCGGAGGAGGAAGGCGGCGGCTAGGGTTTGGTGCGGCTGGGGTGCTGGGGTCTCCCGTCTCCCTTCAGGAGACGAGACAGTATTGATACTGAATATTGTCTGATTAATCATGAAGGAGTACATTTGTTTATATAGGAGGACGGCCTCCTCTAAACCCTAATTTACTTGGGCTAAGCCCCTAATTTACTTGGACTAAGCCCACGACTAGCCACTAGTGGACTTCTTGCGTGTATAGGTCAAACCGACCATAACAGGATCACTTTGTTGTAGTATATTTAACTGAATAAAAGTGGTAATAATAAATTAGAATATTATCAAAACAATGAATTGTCCAGGTTATTAATGGCGTGTGATCTTGAGGAGCTTCCGCTGAAGAAGGAGGCACATTCAGAGCTGGTTGAGGGTCATCCACAACTTCCAGAGCACAATTGTCTTTGAATTTAATGTACAAAATTTGGTAAGCCCGCAACATGCAATGCAAATAATTAATAAGATCTTTCCTTTCATGCTGGAAAATTATTACAGTTCTCAACTGCCGGTTCAAGAAAAAGTGCTTAACGAGTGCAAATTTATAAAATAGCTATTAGAAGGCTAACTCAGTTAACACTATTCTAGCTATACAGAAATTATATACATTACCGTAAATGTGCCACAAAATCTGCCTCGCCCTTTCTCCAGCCTTTGGGTGCACAAAACGTCAATTGCGACTGCTTTTCATGCTTACTTAACACATGATGTAATAAGCGTGCCAGACATATGTGTGGTTGGCAGGAACTTTTCACACCTTTTATTTGTGCTCAGAGTTTCTATCAGCACAAGTGAGAAGGCCTGGCCAGCAGGAATAGTGCTTGACCTGAACCTCAAAGGTACATCTTCATTCCCCAAGCAAATTTTCTACTGTTATAGTTACTCTTTAATTTTAGAATTTTTTTCTCATGTGGACACTGCATACTGCGCAGTTAGAGGCACCTTACCCTCTTCTCATGTTAGCCTTTGTTTCCTGTAACAGTTACTCTTTAATTTAACATTGTTTTTCTTCTGTGATTTTTGGCGGCTGTCGTTCCTTTTAAAACTAATTTTCTACTTCTTATGTGGGCATCTCATGTTTACGAGTAGATATTATATGTTGGTTAAGATAAAATTATTATTTTCTTTTGTGAAGAGATTATTTATGAGAATAAGTATATAAGAATTGGCTATTTACATAGTCAAATGCATGTCGTCAATGTTTTTTTCTTTTAAAATACCTTCACCTTGGATTTTTTTGTGAAAAGTTAAATTGTTTACTTCCCAAGACTATGTTTACTAGGTTTTATGTCAGTCCTTGGTTATCATTGGTCCTTTTTACCCAAGAATGCTTCTGCATAAACACAAGATAGGAATGAGAATAAAACATTATTTTGCGTCGACAACTATTTGACCAAGAAGGACGTGAAATAGTGAATGTGGAATGTCATAACTTTAAATAAATTTAAAACTTAGTTTTTGTATCATCAAAACGGTATCTCCCCAAAAAGCTAATGGACAGGGTTCCAAGGTAGAGTTTTTCATTAAATTGTACACATTGATGTATGAGACGAACTTATACATGCTACATCTTCTAGGGGATAGAGTACATGAAATATCAATGATTGCAAACTAGGAAGGCTATATATATTATTCTCCGTCGGTATGCCAGGAAATATTGCATATGCCATGAATTAAGTTCCACACTTAACATATATAATTATTTTGGTTAACATAGTGTTAAACTATCACTAACGCTAAGCTACAAAAAAATTATCATGTGCTGCAAGTACACCAACTGGCATTATGAATTTTCGTCATCCAATACTTAATTTAAAACACAAAATATTCTTTCATTTATGGGTAAATTCAAAATATAGAGACATGTACATACTGAAATTTAAGATGTGAGCATTGTTTTGAAACATCTTAAAAGAGTTTGTGTGTGTTCCATGATATATATGTTAAATATCTTTCATTCCTTAATTTTTAACAATATAATGAGTATTATAATTTTAATAATAAAATTCTAGCCCGTGCAGACGCAGGGGTTGACGACTAGTGCTATCTAAAATTCAAACGTGCCAGCTGCGCATCTGTTGCATGTACAAATATATCACATACGCATCCACCAAGAACAGGACGTACACCATAGTTTCTATCAGAAAACAGTGATGAATTACAGTTACAAATGGGTCCTCTCCTCGCACTCAGTAGCACTTCTTGGCCAGCTGAATGAGAGAGTTGGCCTTCCTCTGCGCTCTACTGGTGCCGGTCTTGGTGATGATCGAGAGGTGCTCGTGGAGGCCGAACCTGAGCGCGTGCACCAGGAGCGGCTGCTTCTTGGTTCCCAGCTCCAGCAGGACGGACAGCGCACACTCCTTATTCTTGGGCGTGCCTTCCTTGATGAGCTGCACGAGCTTCTCGACAAACGGTGTCGTGCCGATCTCGCCGAGGCAGGCGGCGTGCGCTGACAGCAGGAGGAAGATGGAGAGCGCCTCGTCGACCATCCCTAGGCTCTTGTCATCGATGACCTTGAGCAGCGCCGGAACGATGCCCGCGTGAGTGGCCCTGACTTTGTTCTGCTGGTTGAGGATGAGGTTGAAGATGGCCGTGGCGGCGTCCTTTTTGCCCCGGACGGTGCCGTTCGTCAGGAGCTCCACCAGCGGTGCGATGCCGCCTAGGCTCCCGATCGTCACCTTGTTCTCGTCGATCATGGACAGGCTGAAGAGCGTCGCCGCCGAGTTCTCCTGACCCACCGCGCTGCCGTTCCGGAGGATCTCGATGATCAGCGGGATGGCGCCGCCCTTGGTGATGAGGAGCTTGTTGCTCTGGTCGATGGACAGGTTCAGCAGCGAGGTCACCGTGTTCTCCTGCACCTTCTTGTCCGGGTAGGCCAGAAGGCCGATCAAGGCTGGCATGCCGCCGTTGCCGGCGATGAGAGCCCTGTTCTCCGGGGACTCCTTGGAGAGCACCCGGATCTTCTTGGCTGCCTTCCGCTGCACGTCCGGGTGGATCGACGACAGCGCTTCTACCAGTGACGGGATGTCCTCTCTCGGTCGCTCGTCCTGCTCCGCCACGGGTTCCGGCTCCCTCCTCTGAAGCTCCACCTTGTGCTTGTCGCACCACTGCAGGATCAGGTTCTTGAGCGCATAGTTGGGCGCCAACGACAGGTGTGCCAATGGCTGCCGCGTCTTCGGGCACGTCCTCTCGCCGCTGTCCAGCCACGTCTGGATGCTTCTCCTCTCGTACGTCTACACGGTCAAATTTTGTGTTCCAAACATTGTTCATAATTTTCCAGTGTACGTACGATCAAAGCGAGAGGAATTAAACAAGGATATGAAAATGTGCGTGCCTGTCCACTGGCGACAATGACAGGATCCGTCATGATCTCCAATGTGATCGGGCAGAGGAAGTCGTCCGGGATCATCAACGAGGGGCACTTGTCGAGGGACTTGGTCACGAAGACCTCGCCGCCGAGGACGTTCTTCTCGTCGATGCCGGCGACGGCCTTGAACTTGTGGAGGAGCTCGACGATCTGCTTGGTGCTCTCCGCGTGCTGCCCGTTCCGCTCGTTGATGAGCTTCTTTATGGCCACCGTCTCCGCCCTGAGATCCGGCAGCGTCTGCAGCTCCAGCTTGCTGGCCAGCCTATCCAGTATCGCCCTGTCGGCGTTCCTCTCGTCATCCTTATTGTTCTGGAGTATAACCATCAGATCCATGGAAAGCTCTATGTCCTGCGTGTCCGTTCTCCTCTTGCATCTCATCAGCTGTGCGTTCATCAGCCCCACCTTAAACAAGAGGAACACATCTGTGAAACTGTGATGTGACACGGAAATTGTATACGTGAATGGCATGCATAAACAGTTACCTGCTCCATGACTTCATCGGAGATGCCGAGTTCCTTGTAGGGCATCCCGTCCAACGCAGAGTTCATCTTCTCGTACACGGTGCGGAACCTCCCCAGCACGGCCTCGCTCTCCAGCGCCTGAAATTGATTGTATTGCGCTCGATCAATTGGTCAAGATCACGCATCATCGCAAGAAGGACCAAGAATCAAGGCCATCGGATCGAACCAGGAAGATCTTGCTGCCGTCGTTGCAGGAGCGGAGGAGGCGGCGCGCGGCGGCGAACGCCCGGCCCAGCAGGGTGAGGCGGCGGTAGGCGTCCTCCGCGAGGTGGGGCGTGGAGTCGCGGAGCTCCTCGAGGAGCGGGAGGACGAGCTGCAGCCAACGGAGGAGGTTGTGGCACTCCTTGCGCTGCGTGCGTCGAAAGTCAGCGTAGGCACGGGCAGAGTTGAGGGTGGCGAGGAGGTCCTCCACGAGGTCCTCGTCGTCCATCTCCATCGCCCCAGCATCGGAGCATGAGGGCTCGGGGTCGGCCGCGGCTGTGGCCGCGGCGGACGACGGTGGTAGCGCCGGTTGGGGCATGCGGCATCAAGCGGTCGATCAGCGAGGTGTTTCTGTATGGAGAGAGATCAAGGGGTACGCGACGCGAGTGAGCGAGACGGAGAAAGGAGAACAAGAGATGCAAAGCCAAAAATAACGAGGGATCAGGGGACTCCATTGCGTTTTGCGCGCTAAATTCCTGGGAAGTGCATCTTCTGATCTCTGGTCCATACAAGACCTTAAAATTGGAGAGTGCTATATAGAGAGCATGCAGTTTTTGCTCATGGCGGGGAAGACGGTTATTAGGAGCACAAACGCAAAAACAAAATGGAGAACCACTGGTCAAACAGTAAGACTTTACGCTAACAATCATCTGCACCAACGCCGGCAGATGAAGGCCTAAGCTCGACGTCCAATGTACCAGCTTGCCCATGTTTGATGCAATTTTGTCCATGTCATTCTAGACATAGACTAGCTCCCTAGTGGTGCAGCATTTGGCGAGGCAAAACACTTGATATTTTTTTACTTCTACCATCTAATGATAGGAGTAAACAACGACAAGCAAGGCACATATAAACAATTTATCACAGTGAAATGACATGGCTCTTCTTTCTAGGTGTTCATCTCCACGAAGGCCGAGTCGTCAAAACACTGACTCTTGCCGTCTTTCCTATTCTCCGAGTCATCCATGGAAGCCGCCCTAACTACTCATGAATTACAAGGAGTGGCATCACATATCGGCACACAAGTCGTTATGCAATGACACTGCCAGTTCAAGAGCTCTAGCCGGCTTGACAGATCGTAACTCAAAGGCAGGGCCGGCTTTGGCCCAGTGCGAGAGGTGTGATGGCCTGGGGCCCAGCCTAAACAGGGGCCCATAGTAGATATACAGTATGTATATATCCATGGCTTGTTTCAAGCTCCCTAGAGGATTATGCCACCATATCAATAGCTTGCTGCGAAACTTTTGGTGGGGGAGAAAAAATGGCAAACAAAATACTTGTTGGGTCTCATGAGAGGAGATGACAAAACCGGAAGTTCTTGGGAGGACTAGGTTTCCGAGATATCGAGTAATTTAATCTAGCTCTCTTGGCCCGGCAAGCTTGGCGGATTTTACAGGATCCGAACTCTTTGAGTGCAAGGATCCTGGCAGCGGTTTATTTCCCTGAAGGCAGTTTTCTGGATGCTACATTGGGCCCGTCTCCGTCTCGGATTTGGCGAGCTATATTCGATGGGAAAGATGTTCTGAAACAGGGGTTAATTCAGAGGATAGGAACTGGAGAAGAGACAAATATTTGGAACTCGAATTGGCTGCCACGAGATGGCCTGCTCTGGCCAGTTGCGTGTATCCATGGCGACCCACCACACATGGTGAATGAACTGATTGATAATCTTACCGCGACATGGGATATGCAAAAGCTACAGAACTATTTCTTGCCAATGGATACAGAAGTGATCCTCAATATTCCATTGAGCACGAGGAGACAGGCTGATTTTTGGGCCTGGCATTATGAAAAATCCGCTCTGTTAGGTCGGCATACCGGATGTTGGTGACTACTCGAGAAAGGAGGACATCATGGCTGGAAGAGCGAGCTGGTTCTTCAGGCATACAGAAACAGGAAAAGGAGTGGTCCGAAATCTGGAAGGTACAAGTACCATCTAAAATCCGGGTTTTTCTCTGGAACATGGCGACTCAGCGGGCATGCACGATCTGTGGAGCTCCAGACTCGTGGAAACACTCGCTCTTGGAGTGTAACATGGCACGTTGTGTGTGGGCGTTAGCACCGGAAAAAATAACTGATTTGATCGCTAAAATACAGGAGACAGATGCCAAGGCGTGGCTGGCAGTAATGTTCAGCGCGTTATCGCATGTGGACTTGACGAGGACAGTGGTGACCCTTTGGGCTCTTTGGCACGCGCTGCGGAAAGCAATTCATGAAGGAATCTATCAGAGCCCGATGTCAACAAATTGTTTCGTCGAGAGGTTCTTATCAGACCTTGAGCTGGTTGTGCCGGCGGTTGCTGCACGGCGATCACGTACGGCTCAAGGACCAGCTTGGATTCCACCTCCGGAAGGCATGGCGAAAATCAATGTGGACGCTGCCATCTCAAAGAACTCGAACACTGCAGCCTTTTCAGCGGTTGCTCTTAGTTCTGATGGGCAGTTCCAGGGTGCCTCTTCGGTTGTAGTGGAAGGGATCACGGACGCTGAAGCCCTGGAAGCAATGGCATGCAGAGAGGGACTTTCGCTAGCGGCGGACCTTCTTCTACGTCGCTTCAGGGTAGCATCCGACCGCAGCAATGCAGTGCGAAGTATCAGAGGTGATGGGATGGGCTCCTATGGACATGTAATCCAGGAGATCAAGGCACGATCAAGACTTTTTGATCATGCAGAGTTCGTTCATGAAGGAAGAACGACAAACATTGATGCACACAATCTGGCGAGGAGCTCCATTTACCTTACTAGTGGCAGACATGTGTGGTTTCAATCTCCGCCTGATGGAGTTTGTGTAGCTTACCAAATCAATAATGAATAAAGGGTGGTGAAATTCTCAAAAAAATAATATATATTACAGAGTAAAGAAGGAAAAAAATGCACAGCAAGCAGCCAGAGCACGTCCAGCCCAGCTAACCTTGAGCGCAGCAAGCAGCCAGCCAGCCAGCCAGCCACGCCCACGACCGCACGTCTGGTCAGTTGCCGTTTCCTTTCCCCAATCCTCTCGATCAATTCCACCAATCCTCTCGATCAATTCCAGGAGAGCATGAAGGGCCAGTCCCCAACCAGAGCAGCGGCAACGGCGCACCGCATGGAACCGGGAGCTGAGTTTGGGATCAAAATCGGCAAGAATTTGGGGGAGAAGAAGATCATAATTCGGATTTCGGAAGGTAATCTGTAATCACAGATCAATCTATTTCGTAATTCCTGACTTCTGGGCGAATTTTTTCCGTGGTCTCAAACTATCAATCTAAAAACCTCAAATCCTCAATTTCTGATTTGATCTGGTACTTGTGACTAAAGGAGTTTGTCAAATTAAACCTACTGAAAAATTATTTGAGGTCAACAATGTCTCAAGAACGACCGAATGGTTTGGCCATGTGCTGTATTGAGAAGAATATGCTGGATAGTATTGATCTCGACACTCTCATTGATGATTTTGCGTAAAGAAATGCACGGAAGTCTCGTTTCTCATGATTATTGGAGATAGCATGCTACTTCTATATGATTTTTGTGTGTTGTAACTTATATGACACTTGGTTTGAAACAAAGGCAAGAAAAAATAACAAATGTTTGATTTTATTAAAAAATATCAGTTTTATGATTTTATAGCAATTGTATATGTTCATGTATGGAATTGATTTTTTTTATCGGTTGGGCCCATTGGCGATGTTCTCACCGGGGCCTTTCAAATCATAGAGCTGGCCCTGCTCAAAGGACATGCATAGATTATATGCATCACATACATATAAGTCATGTTATTACACCATACCCTGCAAAACTAGTTACATGCATCGACATTTTTTTATTTAGAAAAGAGGGTGCGAATCCCCGGCCTCTGCATCAAAATGATGCACACAGCCGCCGCATTTTATTGCATAGTATCAAGTAAACATTCTGTTACAATTTATGGATCACTCAAAGTGAATACAAAAATCAATCACTTAAACAAAGCTTTATCCATCAATCCTCTTAGGCTGTAGCCATCCACCCCGACAGAAGATAACCTGTACGACCATCATCATTCGAGTACATCCGGAATCCATGAGTCCACGCTGCTCCACAGGGAGAAGATAAGACCACACGTGAATCCAGTAGGTCGCCTTGTTGATAACCTGCAAAAAATGAATAGATTGTGTCTTATTAAACACCACATCATTACGACAATTCCAGATAGCCCATAAGATGGCAGCTACGCCAACCCTAATACATGTTTTAGTCTTTGCGTCAACCCCATTCAACCAAATACTAAACATATTGGCAACGCTAGTCGGTGGGTAAATGTTAAAAGTGAAATGTACCAAACGCCAAATATCGTGAGCAAAAGGACAAGAGATGAACAGATGCTGCACAGACTCGTCTGCGTCACAGAAAACACATTTCTTACATCCAGTCCACCTCCTCTTTGCCAAATTATCTTTAGTCAACAATTCTTTTCAGTGCAAGAACCATAAGAAAATCCTAATCTTAAAAGGAACCTTCAACTTCCACAGATACTTGCGCAAGTATCTTGTATGGCCATTAAGAAGCTCGGTATAATATGACTTGACAGAGAAAACACCTGATTGTGTTAATCTCCATCTAAAACTATCCGGTTCATCCGTCAAGTATATACGCATAAGACGCTCAACTAAATGAAACCAAGATTCTCTAGTATTTCCAACAAGGTTCAGTCTAAATTGCAAGTTAATAGGAGTAGTTCCAAAAACCGCCATTACTGTTATTTGTTTATCAGACGCAATAGTGTACAGCGATGGGTACTCCTACCCTAAAGAAGCATCTCCCATCCATACATCCTCCCAAAAACGTGTCTGGTGCCCATCTCCGATAATGAAAGAACCATACTTAAAAAACTCATCTTTTACTCCCATTAACCCCTTCCAGAAAGGTGAATCCGACGGCTTAACTTGAACTTGTGACAACGTGTTGTCAACCAAATATTTATTAACCAGAAGCTGCTGCCACATCCCATCCTCATGGAGTATCTTGGATAGTGCATGTTGCCCCATGCGTGGTTTTGGTAATTAATGACAATCCTGATGGACTAATGTTTATATTAAAATATCCTTATAGGTCTCATCCATAGGAATTGCTTGGAGTTCATGTGTTGAACTCAAGAAGATTATATGATGACTAAGGTTCTATTCAAGGGTTTATATGAAGAATGGTCATCTAGAGTGATCGAGCTTATTGCATATGTGGCTTGGAAAAGAAGATTGAGTGAACATTCATGTTTATCTCCAAGCCATCACATATATTAAGAGAAGATTATGAAGTACAAATTCAATATGATCAATCTCGGAAGATATCATGTGATTGAATCTTGCAATGGATACATGAAGACGGAGCTAAGCGAGGCTCTCCCATAATGGAGTATGGGGAAGTATTTGGAGAAGTCTTCATCAAGCTAGTGCTAGAAAGCACGATCAAGAAAGTTGTTCCAACTTAAGAGAGTCAAGATCGTCATCATCTAACTCAAGTGGAATGCGCAAGGCAAAGGTATGATCTTGATAGGGTTTCTATTTTACCGGTCTCATGGTGTTAGTGGGAGACCGGGTTATAGGATAGACACCGTACTATCAAGAGGGGCTCTCAAGTGAGTAACTTGATCGCATCTTTGTGGAGAGCTCAAACCTTTGCATACTTGCATATCATCTTTCTTGGTTCTTATTTGGCTTTTATCCATGTGAGGATTTAGAGAGCTTGTGTTCATCTCCATACCAAACTCTAGTTTATCAAAAACGGATCTTATTCGATTTTCTTGTTGTGTTTTTTATGTTGGAGGTTTTACCGGTTTGTCTTTTATAGAGAGTTCAAACTCTCTCCTTGTGGCTTCCTCCTCACATGATGGACTATGACGTTTCTCTGCATGATCTTGTAGTACTCTTCGTTGCGAGTTCAACGAGCCCAAGATCATTGAAAATGCAGTCCGGACGAGAAAGTTATTGTTGTTTTGGTGCTCAAAGTCCTAGAGGACGGCGCTTGCGGTATAGGGGACGGAAGTGCCCCGGAGACTTTTTGGACCGGAGTCTCCGCCATCCCTGGACCGGAGTCTCCACCCCCTTAGGCCGGAGTATTCGGTTTTATTTTTCCTACAACGGCTATTTTTCGTGGGGACCTATAAAAAGCCCCCTTCTTCCCCATTTGAGGTGCTAGTTGTTGAGCACGTTTTTCCCTCTCTCTCTCTCTTCTCCATTGCTGACCTTGGAAAAGCTTGCCTTCCTCTCAATCTCTCCCATGATTCTTGCATATCTTTGAGGGAAAAAGTGAGAGGAGATCTAGATCTACAATTCCACCAATCCATCTCTCCTCTAAGTGAGGGGAACCTAGTAGATCTTGATCTTGGAGTTCTTGTGTGGTTCTTGTTGGGGGGATCATAACCCGGTATACCCATGGAGGTAGAAACAAGACCCGCCAGGCAGGAGGCCTGGTGAGATTAGCAAGCCACCGTCTTGGGCCGGGTTACGCGATGGGCCAGAAGGCTAGGCGGTGACCCGGTAATGGAAGGAAGGTTCCAGAAGACCTGGGGCAGAGCATGCCGCGTAGTCCAAGACCTGGAGATCATGAAGGATAAAGAGTTAGAGTAGGACTCCGAGATCGAGTATAACTCGAACTTTCCTTGTAAGCGACCAGGGGACCCGGCAGCCTTTATAAGCCGGCTCCTGATACGTCTCAAACGTATCTATAATTTTTGATGTTCCATGCTTGTTTTATACCAATTGCTACATGTTTTGCATCTACTTTATCACTTTTATACATTTTTTGGGACTAACCTATTAACAAGATGCCGAAATGCCAGTTCCTGTTTTCTGCTGTTTTTGTATTCCAGAAAAGCTAGTCTGGAAATATTCTCGGAATTGGACGAAACTACACGGGGGTGCCTATTTTTCCAGAACATGCCTGACGGAGCGAAGGAGCAGCAGAGGAGGGCCACCAGGAGGCCACACGCACCCAGGGCGCGGGCCCCCCTTCTGCCGCGCCCTGGGGTGGTGTGGGCCCCTCGGGGGTCCGCGGCCGCCGCCCTTTCGCCTACTTATTCCCCCTGACGCGAAAACCCTAAGTACATGAGCAAATATCCACGAAAAGATCCAGAGACGCCGCCGTCGTCAACCCTAGCTCGGGAGGGTTCAGAACCTCTTCCCGACACCCTGCCGGAGAGGGGAATCGTCACCGGAGGCTTCTACATCGCCATGCCTGCCTCCGGAGTGATGCGTGAGTAGTTCATCCTTGGACTACGGGTCCATAGCAGTAGCTAGATGGTTGTCTCTCCACTTTGTGCCATCATGTTTAGATCTTGTGAGCTGCCCTACATGATCAAGATCATATTATTGTAATGCTACATGTTGTGTTTGCTGGGATCCGATGAATATTGAATATTATGTCAAGTTGATTATCAATCTATCTTATATGTTATTTAAGATCTTGCATGCTTTCCGTTACTCGTAGATGCTTTGGCCAAGTAGATGCTTGTAACTCCAAGAGAGAGTATTTATGCTAGATAGTGGGTTCATGTCTCCGTTCAACCTGGGACAGTGACAGAAAGTTCTAAGGTTGTGGATGTGCTGTTGCCACTAGGGATAACCTAACGATGCTATGTCCACGGGCATATGTGTTTGTTTACATTATGCACTTTACTTAATGCAATTATCTGTTGCTTGCAACTTAATACCAACGGGGGACTCGGATGACAACCCGGCGGTGGATTATTAGTCATAGATGCTGTTGGATAGGGTCTATGTATTATGTCGTAATGCCCAATTAAATATCATAGTAGTCAACATGTCATGTATATGCATTGTCATGCGCTCACTATTCGTCAATTGCCCAACTGTAATTTGTTCACCCAACATGTTAGTAATATTTAATGGAGAGACACCACTAGTGAACTGTGGACCCGGTCCATTCTTTTACACTGATTAAACAACCACAAACTGCAAACTGTTACTTTTTCATTCTCTGCAATTTAATACTCATTTTCCAAACCATATGTTTAATCCTTTGTTTTCAGCAAGCCAGTGAGATTGACAACCTCACTGTTTCATTGGGGCAAAGTAGTTTGATTGTGTTGTGTGCAGATTCCAAGTCAACAGTCCAGACTCCCTGCAACAGCTATTTTTCTGGCGCCGTTGACAACCTTCTGAAGAGTTGATGCTCCTACTAGTTCGATAACCTTGGTTTCTTTTTGAGGGAAAACTTGCTGCTGACTACATCATACCTTCCTCTTGGGGTCTCCCAACGAACGTGTGTTTCACGTCATCAGCTCCTAGGTCATAGATCGATAAGCCCTATCAAGAGATATCACCGCTACCAAGCGAAACCCTTGTAACCCTAGACTTGAGATCCGGCATATTGCATCCGTGTCATCGAGTTCACCACATCAATACAGCAAAGCAGGAAATAGGTCTTTATCTCCAATGGAGAGGCTGAACCTGGGTAAATCGTGTGTCCCCGTAGAGCTAGATAATCTCCTATACACCAGAGCCGCCATGTCCCCCAACTTAAGTTACACCCTGGTAACATCTGCCGCGACAATCCCACGACAGTTGTCGCCCACCGTGGGGCATGCGTCCAAAGGTGTTTACATCACGGGAGAAGCTCGGCGAGGCATGCGGAACCTCGCCATCGGCGAGATCCTCATCAACTCAGACGGAGAAAGCGTCGTCGACGATTTTGGGTGGAGCCCGGAGTCAGATCTGATAGAGACAGGCGAAGTCATCCCCATCGGCCAGGTCAACGTCTTCGTGGGCATGGTTCACGCCGCGAGACCCACCGAGGAGGAGGTTGAGTACGACTCTGTGTCAGGAGCCGCCACCATCGTCCAATCTGATGGAGAGGAGTCAGTAGGCACGACAGAGATCGAGTTAGCTATTTCCATGCAAGGGGAACAACCGGAGGAGCCGGTGTGGACCTCGCGTGGCGAGATCGATGAGGATACATTATCAATCTTACCTTTGTTTGAAGACCGGTACGGTTACGACATTGAAGAGGAGGAATACGAGTCATCCCCGGGTCCGGTGCGCCGGGTTGCAGTTTACACGGCGCCAGCAACCAACCTCGACCCGGCGTCAGTAACAACGGCTGCCATGGCAGTAGCCGCGGCGTTGACCGGGCAACACCACCAGCAACGACCAACCGCGATTCAAGACCCGCCACGGGCCCGGGTCGACGGAGAAGCTACCTCAGTCACGAGTGAGTGATGGCCCTTGACGTAGTTACCTGCGTCAAAAGAATATGGGTTAGGTTGAGACTCCAAGTGCAGAGTGTGTAGTATAGGAAAGACGGTTTTCCCCACGAGGGGTGACTCGAGGGTTTAATATCGAACTCTCGGGGAATCAGTAGTGAAAGATTTATCTTCTTATCCTTCTCTTGAAAACCTACAAACAAAGTAAATTGTTTTGGCCCTCAACCTCACCAAGTGGTTGTCAAGCACAAGGTGTGAGAATGATATCAAAATAAAATGAATGCAAAACAGCAAATAAATATGCAATGATGATAAATAAATATGCAAGGATGGTGGAAACAATGATGGATGATATTTTTGGGTTTTGTATTATGAATGCAAGATGTAAAAGTGTTTTTGTATTTTCGGATTTTTAAATGGCAGAAAATGTAAAGTGGATAAAAGTTGTTGGAAAGGTGTTTCTTATGATTAAAAATGGACCGGGGTTCATGGTTTCACAAATGCACTCTCTCTTTAATAAAGTGGTAGACAATGGAACACTAGAATTGACATATGAGATTGCAACAAAAAGTTTCATGACAAGTTACTAATTATATGGGCATCACGTCCTAACATAGAGATCTTTTGTTTATTAATCTCTCTTATAACACCTTAGTAATTAAGATAAATCAGAGCATAGCATTAAGTTTCATGACATGAAGTTAAAATAAGAACATGCTAGATCTAGTCATGGAGTAGTGGCAATGGTCACACCCACATCTCCGGTAGCAAGGTATTTTTCTTTATCCCTAGTGAGGCAACAAAGTAAGGTAAAAACCCAAGTGGATGCGGAACTTTCTCTCACGTTCACCGCACTAGCCACCCCCCGTTACTCCAACTAATGCACACGTTCCCCCTCACACGCTCTCATACACATGCTTGATCAAACAAGTAAACAAGAACGGGGTACATAATATGCATCTACTTTCATAACTGAAACAAAACTATTGCAATCTCAAACATATATTAACTCATAAAAAGATCCACCACAAAGGTATTACATAGATGACCGTAATCATGTTCAGCAGCTCATACGGTACTAATTAGTGAAGCTCAAGAGAGGAGAGATACATAAGTTACTTCCACAAACCCATAGTCCAGGGGTGGACTACTCCCTCTTCATCATGGAGACGGTGGAGAAGTCGTTGGAGAAGATGGAGACCACGCCGGCAGCGCCCCGCCGGAGTTTTCCCCTCCAATCTGCAACTCCAGGTCTCTGTTTCGTGGTTTCTGTGTTTCTGCGGCGCTCCTTTCCGAAGGGCGTCGGGGACTATTTTTATAGTCGTTTTAGGTCAAGACGGAGGCTCGGGAAAAAAATCGACAACGGAGCCACGAGGCCCAGTTGGTGGGTCCCACGCGGCCAGATCTGGCCGCGTGGGCCACCCTCTTCTGGCCCTCGGGCCTCCGCTTGTTCGCTTCCTTCGCTCCCACGCTTTGTTCCTTCCAAAAACTGATGCTCGTAAATTTCCAGGTCATTTGGACGTCGTTTGGGTCCCTGAAACATCAAAATATAGAAAATAGGGTTTTCTGCCTGTGCAGGGTTAATTCCAGAAAAATAGGGAAACAATGAAATATTCCCAAAATCAATATAAAACAATGATATAACCCTTATATGATGCAAATATGATTGAAATATAAGTAATATAATGCAAAGTTCATGTATGCATTTTACATGCATCAACATCCCCAAGCTTAACCTATACTCGTCCTCGAGTATGAAGGTGATAAAACTAACATGGACTTTGCAATTTAATACTATCAAAGGATATCAAAGATGATTACTATTGCTACATAGAGTCAAATGATTCATTCTTCAAAGGAGTAGCAATATACAAGATAGATTATGAAGTGATATCAAATATTCAATGTAAGGATGTTCAATGATAATTCACAAAGTGTAACATAGAAGAAAGTACTATGGACCAAATGTATGCATAATGAAAAGTAAAAACATCCTATAATGGTCATAGAGTATTCTTATAAATCTGAATATAAAAGGTGGACACTTTGGAAAGATATATAAATGAGTAGAGGTAAAACATGAATAAGTTTCATCTAACTTCCAAATGCTTCTACTTAAGTTAATGTTTGCAATGTGGTATTCATTGGTGTCAAGCTCTCATTACCCCTATCATAGCATCTTGAATGGTTAAAGTTTAAAGTGAAAGCAAATATGAGTAGTATGCTTGACAAAGTATGGGTTGAATGTCTCATGCCCCGTGAATACGAGTACCTACACCACGGTGTTACTCAACTTGGGACACAAAAGCAAGTTCAAGTTAAGGTCATTGTAAGTAATATAATAGCGTCATCAAGAGCGTCAACTGGGGTACCTCTTGTCCCAGGACATGGAACAAGCCCATGTCAAAATGACAAGACAAACAAACAAAATGAACAATCTCACACCCTTTTTATTTACTATTGGTATAGCTTTTTATTGTGGGGTGCATCACTGAAGGTTCACCATAGCATGTAAGTAAATTTCCACCATGAATGATGCATGGCTTAGATTAGCGGCCCAGGCGTCTCTCTAGCCATTTATACAAACTCATTAAACTCACTAAGTTTCCACATTTATTTGGCACCATGATAAGCATCCATAAACAAAAGTACATGATATCAACAAAATATAAAGAGCACGTTGAAAGCTTGCCATGTGACAGCACATATGAGCTAACTCCCAACCAAGACTCTTGTCAAGCTCACAACTTCATAATTTTAATCACAATGGGTCATGTTTATTAAGTGCAATAAAAGTAAGGTGTGCATCAAGTTCGTGAGAGCTCTTTAACCAACTTTTCCCATAACAATCAATAACATAAGCATTTTAATTCAGAGTATAGATAATACAAAATAACATGATAAACATACTCGGAATAGCATAAAGCTAATAGGTAGATATGGTGGACTCACTGGAAAAACTTTGGTTGAAGGTGTTGGAAACAAGTTTTTACTTGTTGGAATTTTTGGGCTAGCAAGAGGGAGAAAGTTGACCATCTAAATGCATGCATAAGTGTCCATAGAACTAACCAATCCATGTTAAACAAAGTAAAGTAACATTCAGCATCAAAACATGAATAAAAGATAGCTCTTGATAAAACACTTGCAAATTAATATTCATTAAAAGCATATGAATCATGCAACTATATGTATCTTTTGAATCAACTCAAACATCCCTTTCCCAATCTTTTTAATAGCATCCAACTTAATTCAACCCAAATTTCCAGTAGCTCTCTCATATATAAATGATAGTGGTGGTCTCAAGACAAACAAAAATCAAACCGAAATAAAAAGCAAATAAAAGACGCTCCAAGTTTATGCGATAAAGTGCATTGATCGAAAAACAGAAGTTAGACGTGTGCAAACCGAGAGTGTGTTGGTCCAGTGGGGTTGTCTTCACATCCCCAAGCTTATGGTCTTCACCATCCTTGGATAGCTCTTGGTGCATCTCCTCTAATCCCTGTGAAAAAACTTCAAAACACCGTTTCTCCCATTTCTTTTCTGTGGGGTGACATTAGTAGTGATAGACAAAGAATTCTTGCTGCATAAATCCTTAACAAAAATTCATATGAATGTCCAGAAAGTGTATAATGTTGTATGCCTACTTATAAACTCAATTGGATCAAAAAGATTCAAGTTAAAAGTTCAAAGAATGCATCAAACAAAATGGGACAGAATCTGTCCAGAAAAACAGCAGCAGCAAAACGTATTTTTCTACCCTACTTAAATTGTCGAAAAATTCTGAAAAATTCATGCTTACAGAGGATGAAAAGTTGCAACTACAGTTCAAATATCAGCTCATTCGGAGTTACAGAATAGGAATTAAAAATCATACCGTGCACAGATTCGTGCTGGAATAAAATCTCCGAATGCAAATAGCAACTTTTTCAAACCAAAATAGGTAAAACTTGGCACTTTATTAAAAATTCCAGAAACAAAACTAAAAACTAAGTCTCTTGTTACAGCAAGAGGACACAAAGAAAATCAAAAATAAAAACAACCGGGTTGCCTCCCGTAAAGCGCTTTCTTTATAGCCATGTAGCTAGGCTTCTTACTTGATATTTATTGTGGACGAAGCTCATGAGGGAGCTTGAACTTTGATGTGTCCCTCTTCCTTGGGAAGTGTTCCATGCACTTCTTGTGTGGAAACTGAAACTTCACATTCCCTTCTTTTGAATCAATGATAGCACCTGTGGTACGAAGAAAAGGTCTTCCAAGAATAATTGGACTAGAGGTTTTATTCCCCATATCCATGATTAGAAAATCAACAGGCACAAATGTCATATGCAACTCTACCATAACATCACTTACTTTTCCTAAAGCATGTTTAATGGAATCATCAGCAAGTGCAAGTTCAATAGAGCATTTTTCAAGATTCTTTAATTCAAGTACTTCATATATTCTTTAGATAAAACAGAGACACTAGATCCTAGATCTAATATAGCATGGTGTGTCTCTTTTCCAATGGTTACTAGTACTTTGGGAATCCATATATCCCCAAGCTTAGGTGGTATCATAGCTTCTTGGTTGTACCTAGCAATCTTTTCTTTTAAAACATGATTAGCAATATAAGAACCAAAACCTGCTTGGTTAACATTAATGGAAGGATCACTTGCAAATTTTTGTAAGATAGATATTAATTCATGCAAGCTACAATTCTCTAAGTCAAGCAATGGTTCCTTGACTTCACTAAGCATTTTAACTTCCTCAACTTTTCTCTCTTTCATTACCATAATAGTTTCCTTAGCAATTCTCTCTTGCTCATGAATATGTTCCCAAGATTTATTTATAACCTCTTGACAATATTTAATTGTTTCCTCATGTTTTTGAGCTATAATGGTGTTCTTTAATGAGGAAACTTCCTTAGTGAGCTGATCTACCCTTTCAAACAAAGAGTCTTGTTTTTCAAACTTAGATATAAATTCCTTATTAAGCTCCTTTTGAGTAGATATAAATGATCTAATGGTGTTTTCCAAATCACTAGAAACATTACACTAGTGGCATATTTGTTTGGCACATATGGGGGTTTATTATAGGAATTATAATTGTTGTTACCATACCCATTATTACCATAGTTCCTAATGAAGTTGACATCAACATTTTCAGGATTATTACCAACTAGTTCTTGCAAAGGCACATTTTCAATATTTTGTTTATTAATGAAAGCAAGAATAGTGTCCATTTTAGATGACAAATCATTTGTTTCTTCTATGGAGTTTACTTTCTTAGATGGATTAGGTGCTCTATCAGTATGCCATTGACTATAGTTTTGCAAAATACTTTCCAATATGTTCTTAGCTTCTACTATAGTTTTTCCCATAAAAGCCCCTCCAGCAGCGGAATCAAGAATATTTCTAGACATGTAATTTAGACCATTGTAAAAAGAGTGTAATATGGTCCATTCATTGACCCCATGTGATGGACAAGTTCTAAGCATAAGTTTTATCCTATCCCAAGCCATGGCAACATGTTCATTTTCATTTTGCCTAAAAGAAAGAATATTGTTTCTATTTTGCAAAATTTTAACAGGAGGATATATTTCTTAATGAAAGCTTCTTTTAGATCATCCCAAGAATTAATGCTACATAGGTAATGAATGCAACCACTCTTTAGCTTTTCCTCTAAGTGAGAAAGGAAATAACTTCAGTTTTAGAATATCACTTTCCACATTTTTAAATTTTGCATGTCACATATTTCAACAAAATCATGAAGATGCATAGAGGCATCCTCCATAGCACTACCGCCAAATTGTTCCCTAGTTATCAAGTTCAACAAACTAGGACTTACTTCATAACTATCAGCTTTATATCAGGTGTGGCAATGGGCCTAGCAATAAATTGATCATTTGGAGTGTTTGTGTAATCACACAACTTAGTTCTTTCTCCCATTTTAGCAAGTTTTTATGTGTTTTTTAATTTTTTATGCAAAACTGAAAATAAAATGCAAACCGAAATATAAATATGATATGCAAGACAATAACAAAACAAAATAAATGCTTTGAAGGTAAAGATGGATAAGATGATGCTCACGTAGGTGCAACCTCCCCAAGCTTAGGTGTTTGCACAAGTTGGTGATGAAGTTGACTTGTTGTGAGATACCCTTGGATAAACCTTTACAGCAATGATTCCCCGGCAACGGCGCCAGAAAACTGTCTTGATGGCCCTTGACGTAGTTACCTGCGTCAAAAGAATATGGGTTAGGTTGAGACTCCAAGTGCAGAGTGTGTAGTATAGGAAAGACGGTTTTCCCCACGAGGGGTGACTCGAGGGTTTAATATCGAACTCTCGGGGAATCAGTAGTGAAGATTTATCTTCTTATCCTTCTCTTGAAAACCTACAAACAAAGTAAATTGTTTTGGCCCTCAACCTCACCAAGTGGTTGTCAAGCACAAGGTGTGAGAATGATATCAAATAAATGAATGCAAACAGTAAATAAATATGCAATGATGATAAATAAATATGCAAGGATGGTGGAAACAATGATGGATGATATTTTTGGGTTTTGTATTATGAATGCAAGATGTAAAAGTGTTTTGTATTTTCGGATTTTTAAATGGCAGAAAATGTAAAGTGGATAAAAGTTGTTGGAAAGGTGTTTCTTATGATTAAAAATGGACCGGGGTTCATGGTTTCACAAATGCACTCTCTCTTTAATAAAGTGGTAGACAATGGAACACTAGAATTGACATATGAGATTGCAACAAAAAGGTTTCATGACAAGTTACTAATTATATGGGCATCACGTCCTAACATAGAGATCTTTTGTTTATTAATCTCTCTTATACTCCACCAAGATGCGAACTAAATCATAACACCTTAGTAATTAAGATAAATCAGAGCATAGCATTAAGTTCATGACATGAAGTTAAAATAAGAACATGCTAGATCTAGTCATGGAGTAGTGGCAATGGTCACACCCACATCTCCGGTAGCAAGGTATTTTTCTTTATCCCTAGTGAGGCAACAAAGTAAGGTAAAAACCCAAGTGGATCGCGAACTTTCTCTCACGTTCACCGCACTAGCCACCCCCCGTTACTCCAACTAATGCACACGTTCCCCCTCACACGCTCTCATACACATGCTTGATCAAACAAGTAAACAAGAACGGGGTACATAATATGCATCTACTTTCATAACTGAAACAAAACTATTGCAATCTCAAACATATATTAACTCATAAAAGATCCACCACAAAGGTATTACATAGATGACCGTAATCATGTTCAGCAGCTCATACGGTACTAATTAGTGAAGCTCAAGAGAGGAGAGATACATAAGTTACTTCCACAAACCCATAGTCCAGGGGTGGACTACTCCCTCTTCATCATGGAGACGGTGGAGAAGTCGTTGGAGAAGATGGAGACCACGCCGGCAGCGCCCCGCCGGAGTTTTCCCCCTCCAATCTGCAACTCCAGGTCTCTGTTTCGTGGTTTCTGTGTTTCTGCGGCGCTCCTTTCCGAAGGGCTTCGGGGACTATTTTTATAGTCTTTTTAGGTCAAGACGGAGGCTCGGGAAAAATATCGATGGCAACGGAGCCACGAGGGCCAAGTTGGTGGGTCCCACGCGGCTAGATTCTTGGCCGCGTGGGCCACCCTCTTCTGGCCCTCGGGCCTCCGCTTGTTCGCTTCCTTCGCTCCCACGCTTTGTTCCTTCCAAAAACTGATGCTCGTAAATTTCCAAGTCATTTGGACGTCGTTTGGATCCCTGAAACATCAAAATATAGAAAATAGGGTTTTCTGCCTGTGCAGTGTTAATTCAAGAAAAATAGGGAAACAATGAAATATTCCCAAAATCAATATAAAACAATGATATAACCCTTATATGATGCAAATATGATTGAAATATAAGTAATATAATGCAAAGTTCATGTATGCATTTTACATGCACCAGTGAGACTAAAGATACTACACTTCACATGAACACGTTTGGGTTCCTGATGAATAGGGCCTCAGGGGAGGGGATATCTAATCCCCCAAACCCGGCCTTGTTTAGTAATAATCTGATACCGGATCCCACTGCCCTCATGCAAGTGGTAACTCCGGAGAACGCAGCAGTGCGTGCCAGAGAGTTGGACACCGCACGCCACGCCTTAGAGCAGCAGCGGTGGGAAGTCGAATTAGAAAACAACAGATGACCGCCAGACAACAGCAGCTGGACGAGCAAGAAAATCGTATTAGACACAACGCAAGCGTCTTTGAGAATCGCCACAACGACATGACCAGAGTGCAGAACAGGAGACATCAGAGCCGGCTGGGCCTTGGAGGTCACCAAGTTGACCTGGCTAATTTGTTTGTTACACCACAGGATCAGCCGGTCAGGGCGGGGCAGGATGCCCCTACTTATGGAACAGGAGCAGGACAAACTAGAGAAGCTGTAGGAACTAGACCCGGCACTGTGCCAGCCGGATCACCGCAGGTACCTACCGGGGGAGCCGGAGGTAACAACGGAGTTATGCCACCAACCCCATCCAGATTTCATACGCCGCCGGGTCACTACAACAATCCAACGGACAACGTGTACGTGGCAACGCTAGCACTGGACCGTATCCTTTGGGAAACTCGCCTCAAGAAATAGAAACCCAGCGTGCCATAGACATGTTACGTACAGCTGTGGTGCAGCAAGCTAATTACCCAGATAACAGAAGTGGTCTTCATGGAACACCGTATAATAGCCGCTCGAGAAGCCGCCAGGGAGAGAGCCCAAGACAGGTCCAATCCAGTTCAGCACGGCGGAGAGCAGAGCAGGGAAATCAACTACCACCGCTGCCACCGCCCAGGCAGGCTGCTCCCGCGGCATCAGCTGCGCAAGCCATTGTTGGTAGTTCAAGAGCGAGGCGTGCGGCGAACTCTGCAGCACGCGTTGGAGGAGCCGGTGGGCACCCGCAGCAGGAGCAGCAGTAAGTTCACCCGCACCAATGGGAAGGCCAACTCAGGTAGTTGTGGCTTCAAACTTGGCTGGGCCCAAGTGTCTTTCAGATGCCATCAGAGCGGAGCCTTGCCAGAAAAAATTCAAGGAGCCAAGTAAGATCACTAATTATGACCCCAGTATGGAGCCAGAGACATGGTTGAGTAGTTTCAAGATGGCTATGTGTATTCGCAATGCTTCAGAGAATCTTCACGCCAAGTTCATGTACCCGATGATGACCGATGGTGCGGCAAAACTGTGGTTTAATACCCTCCCTGAAAAGTCCATCAAATCTTGGAGTAAACTCAAGGCAGCTTTCATCAAGAATTTCAAAGGAACCTGCAGGCGGCTTTACACAATTGTAGATCTGGATCGATGCGTGTAGAAGAAAAATGAATCCGCTCGCAGTTGGATGCATCGGGTTACAGAAATCCTTCACTCGTCCACAGATATCCTTCCCAGGAACGCAATACAGTCCATGGAGAAAACTTGCAGATATGACCCCTTGTTCAGAAATTGGGACGCATGAAGTCCAGTAGCGGGTCGCAGAGATCACCATGGGAGAGTTGATGGACGCATGCAACAAGCATGCTTCTACTGATAAAACCAAGGATGATAATGAAGAAGAAAAAGGGAAGGGTAATGTGAATAATGGAGGAAAAGCCCACAATGGTGGAGGACAGAACAACCGCAACAACACTAACAATGGAAATCAGAACAAGAGGCCGTATGGTGAAGGAAATTCAGACCTAGTTGCAAATACCAACTCAAGGTTTCAGAAACAGCGCACAGATGGAAACTTTCAGGGCAACGGAGACAATTACAACAGGGGTAACAATTACAGGGGCCGACCACGTCCAACCAATCACATTGAGGCCTTCAGAATGCCGTGTCCTCGTCATAGCAGGTTTGGCAAACCCGCCAACCACTCATTGGAGCAATGCGTGGATTTGCAAAGATGAAAAAATGAAGCAATTTAGCAAGCTTTGCACGAAGGTGGCTGCGGGGGAGGACCCAGTCAGGGTGGAAACCCGGGTAATGGGCCACCACTCGGGGCAAACGCAGGAGCCGGCAATCCAGGCGCTAGACAAAATAGTGAAGGTCAAGGCGGGTTTCAGCAGAATCTGAAGCAGCTTGGCCAGTATCACGTCCATACTACTCATAGATCAAAAAGAGAAAGGAAGTTAGTCAAGCGAGCAGTTAACGCGGTTGCATCAGCAGTTCCAAGATATATGAAGTGGTCTGAGTACCCTGTTACATGGAGCAGAGAGGATCACCTGCCCAATGTCGAACATCCGGATCTCCTAGCTTTGGTGGTAGCACCTCAGGTTGGAGGCTATATTCTGCACAAGGTGCTGATGGACGGTGGTAGTAGTATCAACATCTTATATTGGGAGACCTTTTTGCGTACGGGTCTCAAGGAATCACAGTTGTAGAAAACATCTACAATTTTTCACGGCATAGTACCGGGGAAGTCAGCCAAGCCAGAGGGGAAGATTACACTTGAAGTAGCCTTTGGCACGTCCAAGAACAATTTTTGTTCAGAGATGATTACATTTGAAGTGGTTAAGTTACAAAGTCCATATCACGCTCTGTTCGGCAGACCTGCCTTTGCCAAGTTTATGGCAAGGCCGTGTTACGTTTAGTTGCGGTTGAAGATTCTGGGTCCCAATGGGATCATCACCGTTCATGGAAGCAGGGAGATGGCTGCACAGTGTGACGATGGCGATGCCGCTTTAGCTGAGCAGGCCTGTGCAGAGGAAGAGCTATAATACTACAAGTCCACAGTAAACCCGGATGATCGCACAACATTGAAGATACCAGTTGCAGAGGACAGGGTACAGTTTCAGGCAGCACATGACAGAAAGATGATAGATTTTACGCCCGACGATTCTTCCAAGCAGTTCGCCGTGGGGACAAACTTAACTGATAAATAGGAAAGCGCGCTCATCGAGTTCATCCGTGAGAATCGGGATGTTTTTGCATGGAACCCAGTGACATGCCAGGCATACCGACTGAACTCGCTGAGCACAGCTTACATGTGGACCTAATGCTAAACCAGTAAAGCAAGGACTATGGAAAATGAATGAGGAAAGGAGAAAGGCTATAGGAGAAGAGATAGCCCGGCTATTGGCAGCCAGCTTTATCATGGAGGTTTTCCATCCCAAGTGGTTGGCTAACACGGTTCTAGTATTGAAGAAAAATAATGAGTGGAGAATGTGCATAGATTTCACAAGTTTGAACAAGCATTGCCCCAAAGATCCGTTTGCATTGCCACGGATTGATCAGATTATCAATGCTGTCGCAGGCAGCGAGTTGTTGTGTTTTTTGGATGCATATTCAGGATATCACTAGATCAAGCTCAAAGAGGAGGATTGGCGAAAGATTGCATTTATAACCCCCTTTGGAGCCTTTTGCTATAAAACTATGAATTTTGGTTTGAAAAACGCAGGAGCAACTTATCAGAGGTGCATTCAAAACTGTTTCCATGATCAGATTGGACGCAATGTGCATGCCTATGTGGATGATATTGTGATCAAGACAGAAAAGGCCGGGTCATTTATTGATGATTTGAAGGAAACTTTTGCGAATCTGTGAAGGTACAATATGAAGCTTAACCCGACCAAGTGTGTATTTGGTGTTCCAGCAGGAAAACTTCTTGGTTTCATAGTGTCAGAGAGGGGCATTGAAGTAAACCCGGATAAAATCAAGGCTATACAGGCTTTGAAGAAGCCAGAGGAACTAAAGGATGTGCAGAAACTCACGGGTTGCATTGCGGCATTAAGCCGGTTCATATCCAGGCTAGGAGAGAAAGCCATCCCGCTTTACCGACTCTTGAAGAAATCTTATAACTTTGTGTGGAACCAAGAAGCGGATGAAGCATTTGAATCGTTGAAGAAATCACTGTCAGAGGCTCCAATCCTGGCCGCCCCGGGTCCAAAAGAACCCATGCTGCTATATGTTGCGGCTGGGCCTCGTGCAGTCAGTGCAGTGGTCATGGTTGAGCACAAAGAGGAAGGAAAAGAATACCCGGTCCAGCGTCCGATTTATTATGTCAGTGAGGTTTTAACAGAGTCAAAGCAGCGTTACCCGCACTGGCAAAAACTCGTTTTTGGGGTCTTCATGGCAACCCAGAAATTGAAGCACTATTTTCAGGAGCATCCAATCACCGTGGTCAGTTCTATTCCAATAGCAGAAATCATCAGAAACACGGAAGCCACTGGGCGCATCGCCAAGTGGGCAATAGAGATGGGTCCATATCACATTGGTTACGAGCCACGAACAGCGATCAAGTCACAGGCTTTGGTTGATTTTGTCAATGATTGGACACAAACAAATGCACCCCCAATTTCACCAAGTGCCAAATCATGGGTCATGCACTTTGATGGATCCAAACAGTATGAGGGCTCAGGAGCTGGCGTGCTCCAATTTCACCAAGTGCCAAATCATGGGTCATGCACTTTGATGGATCCAAACAGTATGAGGGCTCAGGAGCTGGCGTGGTCTTAACTTCGCCCAGAGGAGACAAGTTAAGTTATGTGCTGCAGATTCATTTTGATTGTTCCAATAACGTAGCAGAGTATGAAGCCTTGTTGCATGGTGTGCGCATGGCAAAGGAGATGAACATCAAGCGTATCAAGTGCTATGGGGATACAGATCTTGTGGCACAGCAAGTATCTAGAACTTGGGATCGAAAAGATGCAAATATGGCAGCTTACAGAAGGGAGGTAGACAAGGTGGCCGGGTTTTTCTCAGGCTATCAGGTGGATTATATCGATCGTAGGAAAAATGAAGCAGCAGATGCTCTAGCAAGACTCGGCTCAGGCAGAAAGCCGGTTCCACCTAATGTTTTCTTGGCAGAGTTGTGGAGTCCTTCAGTCAAAGTACTAACAGAGGAAGAACTTGCTTGCCCAGACCCGGAATCAGAATTTGTTGTTGTTACACATGCCATCCCAGAGTGGACAGAGCCGTACTTAGATTATCTCCTGCGTGGAGAATTGCCGGGTCAAGAGGTTATAGCCCGACAAATTGTGCGCCAGGCTAAGGCATATGTGGTCATCGACGGTGAGCTTTATCATCGAAGTGCCTCGGGAGTATTCCAGCGTTGTGTTTCACCAGAAGAGGGCCAGGAAATTCTCAAAGAAATACATGAGGGGGACTGCGGACATCATGCTTCAACCCGGTCCCTGGTGGCAAAGGCTTTTAGGAATGGATTTTATTGGCTCACGGCACAGGCAGATGCAGAGCGCTTGGTGAAGAGATGTGATGGATGTCAAAGATATGGAAGGCAAGCGCACATGCCGGCTCAGGAGCTGAGGACCATACCTCTAACTTGGCATTTCACGGTTTGGGGTCTCGATATGGTGGGTCCTTTCCAGATGTCACCTTGTAAGAAAATCCACCTCCTAGTTGCTATTGATAAATTCTCAAAATGGGTTGAAGTTATGCCAGTCACAAATTGTGAAGCAGCCACAGCAGTCCAGTTCTTAAAGAAAATCATACATCGTTTTGGATATCCACACAACATCATCACAGATAATGGAACCAACATGTCCCTTGGAGAGGTAGCTAAGTTCTGCGGGAACAGTGGTATACGACTAGATGTTGCTTCAGTATCTCATCCACAAGCCAATGGGCAAGTTGAACATGCAAATCAAGAATTGCTTAGAGGATTGAAACCGCGCATCTGGGTCCCATGCATAAGAGCTGCTGGAGCTTGGGTAGAGGAGCTGCCCTCCGTGGTTTGGGGCATCATCACAACACCAAATCGATCCACGAAGTTAACACCATTCTTTATGGTGTATGGTGCAGAAGCTGTATTACCCAGCATTATTATACATGACTCGCCGCGAGTGGCGGCTTATGTTGAAGCAGAAAATGAGCAGAACCGGCAAGATTCCCTGGACATGCTGGAAGAAGAAATGGAGCAAGCTCTAGAAAGATCTGCCATATACCAGCAAGATTTACGGCGTTATCATAGTCGCCGGGGCAAAACACGCAATTTCCAGGTAGGAGACTTGGTGCTGCGCTGGACACAGTCACAGGCAGGAATGCACAAGTTATCTCCTCCATGGGAAGGACCCTTCATTATAAGCTGGAATCTGCACAATGGCTCTTATTACATGGTGGATGCAAGATAGGAGTCTGAATATTTGAAAACTACAACTCATTCCACCCATTCATTGGAGGAGCGTGAGCGGCCATGGAACATTGCTCGGCTTCGCCCCTATTATACCTAGTACCAAAGCAAGTATGTTGGATGTAACACACGATGTAGCGGGCAGCAGGTTTCAGACGCGCTCTTTTCCTCGCCAGGGTACCTAAGGGGACTGGAACGTTTTTAATGAGGTGGCTTGCTGACCTAAAATTATATAAATATAAAAAGTTTGTGTGAAGAGTATTGTCTTTTCCTTGCAGTTTTTACTTTACAATTATTTTTTATTGTCTAGTTAAGATTTCATTATGTTTTATTTATAACCCAGCACCTCCTATTGGGAGACCCGTCGTGGTTTTGTATTTCATTTTTATAGGTCTTGGGGGCTAATCGCTTGAATAGCGCAGTCTTTATACTCAAGACCCGGCATTTATGCCACGGGTCATGGGGGCTGATTACTTCTATAGGTACAATTGCAAACTCATGACTTGGCCAGATTTAGAGCCATTATTTCTTGTTTGTCTTACTAATTGAGCTCGATGTGACTCGCACTTATATGGCCTGATTGCTCACCTGTAAATTCAATCAGTTATGAGGCCCATTGGGACTTGCCTGACCCTGTTTTTATCAAAGAAGTTGCAACAGAGAAAATCCATGCGAAAGCCGGCTCATAGTTAAAGAAAACAAAAGGGTCATCAAAACCAAAGGATTTGCAGAACTAGTGCAAGCTTAAGTTCATTACATATAAAGAAAATCCTCAAGGTGTACAGGCACACCATCAAAATAAAGTATAAGGTAGCAAGTTATTACATCATGCCCAACAGAGGGCCAAATGAGATTGTTTTCACAGCATCTACAGCTACAGGTAAATCAAAACCCGGAAAACTTAAGCCGGGTCACGAGGGGAGCCAGGAGCCGGGTCATCCTTGGAAGCTTCCTCCTTGTCCTTCTCCTGCTGCGGCACCTGTTCTGGGGTTGCAGCTGGGGTCTTGGGGTCTCCTTGGGGGTGTCTGCTGGAACGTCTAGGATATCTTCTCGCCAGCAGATTTGTGATAGAGACTCAAAAGGGGTCTCATCTTCAACTTGAGCGTGACCCGGAGCGGAGATGTTGGGAGTAGAAGAGCTGCGGGCTGCATCAGCTTTTGCTTTGGCAATGGCTTCCTTGTAGCTGGTCAACAAGTTGATACGCTGGGGGTTGTCATCTATCACCTTCTCGTAAGCTTCATTGTATCTGTACTAAAAGGTGGATAGGTTCATATTGTCTGCAACTTGGGTGGCAACATACCGGGTCTGCCCACAAACCTTGGCATAGGACTTGGCATCAAATTTGGTCCCGTTGGCGTTGAACTCGGGAAAACCCTTGAGAAGCGGGGTTGGGTTTAGATCCGGGTGAAATGCCTTGGCAAGAGCGATACCATGCATTGCCCCAGCACGGCACACAGAGCGTTTCCACAAGTTAACCCACTGAGGAATGGTGGAGAGATGACCCAGAATGTCGTACAGTACACGGGGCGGGTTACTCCAGCCTTTGATTGCCTTGATCACTTCGCAGCTTCCAAAGTAGAACTGCCTGATGATGGTGTACATGCACTCCAGTTTTTCAAGAGCAGATTCCCGGGTCGCAGCGTCGCGCTCTCCTGAAATCATATAAGAAGATTATGCTACGGCAAAAGCCGGGTCACGAAGCTATAATTGAGTAAAAGAGAGGTAGTACCAACAAAACCAACAACAATCAGGCTGATCATGTCCTTTAGGTCGCCCAGCTCCTTTGTTTTGTCAATAAGCTCAGATTTCACTTTTGAAAAGTTTTGCTGGGTGGCCTCAAGACGGGTTTGCCAAGTTTCTTCTATCTTAGACAGCTGGGCTTTTAGCTTGTTGTTTTCCTCGGTGACTGAGGACACACTGGATTCAACCTCAGTAAGGTGAACCTCGGTTTCCTCGCGGAGCTTGGTTTCAGATTCGAGAAGCTCATTTGTCTTAGCCAGCACTTCAGTGGTGTGAGCAACATATCTCTGAAAAGGAAAAAGGAACAAGTTGTCTAAATAAGTGTACAGGTTCAAGACAGATTAAGTACAACACGGCATAAAGACTAAAGCCTCAAAGTTACTGTAAGCAGATTTATAACCTGGAACTTGGGGGCTTACAGGATAAGTTGTTGTAAGTCCCAGTTGGCTGAGGACCGCTAACCCGACACTTAGGGGCTACTGCAATTTGAGTTTGAATTTTATTTGTTTCTTAAGTACGGAATAAAAGCAAGTCCCAGGTGGCTGTGGGCAGCTAACCCGGCACTTGGGGGCTACTGTGGTTCGAAGTTGTTAAGTACAAAGAGAAAAATATGAAGTCCCAAGATGCTGCAGGCACGTAACCCGGCACTTGGGGGCTGTATGAATTGAAGTTTCTATCTAGTGAGGGAATCTAAAAAGCACCAAGTTATTGCGAGGTGATAAACTCGGAGCTTTGGGGGCTATAAGTAATATATGTGTGGAAAAAAGGGAGTTGGGAGTTACCTCATGCTCATCTTTCAAAGCGGCCATCAGCCGGGTCTCCAGGTTCTTGTTTTCTTGGTACTCATTGAGGAGCCCCTCCACGTTCATATTCTCCAGAGCCGGATAACGGCCAGAGGAAGCTTCATCCTTTCCACGAGGACGAGGAGAAGACTTAACTTCTTGATCAGTTATCTTGGCAATAACTTTGGATGGGCTAGTAGTAGGAACTTTGTGGGAAACCAGTATCTGGACTTCTTCTTCTTCAGTAGCAGAAGCCTTGGCAGGAGATGGGGTCAAAGGAGGATCGCTGTCAGAACCACTGTGATCCAGAGATTGAGCGGTCGGGTTATCATTCTGATCTGATGTGGAGATGGTCGGGTCAACTGGTTGAAAATCTATAACCGTATCATCTTTTTCGATTAGGTCAAGGAAGAGCCGGCCAGTGGAGTCAAGCTCACCTTCCTCTTCATCATTAGAATCGTTTTGCTCCTCCGCAGCTTCGTTTTCATCGGCCTCAGGAGTGGCTGGAAGAGTGTCAATCTTCCACCAAGCATCATCCGCCTGAAAGAAAATGTAACCCAGATTGTTAGTATAGCACGTAAGTTTCAAAGGATAAGGAAAAATGCAAAGTATATATTATTTACCGCAGGTGCCAGGTTGGTCACACAGAAAGCTTCGAGACCGGTCTCGCTGATCTCAGTCCGGGTCTCACCGAGAAGGGTCTTAGCCGTTTTGCAGAGTAACTTTTCAGGAAACTCCTTGTCAGAATAGCAGAGGGGATCTGAAAGTTTGCCAGTGTATTGGCAGAAGAGTTTGCTGCGGATGCTTAGAGGCTGAACACGCCATCCCATCCAAGTCTTGATCAGATCAGTGCCCTTCAACCCGTGAGCTGTTAGGACATTGATTTTGTGAAGAAGGGGTTGTAGTTTTTCACGATCAGAGTTGGAGGCAAAGGAGTTCATCTGGTCAGTAAGCACGAGGTGATCCACACTATAACCCGGAAGTCTGGAGCCATTAGTGGGAGACGTGTCTTTACAGTAGAAGAAGGTTTTTTGCCAGTTTTTCGTGTGGCTAAGGAGCTTAAGAGCCGGCATATGGCAACCCTTGCGGCACTGAATCGTAACCCCGCCGCAAACTAGCAAAGGTCTGTCTTTGTGCTCACATTGTGGGTTGCAATAGAAAAATTCAAGGAAAAGATGGAAATTGGGAGGAATTTGGAGATAGGCCTCGCAAAGAACCACGAAATTGCTAATGTTCAAAATGGAATTGGGCCATATATATTGAAGACGGAGCTCGTAATACTTGAGGATCTGGCGAAAGAAAAGAGAACCCGGGGGGCGAAAACCCTAGGTCACGTGCTCGGCAAAGACAATGATTTCGTCTTTACCGGTGTAGGCCATACCTTGTCTTTGGCACCGCACCAGTGGATCTCAGTTTGCGGGGGAAGAATCTAGGTCTGGGCGAGGCTTTGGAGCTTTAAGTCCGTGGCCATGGATCTACCCTAGTTTGCCGAAATTGCAGTGGACAGCCACGCCTTCTTCCCCGGAGCCGATCCGGCGCCGCCGTCATTGCCTGTCTTCTTGCCCTTGAGCTTGGGAACTGTCTTGGGCGCCATTGGCCTCGGGACAGATCTGTTTTGGTGGGGAAAGAAGGGGCGAACGAGGGGAAAGCTAGGTGGTGGCGGTGCGAGGTTTAATCGAGGGAAAATGGATGGAGCGGCACTGTGGGATTGACTCGCTGGTGCTAGCGGTGGAAGGTGAACCGAGGTTTTGGGCAAGGTTCATCGGAGAATAGGGTGAGGCCATTTGTGGCGTTTGAGTTTGAAACTCACAGCCCTCCAACGAGATGTACTCCCCTAAAAAGGAGGAACTCGGGAATACATCATCGTCTCCGCGTGCCTCGGTTATTTCTATACCCAAGCTCTTTACTTATGCAATTTACATTGTGATAGCCTTCGTGCTAGAAGTCTTTTATCTTGCTATCACCTTGTTGCTTGTCTTTCTTAGCATAAGTTGTTGGTGCACATAGGTGAGCGTAGTATATTTAGGTTGTATGCTTGTTAAATTAAAACACCTAGTTTCATTCCGCATTTATCAAGCCTAAACCGGAAAAAATTTAATCGCCTATTCACCCCTCCCTAGGCGACATCCTTGTTCTTTCAATTGGTATCAGATCCTGGGCTCTCTTTATTGGGCTTTACCGCCTAGAGAGTAAAAATGTCGTTTAGAGAATTAGTGCACAGTCCCACTTTTATATTAGATGGCACAAATTATGATGTATGGAAATTTGCATGCTTAATTTTTTTAGGGCCATGGGTCCAAATTATATAAAGAGTATTGTAAATATTTGGTTTTTCTCCTCCAATGGATTCCCAAGAATTATCTATAGAGGATGAGAAAAACTCTTATCTCGATACTCTAGTATCTAGTGGTCTTATATGTGTTTTGAGCGATATAGTTCTTGCATCAATCATGCCTTTTCGGAACGCTCATGAGTTTTGGACCAAGCTTCAAGATAAATATGACGTGTCCAACATTATTGAGGATGATTATTCTCCCTCCACCTCTGGCCGTGATGAGTTAACAACTTGTTCCACTTCACCAACATGTGATTTTTTACAAGGTAATGATATGGTGAGTGGTGATAGAAATTGCATTGTTGATGGTGAATCCACTATTGACTATACTTCATCTCTATCTCATTGCAATGTTCTATCTTTGGACTTAAACACTTCTAGCAGTTCAAATGTCTTACATGCTAGTGTTGATAGTCCTCGCATATCATGTAATAGTTGCTTAACTAAATCTCATGATGATATGCTCTCTATGTCTTGTTGTCATGAAAATAATGCTTCTATTTCCTCTAGCACTTGTATGGCTAACAATGTAGAGGAATCCCAACATTTGTTGGAACAAGACATGGACCTCAATGGTGCTTCAAGCAATTCTTCTTCTTCATCCATTACTCACTTTTGCCTTATGGCTAGAGATGCAAAGGTATCTCCACCTTTGGAACCCTCTATATATTGTGATGATGAGGATGAGGATTATTATAGTTTAAAATATAATGATGCCGACTCCTTAAAAGAGAAGGGTGAGATGGTATTTTGTGTTCTCCCTAAAGGTAGTAAAGCTATCTCTCCTTTATGTGAAATTTTGACTTATGCTAGGAGAAACTCAATTCCATTGAGGAGTCAAATGACTTAGTGGTTGCTAAACTGATTCAGGAACATGACCATACCATTGCAAAATATAAAGTGCTTCAAAAGGAAAAGGTTGAATTTGGTTTTGGCAATGCAAGACTAATTGAGGATATAGAGAGACTTGACAAAGCTCATAAGGCTTTGGAAATTGAACACTCTCTCCTTACCAAGTCTCATGATCAACTCCAAACTCAACTATCTAAAATTGTTGTGCCTATCTCTTCTACTTCCTCTTGTAATCATGCAAATATTTTAGAGGAAAATGCTAGGCTGAATGATGAGCTTACCAAGTTATCTTCTTCCATTTCTAATATTAATGATACTTGTGCTACTAACTCCACTTCATGTGAAGCAACTATTTTGAAGGAGAATGTTGAGCTAAGGACTCAACTTGAGTTGTTAACTAGCAACTATGGGAAATTGGAAAAAGTCATGAAAAACTCTCTAGCTCTAATGAGGATCTTCTAGCATCCCATGCTAGGCTAAAGTTAGCTCATGAGGCTATCACTACAAAGGTAACATCTTGGGAGCCTCATGTGGACAAAGGCACAACTTCTACTAAAAATGCTATATATTGCCTTATGCTAGTCCTAGTAATTCGTTATCTCATACTTTTGCTAAATCTTGCAATGAATTACCTTCCTTGCCTTGTTGCTCTAACAATGAAACATCTATTTCCTCTAGTATTTGTGTTGATACTAACCATGTAGAGGAATTAAAAGAGCTCAAGGCCCAAGTCACTTCTTTGAAGAAAGACTTGGAAAAGCGTCATGTTGGGGATTCTACACTTGACAATATGTTGAGTGTACAAAGACGCCCCAATGATAAGAGTGGACTTGGATTCAACTCCAATATCAAAAACAAGTCCAAGTATAACAAGAAGAAAAAGGGCCAAGAACAAGTTAAATATTCGGCCAAGATTCTTTGCTTCAAGTGCAAAGTTGAAGGCCACCATGTTAGATATTGCCCTTTGAAGAAGAAGTCTCTTAGTGAGAAGCAACAAGGGAAGAGGCCTCAAGCTCAAACTCAAGTTCGTCAAGTTGAAGAACGGCCACTTCCTAAGAAGAATCAAGCTACCCCTCCTCAAGTCGAGATTCCAACTAAGAAGAAGGGAGGGAGCCAATGTTGCTACATATGCCTTGAGAAGGGCCACTTTGCTTCTTCATGCACTAATGGTATCTCATCTAACCCTATTATAATTGATGATGCTTATTCTCTTCGGAAGGATAAGGTTGGCAATGTGTTTGCCAAATATGTTGGTACTCAAAGTGGTGTTAAGAAAAGAACCATTTGGGTTGCCAAGACTATTGTGACTAACCTCTTAGGACCCAACTTGGTTGGGGACCAACACGCTAAAACTTGATTGATAGGTGTTGTTGGAGGGAATTGGACACTTGGCTACATCATGAAGAATTAAGGGATCTTCATCAATTATATTCTCTCAAGCCAAGTCATTTGGGTTATATTGTTCTATCTCTTATTCAATGTTCCTCCTTGCACAAATATTAAATGATGCACAAATATTGGGGGAGCTATCCTATATCCACCTCCGGGCGTGATGAGTTCACAACTTGTTCCACTTCACCAACATGTGATTTGTCACAAGGTAATGATATGGTGATTGGTGATAGAAATTGCTTTGTTGATGGTGAATATTCTATTGACTATACTTCATCTCTATCTCATTGCAACGTTCTATCTTTGGATTTAAACTCTTCTAGCACTCCAAATGTTTTACATGCTAGTGTTGATAGTCCTCGCATATCATGTAATAGTTGTTTAATTAAATCTCATGAGGATATGCTCTCTATGTCTTGTTGTCATGAAAATAATGTTTCCATTTCCTCTAGCACTTCTATGACTAACAATATAGAGGAATCCCAACATTTGTTGGAACAAGACATGGACCTCAATGGTGCTTCAAGCTATTCTTCATCATCATCGTCCATTTTTCACTTTTGCCTTATGGCTAGGGAGTCAAATGTATCTTCACCTTTGGAACCCTCTACACCTTGTGATGATGAGGATGAGGATTATTATGGGTTACAATTTAATGATGTCGACTCCTTAAAAGAGAAGGGTGAGATGGTATTTTGTGCTCTCCCTAAAGGTAGTAAATCTATCTCCCCTTTATGTGAAATTTTGACTTATGCTATTAAGAGTTGTGAAGTCATTGAAGAAAAGGGGAGACTTGAAAGAGAATATGCTAATAAAATTGCTTCTCTCACCGTCACTCTTGAGGAAGAGCATGAGCTTCGAATGACATTGTTTCTAAAATCATTAAAGAACGTGACCATGCTATTGTGTAATATAAGATTTATAAGAAAGAAAAGGTTGAATTTGGTGTTACTCATGAAAGACTAACCGAGGAGCTAGAAAAGCTCACCAAGGCTCACAAGGCCTTGGAGAATGAATACTCTACTCTCACCAAGTCTTTTGAACAAGTTCAAATTCAACTAACTAAAATTGTCGTGCCTAGCTCTTCTACTTCCTCTGTAATCATGCTAATATTATTGAGAAAAATGCTAGGTTGAATGATGAGCTTGCTAATTTGTCTTCTTCCATTTCTAATGTTAATGATGCTTGTGCTACTAACTCCACATCTTGTGAAGCATCTATTTTGAAGGAGAATGTTGAGCTAATTAAGGGCTCAACTTGAGTTGTTAACTAGCAAGTATGGGAAATTGGAAGAAAATCATGAAAAGCTATCTAGCTCTAATGAGGATCTTCTAGAATCCGTGCTAGGCTAAAGTTAGCTCATGTGGTCACTAGCACAATATCTACCAAAATGCTTTATTGCCATGTGCTAACCCTAGTGATTCATCCACTCACAATATTGCTAAATCTCGTGATAAATTACTTTCCATGCCTTGTTGCTCTAACAATGAAGCTTCTACTTCCTCTAGTGTTTTTGTTGATACTAACCATGTAGAGGAGTTAAAAGAGCTCAAGGCCCAAGTCACTTCTTTGAAAAAAGACTTGGAAAAGTGTCATGTTGGGAGGTCCACACTTGATAATGTGTTGAGTGTTCAAAGACGCCCCAATGACAAGAGTGGACTTGGATTCAACTCCAATAACTAGAACAAGTCCAAGTCTATCAAGAAGAACAAGGTCCAAGAACAAGTTAAGAATTCGGCCAAGATCATTTGCTTCAAGTGCAAAGTTGAAGGGCAGCATGTTAGATCTTGCCCTTTGAAGAAGAAGTTCCTTGGTGAGAAGCAACAAGGTAAGATGCCTCAAGTTCAAACTCAAGTTTCTCAAGTTGAAGAACGGCCACTTCTCAAGAAGAACAAGCTATTCCTCCTCAAGTTGAGACTTCAACTAAGAAGAAGGGAAAAAGCCAATGTTGCTACTTATGCCGTGAGAAGGGTCACTTTTCTTCTTCATGCACTAGTGGTACCTTATCCAACCCTATCTTAATTGATAATGTTTATTCTCTTAGGAAGGATAAGGTTGGCAATGTGTTTGTCAAATATGTTGGTACTCAAAGTGGTTTCAAGAAAAGAACCGTTTGGGTTGTCAAGCCTATTGTGACTAACCTCTTAGGACCCAACTTGGTTGGGGACCAACAAGCTAAAACTTGATCAATAGGTGTTGTTGGAGGGCATTGGAGACTTGGCTACATCATGAAGAATTAAGGATCTTCAACAATTATATTCTCTCAAGCCAAGTCATTTGGGTTATATTGTTCTATCTCTTATTCAATGTTCCTCCTAGCGTTAACTTGTGCTTATATCATATACATTGAAAGTTGCTTGCACCCTTGCATGTGTTTGGTTTTGTACCTTGCTAGTGTTTGTATGTGTTGTGCTCTCTACTTACTTATCTTGAGAAATCAAGTATGTGTATGTTGGTTTGCACACCACTTACTTGTTTTGAGCCTTATTGATTTTATTTGCTATCTTATCTTGTTGGCTCTCTTTGAGAGATTAATGGACTATCCCATTTTGGGAGAGTGATATGCTTCGTGCACTTCACAATCCTAAATATGTTTTTACATGAGGAATACCTCTTAGTGATGATATATCAATACTATCTATTCTCTATGTGGTATGTCATGCTCATGAGAAATTCAAATTCTATAATGTCCATTAATTATCTCTAGTTGGTTTGTTTGCCTCTTGTTTAAAAGAAATGGATTATCACATTATGGGGGAGTAATAAGCTTTGTGCATATTACGAGCCTAAAAAATGTGAACATGTGAGGTTTTGCCACCTAGAATTGATATTGTTAATTATCTTGTTCCTATGTGGCATGTTGCTCAAACAAGTTCCATATTTGCTTAACTGCTTCTTGTCTCCCATCTTTTGGTATCTTGTTTGTGAGAGAGTTTCTTGGTGCTTTGCATGATCGTTGATTAATTGAAGCCATCAAGAATCTCTATCTAAGCATGTTTTTCAATTCCTACCTTTTGCCTCATGCTTATGTTTTGTGAATATGATCTTGAATATATCTTTGCAATCCACCACCGAGAAATATCTCCATACATTACTTGTCTTTTGACAAGTGATAATCATATTTGTGGTAAATATATTGATCATATTTACATTGGCTCTTGCTAGAAATTTGCCTTACTTATTGCCAATGCTTTGTTTTGATCTAACTCATTTTTTATCTTCCTTCTATCTTTTTGGATCCCTTGTGCTCTACTCAAATTTGTTTTCTGCTTTTTTGAGATAGGAAAAGCAATGATTCCATTCTTGTGCATTGACATTCAAAGTCATACTTCTAGATAATGCACTATTCCCGGGGAAGCTATCCTACATTGAGTAGAACACCATTCTTTAAATTGGATTTGTATCTTATGGCTTTTCTTGAACATCATGACTAGCATTGGATAAAAGTGATGACCCCATTTGTGTGCATTTTGTATTCAAAAGCAAGATCATAAATAATGCACAAATCTTGGGGGAGCTATCTTATATGTTTTAGAACACTATTTGTTTTCAATTGGTTTTTGATCCCGATGATATGTCTCTTTGGAAGACAAGCATTTTTCGTCTTGGTACTTTGTGCCATCATGAAAAGTGTAGAGGGTTTGATTCATTCCTTGAACCTATTTTCATTTGGTATGTTTTTTACTTGGTATCTTAAATCATGTGTTGTTTTGGGTATTTGATATAATTTGGACAAGTCTTTTTCTTGTCACACTTGTGTGCGATCTCTTGTTTTAAGTGGTGTTTTGTCCAGTTGTATCTCGTTTGGTTCTTTAAAGTCTTATGCATGCATATTTACTATGTATATCTTATGACATGTTTACTTTTGTTGATCCAATATATAGGATAAACTCCATCAAATCCTAAATGGTTAAGATGCGCATGAAATTCAATTTCATATCAATATGCACATATTTATGTGGAGTTTGTCCTATGTATTATAGTTGCTCTAACTACTTTGGACCCAATGAGTTTGGGTACCATGTTGTACTTGAATGTGTTTTAGGTAGACTCGAGATGCATTGGAAGCTTGTCTCTTTTACAAGGAAGGTGTTATCACCATGTACTTATTGGAGCCAAGCTCGGATGATCATGAACTCTTATCTTCTACATCACCCAATGCTATCTCGGTAACTAGTATCTACCTCATGCATATATTTCTAGCTTTCAACCTTGTGTAGGTTGTTTCATGGCATGAATCTCTTTTGTTGCAATTCATTTGGTTCTTGCAAAACAACTTTATTGCAAATGTGGGCAAGCCGGGATGATTACATATCAAGGGGAATATATATAATCATTTTCATGATTCACCAATCTCTTATATGTTAATCTAGCACTTTCTACTCTATGTCTCACATATGAAATATTGATGTTTTTTTAATCATTTGCCTTTTGCGATACTTGTTATCTTTCTCGGAGCATCCTTTTATCACCTTATCCCTTGTGGATATTTTTGATGCTATGATGAGTGTGTGGTGGAAGTTCAACTATATCCCTTTAAGATAAAATTGAGCTCTGTGCTATGCTTTTAAACAAAGATCTTATTGGTGTATTTATGACTTCCTCTTGGATATCATGTTCTCTAACTTTGTACCTATTTTGTGTGTGCATGTTTCTTTGTGGATTTTTATCTTCATGATTGGTGTCTACTTAGAAACTTATACACATGAGAATAGTTACATCCTTAATTGGTATTCCAATTCTTTAGTGACCACCTTTTATTGTTTTTGATTCTTTGGTGGTTTCTAAAAGACACAAGCTTGGTTTTTTCTTTTGATATCCTTTTTTGCATCTTAATTAGCTTGTGGACCTTTGCTACATCTTCTTTGTTTGTGTTCTACATTATCTAGGAGGGAGTGAGAATTCCATGTTGTGCACACTATATTGAAATACAAATCCTTATTGTGCACGTACTGTCGTGTCTCGTTGCACGGACACCGGGACTATAGGATACCCCCTTTTAGGTTCGACACGGGGCGCGAAGGAGGCTGAGAATCGTCTTCTTGGGCGGAGTCTAGATCAAGCTCTCCTCGATCAAAGCATGCAACCAAAAGGACACAAGGAGCTACCCAGGTTCAGGCCGCCCGGAGGCTAAAAGCCCTACTCCTGCATGTCTGGATTGATGAGTTCTTCATAGTGTGGCTTACAATGGAACCTCCCGGACAGGGTACCCGGAAGGGTTTTGGCCCGAGGTAGAAGAAGGACAGATCCTGACCCAGAGGAGATCACCTTCCTCTCTACCTCCGCAGCCCTAGTCTAGTCTTGCTCTGGTTCTAGCTTGTGTTCATCCTTGCTCTATCTTGTTCTCCTCTATCTTGTCCTCTTCTATCTTCTCTCCTTTCCCCTCCCGTGCCTTGGTCCTCCTTTTATAGGCTAAGGGGTTGCCACAGGGTCACGTGAGGGGCATGAGGGACCTTCGGGGTGAAGGACCCTCCTCATCTAGTTTAGGGGGAGACGTGGCCTCTCCTCAGCCTAGTGTCTTCTCTGGGTTAGGTGGGAGCGTCCGCCTTGGGGTGGACAGGAGCTGACACCACCACGGGAACGCAGGAAGTACCCGGGAGGGAGCCTGGCCTCCTGCCGGGAAATCGAGCTCTCGGGTCCTTCCTGGCCTTCTTGCTTGATTCGGGGATCCTGAAGGTCCCCAGGACCGGAGCCCTTAGTCGTCGTAGGCCATGCGTGTCTTGACGGTGAACCCGCCAGCTTGACTTGAGTCTTGGTCTTGTCCATCTTCATCTTGGGCCCACATGGGGTGGACCCACTTTGGCAGTACTAGGGGAACCCCATGTTCCTCTGTTGCGACAGTAGCCCCCGGGCATGGTCCCGGCGGCTCTTGCTTCAGCTGCCGGGGCCATGGCCTAAAGATAGATCAAAGTGGGTCCCGGGTACCTGGTCTTCTCAGCTTCGCTTCACTGATGGCCTTGAAGGTCTTGGAGTTACTCCGCTCGGGGGAATAACTGCGAGGGCCCCCTCGACTCCCACTAACGGGAGAACCGAGGAGACGCTTGGCAGAGGCACTGCCGCGGCTATAAAAAGTGAGGCGCACCCCTGGCCTTTTTGGTCATCTTCTTCCTTGGTCCAACTCCAGGCCTCCCCACAAGCTGCCAGCGCCAATGGCGAGAGCGGAGAGAGGAGTTGGGCGCCCTCGTACTTCTTCAGCTGCTGCGGAGAGTGGCCCCTCCACTCGTGGTCGAGCTGTTCCGCGAGGTCGTGGGATTCACGGTCGCGGCGGCCGTGGAGGCCATGGCACCGCTGCCCCTCTTCCTAGGAGCATGGTTCATACCAGCTTCACGCCGTTCGAGTTCGCCGTGGATCTGAATCACAGGCCTCGCAGTCGGCTTCTCCTGCCAGATTCCTTTGCGATGGCAACGGAGGACATCGGACTCTCCGGCTTCTGGCTGCAGGTGGAAGGCTGTCCCAATGGCCCCTCTTGGGCCATGGCAGAGCGCACCACTGAAGGCGCCATGCTTCTGGGTCCGGGGTGGAAGTCGTTCTCCCGTGCCTGCCGCCTGTCCAGGGGGCAGAGCTTGGTGTTCCGCTACGACGGCGATGCTACGCTCTCCGTGAAGATCTTCGGTGTCGATGGTGGACGCGTGGAGTGCTGCATGGAGAGCAGCAGCGGCAGCTCGAGCTCCTACGACGAGGATGAAGATGAGGAAAACTCATCTGGCATCAAGGTCGAGGGGAGCTCGTCTTCCTAAAGGCGAGGAGCTTCGGACGGGCGCCATGGAGATCTCGTTGACCTCCTCCATGGCGGCCTTGACGTCGTATTTCTGGAAGTAGTGTCTTCCATTGTACGGCGGTGCTCCTTATTCGGCGGGAGCCAACCTTTTTGTTGTAAAAAGATCGTCCCTTGTAGTCCTTGTAAATGAAGAAGATCTTGTTTTCCTCCTTGTCTTCGTGTCGCGTCCGTGTGAATGAGAACGAGTTTTTCGCAAAACGCGCTCCATTGCTGCTGCAGCCGTAGCGTCAAGGGGTAGGTGGAGCAGGCGAGGCCTATAAAAGACCATCCAGACTCCACCCCTTCGCCACATCTTCTCGCCTTGCTCCGCTCCTCTTCTTCCTTTGCCTCCCCTCATCCCGCAGAACAATGTCCGGCGAAGCAGAGAGGGCCTTGTCCGATGTGTCGACGGCGGAGTCCGTCTTTCGAGGAGCGGCGGAGGCACCCAGCGAAGCTGGAGCCCGAGCCACTAGAAAGGACGAGGTTGATCCTCGCCCTCGAGTCTCCTTGGTTTTCCCTGCAGTGGGGAACATCGCCGGTTCTGCCGCCATGGAGGCATCGGTAGCGCTGGCGACTGATGCATGTAAAATGCATACATGAACTTTGCACTTTAATTGCTTATATTCCAATCATATTTGCATCATATAAGGGTTATATCAATGTTTTATCATGATTTTGGAAATATCTTATGATTTCCTATTTTTATGGAATTAACCCTGCACAGGCAGAAAACCCCGTTTTCTTATTTTAATGTTTCAGGGACCCAAACGTCAACGAAATCACCTGGAAATTTACGGGCGTCAATATTTGGAAGGAAGAAGACCTGTGGGCGAAGGAAGCGAACAAACGGAGGCCGAGGCCAAACGGGGGTGGCCCACGCGGCCAGGTACTGTGGCCGCGTGGGGCCCACCGTTTGGCCCTCGTGGCTCCGTTGCCGTCGATCTTCGCTCCACCGACATAGTCTTGACCTAAAAACGCCTATAAAAAAGGTCCCCCGACGTTCTCTGGAAGGAGCGCCGCACAAACACAGAAACACCGAAACGGAGATCAGGAGCTGCAGATTGGAGGGGGAAAACTCCGGCGGGGCGCTGCCGGCGTGGTCTCCATCTTCTCCATCGACTTCTCCACCGTCTCCATGATGAAGAGGGAGTAGTCCACCTCTGGACTATGGGTTTGTGGAAGTAACTTATGTATCTCTCCTCTCTTGAGCTTCACTAATTAGCACCGTATGAGCTGCTGAACATGATTACGGTCACCGTTGTAATACCTTTGTGGTGGATCTTTATGAGTTAATATATGTTTGAGATTGCAATGTTTGTTTCAGTTATGAGTATAGATGCATATTATGTACCCCGTTCTTGTCTACTTGTTTTGATCAAGCATGTTTATGAGAGCGTGTGTGGGGGAACGTGTGCATTAGTTGGAGTAACGGGGGGTGGCTAGTGCAGTGAACGTGAGAGAAAGTTCTGCGATCCACTTTGGTATCTTTACCTTACTTTGTTACCTCACTAGGGATAAACTAAAATACCATGCTACCGGGGATGTGGGCGTGACCATTGCCACTACTCCATGACTAGATCTAGCATGTTCTTATTTTCACTTCATGTCATGATACTTAATGCTATACTCTGAGTTATCTTAATTACTGAGGTGTTATGATTTAGTTCGCATCTTGGTGGAGTATAAGAGAGGTTAATAACCAAAAGATCTCTATGTTAGGACGTGATGCCCATATATCTAAGTAACTTGTTATCAAACCCTGTGTTGCAATCTCATATGTTAACTGTGTGTGTTCCATTGTCTACCACTTTATAAAGAGAGAGTGCATTTGTGAAACCATGAACCCCAGTCCATTTTTAATCATAAGAAACACCTTTCCAACACCATATACCACTTTTCTATTTTCAGCCATCATTAAATCCGAAAATACAAAAATACTTTTCATCTTGCATACATCATTCAAAAACCCAAAAATATCATTTATCATTGCATCCACCATCATTGCATATTTATTTCTTGTTTGCATTGCATAACTATCCTGATATCATTCTTACACCTTGTGCTTGACAACCACAGGTGAGGTTGAGGACCAAAACATCTAACCTTGTTTTGTAGGTAACCAAAAGAAGGATAAGAAGATAAATCTACCACTTCAGATTCCCCGAGAGTTCGATATTAAACCCTCGAGTCACCCCTCGTGGGGAAAACTGTCTTCCACTTACTATACACTCTGCACTTGGAGTCTCAACCTAATCCCGTTTATTTGTGCAGGCATCAAGACTTGCTCTTCGGGATCATCAAGACGTTTTCTGGCGCCGTTGCCGGGGAATCGTAGCTGAGAGATTTATCCAAGGGTGTGCATCATCGCATTCATCTCACAACAAAGTCAACGTCACCAACTTGTGCTAACACCTAAGCTTGGGGAGGTTGCACCTACGTGAGCACCATCTTATCCATCTTTACTTACAAAGCAATTTATTTGTTTTGTTAGTGTCATATCATATCATATTTATTTCAGTTTTGCATAAAAAATTAAAAATACCAAAAAAAACTTGCTAAAATGGGAGAAAGAACTAAGCTGTGTGACTACACAAACACTCCTAATGATCAATTTATCACGAGAGCTATTGCCACACCTAAGATAAATGCTGAGAGTTATGAAGTAAGTCCTAGTTTGTTGAACTTGATAACTAGGGAACAATTTGGTGGTAGTGCTATGGAGGATGCCTCTATGCATCTTCATGACTTTGTTGAAATATGTGACATGCAAAAGTTTAAAAATGTGGAAAGTGATATCCTAAAACTGAAGTTATTTCCTTTTTCACTTAGAGGAAAAGCTAAAGAGTGGTTGCATTCCTTGCCATCTGGTAGTATTAATTCTTGGGATGATCTAAAAGAAGCTTTCATTAAGAAATATTATCCCCCTGTTAAAATTTTGCAAAATAGAAACAACATCCTTTCTTTTAGGCAAAATGAAAATGAACATGTTGCTATGGCTTGGGATAGGATAAAACTTATGCTTAGAACTTGTCCCTCACATGGAGTTAATGAATGGACCATATTACACTCTTTCTACAATGGTTTAAACTACATGTCTAGAAACATACTTGATTCTGCTGCTGGAGGTGCTTTTATGAGTAAGACTATAGTAGAAGCTAAAAATATATTGGAAAGCATTTTACAAAACTATAGTCAATGGCATACTGATAGGGCACCTAATCCTTCTAAGAAAGTGAACTCTATTGAAGAAACTAATGATTTGTCATCTAAAATGGATACTATTCTTGCTTTGCTTAATAAACCTAGTGTTGAAAATGTTCCTTTGCAAGAACTAGTTGGAAACAATTCTGAAAATATTGATGTCAACTTCATTAGGAACTATGGTAATAATGGGTATGGTAACAACAATTATAACTCTTATAATAAACCCCCATATGTTCCCAACAATCGTCCTTTTGTTCCATATCCTAATGCTAATGATAATAATTGGAAGCCTATGTTATCACGCAATGATAATTCTGAGGCTAACAAAATTCTCATGGAACAAGTTGCTAGTCATAATACCATGATACAAGAGTTGAATAAGTCTGTTGCTTCTATTAGTTCTGATATTAAAGGCTTACAACTCCAAGCTGCAGGACTAGACAAAGCTTTGTCTAAACTAGCTGATAATCAAGCCACTTTATTGAGTATGTCTGCAGGGAAACCACAAGCATCACCTGTGGTTGGAATGAATTCTGTTAACATTGCTGAAAATGTTCCTCTTACTTTGGAGGAAACTCTTGATGAATTATTGAACTACCCTGAATATTTGTTGCCACTCATGTCTCAACTTGGTAGTTTAAAAGAAGAAGCTAAAGAAACTGAACATGATGAATCTCTTATGCTGATTGAGTTGGAAAAGAAAGTTGAGGAAGTTAAAATGCTTAATGAAGTCAAGGATCCTTTGCTTGACTTAGAAAATTGTAGCTTGCATGAATTAATATCTATCTTACAAAAATTTGCAAGTGATCCTTCCATCAACACTAACCAAGCAGGTTTTGGTTCTTATATTGCTAATCATGTCTTGAAAGAAAAGATTGCTAGGTACAACCAAGAGGCTATGATACCACCTAAGCTTGGGGATATGTGGATACCTAAGGTACTAGTAACTATTGGAAAAGAGACACACCATGCCATACTTGATCTAGGATCTAGTGTCTCTGTTTTATCTAAAGAACTATATGAAGTGCTTGAATTGAAAAATCTTGAAAAATGCTCTATTGAACTAGCACTTGCTGATGACTCTATTAAACATGCTTTGGGAAAAGTAAGTGATGTTATGGTAGAGTTACATATGACTTTTGTGCCTGTGGATTTTCTAATCATGGATATGGGGAATAAAACCTCTAGTCCTATTATTCTTGGAAGACCTTTTCTTCGTACCACAGGTGCTATCATTGATTCAAAGGAAGGGAATGTAAAGTTTCAGTTTCCACACAAGAAGTGCATGGAACACTTTCCAAGGAAGAGGGAACCACCAAAGTTCAAGCTCCCTCATGAGCTTCGTCCACAATAAAACAACAAGTAAGAAGCCTAGCTATATGGCTATAAAGAAAGCGCTTTGCGGGAGGCAACCCGGTTATTTTTGTGTGTGATTTTTCTTTGTGTCCTCTTGCTGTAACAAGAGATTTTGTGTCTAGTTAGGTTCTGGAGTTTTAATAAAGTGCCAAGTTTTACCCTTTTTGGTTTGAAAAAGTTGCTTATAGCGTTCGGAGATTTTATTCCTGCACGAGTCAGTGCACGGTATGATTTTTAATTCTTATTCTGTAACTCCGAATGAGCTCATATTTGAACTGTAGTTGCAACTTTTCATCCTCTGTATGCATGAATTTTTTCGGAATTTTTCGAGAAAGTTTGGTAGGGTAGAAAAATACGTTTTGCTGCTGCTGTTTTTCTGGACAGATTCTGTCCCATTTTGTTTGATGCATGCTTTGAGCTTTTAAGTTGAATCTTTTTGATCCAATTGAGTTTATGAGTAGGCATACAACATTATACACTTTCTGGACATGTCATATGAATTTTTGTTCAAGGATTATATGCAGCAAGGAACCTATTTGTTTATCACTATTAATGCACCCCACAGAAAAGAGATGGGAGAAACGGTGTTTTGAAGTTTTTTCACAGGGATTGGAGGAGATGCACCAAGAGCTATCCAAGGATGGTGAAGACCATAAGCTTGGGGATGTGAAGACAACCCCGCTGGACCTACACACTCTCGGTTTGCACACGTCCAACTTCTGTTTTTCGATCGAAACACTTTATCGCATAAACTTGGAGCGTCGTTTTTTGTTTTTGTTTGAGTCTTGAGAGACCACCACACTATCAATTATATATGAGAGAGCTACTGGAAATATGGGTTGAAATATGTTGGATGCTTTTATAAGATTGGGAAAAGGGATGTTTGACTTGATTTTTAATGATACATATAGTTGCATGATTCATGAGCTTGTTTATGAGTAATAGTTTGCAAATTCTTTTTGTAGAGCTATCACTTATTCATGTTTTGGTGCTGATTGTTATTTCACTTGGTTTAACATGGATTAGTTAGTTCTATGGACACTCATGCATGCATCTAGATGGTCAACTTTCTCCCTTTTGCTAGCCCAAAAACTCCAACAAGCAAAAACTTGTTTCCAACACCTTCAACCAAAGTTATTCCAGTGAGTCCACCATATCTACCTATTGGCTTTATGCTATTCCGAGTATGTTTAACATGTTGTTTGTGTTATCTTACCTCTGAATGAAAATGTTTATGTTATTGATTGCAATGGAAAAAAATTGGTTATATAGCTCTCACGAACTTGATGCACAATGTTCTTTTATTTGCATAATAAAACTTGACCCATTGTGATTAAGATTATGATGTTTGTGGCTTGATGAATGTTTTGGGTTGGAAGTTAGCCCATATGTGCTGTCACATGGCAAGCTTTCAACACGCTCTTCATCTCATTTAGTTGATATCATGTGCTTTTGTCTATGGATGCTTATCATGTTGAAATAAATGTGGAAATAAGTGAGTTTAAATGAGTTTGTGTAAATGGTTAGAGAGACGCCTGGGCCGCTAATCTAAGCCATGCATCATTCATGGTGGAAATTTACTTACATACTATGGTGAACCTTCTGTGATACACCTTGCAATAAAAAACTATTCCAAATGGTAAATAAAAAGGGTGTTGAGATTGTTCATTTTGTTTGTTTGTCTTGTCATTTTGATATGGGCTTGTTCCATATCTTGGGACAAGAGGTACCCCAGTTGACGCTCTTGATGATACTATTATGCTTACAATGATATTTAATTGAACTTGCTTTGTTTCCCAAGTTGAGTAACACATGGTGTAAGTACTTGTATTCAAGGGGCATGAGACATTCAACCCATTCTTTATCAAGCACACTACTCATATTTGCTTTCACTTTAACCTTAATCATTCAAGATGCTATGATAGGGGCAATGAGAGCTTGACACCAATGAATACCTTATTGCAATCATTAACTTAAGTAGAAGAGTTTGGAAGTTGGATGAAACTTATGCATGCTTTACCTCTACTCACATATACATCTTTCCAAAGTGTACACCTATCATATTCAGATTTTCATCTACACTCTATGACCATTGTAGGATGTTCTACTTATCATTATGCATACATGTGTTCCATATTACTTGCTACCATGTTACACTTTGTGAACTATCAATGAACATCCTTGTCTTGAATACTTGATATCACTTCATAAACTATTTGCATATTGCTACTCCTTTGAAGAATGAATCATTTGACTATATGTAGCAATAGTAATCATCTTTGATATCCATTGTTAAGTATTAAATTGCAAAGTCCATGTTAGTTTTATCATCTTCATACTCGAGGACGAGCATGGATTAAGCTTGGGGATGTTGATGCATGTAAAATGCATACATGAACTTTGCACTTTAATTGCTTATATTCCAATCATATTTGCATCATATAAGGGTTATATCAATGTTTTATCATGATTTTGGAAATATCTTATGATTTCCTATTTTTATGGAATTAACCCTGCACAGGCAGAAAACCCCGTTTTCTATTTTAATGTTTCAGGGACCCAAACGTCAACGAAATCACCTGGAAATTTACGGGCGTCAATATTTGGAAGGAAGAAGACCTGTGGGCGAAGGAAGCGAACAAACGGAGGCCGAGGCCAAACGGGGTGGCCCACGCGGCCAGGTACTGTGGCCGCGTGGGCCCACCCGTTTGGCCTCGTGGCTCCGTTGCCGTCGATCTTCGCTCCACCGACATCGTCTTGACCTAAAAACGCCTATAAAAAAGGTCCCCCGACGTTCTCTGGAAGGAGCGCCGCACAAACACAGAAACACCGAAACGGAGATCAGGAGCTGCAGATTGGAGGGGGAAAACTCCGGCGGGGCGCTGCCGGCGTGGTCTCCATCTTCTCCATCGACTTCTCCACCGTCTCCATGATGAAGAGGGAGTAGTCCACCTCTGGACTATGGGTTTGTGGAAGTAACTTATGTATCTCTCCTCTCTTGAGCTTCACTAATTAGCACCGTATGAGCTGCTGAACATGATTACGGTCACCGTTGTAATACCTTTGTGGTGGATCTTTATGAGTTAATATATGTTTGAGATTGCAATGTTTGTTTCAGTTATGAGTATAGATGCATATTATGTACCCCGTTCTTGTCTACTTGTTTTGATCAAGCATGTTTATGAGAGCGTGTGTGGGGGAACGTGTGCATTAGTTGGAGTAACGGGGGGTGGCTAGTGCAGTGAACGTGAGAGAAAGTTCTGCGATCCACTTTGGTATCTTTACCTTACTTTGTTACCTCACTAGGGATAAACTAAAATACCATGCTACCGGGGATGTGGGCGTGACCATTGCCACTACTCCATGACTAGATCTAGCATGTTCTTATTTTCACTTCATGTCATGATACTTAATGCTATACTCTGAGTTATCTTAATTACTGAGGTGTTATGATTTAGTTCGCATCTTGGTGGAGTATAAGAGAGGTTAATAACCAAAAGATCTCTATGTTAGGACGTGATGCCCATATATCTAAGTAACTTGTTATCAAACCCTGTGTTGCAATCTCATATGTTAACTGTGTGTGTTCCATTGTCTACCACTTTATAAAGAGAGAGTGCATTTGTGAAACCATGAACCCCAGTCCATTTTTAATCATAAGAAACACCTTTCCAACACCATATACCACTTTTCTATTTTCAGCCATCATTAAATCCGAAAATACAAAAATACTTTTCATCTTGCATACATCATTCAAAAACCCAAAAATATCATTTATCATTGCATCCACCATCATTGCATATTTATTTCTTGTTTGCATTGCATAACTATCCTGATATCATTCTTACACCTTGTGCTTGACAACCACAGGTGAGGTTGAGGACCAAAACATCTAACCTTGTTTTGTAGGTAACCAAAAGAAGGATAAGAAGATAAATCTACCACTTCAGATTCCCCGAGAGTTCGATATTAAACCCTCGAGTCACCCCTCGTGGGGAAAACTGTCTTCCACTTACTATACACTCTGCACTTGGAGTCTCAACCTAATCCCGTTTATTTGTGCAGGCATCAAGACTTGCTCTTCGGGATCATCAGCGACCTGGAAGGACACCATCAAGATGGAGCTATGGAAGGAGGCCGCAGGCAATCAGAGATTGATCCGCCTCCTCTGCGATCTTGACGATGTCTTCAAGGTAAGGCCGCCTTGATTCCGGCAATACGACCCTTGGGAAGATCCTGTGCCTTGACTCGATTTCTTCCCTTCGTACAGGATGAGGAAGACATCATGGATAAGTTCGTGGACCATGTGCACCTCCTCTGCAGCCAGCATGTGCCGGGGTTTGCCCGGAAGTTCCCCGGCCCATGGGACCCCTGAAGATCCTGCGCGAATGCCCTCCTTCATCCCAGGCGTCCCCGGGAGTCCGGAGTTCACCCGGCAGGCAATAAAACAGAAAGACAGAGCTGCACAGCCAGGAGCCCTGAGCTGGCCTTAGTAGCATAGGCTAGATATGTATCCAGAAAAGCTTCGACTGAATGTAATCCAGAATTGTAAACTCAGAATGTAAGTTCAGATGAATGCAATCCTAGGGCTCAACTCCCGGGGTCATTTCCCAAACCTCCCTTTGCACTAACGCGCCGTCAAGTTTTCTGAGGAGATCTCTTAGGTGACAAGTGCTCTGACCGCCCGCACCGGTAGCAGCACCCCTAAGAGCACTATGCCTTCCGGGAGTCCACTCCACAGCCACGGGTACTAGGCCAGAAGGGAAATCTGACCGTTCGCCGGGGAGGACGCATTACCCCCGCAAAGGTTCTCATCAACTGTCAAGCATGCGCAGGTTGGTGGTATATTGACTCCGAGCGAGATATTATGCCTAGAATGCAGATGCACATGCAAAGACTTAGCTGGTTTTTGCCGTGCCTTGATCTACTCTGTCCTTCCCGGGTATCCAGCTCCTGAGCCGCTCTTCAGCATCCATTCCTGTCCCGGGAGAGGCGCTACACACAACACACTTTCAGTAGGAAAAGAATGGACCCTCCCTTACATGTCGTGAAAGTGTTTCATCCGGAGCAACCCGCAAGCAAAGTTGAATGTGCATTTCTGTGTTTAGGTTCTTTAAAACACAGCACTGCCCGTTCCACTTCTTACCGCGGCAGTACGGCACGATCAGGTGGCAGCGCCTACTGATAGGCTGCTCGCGCTCGACCTGTCAGCCACCGGCACCATGTCAGCCCCCTGCTTGGGGGTTGTTACGGATAACACACTTCACGACAACAAGAGAGGCTCACGGAATTGAAAAACTTATCTTTTATTCCTTGGCGACGATTCTTACACCCTTATACAGAACACTAGCCCCTTGGGCGTGCTTAGTTGACTCGAACTATCTGCGATTCATGTTCGTATTCAGGGGTAGAATTTCCGGAGATTCTCGATGTTCCAGGCGTTGCCCTCCGGCCTGCCTTTCTCGTCCTCCAGATAAACAGCTCCGGGTCTCAGGGTATGCGTCACCCGATAAGGTCCTTCCCACTTGGAGGACAGCTTGTTCATGTTATCAAGCTTCTGCTTCTTGCGGAGAACCAGGTCTCCGGGTTCCAGTACCCGTGAACGGATATGGCGATCATGATAGCGGCGGAGCCCTTGCTGGTATCGAGCAGATCGTAAGGAAGCTCGGCACCGCACCTCTTCCAGGAAGTTGATGTCATCAATCCTCCTCTCAGCTTGTGCGTCTTCATCATAGGCAAGTACCCGGGGGATCCATGCCTGAGCTCTGTTGGCAAGACGGCTTCTGCTCCATAGACAAGGAAGAATGGTGTTTCTTGAGTGGCTCTGCTTGGTGTGGTTCTGAGGGACCACAAGACACTTGGTAGATGCTCAATCCAGTTCTTGCCCTTGTCTTCTAACTTGTCAAAGGCCTTGGTCTTCAAACCCTTTAGGACCTCCGCATTGGCTCGCTCACTTGCCCATTGCACCTTGGGTAGGACACCGAGGCAAAACACACCTTGATTCCCAGCTCTTCACAGAAGTTGAGGAAGGATCGGCTTGTGAACTGAGAGCCATTGTCCGTTATGATTCTGTTGGGTACTCCGAAGCGGTACACGATCCCTTCAATGAACTTGATGGCTGCTTGAGCTGTCTGTCTTGGTACTGGCATCACTTCCACCCACTTTGTGAACTTGTCGATGGCCACGAAAAGGTATTCATGGCCCCCGACAGACTTCGGTATCTTTCCCACGATGTCCAGCCCCCAGACCGCGAACGGCCAGGAGATTGGAATTGGCTGCAGAGCTTGCGCCGGCTGATGTATGTTCTTCGCATAGTATTGGCAGGCTTCACAGGTCTTGACTAGCTGCTCGCATCACTGAGGACTGTTGGCCAGTAGAACCCGTGACGAAAAACTTTACCCGCCAGTGATCTTGATGCCACATGACTTGAACATGTGCCTTCGTGGATGTCCCGTAGCAGTACTTGGCCTTGTTCTTGAGGGATGCAGCGGAGCTTGACTCCGTTGTCCCGTCGCCGGTAGAGCTCGCCGTCGATCATGACGTAGAGCTTGGCTTGACGAGCCACCCGCTCGGCGTCGTGATCGTCCTCCGGGAGGGCGTGCTCCATGATGTACTTGACGATGTCCCGGGCCCAGGGTGGGTGGGTTCCTTCCACCGGTAGCACCATCCGACGGAAAGAAAGCATAGCTTCCTCCGCTGGAGGGGCTGCCGGGTCTTGAGCTTCTGGGCTGGCTACCCGTGTTGTCGAGGTAGAAGGGTCGCCAGCCCCCGGCGCAGATCTTGTCGCGAGCCTCTCGGGCGGGATCGAAGGTCGCCTGAGGACCTCGATGTAGATCCCGGGAGGCACTGGTTCTTGCTTGGACGCCACCTGCGATAGCTCATCCGCGGCCGTGTTTTCTCCCCGTGGGACGTACACAGCCCGGAAGTTGTCGAAGCGCCGCTGCAGCTTCCAGACCTCTTCAACGTATGGTGCCATCTGAGGGCACGCGTACTCCTTGTTCACTTGTTTGATGACTAGCTGAGAGTCACCCTTGACGACGATCTTGTTGATGCCGAGGCCGATGGCAGCACGAAGTCCTGCGAGCAGGCCCTCGTACTCCGCCGTGTTGTTGGAGATGTTCCCTTGGTAGTGCATCTGGACGACGTACTTCAGCCGGTCCCCGGTTGGTGAGGTTAGGACAACCCCAGCACCTCCTTTCCCCTTGGTGTAGGAGCCGTCGAAGTGCATGATCCAGGCGCTAGGATCTTCCTTCCCGGGGAGGCAGGTTTCCTCTTCCGGGTCGTCGAACGCCGTCTCGGTCCACTCGGCCGTGAAATCCGCCAGCGCCTGACTCTTGATGTTGTCCGTGTGCTCGAACTTGAGACCGAAACCTTGAAGCTCCATGGCCCACCATGATATGCGACCAGTGGCAAGTGGGTTCTCCAGGGGGCTTCTTAGGTTGTACTTGGACACCACCGTGATGGGATGGCTTTGGAAGTACGGCCTCATCTTGCGGGAGGCAATGAGGATTGCCAGCAGCAGCTTCTGCATCATGGGGTACCGCTCCCGGGCGTCGCGCAGCACTGCGCTGACGAAGTAGACCGGGTGCTGCACCTTGCGGGTCGCCGAGTCCTGAGAGGGCTCGGCTTCCCCTCGTCGACGTCTTGGGGTGGGGACGATGTAGCCCCCGGCGAAGTCTCGTCGGAGGGAGATTCTCCATTCCCGACGGGATCCGCGTCGCTGGTGAAGTTGCAGTGACGCCAGGATCATGAGACCCCTGGTCACCCGGCAGCCTTTTCTTGCACGGTTGCCCCGGAAGAGAGTTCCCGGGTCGCTTGCCCTTGATCTTGCTTGACTTCTTCGGAGGAGCGTCACGCTCTACCACGAGCACAGCGCTGATCACCTGGTTGGTGGCAGCAATGTACAGTAGTAGGGGCTCCTTCTCTTCTGGTGCCACGAGGATTGGTGGCGAGGCGAGGTAGCGCTTAAGGGACTGCAGGGCTTCCTCGGCCTCGGAGGTCCACTCCACGGGGCCTGACTTCTTGAGCAGCCTGAAGAACGGTAAGGCCCGCTCCCCAAGCCTTGAGATGAACGCCCGAGTGCAGTGATGCACCCGTTGAGGCGCTGTACGTCCTTGACCCGCCGGGGCGCCTCCATGCGCTCGATTGCCTTGATTTTGTCCGGATTCGCCTCGATCCCTCGGTGAGAGACCAGGAAACCCAGCAGCTTGCCGGAGGGGACCCCGAACACGCACTTGTCGGGGTTGAGCTTGAAGTTGACCCGGCGGAGGTTCTCGAAGGTCTCGTGCAGGTCTTGGATGAGGGAGTCCTTGTACCGGGTCTTGACCACGATGTCGTCGATGTACGCTTCGACGTTGCGGCCCAGCTGCGACCCAAGGCATGCTTGCATTGCGCGCTGGAAGGTAGCGCCGGCTTTCGGAGGCCAAAAGGCATCCGGGTGTAGCAGTAGCAGCCCTTGGGAGTGATGAAGGCCGTCTTCTCTTGGTCCTCGAGTGACATCATGATCTGGTGGTACCCGGAAAAGGCATCCAGAAACACAGCAGCTCGCACCCGGCCGTGGAATCCACGATCATGTCGATCCGCGGCAGGGGGAAAGGGTCCTTGGGACAGGCCTTATTCAGGTCTGTGAAGTCGATGCAGAGTCTCCACTTGAAGGTCATGGGTTTCGGTACCACCACGGGGTTGGCCACCCAGCTTGGGTGGGGAACCGACCGGATGACACCAGCTTCTATCAACTTGTCCACCTCGGCGATGATGAATTCCAGCTTTTCCTTGCTTTGGTTCCGGAGAACCTGCTTCACGGGGCGAGCCCCCGGATTGACCGCCAATTTGTGCTCGATCACCTCCCTTGGTACGCCGGGTAAACCTGATGCCTCCCACGCGAAGACGTCAGAGTTTTCCCGAAGGAAGGCGACGAGCGCGCTTTCCTATTTGTCGGTGAGGCGGGCGCCGATGGTGATGGAGCGAACTCCGTCGCTGGTTAGCGCCACCTTCTTGGTCAGCTGCGGATCGCCATGGAATGGCGCCTTCTTGGGTGGAGTAGATGTGGAGCCCCCGGGGTGCCCTTCGCCCCCGGGGAGAGCCCCATCATCATCCTCCTGTACACCTTGAGGGATGTCCGCCGTGGTTGCCACCGTCTGGTTCAGCTGGTGAACGCAGTAGATAGCATCGTCGATGTCGGCCCTGACCTTGATCACGCCCCACGGCGCCGGAATCTTCAGCATGTTGTAGGCGAAGTGGGAGACGGCCATGAACTTGGCCAGAGCAGGTCTGCCAAGTATGCCGTTGTACGGTAGCGGAGTGTCGGCGATGTCGAAGACGATTTCCTCGGTGCGGAAGTTCTTGGAGTCGCCGAAGGTGACCGGAAGGGTGATCTTCCCGAGGGGTCGAGTAACACTTCCGTTCACGCCTTGGAACACCCCAGTGTCTTGTAGGCGAGACAGGGGGATTTGAAGGACAGCCAGGACCTTCGCCGTCAGGTTGAGGCTGGAGCCTCCGTCGACCAGCATCTTGGTGACCTTGTAGTTGTGGATGACGGGCGACACGATCAGCGGCAGGGTCCCGACCCCGGCAGTGTTTGCAGGGTGGTCTTCTGGGTCGAAGGTGATGACTTGGCTAGACCAGTCCAGGGGCTTGGACGGAGCAGAAGCAACCGCGTTCAGCTCCCGGACAAGTCTCTTGCAGGCGCCGTTGGAGGGAGGCAGAGAAGACCCTCCGTGGATGCACCCGACAACTCCGTGACTTCTTGATACTTGCCGCCGTTGCCTCCTTGGGGAGCCGGAGCTTCCCCGTTGCCGACGTGGGCGGCCTCCGGAGTGTTGTACCCGCGACCACCTTGACCGCCGCGTCCTCCTCCGCGGCCCCCGCGGCCACCCCTCGGTACCATCCACGGCCGCCTCCGCCTTGGCGACCCGTGGGACAGTCACGAGCGATGTGCCCGGCAGTGCCGCAGTTGTAGCAACCGTCTTGACTGACCCCATCAGCTCGGCGTTGCTCCCGGACGGCGAGGTTCTTGAGCATGCGGCAGTCCTTGAGCAAGTGGTTGCCTTCTGGATGGATGTGGCACCAGGGATCACCTTCACCTTCTTCCTCGGAAGTCGGCGCGGGCTTGGTCTTCTTCGGAAGAGGCTCGGTGACGAAGATCCGCTTGTCGGGTCCAGGGTCCCGCTTCTTGTTCTTGCTGGAGCGGCCTTGTCCTCGGGTTCATCCTCCCCGGGGAACTTGGCTCCTTCTTCAGCTCGAGCGCACCGGTCTGCAAGCTCCCAGAGCTTACGAGCAGACTCGACGCGATGGATGCTCAGCTTCTCGCGCATCTTGGGGTTGCGGACGTTGGCGTGGAAGGACTGGATCACCAACTCCTCCTTGATGCACGGGATGGTGTTCATCTTCTGGGTGAAGCGCTGGATGAACTTGCGGAGAGTTTCACCCGGCAACTGCTTGAAGTCGTGGAGATCACTGGGAGCCCCCGGGCGCTCGTACCCGCCTTGGAAAGCCCCCAGAAACTGCTCCTTCAGTGCCCGCCAGGAACGGATGGAGCACTTGGGAAGGTTGAGAAGCCAAGTCTGGGCATCTCCCTTCAGGGCCAACGGGAACCAGTTGGCCATCATGACCTCGTCGGCCCCGGCAACCATCGCAGCAGAGAGTAGATCTGCAGAAAGTCCCGGGGGTTCGTGGTGCCGTCGTAGCGGAGAACGTCGATCTTGAATTTCTTGGGCCAGTTGAAGTGGCGGAACTCGGGAGCGAGGGCGAGGCAGCCTTCGGCGAGGTCGATGCCCCGATCTTCCCGGCGGTGACGTTCTCGGCGACGCTCGATGCGGGTGCGCATATCCTCGTTCTGACGGCTGTTGAGCTCGTCACGAAGATCTGGGTTGCGCGAGGTAGACGACCCGATGGAGATGGCCTCGCCGTGATCGCGGTTTAGCCGATCAGCCATCGGTGGCGCGGTGCGAGGAGGCGCCGTCTTGGCTTGACGTTCACCACGAGGCTGGCCTCGCGGATCACGTGTTTTGTCTTGTGCTGCTCCGGGGTTGTCGACGGTGGGAGCTTGAGTGGGTTCGACCCACGGACCACCATCGGCGAAGTCGAGGAGCCTCTCGACGCGAGTCCTCCATTCTTGGTAGACCTTGGGGTCGCCGCTGCTTGGAGGGAACTGCATCAGTGCCTTGGCAGCGACTAGAGCATCATGGCGAGCTTGCACGTCCGAAGGCGAGTGCGCGGAGGTCTTGCTCTTGGATGCTCGTGGATCCCGCTGGGGCGAACGCCGTGGTTCCTCCTC